>CM038218.1:89708423-90374430 GCA_021442155.1 Cymbidium sinense | reverse complement strand
TGTGAGGTAAAAGGGTAAGCACTAGTGGATTTCTTAGCAGCACACCCATTTCCTATTGACTCTCTACTTAGTGATGATCTCCCTGATGAACAAATCATGAACTTAGGGAAGATTGACAATCACTGATGGGAGATATATTTTGATGGTGCGGCTTCCTTTCATAAAGGAGAAGCACCATGATCTATCTTTTCAAGAAAGACAGGGATAGGAATAGTTCTCTTAACTCCAGACAGTGATATGATGAGATTCTCATACTATATCTTCAATCCTTACACCAACAATGAAGCTGAGTATGAAGCTTTGATTGTCAATCTAGAGTTAGCCATTACAGTCTATGTCAAGAGCATCAACATCTATGGGGATTCTCTTTTGGTCATCAACCAGATTATCGGGTCCTACAAGGGACTCAAAACCAAGCTTCATCTTTACCATGAGTATGCCATGAAGCTGTTGGCCCAAATCATTGATGTCACCATCTACAAGGTTCCCTGAGTAGAGAACGCAGTAGCATATGCTTTAGCCAAACTTAGAAAAGAATTAGCATGTCCAAAAGATTAGTCTATTCTAATAAGGGTCCAAAATAGACAAGTCACAAGCCCATCAGGTGAAATAGAGAGCTCTCTTCTATGCTCTCGTTACTGGCACCTTATACCGATAGTCTTTGGATCAAATGTGGTTACATTATTTGGATAAATATGAAGCCCGTAGGATTGTGATTGAGGTACATTCAAGTCTATGTAGAGCTCATCAATTCAGTCCAAAGATGAAGATGAAGATCAAAAAACTATGATACTACTAGCTTTCAATGATTAGAGATTGTATTGATGTAGCTAGAAGATGCCAACATTTTACACCCTACATTGGCCTCATGGCCATTTAAGTGTTGGGGTATCGACATTATGGGTCCTATCGATCCTCCTTCTTCCAAGGGTCATCAGTTCATCTTAGCTGGCACCGACTACTTTTCTAAGTGGGTGGAGGCAATCCCACTCAGATAAGTCACAGCCCATCATGTGCTTCAATTTTTCAAGAACCATATCATATATAGGTTCGGGGCGCCTCGACAAATTATATCCGATAATAATACTGCATTCAAAAGCACCAAGATCAACAGCTCCATTAGAAGACATGTTATAGATTGGAGATACTCCACCATTTTCTACCCCAGAGCAAATGGCTTAGAATAAGAATTTAACAAAACTCTCATCCAAACACTAAAGAAGTTGCTCAACGACAACAAACGATAGTGGAATGGGCAGTTGGTTGAAGCCTTGTGGGCCTACCAAATCACATACTAAACTCCAACTCAATATACCCCATTTTCTTTAGTGTATGGGTCCAAAGCCGTTCTACCTTTAGAAGTTCAACTACCATCACTAAGGATAGCATTTGGTAGTAAGATCACTACAAAGCAGAATGCAAAGTTATAGTTAGAAGAGCTTGAATGTTTAGAGGAGAGTCACCTACGGGCATGCGAGAACCTTGAGTTATACAAGGCCAAAATGATTCAAGCTCACAACAAGCTGGTCCTCCCTAGGTATTTCCAAGTAGGAGTACTTGTGTTAGTCCTAAAGAGACCAATTTTTGCCTGTCGAAAGATGAGAGGCAAGTTTAAACCCACTAGGGAAAGCCCCTATGTTATAGAGAAGGCCTACCAAGGAGGATTATATCAGCTCATTGATTGTAAAGGGGAACACTCGATGTTTCTAATTAATGGGCTATATTTAAAGAAATATTACCCATAAAATATGTTTGAAAATAATTATCAAGAAAGGAATAAAATAAGATTCCAATTTATCAAAATTGTCTCTTCTTTCGAAGCGTTGTTTTCTTCTCTTGCAAATCCACCATGACGTGTTGAGGATAGATGTAAGAGAACCCAAGCGACATCCTTTCTTAGTGGGAATTCTTGTTGCCATCCGTGACACCATTTCATCTAAATCTCCCAATGTGTTTAAGATAGGTGTGAGATAACCTAAGAGGTTTCTTATTCCCTTTAACACAAGCACAAAAATAAACATAAAATTTTTATCTTAGGCTATTTTGATGTGAGAGCAAGTCTCCTGTGGAACTCACTCATTAACTGCTCTAGGTATAGTTTACATACTACCTCACTAGTATGTCACTCCAATGGTCACTTGTTTGGAAGATGTGAGTCCCCATGCTTTCTTCTTAAATTGATCATTGCAAACCAACGAGTGCCTTATTAGTTTGGTAGACTTCACTGCCCAGCCAGTAAGCTATATCGTGTTGATTTTGTTTAAGAAGATGTGAGTCCCTGGGCTTTCTTCTTGAACTAATCATCATGATCTAACTAGGTCAAGTATATTCAAGGTTTAGGATAAGTCTCCCAGAGGGTCCTTTCCTCTCTACTACATTTGAGTTGGTATAAGCCCTCCAACATCATTCACTCAATAGTTGCCCTAGGCCGGATAACACCTATCGAGCTAATGATAGACTATCCCAGTGATCAGTTCTATTATAGGAGGATGTGAGTCCCTGAGCTTTCTTCGTAGGATAATTGTTGCAAACTGATTGGAACCTTAGGTTAGTTAATGTTCGCTATGCTGACTGCGACTTACACGGGGGATATACCTTTCTTGGTAGATGTGAGTCCCTGCGCTTTCTCTATGAGTTGGCCACCGAATACCTATGATATTAACTTCTCCAGAGTTTTGGATCAAGCCCTTAGTGGCCCCTCTCCCGCAGCACTCTATTTGGATCACGTCCTTTGCGACTTTATTTAGACACTACTTGGGTTATATTTGGATTGGACATTCCCAATTTCCTAGTAGTCACCCTTGTGGTTGGAGAATTTATTTAGCGGATGCATAGATTCTCTCTTGGGTCAGCAAATTTGAGATAGGGCTAGGCTGATATAAGCTTCTTCTTAGTTTGATCTCTCATAAATTAACAGGGTCCACGATAAATAAACTAAATAAATGAACAAAATTTTTGCTTGTGGATTAGGAATTTAAGCCCCCAAAGGGCCTCTTTTCCCAAGTAAGCATCCTATCTTTAGGGCAGTGTTAGTAGAACTCCCTATAGGAATTGCCTGACTACCTAAGTTGAGATAAGTCCCCAGGTCAACACTCGCTCTGTAGTCGCCCTTAGGTCAAGTTCAATCTATTTTTCTACAAGAAGGTTACTCTGATAGTTATTTCGCTTTGAAAGATGTAAGCTTATGATGTATTCTTTCTAGCGCAGTTGTCGTAAACTGACGGGCTACCCTAGGTCGGGTTTGATTTGTTGCCCAAAGCAACCAATCTCTCCAGCGGTGTTTTGTAGTGGAAGATGTGAGTTTCTGAGCTTTCTTCCCTTGAATTGATCTGTGGTGAAATTTTTATTATTTCAATTTCTAAAGAATGTATACTTCCATCTTCACACTATGCAGAATAAAATGAAGATAGAAATATACTATTCTTATGCATTTTTAGATGCCACGTAAATCCATAGATATTCTTATTAAGGGTGATCGGGCACGATATTGAGGAGAGGTGTACTATCTTAAAAGATAGAAGTCACCACCCTACAATGGATCCAATCACCTCAATAAAGACTCCTAAGGACAATGGGTCTGCATATATACCAGAGTTTCTTCTCTTACTTTACATGAAAAAG
The DNA here is from genome assembly GCA_021442155.1 of Cymbidium sinense. NCBI lineage: Eukaryota > Viridiplantae > Streptophyta > Magnoliopsida > Asparagales > Orchidaceae > Cymbidium > Cymbidium sinense. The sequence continues at coordinate 90,370,809 of CM038218.1, read as the reverse complement.
TAAAGTTGGGTTTATTTTAAATTGGGTTCATTAAGTTCCCTACAGGGGCAAGCCCTTATAGTTAATTACATCCTAAGGAAGCGGATTCCTTAGGAATACTCTTGATTAAGGTAAATGATAGTTGTCTCCAAAGGTTTCAATAGGTAGGACTATCAATTGATTAATTTATTTTTAACAAATCAAGTGGGATTGATCAAGAGGAAGAAGTTCTTATCGAAGCCAAATGGAAATGCATAGGGGATGATAAAGATACTAGGAAGCTTAGTAAGTATCCCAAACTATCCTATGGTTGAGCTTTACATTTTTAAAATTGAATTATTTATTTGAGTTGAATTTTTATTAGAAGTTTAGGGCTTATAATTCCATAATACAAGGTCATGGAAATGCCTAAAAGGTGAGGATTTATGCTTACAGTCCATTGAAGGGAGAAGCAACCTCAAAACCTAAATATAAGGAGCTTTGGTGAGGGCCAAAAGCATGACCTAAATCTAAGAAGAAAATGGGTATTTAGTTTGCCTCCATAAGAGAGGACAAACCACCCAACTGCTTGGACTTACAACCACCTAGGGTGACGACCAACTAAATCCTCCTACAATTTTAAATTCATATAGGCAAGTCATATGTTTTATGCAACATATTTAGGCTTTTATTTATTTTAGAAAGAGACTAATTCTTTAAACTCACTCCCTAAGAGACTAGAATATGTAAGGGCATGAAAAATGACCTAGATCTAATACAAAACATATTACATTTCACTTTCATTTTTTGACAATCATTTGACTCTGGCTTATAGGATTCATATGCCTAATGCATGAGAAATAAGATTATGGATCAAAATCAGCGAGAAGGGGAGGTGTGTTTCCATTATGGCTCCCAAAGGTCAAGCTAAGTTCTCTGGCAAAGGTGGAAGCCCTCCAGTCAAGAGTGAAATAATATGCTTTTATGCATGGTGTTATAAAAGAAATACTCATCCAACTAAGGGGTTACTAATTATTTTATCTTGATTTTTAGCCTAAGCTTTAGGTGAGGTTATGAGTTATTTATTTTTGATTTTGAGTTGATTAATTTGGTAGAAGATTTATTTTTTCTAAGAGTCTAATCATCATCCAGGCCATACATCAAAGCAAGGAAGAAACTAGGAAAACATGCCATCTTAACGAACAAGCTAAACAAAATATCAAGCATTTTATGAAGCTAACACAAAAGAAAAGAAGGCCATTTGTGGTCAGGCTCCACTGCATTAACCCAAAAATAAATTGGGTAGCCGAGCTTTAGCCTTATACAACCTGGATTATAAATGAATTAATTTACAATCAAGTAAGGAAATTCATGTTATAGGGGTCTTCATTTCTTCATTTCTTCTTTCTTCTTTCTTCTTTCATCGTTTTGTTCCTTCTTTTGGATGGTTAGAAGGTGGTCACTCCAAAGGTTTCACATGGTGCATAATATGAGATCTTATGACCAATGCTCATCATAATCCCCCATAACATTCATTCTAAAATCCTAATTGCAAAAGATACATGAAAAAGAAAAGAAAATCTAACTAACACCTGCAAAATAGAGATTTGCTAAACAAACCATACAAATCCCAAGCATGTATATTAGACTTAGCACCCCACACATGGGTAACCAAGTCCAGCTGATCTATTGGATTCTGCTTAGGGGTATAAGCACCCGCACAACAAAAGAATTTATATTTTTATTACAACGCCCCTTAAGCACAATCCCTTGCAAAAAATAATGATTAGACTAAATTATCGCACCATTTATTCTATACACACACACCCTAACATCCAGACTAAAGAAAAACATCATAAAATAAAAGCAAACATCAAGCCATGCACCGCCCTTATCAAAAGCTAGAAGTGGTGACTTAACCTAATGTGTGTGCTTTAAATGATTTGTGTGGTATGCTTAGCTATGGATTTAGCGGTTAGATTTTATAAGTGTAAAGATGTTAAACTTAGATGGGTGGTTTCATTTAATTGTTTATTTGATTTGGGTGGTTTTTATTTGGTGATTTATTTTGGTTTAGGTGAACCTACTTAATTATTAAATATTGTAAAGAGAGGGAAAAGAGAAGAGAACTTCTCTTTCCTTCATTGCCCTAAGTAATTTCTTAAGCATATTCATGTTTGATTTTGTTTAGTGAATGTTTTATTATGTATTTTAATTAATTCTAAAGTTAGATTTTCCCTAAACAAACTTATTAAAAAAGAAAGACATTTTAAGATTAAGTAAAGTGAGTTAATATCACAAAACACACATCACTTCATTTTCTTTCCCAACATGTACAACATGCACATGAATGAATCCTAAGCATATCTATACATACAAATGGAAATATTTAGCACACTTTATGATGAATTCTAAGAAATATTACTTAAGAAAATTGGAATGCTTTATGATGCATGGTTTTCATTAAGTAGAAAAGAGGAGTTTCTTTTATCTATTATTCACATGCACATGTACATGTATAAAAGACATAAGTGAGTACGGTGACATTGTTAGCACTAGGAGTGTAAGGTACATGACCTACTTAGGGATACTTAAAGCCTCGCAACCCTGGGGTTTTCCAGACTAATATACCACTTTCCTTAAATATAGAAAATATGTATAAAAGAAATGAATGGAAAATGAAAGATACAAAAAGTTTGTATTTATTTGTATGTTTTGTTTATGCAATTTATATGTACAAGTGCGGATGTACTTCTTAGGTAATAGCATAGGAATGGATAGGAATGGGGTTAGGCAAGTGTTGTGTTCTTTTCAAATGAACTATACACTTTGCCAAATCCTATTCAAAACCATGCTAAAGAAGAGAGATAGATAACTACACTATGCACATCTTCATATTTATATCCACATGCAAGCTTATAAATAATTATAAGTAGCACACTTTTAGTTTTAGGCATTTGATTTAAAGATTTTGAAAATACTTTTGGATTTAATAGTGATAATGGTCATTCATATTTTTACTTTAGCCAAAACATGCAATTTGACATAAAGAAAGCATTTCATTTTGATTTTGATTTTTTAAAAGATATGAATGCCTAATTTCATATGACATACACATTTAGCATGTTAGGAAAGAAATAAAGTGATGAACACAATGCAAATTCATTCACCCTAATTAATTCCTAAATATAATTCTATGAAATAAAAAAGTTTAAAGTGAATCAAAGTTTGTTTAATGCAATTATAATTTTGCGTTTGCTTTTTGTTTGATTTAGGGAATGTGAAAGAATGTTTGCTGGTCTTAACCCATTTCCCCCATGTGTATGGAATTTTAGTTTAATTTTTAGATGATTAGATGTTTTTTATATTTTGATTAGGTTAAGGTTTAAATTAAGTATATTAATTACCCCTTACCTATACAATGTTAGCATATTTAATAAAATAAGTATGAGCCAATGATGTGACATAACACCACACGGGGAATTTAAATTAGCAATGCACCTAAGAAGAAAAAGGGCCGAATACATTTGACTCATGATTAATGATTAATTAAGCTAAGGGGTATAAGTTAAGTACTTTTATAACCCCTCTCACACATGTGAGTTGGATTCTAATTTCCTTAATGTACTTAGGTTATTGAACACCTAAACATCTACCCAAGATAGATTAGTAAGTTCTGGAAGGTTTTAGAATTTTATTAAATTGATTAGGTAGGTAATTAATGAATTAATCCTTAATTAAGTTTGGATTAAGGAAGAAGGAGGAGGTTTAAAGAATAGCTTCAAGAAAATATCTCAAAATTATTCCCTAAATCTTCTGTTCACTTAAACAAACCTTAATGAACTTAATCGAGGGGTTAAACCACTAATTACACTTTAATTAATCTTAATTATAATAAGAGGGTAATTAAAAATTAATCTAGAAATTCTTCTAATTAAATTATCAATAAATCCAAAGAAAATTAAGGTAGGCAGAAGTCATACACAAGAAGTTTGGAATTAATTAGTGGGATCATTAGAGAGCAATTAGGAAAATAAAAGTCTCAATAAAACCTAAATCTTGAAAATAATACTATTTAAAATCCATTTAAATCAATTTTATAATATTCTAGGTACAAATACCTTTCATATGAAATTTATTTCACATTTTTTTCTGATTTTTCTACACTTAGATATGAATTTTTAAATTTTCCTTGATTAATTAAGTGATTTGTATCCCTAATTATATAGTTAATCCTATCAGCGCCATGTGGAGGTTAACTTGATACGTGCTTTTCTCGTGGCACGATGAGATTCGCTATTTAAATTGTCACATCATAGTGCCACATCAGTGATGGTGCTACGCTCTTTCTCCTCATCCGTTCGATCAAGGATCGAACAACTGAGGTTAAATCTACAATTTTAAAGGGATAAAATGTGGGATCTACATGGATTTAATCATGGATGTCCATCCAAAATGTGCAAATGGATGGCCCATGATTCTCCTCTGATCTTCCCTGTGGGAGATGGCCATCGTCCATCTTCCAAGGGAAGATCCGAGCTCGATTGTGCTCAGATTGGATTGAAACTCAACCCACACCATCAACATGCAAAGGAGATCACATCTAATGGCTAGAATCTCATGGGGTGATACTTTACTTCACAAAGGACCAAACCATATCTAGATTGAGCTCGGTTTAATGGCATACCTCACCGGAGGTGATCATCAGCGCCCGATTCCCTTGGAGAAGCTTCATCTAATGGAGATGAAGCTTTGCTAAAGTTTTGAGGTGTTGATATTTGGTAGATCCTTCTAGAGGCAAACTCCACCTTCACTTGAGCTTGATCTTGGTTAAAGTAGCACCTCCCTTATTTTTGGAGCTTGGGAAAAAGCTTGGGTGAGTTTGATTGAGCTCCCTGTTGGAGCTTGCAAAGGGAATTTGATTGGTATTGAGTGTGGAGTAGGTTTGAATTTAAATGGAGCTCCCCTATGTTTAGCCTAAGAAAATCGAGAGAAGGAGAATTCTAACTCACTCTAGAAAGCATGGGAACACTAGCTATGGCTTGCTCTGAGTTCTTATGCCTCAATTGAATAGGGTAGAATGAGATAGAAGTCAAATTAAGGGGAGTATATCTCCCCCTAGAGCAATCGGATGGCCGAGCCTTCACATGCCATTTTGATCCAAATTGAGCTCCTTGAATGGGTTTGTTAAAGCTATTAGAGGTGTCCTTGCATTTGGTTTGGCCTAAGGAGTGGAGTAGTGGAGCTCCCATGTGATTAAATCAAGTGGAGGAGTGATTCCATGTGGCTAATTTCATGCAAGTCGTTGATTTTGACCTTAAACTAAGTTAGGTCGACCCAAACCCATTGGGTTAGGTGCACCACACCCACTAGTGTCCACTTGGTCCACTACGAGGGTGCCAAGTGGTCATGAAGAGGATTTGACCCAATTTTAAGTGGATTTGGTCATAATTTATCCTATGGTCTAGGGGTAAAATAGTCATTTGGCTTGGGTTTCAATTTGAATATGTTTGAAAAATAGGTTAGGCCAAGTTTCATTGAATTTGGAAATGGTTTGATGTGATTTGGCTCATGTTGATCCATTTAGGTCAAAATGGGTCAACTTGGTCAAGTTAACCAATTAGTCAAATTAGGTCAAACCAATGGTTGGGTCAAGTTCATATGACCATTTGAAATATTTTGGTGGCTTTGGTTTGATTCAATTTGGATTATATTTAGTTTTGGTTCAATTGAGTTCATTAAGGTCAAATGGGTCAAGTTGACCAAATTCACCCATTTGACCTATTTGGGTTAGGTCATTGGTTGGTTCCTGTGTGGTTGGTCATTTAAAATGGATTGATATCTTCGTTTCCAATCAATTTGGTTTATATTTGATTTTGGCTCAATTTGACCTTTTAGGTCAAGTTGGGTTCATGGTCAATTAGGCTAGGTTAGGTCTAGTTGACCAATTGGGGCTTTGGTCAAGTTCAACAATCATTTTGGAATGAACTTGACCCATTGGTTTCAATCAATTCGGCTTAAATCAAGTTTTGATACATTTTGACTTTTTAGGTCAAGTTGGGTCAACTTGTGTCAAGTGGCCAATTGGGCTAGGTTAGGCTCAAATGTTGACTTGGTCAAGTTCAAACTTTGATCATGAATGAGTTTTGATCAATGTTTTCAATCAATTTTGGCTATAGTGGATTTTGACTAGTTTAGTTTTCATTTTGGCTAAGTTTTGACTTGGTCAACCCTTAGGTTTGACTTGGTTTGACCCAATTTGAGTGATTGATCATCTCATGATGATTGTTGATCGTGATGAGAGGCTTAGGTGGGCTTAATTCAATCCAATGTGGTTAGGATTAGAATTTTGATCATATGGGTACTTTAGGTCACTTCGGGTTAAGTGAGCCTAAATAGGTCAAATGGTTTTATCAAAGCTTGATTTGAGTTTGATTTAACCCCCATATGGACTTATGATTGAAATATAAATCCATTTGCAAGTGGTTTGTAATCAAATGAGTTTTGATTCATTTGACATTTTCAAGTTCAAAGGGTGAACATGAGTTTGACTTGGGTTGGATTTTTAGATTTAGTTTTGGTTTGGTGATTAAAGTTTGTGTTTATATTTGGATTCATGATTGAAGGATTGATTGAATCATGAAGAAAAATTAGGAGTTTGGCTTGATTTGAAATTTATTTAGCTAAGTCAAGATTTTGACTTGAAAGGCTTAGGTTGGATTTTGATTGAATTTGAGCTTGATTTTTGGAGTTGGTTTTGGTTGTTTGAATTTATATTTCATTTATATATGTGAATATAAATGAAAATATAAATGTGCTATGAGAAACTTTCATAAATTTGGATTGATTTGAACTTTATCTAGCCTAAGTCTTTAAGAGGTAATCAAAGTGACTTAGGAAAGATTTTTGATTTAGATTTGAGTTTTGGATTTAGTTTGATTGATTTGAATTTATATTTCATTTATATATGTGAATATAAATGAGAATATAAATGGGTTATGAGAAAATTTCATGAATTTGAATTGATTTAGGTTTGATTTAGGCTAAGCCTTTTAAGAGGGGATTAAAAGACTTAGGAAAGATTTTGAACTTGGAATTTCAATCATGAGCTTCAATCATTTGGAATTAATTTGAGTTTGGAGAAAATCAATTAAGTTAGGATTGATTTAGGTTTGATGTTGATTTGATTTGGAGTCTGACTTGAAGGAAGGAAGTGAGGAATGTGATTCAAGCTATAGGGTAGACAAATTTTTCTAACACCCCTAAGGCATGACCTATTCCTATGACCGACTCTTCTAAGTCTCTAAGGCTAGGTTGAATGTCCATCAATCACTAGATGTATCTTAAGACTAAGGATCTCTTAAAGTCTAAGAGAAGTCCTATGCCTAAGATGGAGGAGTTAAGAGCTCATCCTAAAAAGGAGGTCAACAAAGGGCGCCCAATAGGTGTGGTGCGACTGACAAGGAACACCGCACGTATTGTTGTTGATCGAAATGATCAACAACATCGAACGATCACAAGAACTAATAGAGATAATCTACTCCTCACCCAAGGTGTAGAAGGAATTTAGAGCTTAGTGTAATGTGGCTTTAATTATGTCAAGGAGATAAGAGAGGGAAGGAGGAATCCACTAGGGATAGAGTATGTGAACCTTCCACTAGGGAAGCAGGTTCAAGTCATCCATAAGGGGGATGAGAGGTTCGATTTGAGTTGAGTCTCACTAGGGAGGAATTTGACTTATTTAATTAAGTTTCACTGGGTTTGTTTCAATTTATTGTTTATTTAATTGTATTTGTTTTGACTCCAGTGGGGATAGACAAGTGAATTCTCCAGTAAGGCAGCATGTCCAAGTCATCCATAAAGGGAGGAGGTTTTGAAATCCACTGAGGGATTAGAATGCTAGATTTGTTAGGGAGCTAGAAAGATTTATATCTTACTGAGGTGAAGTAAAAGATTTTGATTAGGATTGATTGATTGTTTTTGTTCGTTTCAGATTTTTAGTTTTGGATATTGAAATGGACCCTAATTGTTTGCGATGGATCATACTGAGTAGGAGCCATGGAGGCCTATACCTAACTCAGATTAACCAATCTAAAGGGGTAGTCTACTAGACACATAGTAGGACTAACCAACCAAAGGGAATGCCTTTCGGTATGCAGCAGCTATACTAGGATGAAAGCATAATAGACTTACATCCTCCTAAGTAGAAACCAGTTGCTGGGGTGATCTATTGGCAAGGCAATAGATTAAACCAAACCTAGAGCTGACTATTGAGTGAATGTCACTGGGGGACTTGGATCAACTCAAAGCTACTCAAGATTAATTTATTTTTATATTTTTTTTGATGGGTCCCATCAGTTTGTAATGGGCTGCATTGAGTAGGGGCCACAGAGGCCTAGACCTAACTCAGACTTACCAATCCGAAGAGAGTAGTCTACAACCTACAAGGTAGGACTATCCAACCAAGGGGGGATGCCTTTTGGTTTGCAATGGTCAAGTCTTAAGAAGAAAGCATGGGGACTCACATCTTCTAGAGGTAAGAAGCCACCAGGGTGATCAGTTGGCAAGGGCTGACTATTGAGTGAATGTCACTAGGGGACTTCAATCAGCTCAAAGGTAGTTAAAGATTAATTTCATTTTTAATTTTTTTATGGATTCCATTGGTTTGTGATGGATCATACTGAGAAGGAGCTTATATCAGCCTAGACCTATCTCAGATTTACTGAACTAAAGGGAATAGCTTCTCAGCCGATGGGAAAATTATCTGACCAAAGGAGTGCCGTTTGATTTGCAATGATCAATTCAAGGGAAGAAAGCTCGAGGACTCACATCTTCCACTATAAAAGGCCATTGGGGTGATCGATTGCTTTGGGCAACAAATCAAACTCGGTCTAGGGCTGCCCATCGATTTGCAACAGTTATGCTAGAAAGAATGGATCACAGTCTTACACCTTCCAAAGTGGAATGATTGCTGGGGTAACCTTATGGAAAAATAAATTGAAGCCAACCTAAGAGCGACTACGGAGTGAGTACCAACCTGGGGATTTATCTCAACTCAGGTAGTTAGGTAATTGTTAGTAGAAAAGTTTCTATAAGGGGGAGTCGCCTTTCAAATCTATGGCGAGAAAAGAAATAGGAGCCCTTACAAACTTGGTAAGACACCTCACAAATCTACATATGTACTTATTCAGGTGATCAGATACGTCATCAAGGAAATAGTGTACTATGTCAGAAGATAGAAGTCACTACCCTTTAATGAAACTAATAACCTCAATAAGGACTCCTAAGGATGATGGGTCTACATATGTACCAGAGATTCTTCCCCTACTTCACATGGAAAAGTAAAGCAGGGTTTATTTTAAATTGGGATCGTTAAGTTCCTTACAGGGACAAGCCCACATAGTTAATTACATCCTAAGGGACAAGATTCCTTAGGAAAACTCTCGATTAAGGTAAATGATAATTTTTTCTGAAGATTTCATTAGAAAGGACTATCAATCGATTGGTTTATGTTTGAAGATAAAAATGAGACTGATCAAAAGAGGGAGTTATTATCGAAGCCAAAGTTGGAAAGAAGTAGGAGATGCCCACGATGCTATGAAACCTAGCAAGCATCTCAAACTATCATATAGTCAGGCTTTACAATTTAGAAATTGATATAGTTTGTTTGAGTTATATTTTTCATTAGAATTTTAGGACTTAGGATTCCTTAACACAAGATCAAGAAAATGCCTAAGAGGTGAGGAATTATACTTATGGCCCACAAGGGGAAAAAATAATATTAGAATCTAAATCTAGGGAGCTTCGGGAAGGGCCGGAAGCACACCCTAAATCTAAGGTAAAAAATGGATAATTGGTCTGCCTCCACAAGAGAGGACAAACAACCTGACTGCTTGGACTTACAATCGCCTAGGGGTGGCCGCCAACTAACTCCTCCTATAATTTTAAATACATGTAGGCAATTCTTTATGCTTATGCAAGATAGCTAGGCTACTATTATTTAGAAAGAGACTAAGTCCTTAAACTCACTCCCAAAATAGAATAGATCATGTAAAGGGATAAGCTCCAAATGACCTAAATCTAATGCAATTCAAATTTCATTTTATTTTCATTTCTGGATAATTATTTTGACTTAGGATAATAGGAGTTTTATGACTAATGCATGAGAAATCAGATTATTGGCCAAAATCAGTGAGAAGGGAGGAGGTGAGTTTCCACCATGGCCCTCAAAAGTCAAGCTGGGTTCTCTAGCAAAGGTGGAAGCCTTCCAATCAAGAGTGAAATAAGATGCATTTGTGCATGATATTATAATGAAATGCTCATCAAGCTAAGGAGTTTCTAATTCTTTTATCTTGATTTTAAACCTAAGCTTTAGGTGAGGTTATGAGTTGTTAAATTGGGTAAAAAAATTATTTTTTCCTAAAGAGCATAATGCACATCGAGGCCATACATAAAGCAAGGAAGAAACTAAGAAAATCATGTCACTTAATGCAAAAGCTGAACAAATCGTCAATCAATTTATAAAGCTAATCGTAAAAAAAAATAAATGGCCGTTGTGGTCGGGCACCACTACACAAACCTGAAAATATCAAATGTGGATAGTCGAGCTCTACCCTTATACAAACCGGATTACAAATGAATTAAATTACAATTTAAGCAAAAGAATTTATTGTTATGGGAGTTTTCAAGCTTCATTCTTCTTTCTTCTTTCTTCTTTTGGTTCCTTCTTTTGGATGGTTGGTTGGTAGATGTTCCAAGGCTTCACATGGTGCATAAGATGGAATCTTATGACCAATGTTCATCCTAATCCCCATAACAAGTTATTCTAAAATCCTAATTATACAAATTTTTACATGGAAAGGAAAAGGGAAATCTAGCTAACACCTACAAAATAAAGGTTAGCTACATCACACCACACAAATTGTAAGCATGTATATTGGACTTATCGCCCCACACATGGGTGACTAAGTCCACCTAGACTATGGATTATGATTAGGGGTATAAAGCACCTACAAGCAGAAGCATTTATATTCTTTTTATTTATGATAGTGCCCCTTAAGCACAATCCCCTGCAAAAAAGAATAGTTAGACTAAGAACGTCCTATCATTCATTCTACTATCATAGACCCTAACATCCAGTCTAAAATATATATCACAAAACAAAATATAACATCAAACCAAGCACCAACCTATCATAAGGATAGAAGTGGTGACTTAGGCTAATATGTGTGCTTTGAAGGCTTGTGTGGTATGCTTAGCTTAGGACTTTGGGTTCAAATTTTCTAAGTGTAAAGAACATGTTCAACTTAGAGAAGGGTTTCATTTAGGTTATTTAAGTGTTTTGGGTTGGTTTTATTTCATGTTTTAATTTGGTTGAAGTGAAACCTACAATTAATTTCTAAGTTATGAAGAGAGGGAAAGAGAAGCGAACTTCTCTTTCCTTCCCTAACCTTAAGTAATTTTCTAAAGTAGGTTTATGTTTTAGTTTCATTTAGGTGAATGTTTTGATTACATATTTTAATCAATCCTAAGTTTAGATAAACTCTAAACAAACCTATTAAAAAAGTCATTTTAAGATTAAATAAAATGAATCAAAATTCACATAACACACATTACTTCATTTCTTTCCCAACATATATAACATGCATATGGATGAACCCTAAGCATATTTATACATGCAAATGAGAGTAGTTAACACACTTTATGATGCATGCTAAGTAATTCATTTAAGAAAATTTAGTAGTTGAATATGCATGATTTTTCTTAAGTAGAAAAGGTTTTCCTTATCTAAATTTTCACATACATACATGAAAGTAGGAAGGCATAAGTGAGTACAACATCATTGTTAACCAGAGGTGTAAGGTACAAGACCTACTTAGGGCTACTTAAAGCCTCATAACGGCGGGGTTGTGCAGACTAATATACCACTTTCCTTAAGTACGAACATGTATATAAAAGAAATAAAATACAAAAGGAAAATGCAAAAGTTCTTTAATAGATTTGTTTTGTTTATGAAATTTATGTATGTAAGTGTAGGTAACCTTTCTTAGATGGTAGCATAGGGATGAATATATTATGAAATTAGGTGAGCATTAGGTCTTTTTCAAATGAACCTTATATTTCACCAAATTCCTATTCAAAACTATACCAACATAAGACTGAAAGGAAACCTATACTAAGCATACCTTTATAATACTTCACATGCAAGCTTATAATTAAGATATGAATAGGACATTTTTAGATTTGATATTTGATTTATGTATTTTAATAATAATTTGGATTTAGTAGTGATAATAGCCACTCATATTTTACTTTATCCAACACATGCACATTTGACATAAGGTAAATAATTTCATTTTAAAATTTAAAATATGAAATTATGAATGCATGAAATCACATGGCATACAACTTAACATGTTGGAAAAGATCCAAAGTAATGAAAGCATGTAAACAAACTCACTTCACCTAAATCCTAAAGACATTCTTATAGAATAAGAGAATTTAGAATAAATCAAAGTGAATTTCAAAATGATTTTTGCTTAGTTTAAAGTTTGAATTAATTTTAAAAAAGTGATATGAGTTTACTGTTCCTAACCCATTCCCACATATGTTTTGTATTTTTGTTTAATTTTTAGATGATTAGATCCATTTTATGTGTTGATTAGGTTAAGGTATGAATTAAGTGGCTTAATTTACCCACCTACACCACCTTAGAAGAATTAACTAAGTAATTATGAGCCAATGAGATACATAAAACCAATAAGGAATTTAAATTTGTAATACACCTAATAATGAAAAGGCCTAATGCAATTTGGCTCATAATTAAAAGTTAATTAAGCTAAGGGGTTTAGCTCAAGTAATTTCAAAATACCCTTTCACACTTATGAATGGGATTTTGATTTCCTTAATTGAACTTAGGCTATTAAAAACCTAAGCATCTACCCAAGATAGATTAATTAAGTTTAGAAACATTTAGAATTTTTGAAAATTGATTAAGAGGATAATTAATGAATTAACCCTAATTAAGAGGAGATTAAGGAGAGAAGAGGGGGGTTTAGGGAATAGCTTAGGAGAAATGCCCCAAAATTATTCCATAAACCTCCCACTTATTGGATCTGACCTTAATCAACCCTAGTCATAGGGTAAATCCACTAATCATACCCTAATTATGGTTAATTATATGAAAGAGATAATTAGGGAATGAAATAGTAATTTCTTGAATTGACCCTCAATAAATCTCAAGAAAATTAGGGGAGACAGAGGTCATCCCCTAAAATGAACCCTAGAAATGTGAGATTAATTGATGACCTAATTAATGGATAATTAGCTAATTAAGATTCCCAAAGAAACCCACATTTAGAGAAAAGAGTAATTCAAAATTCATTAAAATTATTTTTAAAATATTCTAGATGAAATTGTCTTTCAATAGAATTTTTTTTCTTTTTTTTTCTGATTTTTCTAGAGGGAATTATGAATTTTAGAAGATCCATGGATTAATTAGGAATTAATAAGGCATTTTAATTAACCCCAACTAATCCTCAGCTCACGGTGCGATGCATGGCGGCAGTGTTCAGCGTGCTTTACACGCGTTGCACTGTGAGGGGGTGACTTAAACATGATATCCCAAATGGCATCGGCGGTGATGCGCACAGGTATATTCCCTGTGGTCCGATCAAAGATCAGACGACTGAGAATCTCCCCGCAGTTTATAAAGAAAAATCAGATTGCAAAACATGCCAAATAATCTCAATCCTCCATCTAAAATCCGTGGATGGATGGTTGAGATGAGCCAAGTTCTTCCTTGAGGATCAATGGAGACCGTCCATGATCTAAAGGGAGATTCGAGCTCGATTGAGCTCAGATTAGAATGAAATTGTACCCACACAATCTAAGCACAATTACAAACCTATCTAACAATGGATTTCACATGCCATGAACATTTCTTTCACAAAGGACCAACACCTCCTAAGCTAAGTGGTCGAAAAATTCCATACCTCACCGGCGCTCGAGATCGTTGAGGTAGCTTTGTCTGGTGGAGACGAAGCCCTGTAAAAATTCCTAGGCTTGGGATTGAGTGGATCAATAGGTGGACTAGCACCACTTCACTTGGGCTTTGGCTTTGTTTGAATTGATCTTCTCCTTGCTATGGGAACTCCAATATGAGCTGGAGTGAGCTCGGATTGGTCCTTAGAAGAAGTGTGTAGGAGGAATTTGGAGGAAATCAAGTGTAGAGGAAGTCAGCAATTCACTCTACCTCCCCTATTTTTGCACTATGCAAAATTGAGAAGGAAGAATGCAAATCCTCTCTAAAGACTTTGGGAATGCTATCTGATGATTGCTAAGGGTTCCTAGGATTCAATCGATAGAGAGTGAATTAAAGTTTCATTGAATTAGGGGGAGTATATCTCCCCTAATGGCAATCGGACGGCCGACACCTCCTTTACCATTTTGGTCTAATTGATGAGATTGGAGAGGTTATTTTGATTATTTTGAGTGTGCACATGGTCGGTTTGATCCTTGGAATGGATTGCCAACTTCCCATGTGTTGAATTTGAGCTTAAGAGGGAATATGAAATAAAAATTCAATTTTAGGCTAGGTGGTCGGGTTTGGTCTAGAGTCCAAATGTGCTGACCAAAAATAGGGTTGGGTGCACTACTCATCACTAAGTCTCCTTGAGCTTTTAGGAAAGCCTCAAGTGATTATGAAGAGGATATGACCAAAATACCCATGGGCTAGGCCAAAATTTTTTCTATGGCCTAGGGGTAGAATGGTCAATTTTTTATTTTTCCACTTTGGATATGTTGGGTATGTGGAGAAACTAGGTTTGGATAAGTTTCATTGAATTTGAAATCCATTTGATAGGGTTTGGCTCATGTTGACCCATTTAGGTTAAAATGGGTCAACTTGGGTCAAGTTTACCAATAGGTCAAATTGGGTCAAACCAAGGGTTGAGTCAAGTTTATATGGCCATTTGAAAATATTTTGGTGGCTTTGGTTTGATTCAATTTGGTATATATTTGGTTTTGGCTCATATAACTTCATTTAGGTTAAATGGGTCAAGTTGACCTATTTGACCTATTTTGGTTATGTTAAGGTAGGTTTAGGTTAGGTTAGTCATATGGAGTGGGTTGGTATGTTTCTAATCAATTTGGGTTAAGTTCATTTTTGGTAGGCCATGTTGGATCTAAGGTCAATTGGGCTAGGTTAGGTCTAGTTGGCCAATTGAGGCTTTGGTCAAGTTCCACAAGTGATTTGGGATGCACTTGACCCATTGGTTTCAATCAGTTTGGCTTAAATCAAGTTTTGACACATTTTGTCCCTTTTAGCTAAAAATGGGTCAACTTGGGTCAAGTGGGCCAATTGGGCTAGGTTAGGCTCAAATGTTGACTTGGTCAAGTTCAAACATAAGTCATGAGTGAACTTAGATCAATGGTTTCAATCAATTTGGCCTATGGTGGAATTTGGCTATGTAAGGTTTCATTTTAGGTTAAGTGTTGACTTGGTCAACCCTTAGGTTTGACTTGGTTAGACCCAATTTGATTGATTGATCATCCCATGACGATTGTTGATCATGATGAGCGGGCTATATGAGTTTGATTCAATCCGATTTGGTTAGGATCAAAAGTTGGCTCATAAGGGTACTTTAGATCACTTGGGATCAAGTGAGCCTAAGTGGGTCAAATGGCTTGGTCAAAGCTTGATTTGAGCTTGATTGATCTTGTATATGGACTTATGATTGAAAAATAAATCCATTTACAAGTGGTTTGAAGTCAAATGGATTTTGATCCATTTGAAAATTTCATATTCAAAGGAAGAATATGAAGGAGTCTTGGGTTTGATTTTTGATTTGGGTTTTGATTGTTTGGTTGAGGTTTGGATTTATATATGAGCTCATGATTGTAGGATTGATTGAACCATGAGAGAAAATTAAGGATTTGGCTTGATTTGAAGTGATTTGACTAAGTTCAAGATTTTGGCTTGAAAGACTTAGATTGGATTTTGAATTGATTTGAGTTTGATTTTTGGAATAGGTTTTGACTGTTTGAATTTATATTTCATTTATATATGTGAATATAAATGAGAATATAAATGGATTATGAGAAAATTTCAAGGACTTGAAGTGGTTTAATCATGATTTAGGTTAAATCCATTAAAAGAAATTTTAAAGGATTTAAGGGAATTTTTAAATTGAAATTTAATTTTTGAATTGGATTGGATTGATTTATTTTTATATTTCATTTATATATAAAAATATATATGAGAATACAAATAAGTTCTGTGAAAATTCCATGAATTTGAGTAGGTTCGATCAAGGTTTAAGTTAAATCCATTAATGAAAAATTAAGGGATTTAAGGGAATTTCAAGGATTTTAAATTTGGAATTTAATTTGAGGGTTTGATTTGATTGACTTATATTTATATTTCTTTTATATATGAGAATAGAAATGTGAATATAAATAAGTTTTGAGAAAATCTCATGAATTTGAATGAGTTTGATCAAGATTTAGGTTTGATTTTGGCTAAGTCCTTTAATGGAAAATTAATGGGATTTAAGAAAATTTTCATGGATTGATTTTGAATTTTGAATTTGATTTGATGGGTTTGAATTTATATTTCATTTATAAATGTGAATATAAATGGGTCATGAGAAAATCTTAAAGATTTTAATAGGTTTGAATCACAATTTTGGCTAAGTCCTTAAGAAAGGGTTAATGACTTAAAATTTGAGCTTAGGAATTTTGATAGATTTTGATCATGGGTTTCAATCATGGAATTGATTTGAGTTTTGGAGAAACTTAAATAGAATTGATTTGGAGTTTGACTTGAAAGAAGAAAAGTAAGGAATGGTTTAAGCTAAGGGTAGGAAATTTCCTAACACCCCTAAGGCATGAACTATTCATATGGATAACTCTTCTAAGTCCCTACGGCTAGGTTGGAGTGTCCACCTAATCACTAGATCTGTCTTAAGACTATGGAACTCTTAAAGTTTAAGAGAAGTCCTATATCTAAGATAGAGAGGTTGAGAGCTCATCCTAAAAATGAGGTCAACAGTAATTTCTATAGGGAGTTCTACTGACACTGCCCTAAAGATAGGATGCCTGCTTTGGGAAAGGGGCCGTTTGGGGGCTTGAATTCCTAATCCATAAGTGAGTTAATTATTTGTTTGGTTTAGTGTGTTTATCATGGACCCTGTTGGTTTGTGAGGGATCATACTAAGAAGGAGCATATATTAGCCTAGACAAATCTTAGATTTACTGAATCAAGGGAGAATCTGCGCATCTGCTGACACTGCCCTAAAGATAGGATGCTTGCTTGGGGAAAGGGGCCCTTTGGGGGCTTGAATTCCTAATCCATAAGCGAGTTAATTATTTGTTTTGTTTAGTGTGTTTATCATGGACCTTGTTGGTTTGCGAGGGATCATACTGAGAAGGAGCATATATTAGCCTAGACATATCTCAGATTTACTGAATCAAGGGAGAATCTGCTCATTTGCTGAATAAATTTTTCAACCACAGGGGTGGCTACTAGGAAAGGGGGACTGTCCAATCCAAAAGTAACCCATATAGTGTCTAAAAAGGGTCACAAAGGACGTGATCCAAATAAAATGCCCACAAGGAGAGGGGCCACTAAGGGCTTAATCCAAAACCCTGGAGAAGATGACATGGCTAGTCATATATCAAATAGGTATTCAGTGGCCAACTCAAGGAGAAAGCAAGGGGACTCACATATGCTAAGAGTGGTGTATCCACTAGGTGAGTCACTATCAGCATAACGAACATCAACCAACCTAAGGTACCATCAGTTTACAACAATTTGCTAGGAAGAAAGCTCAGGGACTCGCATCCTCCTATAGCAAAACTGATTGCTGGGATAGTCTATTTTTGGCTCGATAGGTGCCATCCGACCTAGGGAGACTACTGAGTGAATGCCCCTAGAGGACTTATATCAACTCAAATATAGTCAAGAGAAAAGGAGCCTCTCAGCTAAACCTTGTATATACTTAACCTAGTTAGTTTATGATGATTATTTCAAGAAGAAAGCTCAGGGACTCACATCTTCTTAAACAAGATCAACATGAGGTAGCTTACGGGATGGGCAGTGAAGTCTACCATACTAACAAGGCACTTGTTGGTTTGCAATGGTTAAGTTATGATGAAAGCACAGAGACTCACATCTTCCAAACTGGCCACTGGGGTGACATACTAGCGAGGTAGTATGTAGACCCGACTTGGAGCAGCTAACGAGTGAGTGCCACAAGGGGGCTTGTTCCCACATCAAAATAGCCCCAGACAAAAGATATGTGTTTATTTTTGTGCTCATGTTAAAGGGAATAGGACGCCTCTTAGGTTCTCTTATACCTACCTTAAACATGTTGGGGATTTTGATGAAATGGTGCCACAGGTGTCGAATGGGATTTCCCACTAAGAAAGGATGCCGCTTGGGTTCTCTCACACCTAACTTAATTATGTTAATTGAAATATGATGCCTTTGGGGTTCTCTCACACCTATTTTAGTAGCACTGGAAAATGTGTTTGATTGTGTTTATATTTGTGTTATGAAAGAGGGATAGGATGCCACTACGGGGATCTTACACCTACCCTAAACATGTTATTATAGATTCACAAGATAAGTAAATAATGCTTTAAAAGAAGAAAAGATTTTAATGAAATGGAATTAGGTTTTTGTTGGTTGATAGAATTATTTTTAAAAATGATTTTTATGGGTAATATTTCTTCAAATATTGACCATTAATTGGAAGCATCAGGTGTTCCCCTTTACAATCAATAAGCTGATAAGATCCTCCTTGGTAGGGCTTCTCTATGTCATAGGGGCCTTCCCAAGTGGGTTCAAACTTGCCTCCCATTTTTCAATGGGCAACAATTGGTCTCCTTAGGACTAACACAAGTTCTCCTACTCGAAAAGACTTAGGGCAGACCAGCTTATTATGAGCTTGAATCATTTTAGCCTTATACAACTCGAGGTTCTGGCACGCCTGTAGGCAACACTCCTCCAAACCTTCATGCCCTT
Source organism: Cymbidium sinense (assembly GCA_021442155.1). Taxonomy (NCBI): domain Eukaryota; kingdom Viridiplantae; phylum Streptophyta; class Magnoliopsida; order Asparagales; family Orchidaceae; genus Cymbidium; species Cymbidium sinense. The sequence continues at coordinate 90,351,821 of CM038218.1, read as the reverse complement.
CTAACCGCAACTTTGTATTCTTCTCTGTAGTGAGCTTGCAACCCAATGCTATCCTTAGTTATGGGAGTTGAACTTCTAAAGGTAGAATGACTTTAGACCCATACACTAAAGAAAATGGGGTAGATTGAGTTGGAGTTTGGTATGTAGTACGATAGGCCCGTAAAGCTTCAACCAACTGCTCATTCCACTGCTGCTTATTATTGATAAGTGTCTTCTTTAGTATTTGGATGAGAGTTCTGTTGAATGCTTCTGCTAAGCCATTTGCTCTAGGGTAGTAGATGGTAGAGTATCTCCAATATATGCAGTGTCTTTTGGCAAAGTTGTTAATCTTGATGCTTTTGAATGTAATACCATTATTAGATATAATTCGTTGAGGCACCCTAAACCTATATACAATATGGTTCCAAAAATATTGAAGCACATACTGAGCTGTGACCTCTCTGAGTGGGATTGCCTCCTCCCACTTGAAAAAGTAGTCGGTGGTAGCTAAGATGAATCGATAACCCTTGGAAGAGGGAGGATCGATCGGACCCATAATGTCGATACCCTAACACTCGAATGGACATGAGGCTAATGTAGGGTGTGTAATATTGGGTGGTTGGTAGAGGACCACACCGTGCACCTGACACTGATGGCATCTCCTAGCTACATCCATGCAGTCTTTAATCATCAAAGGCCAGTAGTATCCTAGTCTCTTAATTTTTGTCTTCATCTTTGGACTGGATTGATGTGCTTCGCATAGACCTGAATGTACCTCTGTTACAATGCCACGGGCTTCGTGTTTATCTAAATAGTGTAACCACATCTGGCCAAAGGACCGTTGGTACAGGGTGACATCAATGAGAGCATAGTATATAGCTCTCTGTTTCACCTGATGGGCTTGTAAATTTTCTTGAGGTAGTTTATCGATGTTCAAATAGTCTATGAACGGTTGTCTCTAATCCAGCTCCTTGCCTTATAGGCAAAGATAACCTCCCCTTCAAGAGAAAGTCTCTCGATGAGTTCAACATCAATAAGAGATAGGACTTGTCTATTTTGGACCCTTATTAGAATGGACTCATCTTCGGACACGCCAATTCTTTGGCATGTTTGGCCAAAGCATATACTACTATATTCTTTGCTTGGGGAACCTTGTATATGGTAACTTTCAGAATTTGGGCCAACAGCTTCATGGTATACTTGTGGTAATGACAAAGCTTGGGTTTGAGAATCTTGTAGGACCCGACAATCTGATTGATGACCAACTGAGATCCCAAAGATGTTGATGATCTTGGCATTGATTATAATGGCTAACTCTAGACTAACAATCAGAGTCTCATACTCAGCTTCATTATTGGTGCAGGGTTGAAAAGATAGTATGAGAATCTCATCACATCACAGTTTAGAGTTAGGAGAACTATTCCTACCCCTGCCTTTCCCGGAATAGTAGATCGTGGTGCTTCCCCTTTATGAAAAGAAGCTACACCATCAAAATACATCTCCAATTGGCAGTTGTCAACCTCCCCTAAGTTCATGATTTGTTTATGAGGGAGATCATCACTAAGCAGAGAATCAATAGAAAGTGGGTGTGCTGCTAAGAAATTTGCTAGTGCTTGTCCTTTTACTGCACGAAGGGGTATGAAGGTGATATCAAACTGTGAGAGAATCATGGACCATCGTGCCAAAGGTCTGAATAGTGTTGGTCAAGTCATGAGATACTGTAGTAGATTGGTTCTGGAAATCAAGTTAACCTTATGAGAAAGCATATAATGCTGTAGCTTTTGGGAGGCAAAGATCAAAGCTAGGAAATGTTTCTCAATAGGTGGATAGTTCGCTTCGATAGAATCAGACAATGGCTGAGGTAGTAGAGAGAACTTTCCTTCCCTTCATCCCTGGCTTTGACCAACAAAGCATCGAGAGAGTCATCCAATGCAGCAGTATAGAGTATGAGTGGCCTGGCCAAAATAGGGGTTGCTAGAACTGGTGGCTTCACCAAATACTGCGTGATATCTTCAAAGGTATGATAATACTTATCATCCCACTTGAACTTGGCATCCTTTTTGATAAGTGCAAAGAATGGATTGCATCTCCCCAATAGGTTGAAAATAAAGCATGTCAAATATGCCAACCATCCTTGAAAAGATCTGAGTTGAGTTAAACTCTTAGGAGGTGGCATTTCTAAGATATATTTAATATATTCTAGATTTATTTCTATTCCCTGGTGTCGGACAACAAACTCAAGGAATATCCCTGAAGCTACTCTGAATGCAAACTTCAAGAAATTTATTTTGAGGTTGAATTATCTTAACCATTCAAAAACTACTCTCAAGTCAAAGAGATGGTCTTTCTTTTCTCTGCACTTAACTTCTAGAGCATTAACATAGCACTCAACCTGATGATGGATGAGTTCATCCAAGATCTGAGTCATGGCCCGTTGGTATGTAACACTAATATTTTTAAGGCCGAAAGGCATGACCCTATAACAAAAAATTTTGATCGGGGTTCAGAATGTAGTGTTTCTTTCATCTTCAGAAGAGATCTTGATTTGGTTATAGCCAAATGACCCATCCATGAAATAGAAAACTGCATGAGATGAGGCGATCTCCACCATTAATTTTGGTATAAGAAGAGGAAACTCATCCTCAGGACATGCCTTATTTAAGTCCCTGAAATCAATGCATATGCGAATTTGGTCATTCTTCTTCTTAACTGGAACAACACTGGCTAACCAGGTAGAATATTTTTTTCCCTGATGAAACCAACATCAATCTATTTCTTGACTTCTGAAATGACTTGTTGGTCGATTTCTAATCGCATGTGTCTAGTAGCTTACTTGATAGGGTTAGCGCTAGGATCTATTGCTAGCTTGTGGATTGCTATATTAGGAGATAATCTGGGCATCTCTTCATAACTCTATGCAAAGCAGTCCTTAAATTTAGTCAATAGCCTAATTAAGTAATTGGTTTCTTCTTCATTCAATAATGAATTGATGTATGTCGGGCATGAATTTTTGTCCATCCTGAGGTTGATTTCTTTAAGTTTGTCAATTATTGAATGGGTCTCCTCTTCAAATTCTAGCCGTGCATCTTTGATTTGGAGATCATCTGGATCAGTCGAGGTTTCTAAACACAAATCCTCATAAGAGTTGGTGTTGTGTGAAAAGAACCTATCAGACTCTAACTAATTGGTAACAACTAAGCAATAATCATCATCATCGATTGGACCCACTGTACCAAATCCTAATCCTACTCTTGATTGTGCTTCCCTACCTGTATTGTTCCACAGCTTTTCAAAATACTCTGACCTGTGCTTGGACCTTGTATGAGAAACCAAGCCTTTCAATATAAGTTTTCAACACAAGGCAAGTAAAAGTCAAATGGTAATTCCATTAATTCTTTGTATGAGTTCTCCTTAATTTCTACATCAACTTTAGGACTTGAGGAGGATGATCCTAAAAAGAATCTCTTTGACTTGATATCACTAGAAGACTTAGGGGCTTCATTAAGTACCAAACCTTTAACTTTTTGAGATGAAAGTGAGGTTAGAGTTAAGGTTTCCAACAACTGCCTGATAGTTTTACATACATCTGATTCGAATACTTTTCTTTGTTTGGAGGCTCAGTCTTCGTCACTATCCAGCTCGAGTGTCACCTCCAATGAAACCCGTTGAGAGGGGTTGGATGGTATCTAATCACATTAGAGTCATTTGCCAAATTGGATTCCAAGTCTATGTGAATAGTAGGGGTACTCCTATGAATTGGAACATAACCCTTATTGGCTGATGGCCAACCAAGGGGTCTTCCACCTCTAGAATTATCTCTATTTCTGCCTCTGCCTCTGCCTGGTGGAGGTTGAGTCATCCTACCCACATGTCCATATGATGGAATGAACTATGGGTGGAATGTGATACGTGGCTCTATTTCTTCCTCAATTCCCCTTTCTTGTTCACTTGGATTTTCATTTTTTTTCATTTTTTTTCTTTTACCTTTTCTTTTTATTCATTTCCTTTTCTTTTGAATTTGATTTTTGTCCAAGTTCAAGAGAAAGGGTGTTTTGAGAAAGATAATAGGTCGCATCCTCATATATTTCAACCTCTCTAACTAAAAATGACTTTTTATCTCCTTTGACACGTACTCAATCTCATTCTTCTTGAACTTGATGCACTGATGGAGGGAGGATGAAATTATCTTATTTTGATATATCCAGGGATGACTGAGCAAAGCAGTGAATGAAGTATTCAAATCAATGATATAAAACTTGGCTTCAGTCTTCCAGTCACCTATCTCCAAAGGTAACACTATGGAACCTAAAGCTCGCTCACCTTGTTCATTAAATCCTCTCAACATCATCCAATCTCCTCAGAGTGTGGTGATGTCAATCTTGAAATAGGCAAGGGTCTTTAGACTCATAATATTCACCGTTGCACTTGGATCGATGAGAACTCTGGAAAGTTTGAGTCTACCCATGTCAACTGTAATGTAGAGGGGACGGTTGTGCTCCATGTCCCTCAGAAGAAGGTCTTCATCTATGAAAGTGATCCCCTGGCCTTCTCTGGAATAGTGTGCCTCCTCACCAATAGTGGTCAGCTGAGCTAAGCTTATCTTAGGATCAAGGAGAGCCTTGAGTAATGATTCCCTCATTTCATTGGATAAGACAAGGGCATCATATATGCTTAGCTTAGATGATAACTTTCTTAGATGAGAGAGGACATTGTAGCCCACCTTGGGCTGATCCTCCATAAGCATATCCACGGGTGGAGCATCCTGTGGAGGGGCTTCTCAATCCTTTGAACTAATGACTTGTTTCTCTCTATCTTCAGGTGCTGCCCTAGGAGGTAGAACCTTGCCACTACAGAGGTTGACTTCGGTAATCTCTTGTGGCAGGGTAATGGAAGGTTCTACCGGCACATCAGGCTCACCTATAGCTTCTATTATGTGACCCTTAGAATCAGATGATTCCAAGTCTACCTCAAGAGGAAAACTCATAGCATTCAGAGTAGGAAAATCCAACTCTGAATCCAAAAGAAGAAGATCAAAATTATTATAGTTGTTGTCTAGACTTGAATAGTTATTAAGAATAGATTCAGACAATAATTCAGAAGTGACACATATGTAATTCAAGCTAGCTTTATTCTTCATTTTCTTAGATTTGATAGGAGGTACAAAGTATAAATCAAGTAAAGTAAGAGGGGTGAGAATTTGATGCCCTCATTTACTGATACGAGATGTCTACTAGAAGAAGAAGAACTAGATGAAGTAGTGGTAGTCGATGTGGTAGCTGGAATGGTGGACTGGAGGCTAGAATTGGTTGGTGGTTGCGCTATCCTGGGCTAGCACATGCTACTACTATTGATGCTGAGCTCCCCCTTTCCATGAGTTGGCTCTGGCAACTTGTGAACCTTGATGTTTGAGGTTTGAGCTGACTTAGGCACCTGCAAGAAAAGTTTCTTGATTTTTTGAACAATCTTTTTAGAGATTTTGGATACGGAGATATCCCAACCTTCTTTGGTTTTAGAAGGATCGCAAGTATCCCCAAGGATTATCTTAATGGAACTGGATGGTTGTTCCACAAGGTATTCCTTCAGGATAACTATATCACCGATTTTGAAGCCATGTTCGAGCCATTTCTTAAATATGAAGCAATCTTCCAATACATGACCTAACATATGGTGGTAGGGCCAAAAGTTAGGATCATGGCTTTTTCCCACATCCTCCAGCCTCCTAGGTTTGGCCAGCTAAAAATCAAGCTTTTTAAAGAGATTCTTTAAGATCTTCCTGATCACCTCCCTCTTAAATGAATAAGGATTATTTAGTTTATCTAAAAGAGTTGGTGGACCATAGCTACATGGCTGTGGGTATGTGTACTGCTTCTACTGTTGATGTGGCTGAGGAGGAGGTGGAGTAGGTCATGGAGGCTGCTATGGCGGCCGATAGGGCTACCTCGGTGGTGGTAGAGGAGGTGGATTTGACGCCTGTGGAGCACGAGGTCTCTCAAACTGCTATTTGGATGGTTGTTTCCCCTTATCCACTGCTATCGCTGCCCCAGGCTTTTTCTCATATACCTTCTGTAGCTTTGGCTTAGTTGGTACATCTAGAGAAGGTAATTATTTGGCTTCTCCTTGCAAGCTAGCCGCCTTGTTGATTAATTTCTCAAAGGTTTTGATTGTGAAACCCTTAAGCATGAAAGCGGCCAAGCCATGAATATTCTTTAGAAGAATCTCAATGCAATGTTGTTCAGATTGTTACTGTTGGCATTTAATACTCAGGTTATGCCATCTGAGAATGTAGTCAATAAGGGACTCACCTGGGTGTTGTTGTGCTACAATGAGATCACCAACAATGACCCTTTGTTGAGCTCCAGCATACCTCTTGATAAAGAGTTTCTCCATCTCAGTAAAAGTCTTTACTAAACTAGTGGGAAGTTCAGCATACCAATCAAAAGCTATCCCTGCTAGGCTACTAATGAAGAGACGAAAGAGTAAAGTGTTACAGCCACTAGCATTGCAATAACCAGCTCTGAAATGTGCAATGTGCTGCCTCATGTTTCCACTGCCATCTGTTGACCTCATTTTTAGGATGAGCTCTGAACCCCTTCATCTTAGACATAAGACTCCTCTAAACCAACTCTATTCAATGAAACTTGGCCTAACCCATTTTTCAAACATGCCCAAACTAAAATCAAAGTCAAATGACCATTTTACCCTTAGGCCATAGGGTAACCAAAAATCAAAACCACTTGGAATTTGGTAAATTCCTTTTTATGGACACTTGACATCCTCTTAGTGGACCAAATGGTCACTAATGAACCTAGTGCACATGACCAATGGCTTTGGGTCCCAAACCCAACCCAAACCCAAATTGATCGCTTCCTTTAAAATTGGCCACATGAAATCCTCCCTTCACTTGATTTAAGCACATGGCCACCTCATCCACTCTACTATGGCCAAAACAATTCAAGGATAGCCCATAGCCTAACAAACCCATTGCATAAGCTTAATTGGATCAAAACTGCAAGCACCTTCACCGCCATACGATCCTTCAAGGGGGAGATATGCTCTCCCTAATTCAATTAAATCTTCACATCCTCATACTCAATTGAGCTGGAAGCCAGTGGAGTCATTGCTAAGTGATCCTAAGCTTCCAGCCCAGATTTCCCATTTTGAATTTCTTAAACCACATTACTATATCTTGAACCACATTCTTTACTTCCTTCTTTCAAGTCAAACTCCAAATCAAATCAATTCCAGCCTAATTTATTTTCTCCAAACTCAAATCAATGCCACATGATTGAAACCCATGATTAAAACTTATGATTAAGGCCCATGATTGAAATTCCAAATCTTGCCTAAGTCCTTTAATCCCCTCTTAAGGACTTAGCCTAAATCATGTTGAAATCAATTCAAACTCATGAAATTTTCTCATAACTCATCTATTTTCTCACTTATATTCACATATATAAATGAAATATAAATTCAAATAAATCAAACTAAATTTAAAATTCAATTCCAAATTCAAAATCTTGCCAGTGCTTTAATCCCTCTTAAGGACCTAGCTATTTTAAATTCAAACCACCTAAAATTCATGAAATTTTCTCACAACCCATTTATATTATTATTTGTATTCACATATATAAATGAAATATAAATTCACAATCAAATCACCCAAATTCAAATTAAATGTCAAATCTTTTTCTATGTCACTTTGATTTTCTTTTTAAAGACTTAGCCTAGATCATGTTCAAATCACTTCAAATCTTTGAAATTTTCCCATAACCCATTTATATTATAAATTATATTCACATATATAAATGGAATATAAATTCAAACAACCAAAACCAACTCCAAAAATCAAACTCAAATTCAATCAAAATCCAACCTAAGCCTTTCAAGTCAAAATCTTGAACTTAGCCAAATCAATTTCAAATCAAGCCAAACTTGACTTTTTTCTTCATGATTCAATCAATCCTTCAATCATGAATCCAAATATAAACATAAACTTCAATCACCAAATCAAAACTCAATTCAAAATTCAAACTAAGTCAAACCCATGTTCACCCTTGAACTTGAAATTATCAAAATGAATCAAAACTCATTTGACTTCAAACCACTTGTAAATGGATTTATATTTCAATCATAAGTCCATATGTGAGTTCAATCAAACTAAAATCAAGCTTTGACCATTCCATTTGACCCACTTAAGCTCACTTGACCCAAATTGACCTAAAGTACCCTCATGAGCCAAATTCCAATTCTAACCAAATTGGATTGAACTAAGCCCACCTAAACCTTTCATCATGATCAACAATCCTCATGAGATGATCAATCACTCAAATTGGGTCAGATTGAGTCAAACCTAAGGGTTGGCCAAGTCAACACTTAGCCAAAATGAAACCCAACATAGTCAAAATCCACCATAGGCCAAATTGATTGAAACCATTGATCAAAACTCATTCATGATCAATTGAACCAAGTCAAAATTTGAGCCTAACCTTGCCCAATGGCCACTTGACCCAAATTGACCCAACTTGACTAAAAAGTGAAAATGTGTCAAAACTTGATCTAAGCCAAATGGATTGAATCGAATGGGTCAATTTCATTCCAAAATGTTTGTTGAACTTGACCAAAGCCACAATTGGTCAACTAGACCTAACCTAGCCCAATCGACCTTGAACCTAACTTGACTAAAGGGTCAAATTGAGCCAAATTCAAACTTAACCAAATTTGATTGGAAACAAATATACCAATCCATGTTATATGACTAACCAAACATGAACCAACCCATGACCTAACCCAAATAGATCAATTTGGTCAACTTGACCCATTTGACCTAATTGAACTTAATTGAACCAAAACCAAATATAAATCAAATTGAATCAAACCAAGGCCACCAAAACATTTCAAATGGACATATGAACTTGACCCAACCCTTGGTTTGTCCTAAGTTGACCAGTTGGTCAACTTGACCCAAGATTTTGACCTAAATGGATCAACATGAGCCAAATTATATCAAACCAACTCTATTCAATGAAACTTGGCCTAACCCATTTTTCAAACATGCCCAAACTAAAATCAAAGTCAAATGACCATTTTACCCTTAGGCCATAGGGTAACCAAAAATCAAAACCACTTGGAATTTGGTAAATTCCTTTTTATGGACACTTGACATCCTCTTAGTGGACCAAATGGTCACTAATGAACCTAGTGCACATGACCCAATGGCTTTGGGTCAGCCAAACCCAACCCAAACCCGAAATTGATCGCCTCCTTTAAAATTGGCCACATGAAATCCTCCCTTCACTTGATTTAAGCACATGGCCACCTCATCCACTCCTACTATGGCCAAAACTGAATTCAAGGATAGCCCTAATAGCCTAACAAACCCATTGCATAAGCTCAATTGGATCAAAATCACAAGCACCTTCCCAATCGTCCGATCCTTCAAGGGTGAGATATGCTCCCCCTAATTCAATTAAATCTTCACACTCTCATACTAATTGAGCTTGGAAGAAGAGAGTCATTGCTAAGTGATCCTAAGCTTCCCTGAGCCCATTTGGATTTCCCATTTTTGAATTTCTTAAACCACATTACTATATCTTGAACCACATTCTTTACTTCCTTCTTTCAAGTCAAACTCCAAATCAAATCAATTCCAGCCTAATTTATTTTCTCCAAACTCAAATCAATGCCACATGATTGAAACCCATGATTAAAACTTATGATTAAGGCCCATGATTGAAATTCCAAATCTTGCCTAAGTCCTTTAATCCCCTCTAAGGACTTAGCCTAAATCATGTTGAAATCAATTCAAACTCATGAAATTTTCTCATAACTCATCTATTTTCTCACTTATATTCACATATATAAATGAAATATAAATTCAAATAAATCAAACTAAATTTAAAATTCAATTCCAAATTCAAAATCTTGCCTAAGTGCTTTAATCCCCTCTTAAGGACCTAGCCTATTTTAAATTCAAACCACCTAAAATTCATGAAATTTTCTCACAACCCATTTATATTATTATTTGTATTCACATATATAAATGAAATATAAATTCAACTCAATCAAATCAAATTCCAAATTCAAATTCAAATGTCAAATCTTTTCTATGTCACTTTGATTTTCTTTTAAAGACTTAGCCTAGATCATGTTCAAATCACTTCAAATCTTTGAAATTTTCCCATAACCCATTTATATTATAAATTATATTCACATATATAAATGGAATATAAATTCAAACAACCAAAACCAACTCCAAAATCAAACTCAAATTCAATCAAAATCCAACCTAAGCCTTTCAAGTCAAAATCTTGAACTTAGCCAAATCAATTTCAAATCAAGCCAAACTTGATTTTTCTTCATGATTCAATCAATCCTTCAATCATGAATCCAAATATAAACATAAACTTCAATCATCAAAACTCAATTCAAAAATTCAAACCTAAGTCAAACCCATGCTCACCCCTTGAACTTGAAATTATCAAAATGAATCAAAACTCATTTGACTTCAAACCACTTGTAAATGGATTTATATTTCAATCATAAGTCCATATGTGAGTTCAATCAAACTAAAATCAAGCTTTGACCATTCCATTTGACCCACTTAAGCTCACTTGACCCAAATTGACCTAAAGTACCCTCATGAGCCAAATTCCAATTCTAACCAAATTGGATTGAACTAAGCCCACCTAAACCTTTCATCATGATCAACAATCCTCATGAGATGACAATCACTCAAATTGGGTCGATTGAGTCAACCTAAGGGTTGGCCAAGTCAACACTTAGCCAAAATGAAACCCAACATAGTCAAAATCCACCATAGGCCAAATTGATTGAAACCATTGATCAAAACTCATTCATGATCAATGTTTGAACTTGACCAAGTCAAAATTTGAGCTAACCTTGCCCAATTGGCACTTGACCCAAATTGACCCAACTTGACTAAAAAAAGTGAAAATGTGTCAAAACTTGATCTAAGCCAAATGGATTGAATCGAATGGGTCAATTTCATTCCAAAATGTTTGTTGAACTTGACCAAAGCCACAATTGGTCAACTAGACCTAGAATCGACCTTGAACCTAACTTGTAAAGGTCAAATTGAGCCAAATTCAAACTCAAATTTGATTGGAAACAAATATACCAATCCATGTTATATGACTAACCAAACATGAACCAACCCATGACTCCCAAATAGATCAAATGGGTCAATTTGGTCAACTTGACCCATTTGACCTAATTGAACTTAATTGAACCAAAACCAAATATAAATCAAATTGAATCAAACCAAGGCCACCAAAACATTTCAAATGGACATATGAACTTGACCCAACCTTGGTTTGGAACTAATCCTTGACTGTTGACCCATTTTGACCTAAATGGATCAACATGAGCCAAATTATATCAAACCAACTCTATTCAATGAAACTTGGCCAACCCATTTTTCAAACATGCCCAAACTAAAATCAAAGTCAAATGACCATTTTACCCTTAGGCCATAGGGTAACCAAAATCAAAACCACTTGGAATTTGGTAAATTCCTTTTATGGACACTTGACATCCTCTTAGTGGACCAAATGGTCACTAATGAACCTAGTAACATGACTCAATGGCTTTAAAGCCAAACCCAAACCCAAATTGACGCCTCCTTTAAAATTGGCCACATGAAATCCTCCTTCACTTGATTTAAGCACATGGCCACCTCATCCACTCCTACTCTGGCCAAAACTGAATTCAAGGATAGCCCTAATAGCCTAACAAACCCATTGCATAAGCTCAATTGGATAAAATCACAAGCACCTTCTTCCCCGATCCTTCAAGGTGAGATAATTCAATTAAATCTTCACACTCATACTCAATTGAAGAAGTAGAGTCATAAGTGATCCTAAGCTTCGAGCCCATTTGATTTCCCATTTTGAATTTCTTAAACCACATTACTATATCTTGAACCACATTCTTTACTTCCTTCTTTCAAGTCAAACTCCAAATCAAATCAATTCTAATTTATTTTCTCCAAACTCAAATCAATGCCACATGATTGAAACCCATGATTAAAACTTATGATTAAGGCCCATGATTGAAATTAAATCTTGCTAAGTCCTTTAATTCTTAAGGACTTAGCCTAAATCATGTTGAAATCAATTCAAACTCATGAAATTTTCTCATAACTCATCTATTTTCTCACTTATATTCACATATATAAATGAAATATAAATTCAAATAAATCAAACTAAATTTAAAATTCAATTCCAAATTCAAAATCTTGCTAAGTGCTTTAATCCCCTCTTAAGGACCTAGCCTATTTTAAATTCAAACCACCTAAAATTCATGAAATTTTCTCACAACCCATTTATATTATTATTTGTATTCACATATATAAATGAAATATAAATTCAACTCAATCAAATCAAATTCAAAATTCAAATGTCAAATCTTTTCTATGTCACTTTGATTTTTTTAAAGACTTAGCAGATCATGTTCAAAAACTTCAAATCTTTGAAATTTTCCCATAACCCATTTATATTATAAATTATATTCATATATATAAATGGAATATAAAACAACCAAACTAACTCAAAATCAAATTCAATCAAAATCCAACCTAAGCCTTTCAAGTCAAAATCTTGAACTTATAAATCAATTTCAAGCCAAACTCTTGATTTTTCTTCATGATTCAATCAATCCTTCAATCATGAATCCAAATATAAACATAAACTTCAATCACCAAATCAAAACTCAATTCAAAATTCAAACCTAAGTCAAACCCATGCTCACCCCTTGAACTTGAAATTATCAAAATGAATCAAAACTCATTTGACTTCAAACCACTTGTAAATGGATTTATATTTCAATCATAAGTCCATATGTGAGTTCAATCAAACTAAAATCAAGCTTTGACCATTCCATTTGACCCAATTTGGCTCACTTGACCCAAATTGAAAGTACCCTCATGAGCCAAATTCCAATTCAACCAAATTGGATTGAACCCACCTAAACCTTTCATCATGATCAACAATCCTCATGATGATCAATCACTCAAATTGGGTGAAGTCAAAGGGTTGGCCAAGTCAACACTTAGCCAAAATGAACCCAACATAGTCAAAACTACCATAGGCCAAATTGATTGAAACCATTGATCAAAACTCATTCATGATCAATGTTTGAACTTGACCAAGTCAAAATTTGAGCCTAACCTTGCCCAATTGGCCACTTGACCCAAATTGACCCAACTTGACTAAAAAAGTGAAAATGTGTCAAAACTTGATCTAAGCCAAATGGATTGAATCGAATGGGTCAATTTCATTCCAAAATGTTTGTTGAACTTGACCAAAGCCACAATTGGTCAACTAGACCTAACCTAGCCCAATCGACCTTGAACCTAACTTGACCTAAAGGGTCAAATTGAGCCAAATTCAAACTTAACCAAATTTGATTGGAAACAAATATACCAATCCATGTTATATGACTAACCAAACATGAACCAACCCATGACCTAACCCAAATAGATCAAATGGGTCAATTTGGTCAACTTGACCCATTTGACCTAATTGAACTTAATTGAACCAAAACCAAATATAAATCAAATTGAATCAAACCAAGGCCACCAAAACATTTCAAATGGACATATGAACTTGACCCAACCCTTGGTTTGTCCTAAGTTGACCAGTTGGTCAACTTGACCCAAGTTGACCCATTTTGACCTAAATGGATCAACATGAGCCAAATTATATCAAACCAACTCTATTCAATGAAACTTGGCCTAACCCATTTTTCAAACATGCCCAAACTAAAATCAAAGTCAAATGACCATTTTACCCTTAGGCCATAGGGTAACCAAAAATCAAAACCACTTGGAATTTGGTAAATTCCTTTTTATGGACACTTGACATCCTCTTAGTGGACCAAATGGTCCTTAATGATTATGCACATGAATGGCTTTGGGTCAGCCAAACCCAACCCAAACCCGAAATTGATCGCCTCCTTTAAAATTGGCCACATGAAATCCTCCCTTCACTTGATTTAAGCACATGGCCACCTCATCCACTCCTACTATGGCCAAAATGAATTCAAGGATAGCCCTAATAGCCTAACAAACCCATTGCATAAGCTCAATTGGATCAAAATCACAAGCACCTTCCCAATCGTCCGATCCTTCAAGGGTGAGATATGCTCCCCCTAATTCAATTAAATCTTCACACTCTCATACTCAATTGAGCTAAGGGAAGCCAGTAGAGTCATTGCTAAGTGATCCTAAGCTTCCCTGAGCCCATTTGGATTTCCCATTTTTGAATTTCTTAAACCACATTACTATATCTTGAACCACATTCTTTACTTCCTTCTTTCAAGTCAAACTCCAAATCAAATCAATTCCAGCCTAATTTATTTTCTCCAAACTCAAATCAATGCCACATGATTGAAACCCATGATTAAAACTTATGATTAAGGCCCATGATTGAAATTCCAAATCTTGCCTAAGTCCTTTAATCCCTCTTAAGGACTTAGCCTAAATCATGTTGAAATCAATTCAAACTCATGAAATTTTCTCATAACTCATCTATTTTCTCACTTATATTCACATATATAAATGAAATATAAATTCAAATAAATCAAACTAAATTTAAAATTCAATTCCAAATTCAAAATCTTGCCTAAGTGCTTTAATCCCTCTTAAGGACCTAGCCTATTTTAAATTCAAACCACCTAAAATTCATGAAATTTTCTCACAACCCATTTATATTATTATTTGTATTCACATATATAAATGAAATATAAATTCAACTCAATCAAATTCCAAATTCAAATTCAAATGTCAAATCTTTTCTATGTCACTTTGATTTTCTTTTAAAGACTTAGCCTAGATCATGTTCAAATCACTTCAAATCTTTGAAATTTTCCCATAACCCATTTATATTATAAATTATATTCACATATATAAATGGAATATAAATTCAAACAACCAAAACCAACTCCAAAAAATCAAACTCAAATTCAATCAAAATCCAACCTAAGCCTTTCAAGTCAAAATCTTGAACTTAGCCAAATCAATTTCAAATCAAGCCAAACTCTTGATTTTTCTTCATGATTCAATCAATCCTTCAATCATGAATCCAAATATAAACATAAACTTCAATCACCAAATCAAAACTCAATTCAAAATTCAAACCTAAGTCAAACCCATGCTCACCCCTTGAACTTGAAATTATCAAAATGAATCAAAACTCATTTGACTTCAAACCACTTGTAAATGGATTTATATTTCAATCATAAGTCCATATGTGAGTTCAATCAAACTAAAATCAAGCTTTGACCATTCCATTTGACCCACTTAAGCTCACTTGACCACCCAAATTGACCTAAAGTACCCTCATGAGCCAAATTCCAATTCTAACCAAATTGGATTGAACTAAGCCCACCTAAACCTTTCATCATGATCAACAATCCTCATGAGATGATCAATCACTCAAATTGGGTCAGATTGAGTCAAACCTAAGGGTTGGCCAAGTCAACACTTAGCCAAAATGAAACCCAACATAGTCAAAATCCACCATAGGCCAAATTGATTGAAACCATTGATCAAAACTCATTCATGATCAATGTTTGAACTTGACCAAGTCAAAATTTGAGCCTAACCTTGCCCAATTGGCCACTTGACCCAAATTGACCCAACTTGACTAAAAAAGTGAAAATGTGTCAAAACTTGATCTAAGCCAAATGGATTGAATCGAATGGGTCAATTTCATTCCAAAATGTTTGTTGAACTTGACCAAAGCCACAGGTCAACTAGACCTAACTAGCCCAATCGACCCTTGAACTAACTTGACCTAAAGGGTCAAATTGAGCCAAATTCAAACTTAACCAAATTTGATTGGAAACAAATATACCAATCCATGTTATATGACTAACCAAACATGAACCAACCCATGACCTAACCCAAATAGATCAAATGGGTCAATTTGGTCAACTTGACCCATTTGACCTAATTGAACTTAATTGAACCAAAACCAAATATAAATCAAATTGAATCAAACCAAGGCCACCAAAACATTTCAAATGGACATATGAACTTGACCCAACCCTTGGTTTGTTCTAAGTTGACCAGTTGGTCAACTTGACCCAAGTTGACCCATTTTGACCTAAATGGATCAACATGAGCCAAATTATATCAAACCAACTCTATTCAATGAAACTTGGCCTAACCCATTTTTCAAACATGCCCAAACTAAAATCAAAGTCAAATGACCATTTTACCCTTAGGCCATAGGGTAACCAAAAATCAAAACCACTTGGAATTTGGTAAATTCCTTTTTATGGACACTTGACATCCTCTTAGTGGACCAAATGGTCACTAATGAACCTAGTGCACATGACCCAATGGCTTTGGGTCAGCCAAACCCAACCCAAACCCGAAATTGATCGCCTCCTTTAAAATTGGCCACATGAAATCCTCCCTTCACTTGATTTAAGCACATGGCCACCTCATCCACTCCTACTATGGCCAAAACTGAATTCAAGGATAGCCTAATAGCCTAACAAACCCATTGCATAAGCTCAATTGGATCAAAATCACAAGCACCTTCCCAATCGTCCGATCCTTCAAGGGTGAGATATGCTCCCCCTAATTCAATTAAATCTTCACACTCTCATACTCAATTGAGCTAAGGGAAGCCAGTAGAGTCATTGCTAAGTGATCCTAAGCTTCCCTGAGCCCATTTGGATTTCCCATTTTTGAATTTCTCTAAACCAAAAATAGGGGAGCTCAAGTGGAAATCCAACTTACTCCATGCTCAACATCAACCCAATTCCTTCTTCAAGCATCATTAAAGGACCAAGTCGAGTTCACCCAAGCTCTTTCCCAAACTCCAAAAGCAAGGGAGGATCTAATTCGATCAAGACCGAGCTTAAGTGCAAGAGGAGTTAGTCCATAGAAGCATCTACGCAATTTTAACACCTTAAACTCTAAGTAAAGCTTTGTCTCTACCAGACGAAGCTTCTCCAAGGGAATCGAGCGCCGGAGATCACCTCCGGTGAGGTTAGCCATTAAATCGAGCTTAATTTCAATATGGTTTGGTCCTTTATGAAGTGAACTTTAAGAACTTCAATCCTAAGAAAATCTAGCCATTAAATGTGTTTTGCTTTGTGCTTAGATGGTGTGGGTAAATTTTGGGATCAATCTAAGCTCAATCGAGCTCGGATCATTCCCTTGAAGATGGATAATGTCCATCCTTCATAGGGATTTATAAGAATAGATCATGGGCTGTCCATCCACGCATTTTAGAAGGATGGTCGTGATTAAGACACATAGAATTCATGTTTTAACCCATTTAATGTGTGGCTTTAACCTTAGTCATCCGATCCTTGATCGAATGATAGAGGAGAAAGCACATAGCGCCGCCGCTGACGCGGTGCTATGATGTGATAAGTTTATTATCCAATCCCATCACACCACGTAGAAAGCGCATGCCACGTCAGCAGCACACGTGGCACTGACAAGATTAAATACTTAATTAGGCTATTAAATACTTTAATTAATTATGGAAGCTTCTTAAATTCATATCTAAGCCTAAAAAAATCAAAAAAATATGAAATAAATTACATTGGATAGATATTTGAATATAGAATATTCTAAAAATAATTTTAATAAATTTTAAATAATACTTTTATCTAAATGTGGGTTTTATTAGGAATGTTATTTTTTACTAATTACCTTCTAATTACTCCACTGATTAGTCTCAAACTTCTTGTGCTTAATTAGTGGGTTGACTCCTCCCTCCCCTAATTTTCTTGGGATTTGTTGATAGCTTAATTAGGGGAATTGGTATCTCATTCCTTAATCACTCCCTTAATGTAATTAAGCTTAATTAGGAGCATAATTAGTGGTTTAACCCTCTAACTGAGTCAATTAAGTTTTGATTAAGTGAATATGAGATTTAAGGAATAATTGGGATGTTTTGCTTAAGATATTTCTTAAACCCCCTTTTTTTCTTAATCCAACCTTAATTAAGTGTTAATTCAATAATTACCCCCTTGATTAATTTCATAAAATTCTAAAACTCTTCAAAACTCAATTAATCAATCTTGGGTGAATTCTTAGGTGTTCAAGAGCCTAAGTACATCGAGAAAATCAAAACTCAACTCACATGTGTGAGAGGGGTTATGAAAGTGCTTAAGTTAAATTCTTTAGTTTAATTAATCATTAATGATGAGCCAATTGTATTATGTACCTTTCTTTCATAGATGCATAGCTGATTTAAATTTCTTGTATAGTTTTATGTCATCTCATTGGCTCATAATTATTTTATTAGGTCTATTAAGGTGGTATAGATAAGAGGTAATTAACACACTTAATTCATACCTTAGCCTAAACAAAGCATAAAATTGATCTAATCACCTAAAAACTAAACTAAAATAATAGGCATATGTGGGAATGGTTTAGGAACAGAAAACTCACCTCACATTTCTTAAATTAAATCAAACTCAAAATAAAATCAAACCTTCTTTAAACATAACTTGATTTGCTTTAGGCTTTCTTATTTCATAAGATTGCCTTTAGGAATTAATTAGGGTGAATGTGTTTACATGCTTTCATAACTTTAGTTATTTCCTAACTTGCTAAATATGTATGTCATATGAATTTCATGCATTCATGCTTTCCAAAAATTAAATTCAAAATGAAATATTTTCTTTATGTCAAATTACATGTTTTGGCTAAAGTAAAATATGAATGGTTGTTTTCACTATTAAATTTAAAACTATTTTCAAAATCTATAAATAAAATATCCAATGCTAAAAGTGTGCTACTTATAATTATTTATGAGCTTGCATGTGGATATAAGTATGAAGATATGCATAGTGTAGCCTTCCTTCTCTCTTCTTTTAGTATGGTTTTGAATAGGATTTGGCAAAGTGTATAGTTCATTTGAAAAGAACATAACACTTGCCTAACCCCCCTTCCTATTCATTCCTATACTATTGTTTAAGATGGATAGCTACACTTGTACATATAAATTGCATAAATAAAACTAATCAATAAATATAAACTTTTTGCATCTTTCTTTTCCCTTCATTTCTTTTGTACATCTTATTGTATTTAAGGAAAGTGGTATATTAGTCTGGACAACCTTGGGGTTACGAGAGTTTATGTAGTCCTAAGTAGGTATTGTACCTTGTACCCTTGGTTAACAATGGCACCATACTCACTTATGCGTTTGATACATATATGTGTGCCTATAAAAATGGAGAACAAAACCTCTTTTCTGCTTAATGAAAATCATGCATCATAAAGAATTTAAATTTTCTTAAGTAACTCACTTAGGATTCATCATAAAGTATGCTAAACATTTCCATTTGTATGTACAGATATGCTAAGGATTCATTCATATGCATGTTATATATGTTGGGAAATAAAATGATGTGATGTGTATTTTGTGATCTTAATTCACTTTATTTAATCTTAAAATGCTTTTTATTTTGAATGGGTTTGTTTAGGGAAAAATCTAAACTTAGGGTTAATTAAAACACATAATAAAATATTCACTAAATAAAACTAAATATGAATCTACTTTAGAGATTACTTAAGCTAGGGAAGGAATGAGAAGTTTCTCTTCTCTTTTCCCTCTCTTGACAACACTTAGTAAAATTAATTGTAGGTTCATTCAAACCTAAATAAAACATCAAATAAAATCAACCCAAATCAACTAAATAACTTAAACAAAACCACCCTCTAAATTGGACATCTTCATACTTAGGAAATCTAAACCTTAAAGCCCTAGCTAAACATACCACACAAACCTTTTAAAGCACACACATTAGGTTAAGTCACCACTTCTAGCTTTAGGTTAGGACAATGCATGGCTTGATGTTTGCTTTTATTTTATAATATTTTGTTTTAGTCTGGATGTTAGGGTGAATGTGCATAGAATGAATGGTAGGATGATTTAGTCTAATCATTATTTTTTGTAAGAGATTGTGCTTAATGGGTGCTATAATAAAAATATAACTACTTTTGCTATGCAGGTCCTTATTACCCTAAGCATAATCCAATAGGCCAGATGAACTTGGTCACCCATGTGTGGGGTGCTAAGTCTAATATACATGCTTGAGACTTATATGTTTTGTTTAGCTACTCTCTATTTTGCAGGTGTTAGTTAGATTTACTTTTCCTTTTCATGTATTTTTGTAATTAGGATTTTAGAATGATTGTTATGGGGGAGAAAGATGAGCATTTGTAATAAGATTACATCTTATGTACCATGTGAAGCCTTTGGAGCAACCACCTTCCAACCATCCAAAAGAAGCAACCAAAAGAAGAAAGAAGAAAGAAGAAAAGAAGAAATGAAGACCCCCCCCATAACATGAATTTCCTTACTTGATTGTAAATTAATTCATTTTTGTAATCCGGGTTGTATAAGGGTAGAACTCGGCTACCCAATTTATTTTTGGGTATGTACGATAGTGTCCGACCATAAATGGCCTTTTACTCTTTTGCGTTAGCTTTATAAAATATTTGATGTTTTATTTAGCTTATGCATTAAGATGTCATGTTTTCCTAGTTTCTTCTTTGCTTTGATGCATGGCCTAGATTATAATTAGGCTCTTAGGAAAAAATAAATCATCTACCAAATTAATCAACTCTTAATTAAAAAATAAACAACTCATAACCTCATTTAAAGCCTAAGTTAAAATCAAGATAAAAAGAGTTAGCAACCCCTTAGATGGACGAATATTTCTTTTATAACATCATGCATAAAAATATATTGTTACACTCTTGATCGGAGGGCTTCCACCTTTGCTAGAGAAACTTGGCTTGACCTTTGAGAGCCATGGTGGAAACACACCTCCCCTTTCTCATTGATTTTGGCCCATAATCTTATTTCTCATGCATTAGGCATATGATTCTTTTAAGCCCGAGTCAAATGATTGTCCAAAAATAAAAATAAAATGTAATATGTTTTGCATTAGATCTAGGGAATTTTCATTCCCTTACATGATCTATCTCTTAGTGAGTAATTTTAAGGATTTAGTCTCTTACTAAATAAATAACAGGTTAGCTATCTTACATAAAGCATATGCTTGCCTACATGAATTTAAAATCGTAGGAGGAGTTAGTTGGCAGCCACCCCTAGGTGGTTGTAAGTCCAAGCAGCAGGATGGTTTGTCCTCTCTTGTGGATGCAAATCAAATACCTATTTTTGCCTTAGATTTAGGTCATGCTTTTAGCCCTCGCTAAAGCTCCTTTGATTCATGTTCTAAGGTTATTTCTCCCTTCTATGGGCCATAAGCAAAAATTATCGCCTCTTAGGCATTTCCATAACCTTATATTATGGAATTATAAGCCCTAAACTTCTAATAAAAAAAGTCAACTCAAATAAAGAATTCAATTTAAAAAATATAAAGCCCAACCATAAGATAGTTTGATATGCTTGTTAGATTTCCTAGCATTGTGAGCATTTCCTACTTATCTTCCATTGGCTTCAATAATAACTCCCTCTCTTTGATAAATCCCATTTGATCTTCTAAAATAAAATAACCGATTGATGGTCCTACCTATTAAAATATTTGGAGACAATGATCATGTACCTTAATCGAGAGTATTCCTAAGGGATCTCATTCCTTAGGATGTAATTAACTATGGGGGCTAGCCCCTGTAAGAAACTTAAACAACTCCACTTAAAATAAACCTTACTTTACTTTTTCATGTAAAGTAGGAGAAGATTCTTTGGTACACATGCAGACCCATTATCTTTAGGAGTCCTTGTTGAGATGATTAGGTCCATTGTAGGGTGGTGACTTCTATCTTTAGAGATAGTACACCTGTCGTCAATGTCATACCTGATCACCCTCAATAAGAATATCTGCGAATCTATGCGATGTCAAAAATGCATAAAAAGAAGAAGTATAATTCTTTCTTCATTTTATCTCGCATAGAGTGAAGATGGAAGTATACCCTTTTATTTTAGAAATCCTTATAAAAATTTTACCACAGATTTTTCTGGCGACTTCACTAGGGATGGCTCCTCTCTCTATCTTTAGTAAATGATCATTGTCTCCAAGTATCGATAGTGGGTTTGTACTTTGGTATGAATCCAAGACTATCTTTTGTTCCATTAGCACTTAGCTTATTTCATCCTTAAGTTAAGCTAGCCAACATCTTTAGGTTTTATGGCCTCACCCCATATTGGTCTTAAAACCCCCGTTGGGTTCTCCAATGAGTAAAATTAAAAATTGAAACAAAGAGAATTAATTAAAGACTTCCTCCTTACCATTTTCATGTTAAGGAAATGTTCATTCTAAAATAATAAAGACAAAATAAATCCTTCAGAAAAATCTTTCTTTTCAAAAATCACTCTTTCAAAATGCACATAATAAAATATTGTGCGCAAAAGTTTTCCTAAATCACCTTCATCTAACTATCTTCATGATTGTTATATGTAGGATCATCTTTACAAAAATAAAATGCCAACAATTACATTTTCTAAAAGTACAAATGGGTTTCTTCACTCAATTCATTTTGGGTGAAGACCTCATTTTCAAAAATAAAATTCCAACAATCATATTTTCAAAAGCATAAAATTTGAAGATGGGCCTTTCCATTCAATACATCCAAATGTGTTGAATGGATATTACCTCTTCAAGAAAAATCATAACTTTGAAATTCCACTTAACACAATCCACATGTGTTAGGTTGGGATTTTCATATTTTCAAAGAGCACATATGAAACCTCTCCATTCAATATACCCACACTTATTGGGTGGAGGTTTCATTTTCAAATAAAATCAAAAATAAATTTTCAAAAAGCACATATGAATATCTTTATTCAATATATCCAAATTTATTAAATAGAAATTTCATTTCCAAGTAAAGTAACATTATTTTGAAATACCACTTAACATATTTCATATATGATTAGGTTAGATTTCCTCTTTCAAAAAAAGTAATAATCACACAAAAAATATACTCCTTTGAAAAATAAAATATAATTGAATTCCATCTTACATACCCAAATTTGTTAAATGGAAATCTCCCTAAAAAAAGTCGACCAAAAACAAAATTTTCAAAAAAATATTTGGAACTTCAATTTATCATGCCTCATTTTCTAAAATGAAGTCTCCCCTTTGCAAAATTTAAAACAAAAATTTGAAACACCCTTTTTGGATTTCTATTTAGCATACTCAAATTTGCTAAGTGAAATTTCCATTTAACAAAATTTTCAAGAAACACTTTTGGAACTTCATTCTTTAGCATACCATATTTCCTAAAGTGAAGTCTCCATTTTCAAAATAAAATAAAAACACTACAATTTTGAACACATCTTTTGGGATTCCATTTAGCATACTCAAATTTGCTAAGTGAAATTTTCTTTTCACAAAATTAAATGAAACTTTATTTTAGTATACCATATTTGCTAAAGTGAAGTCTCCATTTTCAAGCAAAAATCAAATCAAAATCAAAAGAGAAACACATTCAGATTCCCTTAGCATATTTAAATTTTCTAAGGATCCTACTTTTTAAAATCAAATCAAAATCAAAAGAAACACATTAGGATTTTCTTAGCATACTTAAATTTGCTAAGAATCTTATTTTGAAATTTTTTCCTAAAATAAAACTCACTTAGATTTCCTAATTTAGCATACCTAAATTTACTAAATTGGAAATTCCATTTCAATTTTTAAAATCACAAAACGATTCACAAAACAAAGCAAAGAAATAAGCAAAAAGAAGAAATTATTTTCAAACATCTCACTTAGCATACCCAAAATTGCTAAGTATATAAATTC
The DNA here is from genome assembly GCA_021442155.1 of Cymbidium sinense. Taxonomy (NCBI): domain Eukaryota; kingdom Viridiplantae; phylum Streptophyta; class Magnoliopsida; order Asparagales; family Orchidaceae; genus Cymbidium; species Cymbidium sinense. The sequence continues at coordinate 90,328,073 of CM038218.1, read as the reverse complement.
CAAAAGATATTAAATCCAAAACAAAAGCAAATCGAAACATATCTAAATTTGTTAAATAAAGGGTCCTCAAGATCAAAATTAAAACTCAAATATGAACCTATGGAAGCATCCCTTCAAACAAAAATATTTGAACCCATTTTCAACATATCCAAATTTGTTGAAAGTAGATTCTATATCCAAACAATTCCTCTTTCCAATCAAAACATTGAACTCTATTCCAAATCATTTTTACTTGACTTAACATTTTCAAAATGTTGAGTATGAGTTCAAATTCTAAATTTGAAATTCAAAGTCAATAGAAATTTGATTCAAGTTTATTTTCAACATTGTAGACTCTTGTTCAGCGGTAGTTTTCAGTTACAGTTTAGTCTCAATTTCAGTTGACAGAAATGGCTACACCCAAGTACATGTTTACCTTTCCCCACGGAATGGACTTGGCTCTAGATCAGGCCAGCCTTCCTCGTGCTAATTATGCCCACCTCATTCATTTCAAATGAGATTTTGAGGGGGAGAGGATTACCTGTGAGGGCATTCCTCTCACAACTGTTAGCAGGACCATAGTGGTTGGGTAGAAGCCAGTCATTCAAATTGACTTGCCATCAAACTCTGATATCCCCTCACCGAGGAAGGTAGTGATAGTTTCTATAGTAGTGCAGTGTCAATTCTAGCATCTGTGATAGTGCTAATGTGCCCGATTGTTTCTCGTGCTGCCCGAGTAAGAGCTAGCACCCACTCATTAGCACCCTCAAAGGGTAAGGCTCCTCTGATCCCAGAGATTGTCTCCCCAACTTTTGAAGTCGGGTCTAGTTCTTACTCCACTTGCCCCACCAAGACTCAGAGGAGGAACAAAACTACATGATTAAGCAGTACCATACAAGCATCGTTAGGGAGATGGAGGCAGCTACACAGTCAGTTGTGGAGGAGTTGCCCACTATGATTTCCCCGCTAGTTATGACGAACCCATTTCATCCTCTCATTGGGTTTAATAGAGAGTATGCTAGGAGGAACCCTACTTCACCTGCACCAGTGGTTCGGTTCCAGCCCGCAGTCAATCAGAGTAGGAGGTCATATGCTGGCCTCTGTTCAGTTCTACGCCAGGTTGGCAGAGCTTAGGGATGTTCTTAGTCCGGGGATAAATTTGACTTGAGATATATTATTCCTCATAGCGTGGGGAAACATCTACGGCAGGAGAGGGTCAGGGAGGCCCATACTACAACTCATATCACTAGCCTAGAGAGGCGGAAGTTTGGTTGGCAATCGGCAACCTCCGTACTCATTGATTTTCCTGATCGGTCCACTACCTGTGTCGATCACACAAAAAATATTCTACTTATAGGGACTACTCAGCATAGGAGGAGAGCCCATATTTCGAGAGAGTCAGTGGTGTCTCCATCACATTGCTCTACCCACTGTCCACCATCGCCCGTTCATGTTTCAAGATCTCTAGTTCTTCCCAAAGCCATCAAGGCCACATCCGGGGAGAAGAGGACCCCGTTGGTGATCCGACTATGGCCAAGGGATCCCATTCCATCCACATTACCAACTAGCAATGTCGAGCTCTCCTGCTCGACCTTCTGTTGTAGTTGTGGTGCAGAAGGAATGGCGACCCTGAAGCATAGTGGTCGTCCCTTCACCATCACCACCATAACAGGATTTGGAGATGGTTGCAACAGTCGCTGAGAGAGAGAGAGGGCAGCAACCTTGTTCCACCCCATGATCATAGAACCTCCTAGGAGTGTCACCCCATACAAAGTCTTTGACAGCCAGGAGTGCATATCTTTTAGTGAGTACAACCCTCACAAGGTTGATTCTCTAATAGTAGGGGAAGTCCGGTGCGTCACAGTGCACGATGTTGATCCCATCATTAGCCAGTCGAAATCATTTGTGCTAGTTCTGATAGATCATTCTCTTGATGATATAGTAGCTCATTATTTCATAGAAAAGAAGGAGATCCTAGGATATGACTAGTCTGGTGAGAAGAAGATCAGCTTTGATTCCAATGAAGATGATTTATTAGGAGACTCAGTAAGGGTTTGCATGGTAGATACCAGGGGATCCCTCCTTAGAGAGCAGCAGGGTATGGAAAGTGATAAGGTTGGGCAAGAAGACACAACCCAATCAGCCCAACACCTTCGATATCAATTAAAATAGATAGATGAACAAATAGATAGGATGGCAAAGTAGCTTGAGGGCTTGTTAGCAGCAGTCTCAGTACTTTAGAAATAAGCCCCAATAGTTCATCCTACTACAGCTGAGACTAGTCAGCCAGAGTTGGTGCATGTCTTGGACCTAGTCAAGACTTTACCTCCATTAGAGCAAGGTAGCACCAACATGTATAGGAAGGTAATGGAAAGTACCTCCATATAAGAGAAATATATCAAGTCTATGGTTGAGCAACAGGTGAAGGAAGCATTGGCTCAAGCCCGGGGAGGATCATCAGTTCCAAATGGTAGACCCTACATGGAGGAATTCAATGCACTGCAATATCTCAAGGGTTTCGTGCCACCTTCCTTCAAGAGTTTTGATGACAGTGGAAACCTGAGGCAGCATATTACACACTTCTGGATAATTATTAAAACATCGATGGCAGTGATGCTTTACTATTCTGTCTCTTCATCAGTAGCCTAACAGGGATAGCTTTTGATTGGTATGCTAAACGTTCCAATAGTTTAGTAAATATATTTGTTGAGTTGGAGCAACTCTTTATCAAGAGGTTTGTTGGAACTCAACAAAGGGTCCTTGGCGATCTCAAACACAGTGAGTCCCTTGTTGATTACATTCTCAGATGGCTTAACCTGAGTATGAAATGTGAGCCGTAGCTATCTAAACAACATGCCATTGAGATTCTTCTAAAGAATATCTATGACATGGTTGCCTTCACGCTTAAGGGCTTCACCATCAAAGCTTTCAAGAAGTTAATCAACAAGGCAGCTAGTTTATAAGGAGAGGCCAAACTATTGTCTTTTCAAGACTAGTTTCCTAAAGAAAAGCCACAGAAGGTATACGAGAAGAAGCCTAGGGCAGTGATAGTTGTGGATAAGGGCAAGCAACCAGCTAGAAATCAGTCTGAGAGACCACAGCCTCAGTAGCTTTCGCTTCCACCTCCTCTACCACCACCAAGGCACCCCTCTGTCAGTAGCCGTGGCCACTGCCTCCTCCTCACATCATCATCAACAATTGTACACAAACCCGTCGCCAGGTAGCTATGGTCCACCTACTCTTTTGGATAAACTCACCAAGACTTATTCATTTAAGAGGGAGGTAATTAGGAAGGTCTTTTAGAATCTCTTAAAGATGCTTGATTTTTAGCTACCCGAGCCTAGGAGACCAGAGGAAGTGAGAAAAATCTATGATCCTAATTTTTGCCCCTACCACCATATGCTAGGTCATGTTTTGGAGGATTGCTTTACATTTAAGGACTGGCTTGAACATACCTTCAAGATCAGTGTTGTAGTTATCCTGAAGGAATACCTTGTGGAACAACCATCTAGTTCTATGAGGGTAATCCTTGAGGATACTTGTGATCCTTCCAAAACTAAAGAAGGTAGGGTTATCTCCTAATCCAAAACCTCTAAAAGATTGTTCAAAAGATCAAGAAACTTTCCTTGTAGGTGTTTGAGTCAGCTCAAACCTCCAACATAAAGGAAGGTTTGTTGCTTGAGCCAACTCAAGAAAAGGGGGAGCTCAGTAGTAGCAGCAGCAACAACATGTGCTATCCCAGGATAGCCTAGTAGCGCAACCACCAACCGAGTCCAGCCTCCAGTCTACCGTTATAGCTACCACATTAGCATCTACCACTACTTCAGCTAGTTCTTATTCTGCTAGTAAAGATCTTGTATCGGTGGATAAGGCATCAACTCCCTCACCTCTCTTACTTTATTTGATTTTTTCTTTGTACCTCCTATCAAATCCAAGAAATTAAAGAATAAAGTTAGCTTGAATTACATCTGTGTCACTTCTGATGGGTTGTCTGAATCGATTCCTAATAACTCTTCAAGTCTAAACAACAACTATAACATTTTTGATCTTCCTCTTTCTGATTCAGAGTTGGACTTTCCTACTCTGAATGCTATGGGTTTACCTCTTGAGATAGACTTGAAATCTTTCGATTCTGAGGGTCCCATAGGAGAGGTTGTAGGTGAGCCTGATGTGCAGGTAGAACCTTCCATTACCCTACCATAAGAGATCACCAAAGTCAACCTTCATAGTGGTAAGGTTCTACCTCCCAGGACAACACCTCAAGATAGAGGGAAACAAGTCATTGGTTTAGAAGATTGAGATGCCCCTCCATAGGATGCTACACCCTTAGATATGCTTATGGAGGATGAGCCCAAGTGTTTATTTTTGAGATGTGGGATACCACGTAGATCTTAGGGGGTACTTATTGAAGTGATCGGGTATGACATTAAGGAATGATGTACTATACCAAAAGATAAAAATCACCACCCTATGATGGACCTAATCAACTAATAAGGATTCCTAAAGCATGATGGGTCTTCGAATATACTAGAGATCTTTCCCCTACTTTATATGGAAAAGTAACGTAGTGTTTATTTTAAGTCAGGTTCATTAAGTTTTCTATGGAGGCAAGCCCCCATAGTTAATTACATCCTAAGAAATGGAAATTCCTTAAAATAGTCTCGATCAAAGTAGACAATTAGGGTCTCCAAAGATTTCAAAGTTAAGACTATCAATGGATTGGCTATTTTAGAAAATCAAATGGGATAGATCAAGGAGAAGACTTATTTTTGGAATCCAAATGGAGAAAGTAGGAAATGCTCGTGATACTAGGAAGCCTAGTGAGCATTCCAATCTACAATACAATTGGGCTTTATATTTTTGAAATTGAAGAGAGTTAATTATTTGAGTTGAAATTTTATTAGATTGCTAGGGCTTATAATTCCATAGCATAAGATTATAGAAATGCCTAAGAGGTGAGGATTTATCCTTGTAGCCCGCAAAGGGATACAACAACCTTAGATCCTAAATCTAGAGTGCCTTGGCGAGGGCCAAAGCATGACCTAAATCTAAGATGAAAATGGGTATATGTTTTACCTCTATAAGAGAGAATAAATCACTCGACTGTTGGACTTATTACCGCCTGGAGTGGTAGCCAGCTAACTCCTCCTATGCTTTTAATCTATGTAGGAAAGTCTTATGCTTTGCAAGATGGATAGGCTTTTATTTATTTAGAAAGGAGATTAAGTCCTTGAACTCACTCCCTAAGAGACTAGAGCATGAGTGGTATGAATTCATGATTTAATCTATTGCAAATTTTATCAAATTTATTTGATTCTTTTGGACTCATTATTTTAACACAAATTATGGGATTTTGTATACCTAAATGAATAAGAACTTCATTATGGGCCAAATCAAAAGAGAAAGGGGTGTTCTTCCATCAAAGGTTATCATAGGTTAAGTCTTTATTCTTTGGCATAGATGAAAGTCCCCACTTAATAAGAGTGGAAGAATATGACATGCCTTATGTTATACATTCATTCATTCAACTAAGGGGTTGCTAAAAATTTTATTATCTTGATTTAATTCCTAGGCTTTTATGTGAGGTTATAAGTTATTTTAAAATTTTAGTTATGAGTTGTTAGGGGGGTAAAAATTTAATTTTATCCTAAGAGCCTACCGCATCCAAGCCATACATTTAAACATCAAACATGAAAAAATTAGGAAAAAATGTGATTCTAGTGCGCAATCTAAACACAACATCAAATAATTTTATAGACTACCATAAAAGAAAAAAAGCAAGGGTTGTTGCATTACACCAAAAGAGAAAAAAAGGATAAGCTCACCCTTATACAAATGATAAAAATAATACATGCTATGGGGTCTTCTTTTCTTCATTCCTTCCTTCTCTTCCTTTTGATTTGATTTGCTCCGAAGGCATTACAGGGTACCCCAGGGACTAAGCCTTCTGACCACTGCTCATCCTAATCCCTCATAGCACTAATGTTAATTCCTAATGTAAAATTACATTAAAAATAAGAAAAATAAATCGAGCTACACCTGCAAAATAAATGTTAGCTAAACACACCATACAACCCAAGCAGTTATATAAATAATTTGGACTTAGCACCCCACATAGTAAGCCCACCTAATGTGAGTTATGCTTAGGGTTAAGCAACCCGCACAAAAAATATTTATATTTTATTACGCCTCTAACCCTCAGAAAAAATATGATTAGGCTAATAACGGCCTAACATACTATCTACGAAACATACACCCTAACATTTAGTCTAAAATATTACGTCACAAAACAAAACACAACATCATAAATACAATCAATACATCGACCTAGCTTAATTCTAGGGTCGGTGACCTAATATTCTAATGTGTAAAAAGAAGGCTTGTGTAGCAAGACTTTACTAGACTTCTTTAGTTTAAGTTTCAATTTGAAGTTTAAATTTTTTTTTAAATTTTACCTTTGGGTGATTTCAATTTAAATGATTTAATGATTTTTTTTACTTTTATTTGGTTAAAGAGATGTTTAAGTTTTCAAGAATGAAGACTAGAATGAATTCCATTTGTATATAGAACTCACCCTATTCTACATCCTAACTCCTAAAGAGTCTGACTAAGGTCCTTAAGTATCTTAATTAGCCCATTTGAATTTGTGTAATTTATTTGATTTGATTTAGATTTTAGAATTTGAGTTTATTTAATCTTCATGTATTTGATTGATTAATTTTAGATTAAATGTGTTGATTTAATTAAATTTTGATAATTCAATTTCCTTTAATTCAAACTCTAGTTTCTTTCACTTAGATTTTAATTTAATTCCTTAATTTCATATGATTAATATCATTTCAATGTTGTTTAAATTCATTGATTTCATTATTCCATTTAAGTTTGATTTATATTGTGAATATATTTTAATTTACTTATGATTTATTTGAAGTCTAATGTATTCTTTCATTTGAATTTCAAATAAGGGTTTGATTTATCAAATTTAGATGTTTAGTTGATGTATATATTATCTCTTTAGTTTGATGATTAATCTCTTATTTCAGGTCAATAGATTTGTTTATTTGGATTTTATTTTTGTTTAACTTATTTTGATATTAATTGGAATTTGGGTCGGTTTGATGACTTTAGAGTTTAAATTTACGTTCAAGTTTATTTAATTTGATTATTATTTATTTATTTATAGTTCGATTGGATAAAATGAATTGAAAGTTTGCTTTGATTTTTATTTGAGTTTAGTTATTTATGATTAGAATTTTATTTTAATTTCATTCATTTATCATGTTTATTAGAGTTTAGTTTATGTTTTGATTTAATACATTTTAATAATTAATTAGTTTATCTTATTTAAGTGGGTTGAATTGGATTTAACTTGATTATTTATTAAATTGATGAGAGTATTTCTTAAATTTAATTTGTCTTGATTTAGGTTATTTGCTTGAGTTTTATTTTTGTTTGACTTATTTTGATATTGTTTTAATTTAAGAGTAATCGGATATGATTTAATAACTTTAGAGTTTATATTTGATTTTATTATGAAATTTAGAATATGAATTATACAAATTTGCTCATAATTTTACTTGACTTATATTGTCTATGTCATAAGGGATTTGAGTTTATATGTATATATTTTTTATTTTAAAATGTGCTTTGAATTAGTTATGAATTCTTCAAAAAAATTTTATGAATAACTAAACAAATAAAGCTTAGCAAATTGTAATAGTTCAGTTAATTATAATGAAGGATATGTCACATAACTAAGTTTTCTTTTTCATTTTAGAATCAACATATAATAATTAGAGATTAAATTGATTTTTTTTATAATTGACTTTCATAAATTATGTTCGAACAACTTTTTATATTTGATTTATAATATTTATAATATTATTGGTTTAATTAATTTTTAAACATTTTTATATTAAGTTTTACTTAGATTTTATGATAATTTAATTTGCACTTTTTATTTTGTTTTATCACATTTTTTGTTCGAAATTCTAAAGATTTATTAACTCCTTTTTTAAATATAATTATAAATGAAATATTGGATTAATAGTGATCATTCGTCAAAAATTAAATGACTCACGAGTTAATCGTGACTTGATAGGTGAAATCAAATCACTATGCCATTCAACCTAATCAAAACAAAATAAATCGTTTTGCTTTTGTCTGTTAACTCTTGCCAAAAGAATTAAAAAAGTAATGTGTACAAGCTCTAAAGGTTGGACCCTAACGACGCTCACATTTAACACACCAAACAGGAGATCTTTAAGTCTTTCTAAGCATTTCAGAATTATACCTCACCGAAGCTAATGACCGGTGGATTCTAACTAAGAGGTGGCTTCTCTTAGAAGAAACGAAACCCTGTTAAGGTGCTTATTGGGTCGGATCAGTACGTCAGCTAGCATTCCTTTTGCTTCCACCTATGGATTTATTGAATGGAATTTTGGGTTCACACATGATCCATATAGTTGAAAGAAAAAGATAACGTGTCCAAACTTGAGATGGCTAGCTACTGGTTGTTCGAATGAGGACAAGAGGAGCTTAGGAGGAGCTGAGTCATGAATGAAACAAAGAAGAGAAATCTTCGGCAGTTGCAGCTAGCTGAAACTTGCATGGAGACCCATGATTCTTGTGATGGCTGATGGCTAGGTTTAGTGAGCTCAACGAGTTAAGAAGGAACTGACTCTGACCAATACAGAGAAGGGAAAAAGGGGGTTTAGGCAAGGGAGAAGAAGCTCAATTCATGGGAATGAAATGGAGAAACTTAGCAGCAAAGAAGAGATGGACAAGGGTGTTGATCTAGAGTTCGGAAGATGAGAGGGAGGAGGGCCTGGCTGGGTTCGACAAGCTTTGCTTGGTTGAGAGGAAGAGATGGAGGGGCTTCGACTTACTATTTAATTGAGAGAGAGAGAGAGAGAGAGAGAGAGAGAGCTTCTGCTTGCTGTTTCATCGCATGAGAAAAAAAAAGGCTTTGTCTGGGTTTGACAAGCTCTGATTAGTGGATGGGAACCATACAGGACTTAGAAATCTCATGCGTGATGAGTAGAGCGGAGAGGGTGCTTGGCTATTTGCTCCAAGGGAGAACCCACCCAAAGAAGACATTGTGGCGAGATCGTAATGGCTTGATGGAGGGAGCCCTCAACCTTCTCTTTTTTTATTGAGTTGTCAGTGATAGAGAAAATAGGAGCCTGCTAGAGGAGAAAATATTATGTCCGGAGTCCGCACGTAGCTTTACGTGCGAACTCCAATCGTTGGCCGACGCGTGTCCAGCATTTTAATTTCTAGTTTTAGTGCTTAACTGGAATGAATATATATATATATATATATATATATATATATATATATATATATATATATATATATATATATATATATATATAGGGTTTATGGTATATTTTTTCTTGCGAACTAAGCTGAGAGAGAGAAATAGAAAATCTCATTTCCTTTTTACAAAAGAACCATGAAGATGGAGAACGAATTTAGAAGTTATGGCCTTGAGGAAATAGCGACCAATTTAGTTGAGGATGTATTAAATAAAAATTCATCGGTAATTTTTCTCAACCGTTGTATACATATAATTTTTTTACGGTTTGTTAGTGATATTCCTTGAAATTCTTTTATTTAATGTATATTTCTGCACTGTTTGGAGTTCTTTGCAAGAGGACTTTGCTTGTTTTAAGAAGGCTATGGGTAGTACTCTATAATCTCATGAGAGTACTGACCAATTTCATATTATTTTTTATGAGTTCCTGGCTTGTCTGGAGAGAATATGCTCATTACATTCTATTAGAAGTAATTTGGAGGCTGATTGGTTGGTTTTTAGTAGAGTTTTGCATCAGATTTCCTCCTCATGATCTGAGAACATAGAATTTTGCACATTTTTTTCAAACTTTTCTTTGTCCTGATTATTTAGATTATGTTCATTACATTTCATTGGAAGCAATTTGGAGGTTGTTTGGATGCTTTTTGTGGGATTTTTGCATCTGTACTCTCATGAGAGTACAAAATATTTTCTCATATTTTTCCAATTTATTTTGCATGTATAGAAAGAATATGGTCATTACATTCCATTAAAAGTAATTTTCTGGTTATTTGGTTAATTTTTATGGGAGATTTTCATGTGTACTCTCTGTACTCTCATGAGAGTACATAATATTTTGCTAATGTTTTTCCAGTTTTTTTGGCCTGTTTGGAGGAAATATGTTCATTACAATCCATTAGGAATAATTTGGAGGCTGCTTGGTTGGTTTTTTAGTATTATTTTTGCATTTGTACTCTCTATACTCTCATGAGAGTGCATATGATTTTGGCCATTTTTTCCAGTTTCTTTGGCCTAGTTATTGAGATTATGTTCATTACATTCTATTGGAGCCAATTTGGAGGCTATTTGGATGATTTTTGGGTGATTTTTGCATCTGTACTCTCTGTATTCATGAGGGTACAGAACATTTTCTCATATCTTTCCTATTTATTTTGCCTGTATGGAGAGAATATGATCATTACATTCCATTAGAAGCAATTTTTTGGCTGTTTGCTTAATTTTTATGGGAGATTTTCATATATGCTCTCTGTGCTCTCATGAGATACAAAATATTTTGCTAATATTTTTCCACTTTTTTTGGCTTGATTGGAAGAAATATGTTCATTATAATCCATTAGGAACAATTTGGAGATTGCTTGGTTGGTTTTTTAGTGTTATTTTGCATCTGTACTCTCTGTACTCTCATGAGAGTACAGATGATTTTGGTAATTTTTTCTGATTTCTTTAGCTTGGTTGTTGAGATTATGTTCATTACATTCCATTGAAAGAAATTTGGAAGTTGTTTAGATAGTTTTTGGAAGATTTTTTCATCTGTACTCTCTGTACTCTCATGAGAGTATAGAACATTTTCTCATATCTTTCGAGTTTATTTTATCTGTAGGGATAGAATATGGTCATTACATTCCATTAGAAGTAATTTTCTGACTATTTGGTTAATTTTTATGGGAGATTTCTATCTGTACTCTCTGTACTCTCTGAACTCTCATGAGAGTACAGAGCATTTTGCTAATTTTTTTCCAGTTTCTTTGTCTTGTTTGGAGGATATATGTTCGTTACAATCCATTAGGAACAATTTGGAGGCTGATTGCTTGGTTTTTAGTGTTTTTTTGCATCTGTACTCTCATGAGGGTATAGATGATTTTGGATATTTTTTCTAATTTCTTTGGTCTGGTTGTTGAGATTATCTTTATTATATTTCATTGGAAGCAATTTGGAGGCTATTTGGATAGTTTTTGGGAGATTTTTGCATCTGTACTCTCTGTACTCTCTATACTCTCAACAATTTGGAGGCTGTTTGGATAGTTTTTGGGAGATTTTTGTATCTGTATTCTCTGTACTCTCCATACTCTCAAGAGAGTACATAGCATTTTGCTAATGTTTTTCCACTTTCTTTGGCCTGTTTGGAAGAAATATGTTCATTACAAATCCATTAGGAATAATTTGGAGGCTATTTGGTTAGGTGTTTTTTAGTGTTATTTGCATTTGTATTATCTATGGTATCTGTACTCTATGTACTCTCTATACTCTCATGAGATTACAGAGCATTTTAGTAATATTTTTCCACTTTCTTTGGCCTGTTTGGAGGAAATATGTTCATTACAATCCATTAGAAGCAATTTGGAGGTTGATTGCTTAGTTGTTAGGGGAGTTTTGCATCTGTAATATCTGTACTCTCTGTACTCTCATGAGAGTACATAGGATTTAGCCCATTTTTTTTCCAGTTTTTGTGATCTATTTGGATGGAATATGTTCAACAGATTCTATTATGAATAATTTGGAGGCTGATTGGTGGTTTTTTAGGGGTGTTTTGTATCTGTACTCTCTGTACTCTCTATACTCTCATGAGAGTACAGAGCATTTTGGTAATATTTTTCCACTTTCTTTGGCCTGCTGGATAAAATATGTTCATTGTAATCTATTAGGAGCAATTTGGAGGCTGATTGCTTAATTTTTAGGAGAGTTTTGTATCTGTACTCTCTATACTCCCTTGAGAGTATAGATGATTTTTGCCATTTTTTCTAGTTTTTTTGGCATGGTTGTTGCGATTATGTTCATTACATTCCACTGGAAGTAATTTGGAGGCTGTTTGGATGGTTTTTGGGAGAGTGTTGAATCTTTACTCTCTGTACTCTCAGGATTTAGCTCATTTTTTTCCACTTTCTTTGGCCTATTGGGATGGAATTTGCTCAGTACATTCCATTAGAAGTAATTTGGAGGCTAATAGGTTAATTTTTAGGTGAGAATTGCATCTGTACTGTCTGTACTCTCATGATAGTACAGGTGACTTTGGTCATTTTTTACAATTTCTTGGGGAAGATTAGAGGAAATTTGTTCATTACATTCCATTAGGAATAATTTGGGGGCATGATTGATTTATTTTTAGGAGAGTTTTGCATCTATACTCTCTATACTCTCATGAGAGTACATTGCATTTTGGTCAATTTTTTTCACTTTCTTTGGCCTGTTTGGAGGGAATATGTTCATTTATGGAGCTATTTTACATGTCACATATTTGTGGTGCTACAGATGAATGCATTCAATGAGCACTACGATGATGAAGTCGTGATGTTTAATGACTCTTATTTGGGAAAACTCCTTGGCACCACTGTTCAGAACAAAATGAAGGCGTATGCACTGTACTGTGACTATGCACATTAAATTGGCTTCATTGTTCAGAAGGACCATACTAGTTATTGGCCAAACTCTAAGAAATTGAAATTGAAAGATTTTTTATGTGCAAAAGTAGGTCGAAAGAAATCTGCCAATCTAAACGACTTAATAAATTCCAGAAAACTGATACAAGGACTGGTTGTCTGGCCATGATTAGATTCTCTATTGATTTGGAGGGGAACTCGATGGTTAAAAAATATATAGACAGTCATAATCATTCATTGGCAAAGTTTGCTGACCTACATCTTCTCAGATCATATGGATGCATTAGCGAAAAGAAGGCGTCTGTGTTGAAGACAATGATAGAGGCCAAAATTAGAGCAACTGATGCATTCAACTATCTAACTGAGGAAGTTGGTGGCATAGAGAATATTGGATTCACAAAAGAGATGCTTTGAATTTCATTCAGAAAGAGAGAAGATCAAGGGTTGCAAATGGTGACAGTAATGCATTAATACAGCTGTTCAAGGAAAGGCAAGCAGCGGACGGGATGTTTGCATGTGATGTACAAGTTGATGAGTCAGATTGCTTGACAACTTTTTTTTGGAGCAATGGCATGTCCAGGATAGAATATGATTATTTTGGGGATGTGATAATTTTTGATACAAGCTATCGACTCAAGAAATGTAATCTTGTTTGTACCCCTCTTATTGGAGTGAATCATCACTGGAAAAATGTCTTATTTGGAGTAGCTTTTCTATCAAAAGAGACAATTGAGTCATTCTCATGGCTATTCCAGACTTTCCTTCAATTGATGAGTGACAAACATTCTATAATAATATTAACTGATCAAGATCAAGTTTTGGCGAGAGCTATCAAAATTGTATTATCGCATACTCGTCATAGGTTGTGCCAATGGCATATTTCAAAGAAATCTCCTTCCAAGGATCACTGCTTTAATAGTAATAAGAGAGTACAAGGGCTATTCTATACATGCATGAGCAAGTGTGACTCAGAGGAAGAGTTTGAGGAAGCTTGGTCTACCTTACTAGAAAAAGGCAATTTGCATGATCATGCTTGGCTATCTGAGCTTTATAAAACTAGATCTAAGTGATCCACTGCATTCAATAAAGATTCATTCTGTATGGGCAGCTTGTCAACTCAACGTAGTGAGTCCACGAATAACTTATGTCATAGAATCTCTAAACCAACAAGTTCGCTTATAGATTATTTCTTGGGGTTGGAGAAGGCTATGGAGACATGGCGCCGGAATGAACATGATGAAGACTTCAAGTGTGGCCAGTCAGCAATTGTTCCTGTTGTTAAGACCAGTCCAATTCTAAAACAAGATGCTATGTTTATACAAGAAAGCTTTATACTATGTTTGAGGATGAATTTTTGCATGGAATTGGAGGCCTATCAGTAACTGTGTCAAATGACAGCCCTATGGAGTATTTGGTAAGAAACTTAGAGAATAAAAATACATCCAAAACATGGACTGTCCATTTCAATGGAACTACCCTAGATGTAACTTGTACTTGCAAAAAATTTGAAATGATGGGATTACTTTGTGCCCACTATATCAAAGTTCTTAGTCAGGAAGATATTGTGCGCATTCCGAATAAGTATCTTCTCATTCAATGGTCTACTAGAGCAAAGAGGGATATCTACATCGATAGTGCATACAGAAAATTAAAAGATGTGGAAAGTCCAGATGGAAATGCAACTGACATTATTTTTCGGAACCACATAAGTCGATATGCATATCAAATAAGCATCAGGGCACAGGGTAATAAGAGAGATGAGGACTATATGCTTGGATCCTTAAAAAACTATATGATGATGTCGACTCTATAATAAGTGGGAATTCTCCTCCAGTTGATAAAGCACCTAAGAAGAAGAAGTCAACCACAAAAGACAAGGGAAAAGACATCTTAAAGAATTCTGTTAAGCAATGTCCAAAGGGTGTTTCCAATGCAAGGCTTAAAGGATATTGGGAGAGATCCAAGAAAGCCAAGAGTAATTTTCTATTTGCCTCTTAATTTTTAGTATTTTAAATATTGTTGTTAATCTTCAAACCATCCGATTTTTGTTGTTATAGAAACCAAAGTTTAGTCTGAGAGTGTTGCAGAATGTGTTGCGACACTCGTTGTAACACTTTTCTCTATTATGCCAGGGTATTTTTAAGAGGTACACACAGAATATCACACATTGATGCTGTAAAAAATCATCAACTAATGTGATGTTCTATTGTAGGAATTTAACTCGAGCTCAATAATCAATCAGTCGGCTGAAGGGTACACTAAGCTGATGATGGATATTATTATAGGAAAACATTTTAATGCATGATATCATTTAACTATGTGTTCTTCGACTGTGCACACTGTAATGTCGATTACAACCATAATTATGTCATTACAATCATTTTTGTAATTCTTTAAAGTCTCCAAGATGACTTTCTTTTACTTAACAGGCACACCAACAGTCTCATCTAAGGGACTCGGTTAGGAAGACTGCGTCAGAGTTGTAGAATTTTGTAGAATTTTTTAATGAAATCATCTCTGAAAGTCAACGTCGATGTAGTACGTACTACCAAAGTGCTAAACAATATACTGCCTTAGAGTTTTATGTTAAATATAAAAATTTACTCTCTTTTTTCTTTAATTACTTCATTTTCTTACTTCTTGTGTTCATCTTCATTCTTAACCGTACTATTATTATTGCCATTTATACCAAAATATACAAATTTCATGAATTTATTATAAAATTTATTCATTTCTCTTGAAAATGAATTAATTTATTATGATATTTGATGATTAAGATTTACTAATCAATGCATTATAGATACACATATACTATTCAAGTCAATATTTCAAAGCATCTTCAACTTAATGGTTACTGATATAATAATCGCATATTTGAATTTTTATTTAATGGACATTAATATTGGTCAATTATTTTGAAGACACTCAGTCTATGTCATAATCAAATACTTGCTCCAAGACACTTAGTTTATCTCATATTTGAGTTTATTATATTGTTTAGTAATTTTTCAATGATTCTGCCCTTACTGCCCATTGTGGAGTTTAATTTTCTGCTTGGTTTTTCTTCTAGCTACTAGCTGAATCTGTACTCTCCAGCCCATGATTAGGAGAGTATAGAGGATATAGAGAGTACAGAGAATACAAAGAGTACATAGAGTACAGAGAGTATAGCTGCAAAACTCTCCTAAAAACAAAGCAATCAGCCTCCAAATTGCTCCTAATGGATTGTAATGAACATATTTCCTCCAAACAGGCCAAAGAAATTGAAAAAAAATTAGCAAAATACTCTGTACTCTCATGAGAGTTCAGAGAGTACAGAGAGTACATATAATAGAACTTGCTTGAAACCAGAAAGGCCCAAATGGACATTAATATTGGTCAATTATTTTCTGCTTAGTTTTTCTTGGCTACGGCTGAGTGGTTTTTCTTGGGTTTTGGTGTTCGACGAGCTACCTAATGTGTCTGGATTCTGCCTGAAACTTTTGTCTTTTGACTGCCTTATGGTCATCCTTATTAATTGTGCCTTTGTTGTATGGAATTATCCACTATCCCAATCAATCCTTATTTCTTTTGACACTGCAAGTATATTCCAGTATGATGTTATTTAAATATTGATAGATACCATCTGTATTACTGACACTTTCATGATTTCCTCACTGGTGGGTTGCTTCTGGGTTGGGTTATTATGCATTTTGATATAATGTTGGTTCTATTTAGGCCATCCCTTTACCACTCTGATTTCTGTTGTTATGCTTGCATATGTGAATGTGGATGTGCCTTGGTAAGCAGATAATTGTGATTAGTGTGGTTAGGGGTGTTGTTGGCTATGATTTATATTGCTATGTTTGCATTGTATGGTGTTTATTATCTTAGAAAGGGGAGTTGTCAACCCTTTCCCAGTTTCCCACAGGGGTGTTGTTGGCTAAGATCACAAGATTTTTATCAAATTGGCTACGATTTTCCCCAAGATTTGTAGGCTACGATGGCTGGGATGACTTCACCCATTCCTTGGTTGGTAGTAGCACGTTTGATGTAACCCTTCCTTTGAAGTTTGGATGCTCATGTTAGTGGCTGCCCCAAATTGGTGTGACTGAGCTTGAGCCTCTCTCCACCTATTTCTCCATATCTCTCTCATTACATTATTTTACTTTCAAACTAGCTTATATCACTTTAACTATGCTAACTCTTCTTTCTAGATGTTTGCAGATTATGCTTATTTTTTACAAGTTCCTTCTCTCGTGGAGGCATACACTTCTCTTATCCTCAAGAGTTTTTGGTGATGGCTGGCCAATTGCTTGCTCCTTTGCTCTATTTATACCTTTTTCTTTCTTTTCCTCTTTCACATGTTTTGACTGTATTTAGCTAGGGGATTTTCTCTCTAGGCTATTTGTAGCTCTTTAAGTAGTATTTATTGAGTTTATCCCCTATTAAGGACCTTGTAATCCTTTGACTGTGTCAATAAAATTTTCCTATATGCGGTTCCCCTAAAAAGAAAAAAACTAATAGGTCTTAACTAACGGTCCAATTTCCAATTACTAAATTTATACTGGTAGCTTATGAAATTCAACCGGTCTGTGATATATGTTGAATGATGTACTGATGTTTATCCTTTATTATGTTTTACCAAATTTTAGTATCTGATTGGTGACTCTACCTTGCCTAAGAGGATGAACTGATTTTCATTGTATGCATTACATAGTTTGATATATACTCTATAAAGTACTTTATTTTTTTATGAAATGATTTTTATTGCATGCATTACAAAATTTGATAAGCTCGTATGTTCTTATCAATAAGATTAATAGAAATTGAAGAAAAAAAATTGGCAGTATTGTAGCAAATTCAATTTAGTTAATTTTTTTTAACGAACTAATTAATCAATTAATGTATAATCCCTAAGTTTAAAAGGCTGGCCCACTTATACTTTCTCTTATAGTATTAATGATATTAGTTTACTAATTATTTATAAATTTGTCAATAATATTAATTTAATTAACTTGATACTTTCAGTTATTAGATTATTTAAAAAAAATTCATCATCTTAAAATAAAGAATTTGCTACACTGCCCTGAAAATTTATATTTCTGAATAAGACGTTACTAAGCTGCATGTTCGATAGTTTATTGGTCTATTTTATGCAGCACATAATTCAGTAGAAAGTAGGTTTTAAGAAGCATTATTTTGACAGATAAAAACTAATTTCAGACATTTAAAAAATTCTAGCACATTTTTAAAGAACATAATTTTCTTTATTAAAGAGTTAAGTTTAATAATCTTACCCACTTATATTTAGTTCACATGTTAAGTGGTTTATATTGCTTCTCCTTCATACTTTTAGACTATGGCATTATGAATGTGATTGAGCATAATAGTTTACTACTAGCATCGGATTTGACATACCAAGTTTCATTCAATCAAAATTTTTAGATATTACACAATACAAATTACTGTAATTATTAATTTTTAGATAATGTAAATTTTAACTTCACTTTTCTAGTTGATCTAAATGTAAAATATGATATAATTTGAATGTCAAAATTAATTAATCCAACTAGGAAAATATTTAAGAAATTCATGAGATGTATCTTACATATGTGTTATAATTAGGAGTAGAATGAAAAAACTACTAAGTTAAATACTATTAAGGTATTTTAAATTTTTCAGAATAATAATTAAAATGATCTTCAGCTTCTAATTCTGGTTGAGCATATATTTTAAACTATTTTTAATTTGTTAAGCATATTTTCTCTAAACAAGTAAAGAAATCATCATAAAAAACATAAACAATGTTATATAAACTGCCCATGGTTTGAAAAGTACAAAGAGTACGGAGAGTACAGAGAGTACAGAGAGTATAGAGAGTACAAAGAGTATAAAGAGTATAGAGTAGATAGAGAGACAGAGAAAGTATAATACTGAGAGAGTACAGAGTAGAGGTACATAGAGAGCAGAGAGTACATAGAGTACAAAGAGTATAGAGAGTACAGAGGGTACACCTATAAAACTGCACAAAAAATATTACTATTAAGGATCCACACAAGCTGTAATGGAATCTGCTTAACATATTAATCACAAACATGCTAGAATAGCTCATAAAAAAAGTAACCCAGGAGCCTCCAAATTACTTTAAGGTTATAGAAAACATTTCCTCTCCGACCTGCAAAGAAAAAATAGAAAAAATTAAGAAAATAATTTGTACTCTGAGGAGAATACAAAGAGTTCAGCTATAAAACACCTCAAATATTCTAATAGTAGCCTCCAAACTCGAATGGAATAGAGTACAGAGAGTATGAGAGTACATAGAGGAGAGAGATAGTAGAGAGTGCAAAGAGTACAAAGAGTACAGAGGGTATAGAGAGTACAAATAAAACACATCTCAGTTAAGTGGTCCAGCATCAACCAAATTACTGTATATGGTTTCTTGATAAACATATTTTATCCAAACTGCCCAGGAAAATAAAAAAATAGAAGAAATACTCTGTATTCTTAGGAGAGTATAGAGAGTGTAGATGAAACACATCTCACTAAAGCAATCCAACATCAACCAAATTGCTACAGATGGTTTCTTGATAAACATATTTTATCCAAACTGCCCAGGAAAATTGAAAAAAATAGAAGAAATACTCTATACTTTCAGGATAGTACAGAGAGTATAGATGAAACACATCTCACTAAAGCAGCCCAACATCAACCAAATTATTGCAGATGGTTTTTTGATAATCATATTTTATCCAAATTGGCTAGGAAAATTGAAAAAAATAGAAGAAATACTCTGTACTCTCAGGAGAGTACAGAGAGTATAGATGGAACACATCTCACTAAAGTAGCCCGACATCAACCAAATTACTACAGATGGTTTCCTGATAAACATATTTTATCCCAACTGCCCAGGAAAATTGAAGATGGCTCATGTGCTCCAAGTGGGTAAGATGAGAATTTTTTTTTTGGTTAAGCAAAAGAGTAGGTTTCCATTTGAATAAAAAAAATGAAAAAAAAAAAACTTGTTTGAGATACAAGTGAAATAAAAAAAATACTTGATGTTTTTGCTTGAGAAAGGGTAGCAGGTAGCCTATATAATATATATATATATATATATATATATATATATATATATATATATATATATATATATATATATATATATATATATATATATATATATATATTGGTTTCACGTGACTAAAGATGAATTTTTTTTGCTATTATTATTATTATTATTATTATTTTTAAATCTTCATAATTTTTAATAACTTTGATATTATAGTTTAGCTGAAGTTTATAAATTATATATACTATAATTAATGATTATTCAAATTATATATTTATTATTTATTTAGTAGTTAATTATTTTGATTTATTTTAAATCAAATTTATATTTGATGTTCAAATTTAATTATATTTCTATTTTAATTATACAATGACAATGTTGATTGATTTTTTTTATATGATTGATTTTCTAATTTTTATAGTTTGATTAGCTTGCTAATTATATTTTATTTTTATTTAGGCTTAATTGATTGAAATGATCAAATTAGCTCGATTATGGTGTGTTTTGATTACATCCATATTCGAATAAGTGTTTAAGATTATTTGGAGTAATTGATCTCACTTGATTTGATGTAGATTTAGATTTAAGCCCATTTCGACCCAAATTGGGGTTAATGGGCTACATTGGACTTATTTGAGTTAAATGATCAAATTTATTAAATTAAACCCAATGGTTGGCTAAATTTTATCTAATTATAATTTTTAAATGATTTTGAATTTTTGATTTGAATTAATTTTCACTTTAATTTGAAATAAGATTCATTTGGATCTACTTGGGTTAGGTGGCCAAATCAACCCATTTAGATCTTCATTGAATTTAAATTTGTTTATTTTTCAATCAAACATGTCCATTTGATGATTTTGAGTCTTTGGAGTGAATCAATTTGATTAAATTTTCAATTGTTGACTTTTGACATAGTGGAGCCCATGTGGGTTAACTCTAAGTTAGATGACCTATTTGCTATTTTGTGTCTCATCTTGATTTATTTTTTAGTCTATTTGTGTTTATGCATTGATTTTGTTTTTTTGATTCAATTTAATTTGGTTTAATTTTTATTTAATTTGATTTCACTTGGACTTAGTGATTTTGAGCTTATTTGAATGTTTTAGGTCAAATGGGTTAGGTTAGGTTTAACCTTGGCTTGATTGATTTGATTGTAGATTTTGGTATGGCTTGAAGTAATGATTGAAGGATTGATTAATTTATGAGAAAATCAATTGAGTTAAGTTTGATTTGGATGAGATTTGGCTAAGTCCATGAAATTTTCTTGGGCATTTGAATTTGGATTTAGGTTTGGATCATGATTTGAAGTTTTTGAGTTTGAATTTGATAAATTGATCGAAGGGTTGGATTGATCTTTGAGAAAGTCAATTGAATTTGGATTGATTTGGATTTGGCTAAGGGTAAATCCATGAGATAAATCATAGGGCTTAGGAAGGATTTTGATTTAACTTGATTTTGGGTTTCAATCATTTGGAGTTGAATATGGATTTGGATTTGAAATTAAGTTTGATTGTAGGTTTGATAGGGTGAATCTATATTTCATTTGAGAAGGTGTATATGGATTGGGTTTAGGCTATAGGGTAGGTGATTTTCTTAAGTCCTAAGGCATGGCCTAATCCTATGATTAACCTTTCTAAGTCTCTAGGCTTAGGTTAAGTGTTCACCTAAGTGTCTAGAAGATTCCTAAGTCTAAGGAGAGGAGGTTGAGAGCTCACTCAAAAAGTGGGGACAATAACTACAATGTCCTCTCTCATCTAAGAAAGTTGCCATCTGAGCTAAGCATATACCATGCCTTTATCTTATTCAAAGGGATGAGTGAATCATTCATCAAGGCTCTCTTTGATCCTGAGATATGCTTAGCTCAGCTGACTGCTATTGGTGATGAGGCACATTACACAAAAGAAGCTCGGGGGATCACTTTCATAGATGAAGACCTTATTCTGGGAGATTTGGAGCACAACCGTCCAATCTACATCATAGTTGACATTGGAAGATTCAGACTTGCCAGAGTTCTCATCAATCTAGGTGCATTGGTGAACATTATAAGTCTAAAGACCCTTGCTTATTTGAGGATCAACATCTCCACTCTCCGAGAAGATTGAATGATGTTGAGAGGATTCAATGAACAAGGTGAGCAGGCTGTAGGTTCCATAGTGTTACCTTTGGAGATAGGTGATTGAAAGATTGAAGCCAAGTTTTACATCATTGATTTGAATACTTCATTCACCACTTTGCTCAGTAGACTATGGATACACCATAATAAGATAATTCCATCCTCCCTCCATCAGTGCATCAAGTTCAGGAAAGAAGAGAATGAATACTATGTCAAAGGAGATGAAAAGCCATTTTCAATTAGAGAGGTTGAGATATATGAGCATGCGACATACTATCTTTCTCAAAACACCCTTTCTCGTGAACTTGGACAAACAAAAATTCAAAAGAAAAAGAAAATGAAGAAAAAGAAAATGAAGAAAAAGAAAAGGCAAAAGAAAATGAAAAGAAAATTGAAAATCCAAGTGAACATGAAAGGGGAATTGAAAAAGAAATAGATTCATATATCACATGCCACCCATAGTATATTCCTTCATATGGACATGTTGGTAGGATGACTCAACCTCCACCAAGCAGAGGTAGAGGCAAAAATAGAGGCAGCTCTAGAGGTGGAAGACCCCCCTAGTTGTCCATCAACCAACAGGGGTTATGTTCCAGTTCATAGGAGTACGCCTAATATTCACATAGACTTGGAATCCAATTTGGAGCATGAGTCTAATGTGATTAGTATACCAGCCAACCGCTCTCATCTGGTTTCATTGGAGGTGACACTCGAGCCAGACATCGATGAAGATCGGGCCTCCAGACAAAGCAAAGTAGTCGAATCAGATGCATGTAAAACTATCAACCAGTAGTTAGGAACCTTAGCTCTAACCTCATTTTTGCTAACAAAAGTTGAAGGTTTAGTAGTTAAGGAAGCCCCTAAGTCTTCTAGTGATATGAACCCGAAGAGATTCTTTTTGGGATCATCATCCTCAAGTCCTAAAGTTGATGCAGAACTTGAGGAGGATTCATTTAAAGTATTAATGGAATTACCATTTGACTTTTACTCACCTTGTGTTTATAATCTTATACGTAAAGGTTTAATTTCTCATACATGGTCCAGGCACAGGTCTGAGTATTTTGAGATGCTGTGGAATAATATAGGCAGAGAAGCATAATCAAGAGCAGGACTAGGACTCGGTACAGTGGGTCTAGTCGATGATGATGATTACTTCTTAGTTATTACCAATCATTTGGAGTCTGATAGGTTCTTTTCACACAACACCAACTCTTATGAAAATGTGTGTTTAAAAATCTCAAATTATCCAGATGATCTCCAAATCAAAGATGCACCTTGTTGACCTTATTTTTAGAATGAGCTCCCAACCCTCCCATCTGAGACATATGACTCCTCTTAGACTTTAAGAGTTTCTTAATATTAAGATACATCTAGTGATTAGGTGGACACTTAAATCTTGCCCTAGAGGACTTAGAAGAGTTAGCCATAAGAATAGGTCATGCCTTAGCAGTGTTAGGAAAATTTTCTACCCTTAGCTTAAACCATTCCTCACTTTTATTCTTCCAATTCGAACCCCAAATCAATCTTGATTGATTTTCTCCAAACTCAAATCAATTCAATTCCATGATTGGAATCTATGATTGAAACCCATGATCAAAATCCATCAAAATTCCTAAGTCCAAATTTTGCATAAGTCCTTAATCTTCCCTTAAGGATTTAACGAAAATCATGATCTAAATCCAATTCAAATCTTTCAGATTTTCTCATAATCCATTTATATTCTCATTTATATTCATATAAATAAATGAAATATAAATTCAAATCAATCAAATCCAACTCACAAAATTAAATTCCCAATTTAAAATCTCTTTAAGTCATTAATTCCTATTAATGGAATTAGCCAAAATAATGATCAAACCATTTCAAACTCATGGGATTTTCTTAAAACTTGTTTATATTCTCATTTATATTCTGAGATATAAATGAAATATAAATATAAATCAATCCAATCCAATTCAAAAATTAAATTTCAAATGAAAAATTTCTTTAAATTCTTTAAATTCCCTTTAATGGATTTAGCCCAAATCATGGTTTAACCACTTCAAATCATTGAAAATTTCTCATGATCCATTTATATTATCATTTATATTCACATATATAAATGAAATATAAATTCAAACAATCAAAACCTATTCAAAAAATCAAACTCAAATCAATTCAAAATCCAATCTTAAGCCTTTCAAGTTAAAATCTTGAACTTAGCCAAATCAATTTCAAATCAAGCCAAACTCTTGATTTTCTCTCATGATTCAATCAACCCTACAATCATGAGCTCATATATAAATCTAAACTCCAATCACTCAATCAAAACCTAAATCAAAAGTCAATCCCAAAACCCCTTCATATTCTTCCTTTGAATATGAAATTTTCAAATGGATCAAAACTCATTTGACTTCATACCACTTGTAAATGGATTTATATTTCAATCATTAGTCCATATACAAGATCAATCAACTTCAAATCAAGCTTTGACCAAGCCATTTGACTCACTTAGGCTCACTTGACCCAAAGTCACCTAAAGTACTCTTATGAGCCAAATTTGGATCCCAACCAAATTGGATTGAACCAAACTCATATTTGCCTCTCATCATGATCAATAATCATCATGGGATGATCAGTCAATCAAATTGGGTCAATCCAAGTCAAACCTAAGGGTTGACCACGTCAACACTTAACCTAAAATGAAACCTTACATAGCCAAATTCTACCATAGTCTAAATTGATTGAAACCATTGATCTAAGTTCACTCATGACCTATATTTGAACTTGACCAAGCCAACATTTGAGCCTAACCTAGCCCAATTGACCCACTCAACCCAAGCTGACCCATTTTGACCTAAAGGGTCAAAATGCGTCAAAACGTGATCTAAGACAAATTGATTGATACTAATGGGTCAAGTCCATTCCAAATTACTTGTGAAACTTGACCAAAGCCTCAATTATCCAACTAGACCTAACCTAGCCCAAATTGACCTTCGACCCAACATAACCTAAAGGGGTCATGTGGAGCAAAAATTAAACTTAACCAAAATTGATTGGAAATAAAGATACCAATCCATTCCATATGACTAACCTAACTTAAACCTACCCTTGATCTACTTCAAATAGGTCAAATGGGTAAAATATGTTAACTTGACCCATTTGACCTAAATGAAGTCATATGAGCCAAAACCAAATATATACCAAATTGAATCAAACCAAAGCCACCGAAATATTTCAAATGGTCATATGAACTTCACCCAACCCTTGGTTTGACCCAATTTGACCTATTGGTCAACTTGACCCAAGTTGACCCATTTTGACCTAAATGGGTCAACATGAGTCAGACCCTATCAAATGGATTCCAAATCTAATGAAACTTGGCCAAACCAAGTTTCTTCACATACCCAACATATACAAAGTGAAAAAATTAGCAAAATGATCATCCTCCCCCTAGGCCATAGAACAAATTTTGGCTTAACCTATGGGTGATTTGGTCATACCCTCTTCACAATCACTTGAAGCTTTCCTAAAAGCTCAAGGGGACTTAGTGATGAGTGGTGCACCCAACCCGATGGGTTTGGGTCAGCCCATTTGGTCCCTAGGACAAACCCGACCCCCTAGCTCAAAATGGAAATTTCAAACTCCCTCTTAAGCTCAAATTAAGGTACATGAGAGTTGGCAATCCACTCCTTGGATCAAACCAACCAAGTGCACACTCAAAACAGATTAAACAACCCTCCCAATATGATCAATTGGATCAAAATGGAAAGAGCATTGCCAGCTGTTCGATCCTTCATGGGGGAGATATACTCACCCTAATTCAACAATTCAATTCTTACTCGCCCTCTGTCGATTGAAGCTAAGGAACTCAGTGCAATCATGAGAGGGCAGTCCCAAGCTTCATAGAGGGGGTTAGTATTCCCCATTTCTTGGTTTTGCATAGTGCAAAAATAGAGGAGCGCAATCCATTAGCCAACTTCTTCCACACTTCATTTCCTTCCAATTTCTCTTGCATACTTCATCTAGGAGCTAGGTCGAGTGCACCTAAGCTTCTATTAGAGTTCCCATAGTAAGAAATGATCAAATTTGATCAAAGCTGAAGCTTAAGCAAGGAGGAATTGGTTGATACATTGATCCACTCAACGTCAAGTGCTCCAAACTTCAGTAAGGCTTTGTGTCAACCAGACGAAGCTTCTCCAAGGGAATCGAGCATCGGTGATCACCTTCAGTGAGGAATGGAATTTTTTGACCATTAAACTCGATGTGGTGTGGAGCTTTGTGATAGAAATTTTCACCCCCATCAATTTTTGACTATTGGATTTGCCAGTGTGGGTTGAATTTGGTTTGATTCCATGCTAGATCAAGCTTGGATCTTCCCCTTGATCATGGATGACTATGTTGATCAAGGGGAAGAACTTGGATCATCTCAGCCATCCATTGGCACATTTTAGATAGATAGTTGAGATTATTTAACATATTTAGATATCAATTTATCCATTTTAAAATGCGGGGGAGGGGGGGAATTAAAGTGCGTGCGCCGCCACCGCCATTTAAGATGTGACAACTTAAGTTGCCCCCTCATGGTGTGACGCATGTAAAGCGCACTGACTGCCACCACCACACGTCGCATCGTGAGCTAGGGATTAGTTAAATGTTTTAATTAATTTCTGATTAATCTAAGGATCTTCTAAAATGCATAACTTTTTCTAAAAAATTCAAAAAAAAAAAAATGAAATAGAATCCTATAGATAGATAATTAAACCTAGAACATTTTAAAATTAATTTTGATGATTTTTGAATTATGATTTTCTATGAATTTGGGTTTTATTGGAAAGTGTATTTTGCTAATTACTCTTTAATTAGACTCTGATTAATCCCAAATTTCTTGGGTAAGTTTTAGGGGATGACTTTTACCTCGCCTAATTTTTTTGAGATTTATTGAAGGCTTGATTAGAGTAATTGTATATGATTTCCTTAATTACCCTTGTTACATAATTAAGCAAAATTAAGGCATGATTAGTGGTTTTACCCTATGATTAGGGTTGGTTAAGGTCAGATCCAGCAAGTAGGAAGTTTATGGAATAATTTTGGGGCATTTATCCTGAGTTATTCTCTACCTCTCCTTAATCTCTTAATGGGGTATTTATAAAATTCTTAATCCCCGCCCAAATGCCTAAACCACTTAGCTTTATTAACTTTTAATTGTGTGCCAAATTGCATTAGGCCTTTTCTTTATTAGGTGCATTACAAATTTAAATTCCTTGCGGGTTTTATGACATCTCATTGGCTCATAATTATTTAGTTAATTCTTCTAAGGTGGTGTAAGTAAGGGTTAATTAAGCTATTTAATTCATACCTTAACCAAATCAACACGTAAAAATAGATTTATTTATTTGAAAATACAAACACATGGGAATGGGTCAGGAATAGCAAAAACATCTCACCTTTTCAAAATTAAATCAAACTTCAAACTAAATAAAAATCACTTTAAATTCAGTTTGATTTATTCTAATTTTCTTATTCCATAAGAATGTCTTTAGGATTTAAGTGAAGTGACTTTGTTTACATGCTTTCATTACTTCGAATCTTTCCCTAACATGTTAAGTTGTATGTCATGTGATATCATTCATATATATTTTTAAAATTTAAATTTTAAAATGAAATTGTTTACTTTATGTCAAATTTGTATGTGTTGGCTAAAGTAAAAACTATGAGTAGCTATTATCACTACTAAATCCAAATTATTTTTAAAATACATAAATCAAATATCAAATCTAAAAGTGTGCTACTTATACGTTAATTATAAGCTTGCATGTGATAGATTATAAAGTATGTTTAGCATAGGTTTCCTTCTTTCATTATGTTAGTATAATTTTGAATATGAGTTGGTAAGATGTAGGGTTCATTTGAAAAGAACCCAATACTTACTTAATTTCATGCTCTATTCATCCCTATGCTATCACCTAATATTTGCATACATAAATTGCATAAACAAAAATGAATCCATTAAGTAATTTTTTGCATTCTTCTTTTCCATTTCATTTATTTTAGAGATATATTTGTATTTAAGGAAAGTGGTATATTAGTCTAGATGACCCCGAGATTGTGAGGCTTTAAGTAGCCCTAAGTAGGTCTTGTACTTTACACCTCTGATTAACAATATCACTGTACTCACTTATTCCTTTCTTACTTTCATGTGTGTATGTAAAATTTTGGATAAGGAAAACCTTTTCTACTTAAGAAAAATCATGCATATTCAACTTCTAAATTTTCTTAAATGGATCACTTAGCATGCATCATAAAGTGTGTTAAATACTTTCATTTGCATGTATAGATATGCTTAGGGTCCATCCTTATGCATGTTATATATGTTGGGAGAGAAATGAAGTAATGTTTGTTATGTGAATTTTGATTCATTTTATTTAATCTTAAAATGCCTTTCTTTTTGAATAGTTTGTTTAGAGTTTATCTAAACTTAGGATTAATTGAAAGATTTAATCAAAACATTCACTTAAATAAAACTAAATTGTGAACCTACTTTAGAAATTACTTAGGTCAGGGAAGGAAAGAGAAGTTCTCTTCTCTTTCGCTCTCTTCATAACTTAGTAATTAATTGTAGGATCCACTTAAACTAAATAAAAAAATAAACTAAAATCAACCCAAAATGCTTAAAAAACTTAAATAAAACCCTTCTCTAAGTTGAACATGTTCTTCACACTTAGACAATTTAAACCTAAAGCCCTAAGTAAGCATAACACATAAGCCTTCAAAGCACACACATTGGACTAAGTCACCACTTTGAGCTTTAGGTTAGGTCGGTTCATGGTTTGATGTTTGTTTTGTTTTGTGATGTGTGTTTTAGACTAGATATTAGGGTGTATGCTCATAGAATGAGTGGTAGGACGTCCTTAATCTAAATATTCTTTTTTGCTGGGGATTATGCTTAAGGGTAATTATCATAAATAAAAATATAAATGCATTTGCTTGCAGGTGCTTTGTACCCCTAAGCATAATCCATAGGTTAGGTGGACTTAGTCACCCATGTGTGGGGTGATAAGTCTAATATACATGCTTGGGATTTGTATGGTGTGTTTTTATTGCAGTGTTAGTTAGATTTCCACTTTTCCTTTTAATATAAAAATTTGTATAATTAGGATTTTAGAATGATTATTATGAGGATTATGATAAGCATTGGTCATAAGATCCTATCTTATACACCATGTGAAGCTTTGGGGCATCTATCTTCCAACCATCCAAAGAAGAAAAGAAGAAAGAAGAAAAGAAGAAGAGAGAAGAAAGAAGAATAAAGCTTGAAGACCCCCATAACAATAAATTACTTTATTAATTTTAATTTAATTCATTTATAATCTGGGCTATATAAGGGTAGAGTTTGGCTACCCATATTTGATATTTTCGAGTTTGTGTGGTGGTGCCCGACCACAACGACCATTTATTCTTTTTACGATTAGCTTTATAAATTGATTGATGATTTGTTTAGCTTTTGCACTAAGAGGCATGATTTTCCTAGTTTATTTCTTACTTTATGTATGGCTTGGATGTGGATTAGACTCTTTAGGGAAAAATAAATATTTTACCCAACTTAACAATTCAAATTAAAATAAAATAACTCATAACCTCACCTAAAGCTTAGGTTTAAAATCAAGATAAAAGAATTAACAACCCCTTAGTTGGATGAGCATTTCTTTCTAATATCATGCACAAATGCATCTTATTTCACTCTTGATTCGAGGGCTTCCACCTTTTCCAGAGAAACTTGGCTTGGCCTTTAAGAGCCATGGCAGAAACTCACCTCTTCCTTTCTCATTGATTTTGGCCAATAATCTGATTTCTCATGCATTAGTCATATGAATCTTATTAGCCTGAGTAAAAAAATAATTGTCCAAAATGAAAAAAAAATAAAATTTGAATTGCATTAGATTTAGTTCATTTGAAGCATGACCTTTACATGATCTAGTCTCTTTCGGGAGTAAGTTTAAGGACTTAGTCTTTTTCTAATAATAACAACTTAACTTTCTTGCATAAGCATAAAGACTTGCCTACATGTATTTAAAATTATAAGAGGAGTTAGTTGGTGGACACCCCTAGGCGGTTGTAAGTCCAAGTTGTCTGGTGGTTTGTCCTCTCTTATGGAGGCAAACCAATTACCCATTTTTCTCCTTAGATTTAGGTTGTGCTTCCGGCCCTCGCCAAAGCTCCCTATATTTAGGTTCTGAGGTTGCTTCTCCCCTTTGCGAGCCATTAGCATAATATCTCACTTCTTAGGCATATCTTTAATCTTGTGTTAAGGAATCTTAAGTCATAAAATTCTAATGAAAAGTGTAACTCAAACACACTAAATCAATTTCAAAAATGTAAAGCCTAACTATAGGATAGTTTGAGATGCTCGCTAGATTTCCTAGCATTGTGGGCATCTCCTACTTATCTTCCATTTTTTCTCCAATAATAATTCCCTCTTTTGATCAATCCCATTTGATATTCAAACATAAACCATTCGATTGATAGTCCTTTCCTATTGAAATCTTCAAAGATGATGATTATTTACCTTAATTGAGAATTTTTCGAAGGAATCTTGTCCCTTATGATGTAATTAACTATGGGAGCTTGTCCCTACAGGAAACTTAACGAACCTGATTTAAAATAAACCCTACTTTAATTTTCCATATAAAGTAGGAGAAGATTCTCTTGTACATATGCAGAACCATCATCCTTAGGAGTCTTTATTGAGGTGATTAGGTCCATTAAAGGGTAGTGACTTCTGTCTCTCGAGATAGTACACTATTTTCTTGATGATGTACCCGATCACATGAATAAGTATATCTATGGATTTGCATAGCATCTTACCAAGATGAATTTCTATAAGGGTGTTTTCTTTCTTTTCTCCCCACAGATTTCAAAGGTGACTCCCCTTATTAAGAATTTTTCTCCATGGATTTATTCTGGCGACTCCACTAAGGATGGTTCCTCTCTCCATCTTTGGTAAATGATCATTGCCTTTGAGTATCAATAATGGATTTATACTTTGGTATGAATGCAAGACTATCCTTCTTTCCGTTGACACTTAGCTCATTTCATTCTTGAGTTAAGTTAGCCATCATCTTTAGGTTTTAGGACTGCATTCTTTGTTGGTCTTAAAACCCCCTTTGGGTTCCCCAATGGATAAAATGAAAAGATCTAAATAAAGAATAGAAAACATCTTAAAGAATTCCTCCTTTTCATTTTTATGATAAGGAAAGGTTCATCCTAAAATAATAAATCTTTTATAAAGAACTTTGTGGAGAAAAATTCCCACATACATATAGGAGTCGCCTTCAAATCTATTGGTGAAAGGAGAAGGAAAAATTATATATGTGGAAATTCATCTTGGTAAGACACATGCAGATCCCCAAATGTACTTATTCAGGTGATTAGATGCATCATTAAGGAAATAGTGTACTATCTCAAAAGATAGAAGTTACTACCCTTTAATGGAACAAATCACCTCAATAAGGACTCCTAAAGACGATGGGTTTGCATATGTACCAGAGATTCTTTCCCTACTTTACATGAAAAAGTAAACTAGGATTTACTTAAATCGGGTTCGTTAAGTTCCCTATAGGGGCAAGCCCTTATAGTTAATTGCATCCTAAGGGACGGGATCCTTAAAAAAAAAACTCTCAATTAAGATAAATGACCATGGTCTCTAAAGATTTCAATAGGAAGGACTATCAATCGATTGGTTTATATTATGAAGATCAAATAGGATTGATCAAAAGAGGGAGTTATTATTGAAGCCAAAATGGGAAATAAGTAGGAGATGCTCATGATGCTAGGAAACCTAGCGAGCATCTCAAAAAATCCTAAAATTTGGCTTCACATTTTGGAAATTGATTTAGTTTTGTTTGAGTTAATTTTTTATTAGAATTTTAGGACTTAAGATTCCTTAACACAAGATTAAAGAAATACCTAAGAGGTGAGAAATTATGCTTATGGCTCACAAAGGAGAGAAGCGACTTCAGAACCTAAATCTAGGGAGCTTCAGTGAGGGCCGGAAGCATAACCTAAATCTAAGGCAAAAAGTGAGTAATTAGTTTACCTCTACAAGAGAGGACAAACCCCCCGATAGCTTAGACTTACAATCGCCTGGTGGTGGCCACCAACTAACTCCTCGTATAATTTTAAATACATGTAGGCAAGTCTTTATGCTTATTCAAGATAGCTAGGCTATTTTTATTTAGAAAGAGACTAACTCCTTACACTCACTCTCTAAAGAGACTAGATCATGTAAAGGGTAAGCTTCAAATGTCCTAAATCTATTATATTTAAATTTCATTTTATTTATTTTTGGATAATTATTTTGACTTAGGCTAATAATATTTTTATGACTAATGCATAAGAAATTAGATTATTAGCCAAAATCAGGGAAAAGTTTAGGAGGTGAGTTTCCACCACCGCCCTCAAAGGCCAAGCCAGGTTCTCTGGCAAAGATGGAAGCCCTCCATTCAAGAATGAAATAAGATGCATTTGTGCATGATATTATAAATAAATGCTCATCCAACTAAGGGGTTGCTAATTATTTTATCTTGATTTTACTCTTAAGCTTTAGGTGAGGTTATGAATTATTTAATTTTAGTTTGAATTGTTAAGTTGGGCAAAATATTTATTTTTCCCTAACAAGCCTAATCCAAATCTAGGCCATACAAAAATCAAGGAAGAAACTAGGAAAAGTATGCCACTTAATGCAAAAGCTAAACAAATCATCAGACAATTTATAAATCTAATCACAAAAAGAATAAATGACTATTTGTGATCGAACACCACCGTACAAACCCAAAAATATCAAATATGTGTAGCCGAGCTCTACCCTTATACAACCTGGATTACAAATGAATATGAATTACAATTTTGCAAAAGGAATTCATTATTATGGGGGTCCTTAAGCTTTATTCTTCTTTCTTCTTTTCTTTATTTCTTTTCTTTATTTTTCTTGTTTTGGTTCCTCCTTTGGATGGTTGGATGGTAGATGATCCAAGGCCTCACATGGTGCATAAGATAGAATCTTATGACCAATGTTCATCCTAATCCCCATAACAAATCTTTCCAAAATCCTAAATATAGAAACTCTTACATGAAAAAGAAAAAGTATAAATCTAACTAACACCTGCAAAATAAAGGTTAGTCAAATCACACCACACAAATTCCAAGCATGTATATTGGATTTATCACCCCACACATGGGTGACTAAATCCACCTAGCCTATGGATTATGCTAAGGGGTGTAAACACCTGCAAGAAAGAAGCATTTATATTTTTATTTATGATAGCGCCCCTTCAACACAATCCCCTACATAAAAGAATAGTTAGACTATGCACATCCTACCATTCATTCTATGAGCATACACCCTAACATTAGTCTAAAACATATATCACAAAATAAAACATAGCATCAAACCATGCACCGACGTAACTTAAAGCTAGAAGTTATGACTTAGGCTATTGTGTGTGCTTTGAAGGTTTGTGTGATATGCTTAGCTTAGGACTTTAGGTTCAAGTTTTCTAAGTATGAAAGATTTGTTCAACTTAGAGGATGCTTTCATTTAAGCTATTTAAGTATTTTGGGTTATTTTAATTTAATATTTTAATTTGGTTTAAGTGAAACCTACAATTAATTACTAAGTTATAATGAGAGGGAAAGGGAAGAGAACTTCTCCTTCCTTAATCTTTAAGTAATTTCTAAGGTAAGTTAACATTTTATTTTCATTTAGGTGAATGTTTTCATTACATATTTTAATTAATCCTAAGTTTAGAGAAACTCTAAACATACCTATTCAAAAGAAAGGCATTTCAAGATTAAATAAAATGAATCAAAATTCACATAACACATATTACTTCAATTTTTTCCCAATATGCATAACATGCATATGGATGGACCCTAAGCATATCTATACATGCAAATAAGAATAATTACCACACTTTATGGTGCATGCTAAGTAATCCATTCAAGAAAATTTAGAAGTTGAATATGCATGATTTTTCTTAAGTAGAAAAAGGTTTTCTTTGTCCAAAATTTCACATACATGCATGAAAGTAGGAAAGGCATAAGTGAGTATAGTGCCATTGTTAACCAGAGGTGTAAGGTATAAGACCTACTTAGGGATACTTAAAGCCTCGCAACCTCAGGGGTGTCCAGACTAATATACCACTTTCCTTAAGTACTAACATGCATTTAAAAGAAATTAAATGGTAAAGGAATATGCAAAAATTATTTAATAATTTTATTTTGTTTATGCAATTTATTCATGCAAGCATAGGCAATCCTTCTTAGATGAGAGCATAGGGATAAATAGGGTTTAGAATTAAGTAAGTGTTGAATTATTTTCAAATGAACCCTACATCTTACCCACCCTTATTTAAAACTATGCTAACATAAGAAAGGAAGGAAAGCTACACCAAACATGACTTATAATTCATCACATGCAAGCTAATAATTAAGACATGAATAGCACACTTTTAGATTTGATGTTTCATCTATAAGTTTTGAAAATACTTTGAATTTAGTAGAGATAATAGCCATTCATATTTTACTTTAGCCAACACATGCACATTTGACATAAAGTAAACAATTTCATTTTAAAATTTTGAAATATGAAATTATGAATGCATGAATCACATGACATACAATTTAACATGTTAGGAAAGATCTAAAGCAATGCAATCATGTAAACAAACTCACTTTAGTTTTTTTTTAGGAAAGGGTTTTTTTTTATTGTCACAAAAAAGGATACAAAGTCCTTAGAGGGGGCAAATCTCTAAGCTAATGCTCAAAGAGCTACAAAAAGACCTAAGGAGATAAGCCCCCTATCTAGTACATTAGAAAAAGAAGAAAAAGTTAAACGCAAAGGAAATAGAGGTCTAAACAAAAATTCCTTGAGATTAGCAGCAACCTCCCTCCGCTCCTTATAAAACCAGTGCAAAACAACAGTAAAGGTCTCCCATCCTGCACCAGAGATCATCCTATGTTCTTGAAGAAGCTAGCAAAATCCAGCAGCCAAAGTCTCCCAACCTATATAAGGGCTCTACAACAAGCTTGGAAAGGGATTAGTATAGATTATGCAGTAGTTAATTAAGCATAAAGCATAAAAGAAAGAATAATTTGGAAAATGAAAGAAAGGCTCAGGCTCAGTTATAATTTCCTTAAGGAGTAGCACTATAAGCAAGCATCCAGACTTCGAATGAAGGGTTACAATAGCATAGAGCGCTACCTGCCAAAAGAGGGAAAGGGAAGCATCATGGCCATCATTGCCAGCAAACCTGTTGTAACACCATGTCAAGAGATGATTGTCACACAAACCTGCAAAGAACTTCAGGCAGTAAATATAACTAACAGAAACCTAGCAGTTAGGTAGATCAAATTGAGTAAAGCAAGCCAATAAATCAATGAGGAAATCCTTAGAACATAAACTATACCACCACTGTGGTGTTTATTTTTGAGGATGTGGGACACCAATCACAACGTATTGCTATTGGGATGGAGTAGAGCGTGAATGAAATACTATCTTGAAAGATAGAAATCACCACCCTATAATTGACTTAATCACCTAATAAGGACTCCAAAGGCATGATGGGTCTTCGAATATACCAGAGATCTTTCTGCTACTTTACATGGAAAAGTAAAGTAGGGTTTATTTTAAGTCGGGTTCGTTAAGTTCCCTATGGAGGCAAGCCCTCATAGTTAATTGCATCTTAAAGAATGAGAATTCTCTAAGAATACTCTCGATTAAAGTAGATAATTAGGGTCTCCAAATATTTCAAGGTTAAGACTATCGAAGGATTAGCTATTTTATAAAATCAAATGGGATAGATAAAGGAGAAGACTTATTTTTGGAATCCAAAGGGAGAAAGTAGGAAATGCTCATGATACTAGGAAGCCTAGTGAGCATTCCA
Source organism: Cymbidium sinense (assembly GCA_021442155.1). Classification (NCBI taxonomy): domain Eukaryota; kingdom Viridiplantae; phylum Streptophyta; class Magnoliopsida; order Asparagales; family Orchidaceae; genus Cymbidium; species Cymbidium sinense. The sequence goes on along the minus strand of CM038218.1, from coordinate 90,292,315 downwards.
ATCTACCCTATAGTTGGGCTTTATATTTTTGAAATTGATGAGAGTTAATTATTTGAGTTGGCATTTTATTAGATTGCTTGGGCTTATAATTCCACAACATAAGATTGTGGAAATGCCTAAGAGGTGAGGATTTATACTTGTAGCCCAAAGGAAACAGCTACCTTAGATTCCTAAACTAAGGAGCCTTGGTACAAAACAAAGCCATGACCTAAATTTAAGGCAAAAATGGGAATATGGTTTACCAACACAAGAGGGAATAAACCACTCGACTGCTGGACTTATTACTGACTGGAGTGGCAGCCAACTAACTCCTCCTACGCTTTAAATCCATGTAGGAAAGTCTTATGCTTTGCAAGATGGCTAGCTTGTTGTTCATTTAGAAAGAAAACTAAGTCCTTAGACTCTCCAAGAGACTAGTGTGGTATGAGTCCATGACTTAATCTAATGTAAATTTTATCAAATTTATTTAATTCATTTGGACTTTTTGTTTTAACACACGCTATGAGATTTTGTATGCCTAAATGCATGAGAATTTGATTATGGGCCAAATCAAGAAAAGGTGTCTTCCACCAAAGGCTCTCATAGGTTAAGCTTTGATTCTCTGGCAAGGATGGAAGCCCCCTCTTAACAAGAGTGAAAGAATATGACATGCATAATATTATACATTCATCCATCCAGCTAAGGGGTTACTAAAAAATTTATTATCTTGATTTAATTCCTAGGCCTTTATGTGAGGTTATGAGTTGTTTTAAAATTTTAGTTATGAGTTGTTAATTGGGGTAGAAAAATTAATTTTATCATAAGAGCCTACTACATCCGGGCCACACATTCAAACATCAATCATAAAGAAACTATGAAAAGCATGTTGTTCTAATGCACAATCTAAACACAACATCAAATAATTTTATAGACTACTATAAAAGAAAAAAAGACCAGTGTGGTCGGGTTCTGCCGTACACCCCGAAAAGAGAAAAAAAATGGTTAGCCGAGCTCTACCCTTATATAACCCAGATTATAAAAATAATATATATGCTATGGGGGTCTTCTTTTCTTCATTTCTTCATTCTCTTTCTTTTGATTTGATTTGCTCCAAAGGCATCACAAGGCACCCCAGGGACTAAGCCTTCTGGCCACTGCTCATCCTAATCCTTCATAGCACTAATCATAATTCCTAATGCAAAATTACATCAAAAATAGGAAAAGTAAATCTAGCTACACCTGTAAAATAAATGTTAGCTAAACACACCATACAACCTAAGTAGTTATATGAATAATTTGGACTTAGCACCCACACATGGGTAACCAAGCCCACCTATCCTAATATGGGTTACACTTAGGGGCTAAGCAACCTGCACAGGAGAAATAGTGAGATGTCAAGTTATTGTCACGACTAAAAAATTATAATCACATATGAATGCTGAAATACAATATATGGATATAGAAAATGAAAGAAGTTATAGCAATGCATGAGCTAGTAATACATAATAGCACAAGGTGATGAAAAGGAAGAGAGTAAATGAGAGATAGAATGTGAGGGAATGAATAAGAGAGGGAAAGAGTTAATGAAGAATAACAGAATAAAATTATAATAATTTTAATTTAAACTTTTATGTATATGGATATTGTGTTTAACATTCAATTCATTTGCTAAAATATAATTATATTATTATTAAATTGTTAATAAAAAAGCATAGATGGTTATGGAATGCATAGGGATGGTGCATGTAGTTGTAGTCAATTCTTTTCTAAATGTCTCTAACTTCTATTAGATTTGGAGATAATTAAGGCAAACACATACTCGTGCACTCGAACACGGGTTGCAACAGAGAGGGAGAATCTCCTGACCATTGTGCCAAATGTTTTAATGTAATCCAATATAACTCACAGATTTGACGTAGAGTTATAATGATTTATTTCAACCACGTGTAACAATACTAAAAAAAATTGGATAATAACTAAACTAATAATAATAACTAATAATTAAATAACTAATAATAATAAAAATAATAATAAAGTAAAAAACTAAATAATAAGCATTTATATTTTTATTATAGCGGCCCCTTAAGCACAACCCCCTGCAGAAAATATGATTAGGCTAATAACGGCCTAACATCCAGTCTATGAAGCATACACCCTAACATCCAGTCTAAAGCATTACATCAAAAAACAAAATACAACATCATACATACAATGCCCTAACTTAGCACTAGAAGTGGTGACTTAGTATTCTAATATGTGTGCTTAAGGCTCGTGTAGCAAGACTTTACTATGCTTCTTTAGTTTAAGTTTCAATTTGGACTTTGAATTTGTTTAAATTTTACCTTTGGGTGATTTTAATTTAAATGATTTAATGATTTATTTTTCATTTTTTTTCACTTTTATTTGGTTAAGATGATGTTTAGTTTTCAAGAATGAAGTGTAGGATGAGTTCCACTTGTAGATGGAACTCACCCTATTCTACATCCTAATTCCTAAAGAATTTAACTAAGGTCCTTAAGTATCTTAATTAGACCATTTGAATTTGTGTAATTTGTTTGATTTGATTCATTTGACTTAATTTAGAATTTAGAATTTGAGTTTGTTTAAGTATTTGATTGACTGGTTTTGGATTAGATGTTTTAGTTTAGTTGCATCCTGATAATTCAATATCCTTAATATTTAATAAAGTTTAAGTTTGTTTAAGTTCATGTATTTTTGGTTGATTAATTTTAGATTAGATGTTTTGATTTAATTAAATCTTGATAATTAAATATCTTCAATATCTAATGAAATTTAAGTTTATTTGAGTTCATGTGTTTTTTTTTGGTTGATTAATTTTAGATTAGATGTTTTGATTTAATTAAATGTTGATAATTCAATATCCTTATAAATTAATATTTAACTCTTTTCTTTGATTATGGTTATGTGATTTAACTTTATGTTTATTTAATTCAATTATGGTTCATTTAATTGTAGTTTGATCGGATTAGATTAATTGAGATTTTATTTTGATTTTTATTGGGTTTGATTTTTTGTAATTAGGATTTTATTTTTAATCACATCCATTTGTCATGTTCATTAATGTTTGGTTTGTATTTTGATTTCATACATTGGATAGTTGATTAATTTATCTTATTTTAGTAGGTTGAATGAGATTTGACTTGATTACATATTAAATTGATGAGAGTCTTTCTTAATTTAGTTTAATCTGATTTAATTTGATTTGATTAGCTTTATTGTTCTATGGGTTTGCTTAGGTTCAATGTGATTATGTGATTAGTTTAATTAAGAAGTGTATTTATGTTAATTATAAAAGTTTGCTTAATTTTCAATTTGGTTTCATTTTTGTTTAGATAAATGATGTAATTAATGACTTAGCAATTTAAGTTTAATTTAAGTTTTGGTTAGTATTTAATTGCATTTTGATTGATTAAACTTAAGTTTAATGTAATTAATTTGATTAACTTAATTAGTTTGTTAAAGAGGTGTAATTAATTATTAAATTAAATAAAGATTTGTTTAATTTTTGATTTGATTTCATATTTAAAGCGAAGGCATAATTGTGATCATTTGTCCGATCAACCATCGGACGATGGTATGGTAAGGGTGAATAGTATTTTCAGGGTATTTTTTGAAAAAAATGAGGGTTTCTAAGCCAAAACTTATTCAAATGGACCCGTTTTGATGCCTATTCACACCGAAGAAATTCTATTTCCTAATTGGGATTATTTAAAGTAACAAATGTTGGATTATCTAAGGGAAATTCCTAAAATCATAAGAAATTTAATACAAAATATGCGAAATCCTAAGGCCGACTATGGTTTGATAAAATTTACCTCACCCGGGATGATTTCCAGTGGCGGTGAAGACCCGAGCTAGCTCCTAAGTATGTGAGGAAGCTTTGGAGTGATCTTTAGCCATTGCCTATCTTCAGAATGTCGCCTTCTCCGATGTCTACCATCGCCTCGCCAGAAGAGCAATTTATTTATATTTTTGAGCTCAAAATGGCTCAAAGAAGTGGGGGATGGGTTCCTTTTTTACTTTGGGGAGCTTTTGGGGGTTGAATGGTGGTGGGAGCAAGAGATCTAAAGCCTCATCTCCCCCTCCTTTTATAATGGTCGAAAATTCAATATTTTTTTTGAATTTTTTGGCTCCAAATTGATTGCCATCTTGTTGGGGTGGTTGGGATGGATGCTTGATTGATTGAGAACTTTGGATTTTTGCTCCAAAGTCCTCTCTTGCTGCCATATGATCAGATTTATTCAATGCAAATATTGAGGATGAGTTAAGTGCATGTGATGGGTGGAATTAAATGAGGTTGGATGGAATCCTATGTGATTCATGTGGGGTTTAAATGGGTTAGATTTATTTTTGGCTGCTCCCAAATGGATTTGGGTTGGGTTTGATCAACCCCCAATGGGTTTTGACTTGGTTTCAAGGGATTTGGCCCAATTTGGTTCATATGGGTCATTTTGGGTCAAATTGACCCATTTGACCAAAATTGGCCGAATTAGCTTAGTTTATGGGTTGATTCATGTTCAAAAGGCTAATTGAAGATGAATGTGGTCTTTGGTTTGAATTAATTTGGATTTAATTTAAATTTAGGCCAAATTGATCCTTTAGGCCAATTTGGGCTAGTTTGTGTCAAGTTGACCAATTGGGCTTGATTGATCAAATTGAGTTTAATTATGGCTTTGGTCAAGTTCAATAATCAATTTGGAATGAACTTGAGCCATTGGTTGCAATCAATTTAGGTTAGATCATGATTTGACCTAATTTGGTCCTTTAGGCCAATTTGGGTCAATTTGGATCAAATGGCCAATTGGGCTTGGTTTGGCCCAATTGATTGCAATTAATCATCCTAGGGTGATCAACAATCATGGTGGAAGATTTTGGTGAGCTTGGTTCAATCCAATTTGGGTTATATTAGAAGTTGGCTCAAATGGGTCCTTTAGGTCACTTTTGGTCAAGTGGACCTAAGTGGGTCAATTGGTTTGGTTTTGGTTTGATTCGAGTTTAGTTAAACTTATATATGAGCACTAGATTGGAATATAAATTCAATGACAATCAATTTGGAGTCTAAGGGATTTTGGCTCATTTAAAATTTTCAAGTCAAAAGGGTTAGGTTGGGTTTGACTTGGGTTGGTTTCGATTTGATTTGATGATTGTAGGTTTCATTTATATTTGGGTAGATAATTGAATGAATGATTGATTCAAGAGAAAATTCATTAGTTTTGACTTGATTTGAATAGAATTTGGCTAAGCTCGAAGAATTGGCTTAAGGGGTTTAGATTGAGTTTGGATTTGATTTTTGATTTAGTTTTGGTCATTTGAATTTGGATTTCATTTATATTTGTGAATATAAATGAAGAAATAATTGATTCATAAAGAGATCAATTGAGTTTGATTTGATTTAAGGGGATTTTTGGCTAAGCTTATGAATGTGGTTAATATGGCTTAAGAAGGGGTTTTAGGATTTGAATTTGATTTTGGATTTCAATCATTCGAAGTCAAATTTTGAAGTTAGATTTAGAATTTGAATTTGAATTTATGATTTAGTTTGAGAATTGAGTCTGGGTTTGATTTGAGAAAGTGTATCTAGATTGGGTTTAAGTTATGGGATAGGTAATATCCTTAAACCCTAAGGCATAACCTAGTCTTATGATTAACACTTCTAAGTCTCTAGGCTTAGGTCAGGTGTTCACCTAATTACTAGAAGTGTCTTATGACTAAGGAGTTCTTAGTGTCTAGAAGAGTCTAAGTCTAAGAAGAAGAGGTTAAGAGCTCACTCCAAAATTGAAGTCAACAACCACCAAGGCTTCTAACATAAAAGCTAGTAGCCAACTCCAAAATATAGAAAATAGAACTAAGCAGAGACCCATCAAATCAAAAAGCTACACATGGAAGAGTAGGTCATTCATCAATCAAAAATAAATGATAGTAATGTCCCAAATAACAGAAGACATAATCTCAAAAATCATAGGGTTCAAAGAAACCAAAAGAGAAGAAAGGGAACTTAAACAATCAGAAATATACTTAGGCTGGAGAGGGACAACACTGTTAAAATAAAGAAAATACTCTATAAACCCAAGAAGTCAATTATAGAAACCAATCCAAGCAGCCAGCAAGACAGTCCACCTTGCAAGCCACCAAAATGGCCAAGAAGACCAGGAAAAAAGGTAGAGGAGTTCACCCAATCAGCAATATCAGAATTCTTGACAAGGACCTAAGTGAAAACCATAGACAACAGCCACAAATCCCAATCCAAATACATGAGGATCATGTTAAGGCTGCAGAACACCCCAACCAAAAATAAAGGAGGAATAATTATTGAATGGGCAGAATTGTTCCATCAGCCAGAGTCATTCGCAAAAAATAAGACCAATAGGGTTAACAGCAGCCACGTTAGACAAACCTCCAAATAGTAGGTAGCCGCCTCCCAGTATAAAATACCAAGGAGGACCACGATCCCAATATTAGAAGAGGCACACCCAAGGGTTGAAAGATATAACACAAAAGAAGTAAACATACAAAAAACATCTAGAATAGCCTTAACCACAAGAAGGATAACCACAATACAACAGTAATCCAAGCAGTAAACAAAGAATAATGATCCCTGAAGAACACATAATTCCTCAAAATGCAGTAGTTGAATACATAACACCACATCTATCATTAAACACCTCCCATAGAGAAAAACCCAACCAAGAGGGCCACAATAACTAATACCAACAAAATAAATAAAGAAAGGAAAAAAATATCCAAAACAGAAAAGAGTACCATGAACAACCTGAAAAACCAATCCAGTCAGAAAACAGGAAAGGAATAGAGCATCCACACAACAGGAAGTTCAAAAAACCATAGGATTCACCCAAAAATGGAAAAACCCATAGCCATTCTACAGCAGCCAACGACCAACCTAAAAATGGGAAGCATAAAAAAAAGATTGCAAAATGATCTAGCTGGAAAAGAGAAACACACCTAATACTGGACAAGTAGGACCCATCAACCTCCATCTGCAGCAAACACCTCTACCAGAATAGTATAGAATGCAAAATATAAAGGAAAAGGGAAAAAAATAGCAAACAACCATAGAAAGGAAGACTTGCCCCATCCCATCAAGAAATTGGAAAAAATGCAGACAATAAAATAAGTTATGGTTCATGAGAAGGAATAAATAAAGCCCAAACCAGCAGAAGATAAAAACTGACATAATCAGATCCAAAAACTCACGGAAGAGCCATATCTCCATGGGAAGAAGAAGCATAAAAGGCTTAAAAATTTCTAACACAAGGTAATCGAACTTTAAGAATAAGGCAATTTAGAATAAATCAAAGTGAATTTCAAAAATATTTTTTGTTAAGTTTGAAGTTTGATTTAATTTTAAAAAGGTGAGATGAGTTTGTTGTTCCTAACCCATTCCCACATGTGTTTTGTATTTTTGTTTAATTTTTAGATAATTAAATTTATTTTTAAGCATTGATTAGGTTATGCATTAGGTGGCTTAATTAACCCTTGCCTACACCACCTTAGAAAAATTAACTATGTAATTATGAGCTAATGAGATGACATAAAACCCATAAGGTATTTTAATTTTCAATGCACCTAATAATGATAAGGCCTAATACAAATTGGCTCACAATTAAAAGTTAACTAAGCTAAAGGGGTTTAGCTTAAGTACTTTTAAAACACCCCTTCACACTTATGAAAGGGGTTTTAATTTCCTTAATTGAACTTAGGTTGTTAAACACCTAAGCATCTACCCAAGGTAGATTAATTAAGTTTTAGAAATTTTTAGAATTTTTGAAAGTTGTTTAAATGGATAATTAATGAATTAACCCTTAGTTAAGAAGGGATTAAGGAGATAAAAGGGTGTTTAGGAAATAGCTTAGGAGAAATGCCCCAAAATTATTCCATAAAACCCATACTCACTGGATCTAACCTTAATCAAACTTAATCTAAGGGTAAATCCACTAATCACACTTTAATTACCCTTAGTTACATGAAAGGGATAATTAGGGAATGAGCTAGCAAGTTTCCAAATTTAGGCCTCAATAAATTTCAAGAAAATTAGGGGAGGCAGAAGTCATCCCCTAAAATGAATCCTAGAAATTTGAGATCAATTGCTAACTTAATTAGGTAATAATTAACTAATTAACATTCTCAAAGAAACCCAAATTCAGAGAATAGGGGAATTCAAAATTCATTGAAAATATTTTTAAAATATTCTCATTGGAATTATCAATCCATTGCTTTTTCCTTATATTTTTCTAATTTTTCTTGAAGGAGTTATGATTTTTTGAAGTTATTTGAATTAATTAAGAATTAATAATAATCCCTAACTAATCCCTGGCTAATACCGGCTCACAGCGCAACGCGTGGTGACGTTGGTCAACGCACTTTACATGCGTCACACTATGAGCCCCTAACTTAAGTTGTTAAATCAGGGGGACGACAATGGCGTATGAGCTTTTATCCATAGCCGTCCGATCAAAGATCGGACAACTGAGGATTAACTCGCGGCTTAAAATAGAAAAGGGATTTCTAAAACGTGTCTAATAATCTCAGACGTCCATCTTAAATGCATGGATGGACGGCTGAGATGGGTTGAGTTCTTCCTTAAGGATGAATGTGAACAGTTCATAATCCAAGGGGAGATCCGAGCCTGATCTTTCATAGATTCATTCAAGACTCAACCCACACCATCTAAAGGATTAGAGCGGCCAATCCAACGGTGGATTTCACATCCAATAAAAATTCCTTTAATAAAGGACCAACACCTATCAATCTTAGTGGTCAAATTCAATAACTTCACTGGAGGTGATCACTGGTGCTCAGGATCGATGAGGTAGCTTCGTCTAGTGGAGACGAAGCCCTGTTGAAGGTCCTAGGTCTTGAGGTTGACTAGTTGAATGGGTGGACCAACTCCTCTTGATCTCCCTTGTGGCTTTGATTAAATTGAGTTCTTCCTTGCTATGGGAACTAAATTGGAAGCTTGGGCAGGCTCGAATTGGTCCTTGGATGATGAGTGTAGAAGGACTAGGTTAAGATCAAGAGTAGAGGAAGTTGGGAATTGGATGAAGCTCTCCTATTTTTCACTATGCAAAAATGAAGAATGGAAGATTCAAATCCTCTTTTGGGGCCTTGGGAAAGTTCTCTGATGTTTGCTAAGGCTTCCTAGGTTCTAATTGAGTATGAGTCAAAAAAAACATTTTCTTAAATTTTAGTGGATTAGCAGGAGTATATCTTCCCCTATGGAAATCAGACGATCGATAATGTGCTAGCCATTTTGATCTAATTGACACTATGGGATGAGTTTTTTGGGTTGTTTGAAGTGTGCACATGGTCGGTTTGGCCAGAGGAGTGGAATGCTAACTCCCATGTGCATCCAATTGAGCTTTGGGGGGAGTTTGAAATTTCAATTTCATGCTATGAGGTCGGGTTTGGTCCATGGGCCAAATGGGTTGACCCAAACCCATTGGGTTGGGTGCATCACTCATCACTAAGTCCCCTTGAGCTTTTAGGAAAGCCTCAAGTGATTGTGATGAGTGTATGACCAAAATACCCATGGGTTAAGCCAAAATTTGTTCTGTGACCTAGGGGTAAAATGGGCATTTTGCTATTTTTTTTCAATTTGGGTATCTTTGGTATGTTGAGAAAATAGGTTTGGCCAAATTTCAATGGATTTGGAATCCATTTGATAGGGTTTGGCTCATGTTGACCCAGTTAAGTCAAAATGGGTCAACTTGGGTCAAGTTGACCAATTGGTCAAATTGGGTCAAACCAAGGATTGGGTCAAGTTCATATGACCACTTGAAATGTTTTGGTGCCTTTGGTTTGGTTCAATTTCGATTAGATTTGGTTTTGGCTCATATGACTCATTTAGGTCAAATGAGTCAAGTTGAACCTTTTGACCCATTTGACCTATTTGGGTTAGGTCAAGAGTAGGTTTAGGTTTGGTTAGTCATATGGAGTGGATTGGTATCTTTTTTTTTTCCAATCAATTTGGATTAGGTTCAATTTTGGCTCAACATGATCCCTTTAGGTCATGTTGGGTCTAAGGTCAATTGGGCTAGGTTAGGTCTAGTTGGCCAATTGAGACTTTCGTCAAGTTCCACAAGTGATTTGGGATGGACTTGACCCATTGGTTTCAATCAATTTGGCTTAGATCAAGTTTTGACACATTTTGTCCCTTCAGGTAAAAATGGGTCAACTTGGGTCAAGTGGGCCAATTGGATTAGGTTAGGCTCAAATGTTGGCTTGGTCAAGTTCAAACATGGGTCATGGGTAAACTTAGACTAATGGTTTAAATCAATTTAGCCTATAGCGGAGTTTGGCTATGTTAGTTTCATTTTAGGTTAAGTGTTGACTTGGTCAACCCTTCGGTTTTACTTGGTTTGACCTAATTTAATTGATTGATCAACCCATGATGATTGTTGATCATGATGAAAGGAAAATATGAGTTTGGTTCAATCCAATTTGGTTAGGATCAAAAGTTCGCTCATAAGTGTACTTTAGGTCACTTTGGGTTAAGTGAGCCCAAGTGGGTCAAATGGATTGGTCAAAGCTTGATTTGAAGTTGATTGATTTTTTTATATGGACTTATGATTGAAATATAAATCTATTTATAAGTGGTTTGAAGTCAAATAAATTTTGATCCATTTGAAAATTTCATATTCAAAGGAAGAATATGAAGGAGTTTTGGGTTTGATTTTTGATTTAGGTTTTGATTGAAGGATTGGAGTTTGGATTTATATATGAGCTCATGATTATAGGATTGATTGAACGATGAGAGAAAATCAAGAGTTTGGCTTAATTTGAATTGATTTTGGCTTGAAAGGCTTGGATTTGGGTTTGGGTTGATTTGAATTCGATTTTTGGAGTTGATTTTGATTGTTTGAATTTTTATTTCATTTATATGTTAATATAAATGAGACTATAAATTGATCATGAGAAAATTTCAAGAATTGGATTTGATTAATTTATATTTATATTTCATTTATATATGAGAACATAAATGAGAATATAAATTGATTTTGAGAAAATCCCATGAGTTTGAAATGGTTTGATCAAAGTTTAGGTTAAATCCATTAATGAAAAATTAAGGGATTTAAGGGAATTATTAAGCATTTTAATTTTGGAATTTAATTTTTTCCTTTGATTTGATTGAGTTATATTTATATTTCATTTATATATGAGAATATAAATGAGAATATAAATAAGGTTTGAGAAAATCCCAAGGATTTGAATTGATTTGATCAATGTTTAGAGTTGATTTTGGCTAAGTCCTTTAATGGAAAATTAAAGGGACTTAAGAAGATTTTCGTGAATTATTTTTGGAATTTTGAATTTGATTTGATTAATTTCAATTTATATTTCATTTATAAATGTGAATATAAATGGGTCATGAGAAAATCTCAAAGATTTTGATAGGTTTTGACCATGATTTTGGTTAAGTCCTTAAGGGAAGCTTAAGGATTTAGGCAAAATTTGGACTTAGGAATTTTTGATGGATTTTGATCTTGGGTTTTAATTATTGATTTCAATTATGGATTGCAGTCATCAAATTAAATCATGGAATTGATTTGAGTTTGAGAAAATGAAATAGATTTGATTTGGAGTTTGAGTTAAAGAAGGAAAGTGAGGAATGGTTTAGGCTAAGGGTAGGAAATTTTCCTAACACCCCTAAGGCATGACCTATTCCTATGGCTAACTCTTCTAAGTCTTCTAGGGCTAGGTGAGAGTGTCCACCTAATCACTAGATGTATCTTAAGACTAAGGAACTCTTAAAGTCTAAGAGAAGTCCTAAGCCTAAGATGGAGGTGCTGAGAGCTCATTCTAAAAATAAGGTCAACAAACTTTGCTTTTTCAAAAGCACCTTTTTAGAAAAAAATGCACTTAATAAAATATTTTTCACAAAAGTTTCTCACCCTCATTTAACAAATTGTTACATGTAGGGATTTTCAAAAATAAAAATAAATAATATTTTTCAAAAGCACAAATGAATATCTTCATTCAATTCACTTTGATGAAGATTTCATTTTCAAAATAAAATGAATAATCATCTTTTCCAAAAAAAATCATAATCATAATCATAAAATTTTCAAAAGCACACATGAATCTTTCTATTTCAATACACTCACACTTATTGAATGGAAAGTTCATTTGCAAACAAAATAAAAAAAATTTTAAAAAAAGAACATGTGAACACCTTCATTTAATATCATTTAAATGAAGATTTCATTCCCAACTAAAAATAAAAAATCATTTAGGAAATCCCAGTTAAACATATCTCACATATGTTTTAAATTCGAATTCTACTCTTTCAAAAAACAACAATCACACACAAAACAAAAATTTCATATTCCAAAAAAATTGATCTCCATTCTACATATCTAAATTTGTTGAATGACAGTCCTCTTTTCAAAACATTAAAACTTCAACAATCATATTTCAAAAAATTTCAAACAACATTTGGAACTTCATTTAACATGCCCAAATTTGTTAAATGAAGTTTCCAAATCCAAAATCAAAATCAACAATTATATTTTAAAAAATTCCAAACATAATTTGGAACTTCATTTAACATACCCAAATTTGTTAAGTAAAGTTTTCAAATCCAAAATCCAAAAATTTTTCAAACAATATTTGGAATTTCACTTAACATACCCAAATTTATTAAGTGAACCTTCCAAATCCAAAAATCAAATTCAACAATCATATTTTAAAATTTTCTAAAACACATTTGGAACCTCACTTAACATACCAAAATTTGTTAAGTGAAGTCTCCAAATTGAAAAAAATCCAAAAAAATTTTCTAAACAGATTTTGGAACTCCATTTGCCATAATCAAATTTTCTAAGTGAAGTTTCCAAACCCAAAATCAAAATCAACAATCATATTTCAAAAAAAAATCAAACAATAATTTGTTAAATGAAGTTTCCAAATCCAAAATCTAAATCAACAATCATATTTTCAAAAATATTCAAATAAAATTTGGAACTTCATTTAACATAATCAAATTTGTTAAGTGAAGTCTCCAAATTGAATAATTCAATAAATTTTAAAACACATTTGGAACTCCATTTAGCATAATCAAATTTGCTAAGTGAAGTTTCCAAATCCAAAATCAAAATCAACAATCATATTTTAAAATTTTCAAAATACATTTGGAACTCTATTTGGCATAATCAAATTTGCTAAGTGAAGTTTCCAAATCTGAAATCAAAATCAACAATCATATTTCAAAATTTTCTAAAACATATTTTGAAACTTCATTTAACATACCCAAATTTGTTAAGTGAAGTCTCCAAATTTAAAAATTAAAAAAATTCAAAACTCCTTTGGAACTCTATCTAGCATAATCAAATTTGCTATGTGAAGTTTCCAAACCCAATATCAAAATCAACAATCATATTTCAAAGTTTTAAAAAACACATTTGGAACTTCATTTAACATACCCAAATTTGTTAAGTGAAGTATTCAAATTCAAAAATTCAAAATTTTCAGAACATCTTTGTAACGTCATTTAGCATACTCAAATTTTCTAAGTAAAGTTTCCAATTCAAAATCAAACATTTTTCAAAACATATTTTTGGATACTCAAATTTACTAAGTGAAGTTTCCAAAGTCAAAACAAAAATTTCTCAAATACTTTTGGAGTTTCTTCCCTTAGCATACCAAATTTGCTAAGGAGAAGTTTCCATTTTTGAAACCAAAATGAAATCAAAATTTTAAACACACCATTTGGAACATCATTTAGCATACTCAAATTTGCTAAGTGAAATTTCCATTTCACAAAACCAAACAGGACTTCATCTTTAGCATAACGAATTTTCTAAAGTTGAAATTCCACTTTCAAGCACATCAAAAATAAAATGAAACACTTAGGATTCCCTTAGCATACCAAATTATCCAAGGATCCTACCCTTTCAAAAGTCAAAACATTCCAAATAAATGAAACACTTAGAATCTTCTTAGCATACTTGAATTTGCTAGGGGTCCTATTTTCAAAAATCAAATAAAACACACTTGAATTCTACACCTATCATACTTAAATTTGCTAAGTAAGAATTCTAAAATTTTCAAAAAAAAAATCCAATCAAAACAAAATTCACAAAAAGAAACAATCACTTTCAAATAATTTACTTGGCATACCTAAATTTATTAAGTAAAATTCCAAAATAATTAAACAAAAATAAAATCATTTGACCCTTACTTTAACATACCCAAATTTGTTAAAGGTAAGGGTCCTCAAATCAAAAATTCAAGTTCAAAACACAATAACATATGGAAGCATCCTATCAAAATTTTGAATCCATATTTTAACATACCAAAATTTATTGGAATTGGATTCATATTCAAATTCCTCTTTCAATCAATCATCTTAAATCCATTTGAACCCCACTTAACACTTCCAAATTGTTGGATGTGGGTTCAAATTTTTAAAATTCAAAATTCAAAAAAAATCTAAGGAGATAGAAAATTGATACAGTTAATTTCTCATTGTAGATTCTTTTCAGTCAATTTAGTATAGTTTCAGTTTCAGTCTTACAGTTGTGTAAATGGCCAATTCCCAAAAATTTGTCCTCACCTTCCCCCATGGTATGGATCTAGCTTTAGATCAGACTGACTTCCCCCATTTGGACCATACCCACTTGATTCACTTCGGTCGGGGATTTGAGGTGGGCAAGATCACTTATGTGGGTATTCGCCTCACCACAGTTACCAGGATGATGGTGATCGGGCAGAAATCAATCATCAGGATAGACTTACCTTCTGATTTGGATGTCTCCTCATTGAAGAGGAAAGCTATGGTAGTACCAGACTTACAATGCCAGAGTACCGCAGCGCCCAGTTGCGCTCATCCCAGAGTTGCATGTTGCTAGTGCTGGGAAGCACCCTACCATCTGTACCCTCCAAGGGTAAGGCTCCCCTAGTTTCAGGGTTTGCTTCCCGACATTTGAGTATGGGTCTAGCTCGCACTCCTACCATCCTACTTGTACCCAGCATAGGAATAAGAATCTTATGATCAAATAGTTTCACACTCGGATAGTTAGAGATAGGGCGATACCATGGATGAGTCTCCCATCATCACTACCACCGGTTACACCGCCATCCTCTCTAGTGGCAGAGGATACTAGAAGGATCCATTTCCAGTGGTTCACTTATATACCAGCTAGAGTAAGAGGTCGTGCCTCATCTATTCTACGCCGTAGGAAGATATCAATGCTCGAGTCTGGGACACAATTTGACTTTTGATCTGTATCCCCACGGGTGGAGATATCAGAGAGGGCGTAAGGCCCATACATCACATGAGATTCCCCGCCACGCTTCTTTTTGATTTTCCGCATGGCATGCTACCCGTGTTGACCATATAGATAGTATTCTCTTTACGGGGACCAGCCACAATAGGAAGGAAGTTCCTGTGCATAGAGAGTTGGTGGTGTCTCCACCCCACAGCTCTACCCCTCATTCGCCATCACCAGTACAAGTCGTAGCATCTCCCATTCCATCTAAGGCCATGAAGATGACATCTGGGGAAAAATATACCCCGTTGGTGATCCGGCTACGGCCAAGGGATCCTACTCCTCCTACACCACCCATTGTGGTAGGGCCGAGCTCCCCTACTGGACCTTCTACCCCAGTGGTGGTGCAAAAGGAGTGGTGACCCCGAAGCATCATGGTTGTTCCTTCACCAACTCTTCCAATACAGCCAGATGTGGAGATGGTGATCGTTATCACAGATATTCCAGATGATAGTTCAGTTATAGCAGTGGTAGAGGATCATCCTAGGATTGTTACCCCATTACTAGTAGCGGGGTATCATTCTTTAGTAAGTACCACACAAGATTGACTGACAAGAGGTTGTGCCTCTCAATGCATGATAGTGATCACATCGATCAGCCTAAACTATTTATACCTACTGAGTTAGATCGATCCTTAGATGAGATAGTTGCGCACTATTTCATGGAGAAGAAAGAGATCTTAGGGTATGCCTGGTCCGATAAAGAGAGAGTTAGCTTTGATCCTAACGAAGATGACTTGATGTGGGATTCAGCTGGAGTATGCATGGTTAATACTAGAAGATCTCTTCTTAGGGAACAATAAGCCAAGGAAGGTGATGAGGTTGATCAAGAGGATACCATAGAATTAGCCCAACACCTCTGACTTCAATTGAGCCGGAAGGATGAGCAGATTGATAGGATGGTACGTCAGTTATAGGACTTATTAGTAACAGTGTCAGTGCTTCAAAAATAAACCCCTCTAGTTCATCCTATTATAGTCAACGTTAGTCAGCCTGGGTTAGTGCATGCCTTAGACCCAGTTAAGACTCTACCTCTCGTTGAGCAAGGTAGCACTAGCCTGTATAGGAAGGTAATGGATAGTAATTCAAAAAAAGAAAAGGATCTAAAATCCATGGTTGAGCAACAGGTGAAGGAAGCTTTGGCTCAAGCCCGGGGAGGATAATCAGTTCCAAAGGGTAGACCCTACATAAAGGAATTTGATGCTATCCTGTATCCCAAGGGTTTCGTGCCTCCTTCCTTTAAAAGCTTCGATAGAAGTGGGAATTTGAGGTAGCATATAGCTCATTTCAGGGATAGTTATTGCAACACAGGTGACAACGATACTTTACTCTTTAGACTCTTTACTTTTGATTGGTATCTTTGAACTTGCCCAACAATTGGTTAAAGATATTTCTTCATCAAGACTTATTTAGAGATTCAGAGAAAAGGGTTAATGTAGGTGATCTCGTTGTAGCACTACACCCTGAGTCACTTATTGATTATATTCTCGATGGTGTAACGGTATGAAGTGTGAACCGTTGCACGACATCATTGAGATTCTCTTGAAGAATATCCATGGCCTAGTCCCCTTCATGCTTAAAGGAATCACTATCAAGACATTTAAGAAGCTAATCAATAAGGAGGCTAGTCTAAAAGGAGAGGCCAAACAATTACCTTTTCAAGATCAGTTACCCAAGCAAAAATCCCAAAAGGTCTATGAGAAGAAACCCGGAGCTAGTGGTTGATAAGGGGAAGCGCTAGAGATCGGTCGAGAGACCATGACCTCTTAGCCTCCACCTCCTTTACCACCACAGGTAGCCATACCGGCCTCCACGCCTCCACGGACCGGCATACCACCCTCGGCCATACCGGTGTAGCGGCATGCATATCCACTACCAGGTAGCTATGGTCCACCTAATCTTTTAGATAAGTTAAACAAACCTCATTCTTTTTAGAAGGAGGTAATTAGGAAGATCTTTAAGAATCTCTTAAAGAAACCTAATTTTTAGCTACCCAATCCTAGAAGATCGGAGGAAGTAGAAAAAAGTCATGATCCAAACTTTTGGCCTTACCACCGTATGCTAGGCCACATTTTGGAGGATTGCTTAACATTCAAGGATAAGCTTGAACACAGTTTCAAGATCGATGTTGTAGTTATCCCAAAGGAATACCTTGTGGAACAACCTTCCATTTCCATTAGGGTAATCTTTGGGGATACATGTGATCCTACCAAAACTAAAGAAGGTTGGGATATTTCTTTATTCAAAACCTTTAAGAAGATCATCTAGAATATCAAGAAGCTTTCTTGAGGTGCAGTCGAGCTCAAACCTCCAACACCAAGGAAGGTTTGCAAGTTGTAGTGCCAACTCTAGGAAAGTGGGAGCTCGAATTAGCGGCGGCATGTGACCGGGATAGCCCTTTAGCATACCACCGTGTCCGACCTCCAGCTTCCTTGGTTCCTTGACTTCTACCATTTTGACTAGCTCTTCTATTTCTTCTACTAGTAGAACTCTTGTATCAATGGATAAGGGCATCAAATCCCTTACTCCACTCACTCTACTTGACTTCTACTTTGTACCTCCAAATAATTCCAAGAAATTAAAGAATAAAACTAGTTTGAATTACATCTATGTCTCTTCTAATGAGTTGTCTTCTTCTATTCTAAGATAACTCTTCAAGTCTAATTAACTATAATAATTTTGATCTTCCTCTTTATTGAGTTGGACTTTCCAACTATACTAGTTCACCTCTTGAGATAGACTTGGAATCATCGATTTTGAGAGTCCCATAGGAGAAGGCTATGTGAGCACAGTGTAGGTAGAACCTTCCACCACCTTGCCTCAAGAGATTGTGAAGTCAACCTCCGTGGTGGCAGGTTCTACCTCTAGGGCATCACCTCAAGATAGAGAAAAACAAGTCATTGGTATTGAAGATTGAAGCCCTTCCACATGCTCCACCCTTGGATATGCTTGTGGAAGACCAGAGGTGGACTACAACGTCCTTTCTCATCTAAGAAAGTTACCATCTAAGCTAAGCATATATGATGCCTTGTCTTATCCAAAGAGATAAGGGATCACTAATCAAGGCCCTCCTTGATCCTGAGATATGCTTAGCTCAGCTGACCACTATAGGTGAGGAAGCGCATTATGCAAAAGAAGCCCAAGGGATCACCTTCACAAATAAAGATCTTCTACTACGGACTTGGAGCACAACTGTCCCCTATGCATTATAGTCGATATGGATAGGTTCAGACTCACCAAGGTTCTCATGGATTCAGGTGCATCAGTAAACATTATGAGTCTAAAGATCCTTGCCAATTTGAAGATCGACATCTCTACACTTTGAAGAGATAAGATGATGTTGAGAGGATTCAATGATCAAGGTGAGCGGGCTTTATGTTATATAGTGTTACCATTAGAGAACGATGATTGAAAGACTGAAACCAAGTTCTACATCATTGATTCGAATACCTCATTCACTACTTTGCCTGGTAGGCCTTGGATACATTAGAACAAGATAATTTCATCCTCCCTTAATCAGTGCATCAAGTTTAGAAAAGATGGAATTGAACACAGTGTCAACGGGGATGAAAAGTCAGGTTGAGATTTATGAGGATGAGACCTACTATCTTCCTCAAAATACCCTTTCTCATGAACTTGGACAAAATTCAAATGCAAAACCAAAAGAAAAAGAAAATGAAGCAAAAGAAAAGATAAAAGAAAATGAAAAAAAATAAAGTCCAAGTGAACAAGAAAGGGAATTGAAGAAAGCAGATCCATATCACATTCCACCCACTTCATTCCATCATATGGACATGTGGGTAGGATGGCTCAACCTCCACCAAGGAGAGGCAGAGGTAGAAATAGAGGCGGTTCAGGTGGGAGACCCCTAGTTGGCCTTTACCAATAAAGGTCATGTTAGTTCATAGGAGTACCCTACTATTCACATAGACTTGGAATCTATCTCAGGATGAGTCTAATGTGATTAGTATACCAACCCCTCTCGTGGGTTCCATTGGAGGTGACTTTTGATCCGAGGAGAAGAAGACCAGCCTCCAAGCAAAGCAAAAAAGTATTATGGTTTATGTGAAACTATTAGTGGTTGGGAACCTTAGCTCTTACCTCACTTACATCTCAAAGTTGAAGGTTTAGTAGTTAAGGAAGTCTAAGTCTTCTAGTGACATGAAGCTAAGAGGTTCTTTTTGGGTTCATCATCCTCAAGTCAGAGTTGATAGGACTTGAGGAAGATACTTTAAAGAATTAATGGAATTACCTTTTGACTTTTACTGCCTTGTGTTCAAAATCTTATACAAAGGTTTAGTTCCTCACACATGGTCAAGCATAGGTCAAATACTTTGAAAATATGGAATATCTGAGGGAAGCAATAATCAAGAGCGGGACTAGGATTTGAGTGGGTCTCGATGATGAAGATTATTGCCTAGTTGTTACCAACCATTTGGAGTCTGATAGGTTCTTCTCACACATCCCCAACTCTTATGAGAATGTGTGTTTAGAAACTTCACATGATTTAGATGATCTCCAAGTCAAAGAGGCACTGCCATAATTTGAAGAAGAAATTCATTCAAAAATCCCTCATGATAAAAGAAAATCCTCGCCTAACATACATCAGTTTGTTGCTAAATGAAGAAGAAACCAATAATTTACTTAGGTTATTGACTGAGTTTAAATATTGCTTCGCATAGAGTTATGAAGAAATGCCCGGATTATCTCCTAACGTAGCAGTCCACAAGCTAGCAATAGACCCTAACGTTACCCTATTAAGCAAGCTCCTAGATGCATGCGATTAGAAATTGAACAATAGGTCATTTCTGAAGTCAAGAAATTGATCGTTTCATGAGGAAGAAAAATATCCTACCTAGTTCCTATGTCCCAATTAAGAAGAAGAATGGACAATTTCACATATGTGTCGATTTCAGGGACTTAAATAAGGCATATCCTAAGGATGAGTTTCCTCTTCCTATACTAGGACTAATGGTGGACATCGCCTCATCTCATGCAGTTTTCTCTTTCATGGATGAGTCATTTGGTTATAACCAAATCAAGATGTCTCTTGAAGATGAAATAAACACTATTTTTTGAACCCCGATTGGAAACTTTTGTTATATGGTCATACCTTTTGGCCTTAAAAATGTTGGTGTTACATACCAACGGGCCATGACTAAGATCTTCAATGAAATCATACATCATCAGGTTGAGTGCTATGTTGATGATCTAGTAGTTAAGAGTAGAGAAAAGGGAGACCATCTCTTTGACTTGAGAGTAATTTTTGAACGATTAAGATAATATAACCTAAAATTGAATTCCCTGAAGTATGCATTTGGAGTAGCTTCACAAAAATTCCTTGGATTATTGTCTGACACCGGAAAATAGAAATAGATCCAGAAAAGATCAAAGCTATCTTAGAAATGTCACCTCCTAAGAGTTTAACTTAGATCCTTTCAAGGATGGTGGCATATCTAAAATGCTTATCTCAAACCTATCGGAGATGCAAACCATTCTGCACTTATCAAAAGGATGCCAAGTTCAAGGATGACAAGTGTCAGCATGCCTTTGAAGACATCAAGAATATTGGTGAAGTGGTTCTAGTAGCCCTATCTTGGGCACTCATCCTTTACATTGCATTGGATGACTCTCTCTGCTCTATTGGCCCAAGCAATGATGAAGGGAAGGAGAACACTCTCTACTACCTCGCATCTAATTCTCACGAAGCAAACTATCCACTTATTGAAACATTACCTAGCTTTGATCTTTGCATCTCAAGCTATGACACTACATGCTTTCTCATAAGGTGAACTTGATCTCAGAACAATCCCTAGTATCTGTGGCCACGCTATGCTATCAGATGTTTGGCATGATGGTCCATGATTCTCTCACAATTTGATATCACATTTGTACCCCTCCATGCGATAAAAGGACAAGCACTAGCGGATTTCTTAGTTGCACACCCACTTCCTGTTGATTCTCCACTTAATGATGATCTCCCTGATGAATAAATCATGAACTTAGGGGAGGTTAACAACCACTGATGGGAGATGTATTTTGATGGTGCAGCTTCTTTTCTTAAAGATGAAGCACCACAATCTACTCTTAAAGCGGGGTAGGAATAGTTCTAACTCACGATGTGATGAGATTCTCATAGTATCTTTCTAACCCCCACACCAATAATGAAGAAGAGTATGAGGGTTTGATTACCGATCTAGAGTTAGTCATCACTATCAGTGTCAAGAGCATCAACATCTTTGGGGATTCTCAGTTGGTCATCAACCAAATTGCTAGGTCCTATAAGGTTCTCAAACCTAAGCTTCATCATTACCACGAGTATACCATGAAGTATTATGAAATTCGAAGTCACCATCTACAAGGTTCCTGTAGAGAATGCAATGCATGCTTTGGCCAAACTTGCAAGAATTGGCATGTAGATGAGTCCATTTCAATAAGGGTCCAAAATAGACAAGTCTATCCCTTATTGATGCTGAACTCATCGAGAGACTTTCTCTTGAAGGGGATTTTGTCATTGCTTATAAGGACAAGGAGCTAGATTAGAGGCAACCGTTCATAGACTATTTGAACACCGGTGAACTACCTCAAGAAAATTCACAAGCCCATCACGTGAAATAGAGAGCCCTCTCCTATGCTTTCATTGATAGCACCTTGTACCATCGGTCCTTTGACCAGATATGGTTACGTTGTTTAAATAAACACGAAGTCCATGACATTATAACTAAGGTACATTCAGGTCTATGCAGTGTACATCAATCCGGTCTGAAGATGAAGATGAAGATCAAGAGACTAGGATACTATTGGCCTTCGATGATTATAGACTGCATGAATGTAGCTAGGAGATGCCATCAGTGTTAGGTACATGGTGTGGTCCTCCACCAACCACCCAATATTCTACACTCTACATTGGCCTCATGGCCATTCGAGTGTTGGGGTATCGACATTATTGGTATGATTGATCCTCCTTCTTTTAAGGGTCATTGGTTCATCTTAGCTGCCACCGACTTCTTTTCCAAGTGGGCAGAGGCAATCCCACTCAGAGAGGTCATAGCTCAGCACATGCTTTAGTTTTTTAAGAACCATATTGTATAGGTTTGGGGTGTCTCGATGAATTATATCTAATAATGGTACTGCATCCAAAAGCACCAAGATCAATAGCATCGCTAGAAGACATGGTATAGATTGGAGATGCTCCACCATCTACTACCCTAGAGAAATTGGCTTAGTAGAAGCATTCAACAAAGCTATCATCCAAATACTTAAGAAGACTCTTAATAATAATAAGCAGCAGTGGAATGAGTAGTTGGTTGAAGCCTTGTGGGCTTACCGTACCACATACCAAACTCCAACTCAATCTACTCTATTTTCCTTAGTATATGGGTCCAAAGCCATTCTTCCTTTAGAAGTTCAACTCCCATCACTAAGGATAGCATTGAGTACCAAGATCACTATAGAGCATAATGCAAAGTTGCGGTTAGAAGAGCTCAAAAGTTTGGAGGAGAGTCTCCTATGGGCATGTCAGAACCTCGAGTTGTACAAGGCAAAAATGATTCAAAGCACACAGCAGGCTAGACCTCCCTAGGTCTTTTGAGTAGGAGAACTTGTGTTAGTCTAAGGAGACCAATTGTTGCCCATCAAAGATGGGAGGCAAGTTTGAACCCACTTGGGAAGGCCATGTCATAGAGAAGGCCTACCAAGGAGGATCTTATTACTTATTGATTGTAAAGGGGAACACGATGCTTCCAATTAATGGGCTCTATCTAAGAAATATTACCCATAAAATCATATTTGAAAATAATTCATTAATAAAAAAAATTTATTCCATTTCATCAAATCTTCTCTTCTTTTTTGAAGTGTATTTTTTTCTTTGAATCCATCATGGCGTGTTTAGGGTAGGTGTAAGAGTCATGGCATCTTATCCCTCTTTCACAACTCAAACACAATCTTTTGGCGCTATTAGAATAGGTGTAAAAGAACCCAAGAGGCATCCTATTTTGATTAGCACAACTAAGTTAGGGGCAGGAGAACCCAAGCAGCATCCTTTTTTAGTGGGAATTCTCGGTTGCCATCCGTGGCACCATTCCATCAAATTCCCCCAGCGTGCTGAAGGTAGGTGTAAGAGAACCCGAGAGGCATCCTATTCCCTTTAACACAAGCAAAAAAATAAACACATATCTTTAGTCTCATGCTACTTTGATGTGAGAGCAAGCCCCTAGTGGCACTCACTCATTGGTCGCTCTTAGGTCAGGTCTACATACTACCTCGCTAGTATGCCACCCTAGTGGTCACTTGTGTGGAAGTTGTGATTCTTCACACTTTTTTCTTAACTTGACCATTGCAAACTAATGAGCATTTTGTTAGTATGGTAGACTTCACTGCCCAGCCAGAAGCTACCTCATGTTAATTTTGTTTAAGAAGATGTGAGTCCTTGAGCTTTATTCTTGAACTAATCATCATGATCTAACTAGGTCGAGTATATTTGAGGTTTAGGATAAGTCCCTTAGAGGCTCCTTTCCTCTTGACTACTTTTGAGTTGATATAAGTCCTCAGTGGCATTCACTTAGTAGTTGCCCTAGGTCGGATGCACTGTCGGCGAAGATAGACTATCCGTGTCAATTCTTATGAGGATGTGAGTCCCCGAGCTTTCTTCTTAGGCTGATTATTGCAAAGCGAAGGGCACCTTAGGTTGGTTGATGTTCACTATGTTGATAGTGACTCACTCGGTGGATACACCACTCTTGACAGATGTGAGTCCCTACACTTTCTCCTTGAGTTGGCCACCGAATACCTATTTGATATATGACCATGTCATCTTCTCCATGGTTTAAGATTAAGCCCTTAGCGGCCCTCTCCCTATGGGCATTCTATTTGGATGACTTCCTTTGCAACCCCATTTAGACACTACCCGGGGTACTTTTGTATTGGGCAGTCCCCCTTTCCTAGTAGCCACCCCTATAATTGGAGAATTTGTTCAGCAGATGCACAGATTCTCCCTTGGCTCAGTTGGGATAAGTCTAGGCTAATATAAGCTCCTTCTCAGTATGATCCCTCAAAACTAACAGGGTCCATTATAAATGAACTAAACAAACAAATTAATTAATTTGCTTGTGGATTAGGAATTCAATCCCCCAAAGGGCCCCCTTTTTCCAAGTAGGCATCCTATCTTTAGGCGTGTCGGAACTCCCTATGAATTGCGACTACACGAGTTGAGATAAATCTCAGTCGGTACTCACTCTAGACCCTTAGGTCGGTTCAATCTATTTTACAAGTAGGTTACCTAGCATTACGCTTTGAAAGATTAAGACTATGACATTCTTTTAGCATATATGACAAATTGGCAGAGATCGGTTTGATTTGTTTTGCCCAATCGATCACCCGGTGATCTTTGTAGTGGAAGATGTGTGTCCCCAAGATTTCTTCCCTTAATTTGATCATTGCAAACTGAAAGGCCCTCCTTTGGTCGGATAGTTCTCCCATCGACTAGAAAGCTACTCCCTTTTGTTTAGTAAATTTGAGATAGGTCTAGGCTGATATAAGCTTCTTCTCAGTGTGATCCATTGCAAACAAACAGAGTTCATCAAAATAAATTAAAAAATGAAATGAATTTTGACTCTCTTTGAGTTGATCTAAGTTCCCCAATGGCATTCACTCAATAGTCAGCCCTAGGTCGGGTCTAATTTGTTGCTCAAAGTAACTAATCACCCCAGTGGTTTCTTATTTCTAGAAGATATGAGTCCCCGCCCTTTCTTCTTAAAACATGACCATTGCAAATAGAAAGGCATCCCATCGGTTGGACAGTCCTACCTTATGGTTGGTAGACTACTCCCTTTGGATTGGTAAGTCTTAGTTAGGTCTAAGCTTTTGTGGCCCCTACTTAGTGCAACCCAATGCAAACTAATGGGATCCATCAAAAACAAATCTAAAAATGAAATTAATATTGTCTGTCTTTGAGTTGATCTAAGTCCCCCGGTGACATTCACTCAATAGGCAGCCCTAGGTTGGGTTCAATCTATCTCCTTGCCAATAGATCACCCCATCAACTAGTCCCTACTTTGGAGGATGTAAGTCTCTACTTTCTTTAGTATGTTTGCTACATGAAAGACATTCCCTTTGGTTGGATTAATCTACTATGTGTTTAGTAGACTACCCCTCTGTATTGGATCAGTTAGATATGCCTCATGACTCCTACTTTCTGATCCATCACAAACCAACAGGGTCCTTCTCAAAATCCAAAATTTTTAAAAAAATTTGAAACAAACAAAACAAAATGAAAATAATCAATCAATCCAAATCCAATCTTTTTTGCTTCTCATCAGAGAGACGTAAATCTTTCTAGCTCCCCAACAGATCTAGAATTCTAATCCCTTAGTGGATTTCATAACCTTTCTTCACTTGGTGGATGACTTAAACTCGCTAACCTAGTGGAGAGATCACCTGACTATCCTTGGTGGAGTCAAAACAAACACAATTTAATAAATAACAAATTGAAATAAATTCAACCTTCTTTCCCATCAGAACTTAGTTAAACAAATCAATTTTCTCCCCAGTGAGACTCAAATCAAATCAAACCTCTCATCCCTTTGTGGATGACATGGACTTTCTTCCCTAGTGGAAGGTTCACATATTCACTAATGGTTCTCCTCTCTTATGTCCTTGACATAAGAGATTCTGCTTTAGATTCCTCACACCTTTTAGTAGATGCTCTTTTAGTTCTTGTGATCATTCAGTGTCGTTGGTCATTTTGATCAACAATAATACGTGTGGTGTTCCTTGTCAGTCACACCACACCTAGGACATATGACTCCTCTTAGACATAAGACGAGCTCTCAACCCCTTGTTGACCTCATTTTTAGGATGAGCTCTCACCCCTTCATCTTAGACATAGGACTCCTCTTAGACTTTAAGAGATCCATATTCCTAAGACATATCTAGGATTAGGTGGACACTCAACCTAGCCCTAGAGACTTAGAATAGTTAGCCATAGGAGTAGGTCATGTCTTAAGGGTGTTAGGAAAATTTGACTACCCTCTAGCTTGAACAACATTCCTTACTTCCTTCCTTCAAGTCAAACTCCAAATCAAATCAACATCAAACCTAATCAATTCCACATTTATTTTCTAAACTTAAATCAATGCCATGATGAAACCCATGATTGAAACATGATTGAAAATGATTGAAATTCCAAATCTTTAATTAATCCTCTTAAGGACTTAGCCTAAATCATGTTCAAATCAATTCAAACTCATGAAATTTTCTCATAACTCATTTATATTCTCATTTATATTCACATATATAAATGAAATATAAATTCAAATCAACCAAAATAAATCCAAAATTCAATTCCAAATTCAAAATCTTGCCTAAGTCCTTTAATCCCCTGTTAAGGACCTAGCTTATTTAAATTCAAACCATCTCAAATTCATGAAATTTTCTCACAACCTATTTATATTCTCATTTATATTCACATATATGACAGAAATATAAATTCAAATCAATCAAATCAAATTCCAAATTCAAATTCAAATCACAAATCTTTCCAAAGTCATTTTGATTTTGCTCTTAAGGACTTAGCCTAGATCATGTTCAAATCACTTCAAATATTTAAAATTTTCCCATAACCCATTTATATTCTCATTTATATTCACATATATAAATGAAATATAAATTTAAACAACCAAAACCAACTCCAAAAATCAAACTCAAATTCAATCAAAATCTAACCTAAGCCTTTCAAGTCAAAATCTTGAACTTAGCCAAATCAATTTCAAATCAAGCCAAAATCTTGATTTTTTTCTCATGATTGAATCAATCCTTCAATCATGAATCCAAACATAAACATAAACTTCAATCACCAAATCAAAACTCAATTCAAAAATCAACCCTAAGTCAAACCCATGCTCATCCCTTGAACTTAAAATTGTCAAATGAATCAAACCCCATTTGACTTCAAACCACTTGCAAATGGATTTATATTTCAATCATAAGTCCATATGTGAGTTCAATCAAACTAAAATCAAGCTTTGACCAAGCCATTTGACCCACTTAGGCTCACTTGACCCAAAGTGACCTAAAGTACCCTTATGAGCCAAATTCCAATCCTAACAAAATTGGATTGAACTAAGCCCACCTAAATCTCTCATCATGATCAACAATCATCATGAGATGATTAATCACTCAAATTGGGTCAAATCGAGTCAGACCTAAGGGTTGACCAAGTCAACACTTAACCAAAATGAAACCCAACATAGCCAAAATCCACCATATGCCAAATTGATTGAAACCATTGATCAAAACTCTTTCATGATCTATGTTTGAACTTGACCAAGTCAACATTTGAGCCAAACTTAGCCCAATTGGCCAATTGACCCAACTTGACCTAAAAAGTCAAAATGCGTCAAAACTTGATCTAAGCCAAATTGATTGAAACCAATGGGTCAAGTTCATTCCAAATCACTTGTTGAACTTGACCAAAGCCTCAATTGGTGAACTAGACCTAAGCCCAATTGACCTTGAACTGACTTGACTAAAGGGTCATGTTGAGCCAAATTGAACTTAACCAAAATTGATTGGAAACAAAGATACCAATCCATTTTATATACCAAACCTAAACCATGACCCTACTAAATATCAAATGGGTCAAATTTGGTCAACTTGATTTGACCTAAATGACTCAATGAACCAACAAATATAAACTAAATTGAATCAAACCAAAAGCCACCAAAACATTTCAAATGGTCATATGAACTTGAACCCTTGATTTGACCTAATTTGACCAATTGGTCAACTTGACCCAAGTTGACCCATTTTAACCTAAATGGGTTAACATGAGCCAAACCATATCAATGAATTTCAAATTCAATGAAACTTGGTCAAACCTTTCTTCAAACATACCAAACATGCCCAAACTAAAATAGTCAAATGACCATTTTACCCCTAGGCCATAGAACAAATTTTCAAAACCACTTGAAATTTCATCAATTCCTATTCATTGGACACTTTCCTCTTAGTGGACTGATAATGGTGCCTAACCATGTGGGTTTGGGTTAGCCAAATAACCAAACAGCGACACCTCCTTTGAAATTAGCAAATTCAAATCCTCTCCACTTGATTTAAGCACATGGCACCTCATCCACTCTTAGCCAAAATTGAATTCAAATAGCTCAAATAAACCCATTGCATTCAATTGGATCAAAATGTGGCAAGGCCATCGATCCTTCAAGGAGATATACTCCCCTAATTCAATTCAAATTCACCTCTCATACTGATCAAGGAAGCAGGAGCCATTGCCAAGTGATCCCAAGCTTCTTAGAGCCCATTTGAATTTCCCATTTTCAATTTTCTCTAAACTGAAAATAAGGGAGCTCAAGTGGAAACCCAACTTACTCTACACTTTCCAATTCTTTCTTCACACTCCAGAGGAGTCGAGTTCACCCAAGCTCTTTCCCAAGCTCCAAAGGCAAGGAGGATCTAATTCAATCAGATGAGCTTAAGTGCAAGAGTTGGTCCATAGAAGCATATCCCAATTTGCACTCAACTCGAGCTTAGTTTCATGCTTCTCCATGGGAATCAAACATCGGTGATTACCTCCGACAAGGTTAGCAATTAAATTGAGCTTAATTTCAATATTGTTTGGTCCTTTGTCAAGTGAACTTTAATCCCATACAAATCTAGTTGTTAGATGTGTTTTTCCTTGTGCTTAGATGGTGTGGGTAAATTTTGGGATCAATCCGAGCTCAATTGAGCTCAGATCATCCCCTTGAAGATGGACAGTGTCTATCTTTCATAGGGATTTATTGGGATAGATCATGGACTGTCTATCCGCACATTTTGGATGGATGATTGTGATTAAGATGCATAGAAACCACATTTTAACCCATTTGATCTGCGGCTTTAACCTCAGTCATCTGATCCTTGATCGGACGGCTGAGGAGAAAGTGCGCTACACTGCCGCTGACGTGGCGCTACGATGTAACAAGTTTATTATCCAATCCTGCCATACCATGTGGAAAGCGCAAGCCATGTCAGCAGACCATGTGGTGTCGATGGGATTAAATACTTAATTAGGCTATAAAATGTTTTAATTAATTATGAAAACTTCCTAAATTCATATCTAAGCCTAGAAAAATCAGAAAAAATATGAAATAAATTGTATTGGATAGATAATTAAATTTAAAATATTTTAAAAATGATTTCAATGAATTTTGAATAATACTTTTCTATGAATTTGGCTTTTATTTGGGATATTATTTTTCTAATTACCCTCTAATTACTCCACTAATTAATCTCAAACTTCTTATGCTTAATTAGTGGGATGACTCCTACCTCCCCTAAGTTTTTTGGGATTTATTGATGGTTTAATTAAGGGAATTGCTAGCTCATTCCTTAATCACTCCCTTAATGTAATTAAGCTTAATTAAGAGCATAATTAGTGGTTTAACCCTCTGATTGAGTCAATTAAGTTTTGATTAAGATAATATGAGATTTAGGGAATAATTTTGGGATGTTTTCTTTAATATATTCCTTAAACCCCCTTTTCTTTCTTAATCCAACCTTAATTAAGGGTTAATTCACTAATTACCCCCTTGATTAATTTCATAAAATTCTAAAACTCTACAAGACTCAATTAATTTATCTTGGGTGGATACGTAGGTGTTCAAGAACCTAAGTACATTAAGCAAATCAAAACTCAACTCACATGTGTGAGAGGGGTTATGAAAGTACTTAAGTTAAACCCCTTAGTTTAATTAATCATTAATCATGAGCCAATTGCATTAGGTACCTTTCTTTCTTAAGTACATTTCTGATTTAAATTTCTTGTGTGATTTTATGTCATCTCATTGGCTCATAATTATTTGATTAGGTATACTAAGGTGGTACAGATAAGGGGTAATTAACACACTTAATTCATACCTTAGCCTAACCAAAGCATAAAAATTGATCTAATCACCTAAAAACTAAACTAAAATAATAAACATATGTGGGAATGGGTTAGGAATCGAAAACTCACATCACAATTTCAAATTAAATCAAAATCAAAATAAAATTAAACCTTCTTTAAAAATAACTTGATTTACTTTAACCTTTCTTATTTCATAAGATTGCCTTTAGGAATTAATTAGGGTGAATGTGCTTACAAGCTTTCATCACTTTAGTTCTTTCCTAACATGCTAAATGTGTATGTCATATGAATTTCATGCATTCATGCTTTCCAAAAATTAAATTTAAAATGAAATATTTTCTTTATGTCAAATTGCATGTTTTGGCTAAAGTAAAATATGAATGGCTATTATCATTATTAAATTCAAAAATATTTTCAAAATCTATAAATCAAATATCCAAAATTCAAAGTGTGCTACTTATAATTATTTATGAACTTGCATGTGGATATAAGTATGAAAATATGCATGATGTAGCCTTCCTTCTCTTTTCTTTTAGTATGGTTTTGAATAGGATTTGGCAACATGTAGAGTTCATTTAAAAAAAACATAACACTTACCTAATTCCTATTCATTCCTATACTATTACTTAAGAAGTATACTACACTTGTACATATAAATTGCATAAACAAAATAAATCAACCAATACAAACTTTTTGCATCTTTCTTTTCTCTTCATTTCTTTTATATATATGCTTGTATTTAAGAAAAGTGGTATATTAGTCTGGACAACATCAGGGTTCCAAGACTTTAAGTATCCCTAAGTAGGTCTTGCACCTTACATCCTTGGTTAACAATGGCGTCATACTCACTTATGCCTTTCATACGTACATGTGTGCATGTCAAAAATGGATAAAAAAAAATCTCTTTTCTGCTTAATGAAAATCATGCATAATAAAGCATTCAAATTTTTATAAGTAACTCACTTATCATTCATTATAAAGTATGATAAAAATTTCTATTTGTATGTATAGATATGCTAAGGATTCATTCATATGCATGTTATGCATGTTGAGAAAGAAAATGAAGTGATGTGTGTTTTGTGATCTTAATTCACTTTATTTAATCTTAAAATGCCTTTCTTTTTGAATGGGTTTATTTAGGAAAAGTATAAACTTAATATTAATTAAAACACATAATAAAATATTCATTAAATAAAATTAAATATGAATCTACTTCAGAAATTACTTTAGGTAGGGAAGGAAAGAAAAGTTTATCTTCTCTTTTCCCTCTCTTTACAACACTTTGTAATTAATTGTAGGTTTATTCAAACCTAAAAAAACATCAAATAAAATCAACCCAATTCAACTAAACAACTTAAACAAAACCACCCTCTATGTTGGACATCTTCAAACTTAGGAAATCTAAACCTTAAAGCCTTAACTAAACATACCACACAGACCTTTTAAAGCACACACATTATGTTAAGTCACCACTTCTAGTTTTAGGTTAGGACGATGCATGGCTTGATGTTTGCTTTTATTTTATGATGTAATATTTTAGACTGGATGTTAGGGTGAATGTATGTAGAATAAATGGTAGGATGATTTAGTCTATTCATTATTTTCTGTAAGGGATTGTGCTTAAGGGGCGTTGTAATAAATAAAAATATAAATGCTTTTGTTGTGCAGGTGCTTATACCCCTAAGCATAATCCAATAAGCCAAATGGACTTGATCACCCATGTGTGGGGTGCTAAGTCCAATATACATTCTTGGGACCTGTATGGTTTGTTTAGCTAATCTCTATTTTGCAGGTATTAGTTAGATTTACTTTTTCTTTTCATGTATTTTTATAATTAAGATTTTAGAATGATTATTATGTGAGAGTAGGATGAGCATTGGTCATAATATTACATCTTATGTACCATGTGAAGCTTTTAGAGAAATCACCTTCCACCATCCAAAAGAAGGAACCAAAAGAAGAAAGAAGAAAGAAGAAAAGAAAAAATGAAGACCCCCATAATAGGAATTTCCTTACTTGATTGTAAATTAGTTCATTTTGTAATCTGGGTTGTATAAAGGTAGAGCTCGGCTACCCAATTTATTTTTGGTTTGTGTGGTGGTTCCCGGCCATAAATGGCCTTTTATTCTTTTCCATTAGCTTTATAAAATATTTATGTTTTGTTAAGCTTGTGCATTAAGATGTCATTTTTCTAGTTTCTTCCTTGCTTTGATGTATGGCCTGGATGACGATTAGGTTCTTAGGGAAAAATAAATCTTCTACCAAATTAATCAACTCAAAATTAAGAAATAAATAACTCATAACCTTATTTAAAGCCTAAGTTAAAATCAAGAAAAAAGAATTAGCACCCGTCCCCTTAGCTGGATGAGTACTTTTTTTATAATGTCATGCATAAAAATATATTGTTACACTCTTGATTGGAGGGCTTCCACCTTTTCTATAGAAACTTGGCTTGACCTTTAAGAGCCATGGTGGAAACACACCTCCCCCTTCTCACTGATTTTGGCCCACAATCTTACTTCTCATGCATTAGGCATATGAATCCTATAAGCCTAATTCAAATGATTGTCCAAAAATAAATAGAACATGTAATATGTTTTGCATTAGATCTAGGTCATTTTCATGCCCTTACATGATCTAGTCTTTTAGTGAGTGAGTTTAAGGACTTAGTATCTTTCCAAATAAATAACAGCCTAGCTACCTTGCATAAAGCATAGCCTACATGAATTTAAAATCATCGTAGAAGTTAGTTGGCAACAACCCCCAGCGGTTGTAAGGCCAATCAATCGGGTGGTTTGTCCTCTCTTGTGGAGGCAAACCAAATACTCATTTTACCTTAGATTTAGGTCGTGCTTTTTTCCCTCGCTAAAGCTCCTTAGATTTAGGTTCTAAGGTTGCTTCTCCCTTCTATGGGTCATAAGCATAAATCCTCACCTTTAGGTATTTTCATAACCTTATATTATGGAATTATAAGCCCTAAACTTCTAATAAAAAAATTCAACTCAAATAAACAATTTAATTTCAAAAATGTAAAGCCCAACTATAGGATAATTTGAGATGTTCGCTAGGTTTTCTTGCATCATGAGCATCTTCTACTTATATTCCTTTGGCTTTGATAATAAATCTCTTTTTGATCAATCCCATTTGATCTTCCAAAATAAACTAATCGATTGATAGTCCTACCTATTGAAATCTTTGGAGACAACGATCATTTACCTTAATCGAGATTATTCCTTAAGGATCTCATTCCTTAGGATGTAATTAACTATTGGGGCTTACCCCTGTAGGGAACTTAATGAACCTGATTTAAAATAAACCCTACTTTACTTTTCCATGTAAAGTAGGGGAAGAATCTTTGGTACACATGCAGACCCATTGTCCTCAGGAGTCCTTGTTGAGGTTATTAGGTCCATTGTATGGTGGTGACTTCTACCTTTCTAGATAATACACCTCTCCTCAATATTATACCCGATCACCCTCAATAAGAATATCTGCGGATCTATGTGGTATCAAAAATGCATAAAAAGAAGGATACCTTTTAGAGAGTGAAGATGGAAGTATACCCTTTTCTTTTAGAAATCCTTATAAAAATTTCACCACACCATCAAAATTCTTGAAGGAAGGTGGCACAAAACTCTTAGGATATTGGATTGCATCAAATTCCTCTGGGTAGGCTCTACCCTATGAAACAGATGATCCTCCTCGGGCTTGAGCCAATGCTTTCTTCACCTACCGCTCAACCATGGACTTGATATCTTTCTCCTGTATGAAGGTACTATCCACTACCTTCCTATACATGCTGGTGCTACCTTGCTCTGCTGGAGGTAAAGTCTTGGCTGGGTCTAAGACATGCACCAACTCTGGCTGACTAGTCTCAGCTGTGGTAGGATGAACTATCGGGCTTTGTTATTCAATGCTAAAACAACTACTAATAGATCCTTGAGCATCTTTTCCATCCTATCTATCTTTTCATCCTTCTACTTTATTTATGTTAGGAGGTGTTGGACCGAGTGGGATGTGTCTTCCTGCTTATCCTCAACACCTTTCATAATTTAATGCTATCTGAGGAGGGACCCCTTGGTATCTACCATGCAAACCCCTGCTGAGTCTCCCAACAAATCATCTTCATTGGGATCAAAGCTGATCTTCTCCTCATCAAACCAATCATATCCTAGGATCTCCTTCTTCTCCATGAAATAATGAGCTACTATGTCATCAAGAGAATAATCTGTCAGAATTGGTACTAATGATTTCAACTGACCGGTGGTGGGATCAACATCGTGTCAGAGGCAGGACCTCCCTACTATTTGGAAAGTCAACCTGTGAGGTATACTGGAAGATATACACTCGACCCACTCATGGGGTGACACTCCAAGGAGGTTCTATCATCATAGGTGCAACTGGGTTGCCACCTTCTCCCTCTGCAACTGTTGTAACCATCTCTATGTCCTGCTATGATGGTGATGGTGAAGGGATGACCACTATGCTTTGCGATCGTCATTCCTTCTGCAACATAATTGGGGCAGAAGGTCGAGCAGAAGAGCTTGGCCTTGCCACAGTAGGTGGTGTAGATGGAATGAGATCCCTTGGGCATAGCCGGATCACCAACGGGGTCCTCTTCTCTCTAGATGTGGCCTTCTTGGCCTTTGGTGAAACTAGAGATGCTGAAACATGAGCAGGCGATGGTGGACAGGGGGTAGAGCAATATGGTGGAGACACCACTGACTCTCTCAGAATAGGAGCTCTCCTTATGTGATGGGTACTCCTCGTAAGCAGAATATTATCTGTGTGATCGATGCGGGTAGCGTGTTGATCAAGAAAATCAATTAGTGCAGAGGCTGCTCACTAGCGACTAAACCTCCGCCTCTCCCAGCTAGTGATATCAACTGTAGTATGGGCCTCCTTGGCCCTCTCCTATCAAAGATTCTTCCCCACATTATGGGGGATAACAGATCTCAAACCAAATTAAGCCTTGGACTCAGATCGTCCATAGGCTCTGCCAACCTGGCATAGAACTAAACGGAGGCTAGCATATGACCTCCTACTCTGACTAACTGGGGGCTAGAATCGAACCGCTAGTGAAGTGAAGTAGAGATCCTCATAGCATCCTCTCTGTCAGACCTAGAGAGAAGATGAAATGGGTTCACTATAACCAGTGAGGAAATTAGAGTGGGCAACTCCTCAACAACTAACCGTGTAGCTGTCTCCATCTCCCTAGCGATGCATGTATGATACTGCTTTATCTTGCAATTTTTATTCCTTCTTTGAGTCTTGGTGGGGTGAGCTAAGTAAGAGCTAGACCTAATCTCAAAAGTAGTGGAGACAATCCCTGAGATCAGGGGAGCCTTCCCCTTGGAGGTGTTAATGAGTGGGTGTTAACCCTCACTAGGGCAGTATGGGAAACAACCGGGTGCACTGGCTCTATCACAGACACTAGTACTGATGCTGGTACTATACAAATCATCACTACCTTCCTCTTTAATGAGGGAATATCATGGTCTGAGGGCATATCAATCTGAATGACTAGCTTCTGCCCGGCCACTGTGCTCTTGCTAACAGTGGTGAGGGGAGTGCCCTCACAGGTAATCCTCACTCCCTCAAAACCTCATCTGAAATAAATGAGGTGGGTGTAATTAGAACGGGGAAGGCTGGCTTGATCTAGGGCCAAGTCCATTTTGTGGGGAAAGGTGAAAACATATTTCTGTGCAGCCATTTCTGCCAACTGAAAATTGAACTGAGACTGGAACTGAAACTATCGCTGAACGAGAGTCTGCAATGTTGAAAATAAACTTGAATTAGATTTCTGTTGATTTTGAATCCATACTCAACATTTTAAAAATGTTAAGTTGAGCTCCAATGATTTGGAATAGATTTCAAGATTTGATTGGAAAGAGAAATTTTTTGGATGTAGAATCCACTTTCAACAAATTTGGATATGTTGAAAATGGGTTCAAATACTTTTTAGGAGATTCTTCCATAGGTTTATATTTTAGTTTTAATTTTAATTTTGAGGACCCTTAATTTAACAAATTTAGGTATGTTAAAGTATGGGTCAATTTGTTTTTATTTTGGATTTGAGATTTTTGTAATTTACTCGCTTAGCAGATTTGGGTATGCTAAGTGAGATGTTTAAAAATAATTTCTTCTTTTTGTTTCTTTCTTTGTTTTACTTTGTAAATCATTTTGTGATTTGAAAATGAAATTCTCATTTAGCATATTTGGGCATGCTAAATGAGAAAATCCAAGTGTGCTTTTTTTTTTTTTTTGAAAATTTATTAAAATAAGATTCTTAGCAAATTTGAGTATGCTGAGAAAATCCTAATGTGTTTCTTTTTATTTTAATTTCATTTTGAAAAGCAGGATTCTTAGCAAATTTAAGTATGCTCAGGGAATCCTAATGTGTTTCTTTTGATTTTGATTTGATTTTTGAAAAGTAGGATCCTTAGCAAATTTAAGTATGTTAAGGGAGTCCTAATGTGTTTCTTTTAATTTTGATTTCATTTTTGAAAAGTAGGATTCTTAGTAAATTTAAGTATGCTAAGGGAGTCCTAATGTGTTTCTTTGGATTTTGATTTCATTTTGACTGAAAATGGAGACTTTACTTTTAGCAAATATGGTATGCTAAAATGAAGTTCCAAAAGTGTTTTTGAAAATTTTGTGGAATGGGCATTTCACTTAGCAAATTTGAGTATGCTAAATGAAATTCCAAAAGTGCGTTTCAAATTTTGTTTTTGGAAAAGGGAGACTTCATTTTAGCAAATGGGGTATGCTAGAATGAAGTTCCAAATGTGTTTTGAAAATTTTGTGGAATGGAGATTTCACTTAGCAAATTTGAGTATGTTAAATGAAATTCCAAGAGTGTATTTCAAATTTTGTTTTTGGAATAGGGAGACTTCCTTTTAGCAAATGGGATATACTAGAATGAAGTTCCAAATGTATTTTGAAATTTTTTGTTTTCGTTGATCTTTGAAAAGGGAGATTTCCATTTAACAAATTTGGGTATGTAAGATGGAAATCAATTATGCTTCATTTTCCAAAGATGTATATTTTGTGTGTGATTATTGCTTTTATGAAAGAGGAAATCCCAACCTAATCATATATGAAATATGTTAAGTGGCATTTCAAAATAATGTTACTTTATTTGGAAATGAAATTTCCATTCAATAAATTTGGATATATTGAATGGAGATATTCATATGTGATTTTTGAAAGTTTATTTTTGATTTTGTTTGAAAATGAAATCTCCATTCAAAGAAAGTGAGTATATTGAATGGAGAGGTTTCATATGTGCTTTTTGAAAGTATGAAAATTCCAACCTAACACATGTGCAATGTGTTGAGTGGAACTTCAAAGTTATGATTTTGCTTGAAGATGTAATATCCATTCAACACATTTGGATGTATTAAATGGAAAGGCCCATCTTCAAAATTTTATGCTTTTGAAAATATGATTTTTGGAATTTTATTTTTTGAAAATGAGGTCTTCACCAAAATGAAATGAGTGAAGAAGCTCATTTGTGCTTTCTAGAAAACGTGATTGTTGGAATTTTATTTTTTTTTAAAGATGATCCTACATATAACAATCATGAAGATTGTTATATGAAGTTGATTTAGGAAAAATTTTTGTGCAAAACATTTTATTATGTGCATTTTGAAAGGGTGCTTTTTGAAAAAGAAGATTTTTTATGAAGGATTTATTTTATCTTTATTATTTTAGAATGAACCTTTCCTTACCATAAAAATGGTAAGGAGGAAGTGTTTAATTAATTCTTTTTTATTAAACTTTTATTTTCACCCATTGGAGAACCCAACCGGGGTTTTAGGACCAACACAGGGTGAGGGCCTAAAACCTAAAGATGTTGGCTAGCTTAACTTAAGGATGAAATAAGCCAAATGTCGACGGAAAGAAAGATAGTCTGGTTTCATACAAAAGTACAAACCCACTATCGATACTTGGTGATAACGATCATTTACCAAATATGGAGGGAGGAACCTTCCCCAGCATAGTCTCCAGAAAAATCTATGGTGAAATTTTTATTGTTTCAATTTCTAAAGAATGTATACTTTCATTTTCACTCTATGCGGAATAAAATGAAGATAGAAATATACTATTTTTTTGCATTTTTGGACACCACGTAGATCCGCAAATGTTTTTATTGAGGGTGATCGAGTATGACATTGAGGAGAGGTATACTATCTCGAAAGATAGAAGTCACCACTCTACAATAGACTCAATCACCTCAATAAAGACTCCTAAGGATAATGGGTCTGCATATGTACCAGAGATTCTTCCCCTACTTTACATGCAAAAGTTAAGTAGGGTTTATTTTAAATCGAGTTCATTAAGTTCCCTATAAGGGCAAGCCCCCATAGTTAATTACATCCTAAGGAAAGAGATTCTTAGGAATACTCTTGATTAAGGTAAATGATTGTTGTCTCCAAAGGTTTCAATAGGTAGGACTACCAATCGATTAGTTTATTTTTAGCAAACTAAGTGGGATCGATCAAGAGGTAGGAGTTCTTATTGAAGCCAAATGGAAATGAGTAGGGGATGCTAAAGATATTATGAAGCCTAGTAAGCATCCCAAATTATCCTATGGTTGAGCTTTACTTTTTTTTTAAAATTGAATTATTTATTTGAGTTAAATTTTAATTAAAAGTTTAGAGCTTATCCATAATACAAGGTCATGGAAATGCCTAAGAGATGAGGATTTATGCTTATGGCCCATAGAAGAGAGAAGCAACCTCAAAACCTAAATCTAAGGAAAAAATGGGTATTTAGTTTGCCTCTACAAGAGAGGACAAATCACTCGACTGCTTGGACTTGCAATCACCTAGGGGTGGCCACCAACTCCTCCCCCTATGATTTTAAATTCATGTAGGCAAGTCATATACTTTATACAAGATAGCTAGGCTATTATTTATTTTAGAAAGAGACTGAATCCTTAAACTCACTCCCTAAGAGACTAGATTATGTAAGGGCATGAAAAATGACCTAGATCTAATACAAAATATATTACATTTTACTTTCATTTTTTGACAATCATTTGACTCTAGCTTATAGGATTCATATGCCTAATGCATGAGAAATAAGATTATGGGCCAAAATTAGCGAGAAGGGGAGGTGTGTTTCCACCATGGCTCCCAAAGGTCAAGCCAAGTTC
The DNA here is from genome assembly GCA_021442155.1 of Cymbidium sinense. NCBI lineage: Eukaryota > Viridiplantae > Streptophyta > Magnoliopsida > Asparagales > Orchidaceae > Cymbidium > Cymbidium sinense. Next base: position 90,252,967 of record CM038218.1, on the reverse strand, counting down.
TCTGAAAAAGGTGGAAGCCCTCCAATCAAGAGTGAAATAATTTAATTTTATGCATGATGTTATAAAAGAAATACTCATCCAACTAAGGGATTACTAATTCTTTTATCTTGATTTTTAGCCTAAGCTTTAGGTGAGGTTATGAGTTGTTTATTTTTGATTTTGAGTTGATTAATTTGATAGAAGATTTATTTTTCTCTAAGATTCTAATCATCATCCAAACCATACATCAAAGCAAGGAAGAAACTAAGAAAATATTCCATCTTAATGCACAAGCTAATCAGAACATCAAACATTTAATAAAGCTAACACAAAAGAATAAAAGGTCATTTATGGTCAGGCACCACCGCATAAACCTAAAAACAAATTAGGTAGCTGAGTTCTACTCTTATACAATCAAGTAAGGAATTCATGTTATGGGGGTCTTCATTTCTTCTTTTCTTCTTTCTTATTTCTTCTTTCTTCTTTTGGTTCCTTCATTTAGTTCCTTCTTTTAGATGGTTGGAAGGTGGTTGTTCCAAATGTTTCACATGGTACATAAGAAGAGATCTTATGACCAAAGCTCATCATAATCCTCCATAACATTCATTATAAAATCCTAATTACAAAATATACATGAAAAGGAAAAGTAATTCTAACTAACACATGCAAAATAGAGATTAGCTAAACAAACCATACAAATCCTAAGAATGTATATTAGACTTAGCAGCCCACACATGGGTGACCAAGTCCATCTAGTTTATTGGATTATACTTAGGGGTATAAGCACCTACACAGCAAAAGCATTTATATTTTTATTACAGTGCCCCTTAAGCACAATCCCCCATAGAAAATAATGATTAGACTAAATTATCCCACCATTCATTCTACGCACATACACCCTAACATCTAGACTAAAACAAAACATCACAAAATAAAAGTAAACATCAACCATGCACCCCCTTAAGCTAAAGCTAGAAGTGATGCTTAACCTAATGTGTGTGCTTTAAAAGGTTTGTGTGGTATGCTTAGCTATGGATTTAAGGCTTAGATTTTCTAAGTATAAAGATGTTCAACTTAGATGGGTGGTTTTATTTAAGTGTTTAATTGATTTGGGTGGTTTTATTTGGTGATTTATTTTGTTTTAGGTGAACCTACTTAATTACTAAAGGTTGTAAAGAGAGGGAAAAGAGAAGAGAATTTCTCTTTCCTTCCCTATCCTAAGTAATTTCTAAAGCATATTCATGTTTGATTTTATTTAGTGAATGTTTTATTATGTGTTTTAATTATCCCTAAGTTTATATTTTCCTTAAACAAACCTATTAAACAAGAAAGGCATTTCAATATTAAGTAAAGTGAATTAATATCACAAAACACACATCACTTCATTTTCTTTCCCAACATGTACAACATGCATATGAATGAATCCTAAGCATATATATACATAAAAATGAAATTTTTTAGCACACTTTATGATGAATGCTAAGAAATGTTACTTAAGAAAATTGGAATGCTTTATGATGCATGATTTTCATTAAGTAGAAAAGAGGGGTTTCTTTTATCCATTATTCACATGCACATGTATATGTATGAAAGGCATAAGTGAGTACGGCATCATTGTTAGCACAAGGGTGTAAGGTACAAAACCTACTTAGGCTTACTTAAATCCTCACAACCCCATATTTGTCCAGGCTAATATACCACTTTTCTTAAATACAAAAAACATGTATAAAAGAAATGAATGGAAAAAAGAAAGATGCAAAAAGTTTGTATTTGTTTGTTTGTTTTGTTTATGCAATTTATATGTGCAAGTGTGAATGTCCTTCTTAGGTAATAGCAAAGGAATGGATAGGAATGGGGTTAGGAAAGTGTTGTGTTCTTTTCAAAAGAACTATACACTTTGCCAAATTCTATTCAAAACCATGCTAAAATAAGAGAGAGAAGGATAGACACACTATGCACATCTTCATATTTATATCCACTTGCAAGCTTATAAATAATTATAAGTAGCACACTTTTAGTTTTAGGTGTTTCATTTATAGATTTTGAAAATATTTCTGGATTTAATAGTGATAATAGCCATTCATATTTTTAATTTAGCCAAAACATATAATTTGACATAAAGAAAGCATTTCATTTTGATATTGATTTTTTAAAAGATGTGAATGCATGAATTTCATATGATATACACATTTAGAATTCTAGGAAATAAATAAAGTGATGAAAGCAATGCAAATTCATTCACCTTAATTAATTCATAAAGACAATCCTATAAAATAAGAAAGTTTAAAGTGAATCAAAGTTTGTTTAATGTGATTTTAGTTTTGAATTTGCTTTATGTTTGATTTATGGAATGTGAAAGAATGTTTGCTAGTCCTAACTCATTTCCCCCATGTGTATGGCATTTTAGTTTATATTTTAGATGATTAGATGATTCTTATATTTTGATTAGGTTAAGGTATGAATTAAGTGTATTAATTACCCCTTACTTATACCACCTAATCATATTTAACCAAATAATTATGAGCCAATGATATGACATAAAACCACACAAGGAATTTAATTTAATAATGCACCTAAGAAGAAAAGGGCCTAATGCATTTGGCACATGATTAATGATTAATTAAGATAAGGAGTTTAAGTTAAGTACTTTCATAACCCCTGTCACACATGTGAGTTTGATTTTGATTTTCTTAATGTACTTAGGTTATTGAACACCTAAGCATCTATCCAAGATATATTAGTTAAGTTATGAAAGGTTTTAGAATTTTATCAAATTGATTAGGTAGGTAATTAGTTAATTTATCAAATTGATTAAGGAAGAAGGAGGGGGGTTTAAAGAATAGTTTAAGGAAAATATCCTAAAATTATTCCCTAAATCTCCTATTCACTTAAAAAAAATCATAATTAACTCAATCAAGGGATTAAACCACTAATTACACACTTAATTAACCTTAACTATATTAAGAGGGTAATTAAAAATTAATCTAGCAATTCCTCTAATTAAACTATCAATAAATCCCAAGAAAATTAGGGGAGGTAGAAGTCATCCCACTAATCATACACAAGAAGTTTGAAATTAATCCATGGGGAAATTAGAGAGTAATTTTAAAAATCAAATTTCAATAAAACTCAAATCTAGAAAATAATATTGTTCAAAATCCATTAAAATCAATTTTATAATATTCTAAGTTCAAATACCTTTCATATGCAATTTATTTCACATTTTTTAATTTTTCTACACTTAGATATGAATTTTTGAAGTTTTCTTGATTAATTAGGTGATTTAAATCCCTAATTATATAATTAATCTCATTAGTGCCATGTGGAGGCTGATGCGGCGCGCACTTTCCATATGGCATGACGGGATTCACTATTTAAGTTATCACATCATAGTGCCGCATCAGGGCAACGCTATGCGCTTTCTCCTCATCCTTCTGATCAAGGATCGGACTGCTGAGGTTAAATATGCAATTCTAAAGGGATAAAATGTGGGATCTATGTGGATTTAATCATGATCGTCCATCGAAAATGCATGGATGGATGTCCCATGATTCTCCTCTAATCTTCCCTGTGGGAGATGGCCACCATACATTTCCAAGGAAAGATCCGACCTCGATTGAACTCGGATTGGATTAAAACTCAACCCACCCACACCATCAACATATAAAGGAGATCACATCTAACAGCTAGAATCTCATGAGGTGATACTCTACTTCACAAAGGACCAGACCATATCTAGATTGAGCTCAATTTAATGGCATACCTCACTAGAGGTGATCACTGGTGCTCGATTCTCTTAGAGAAGCTTCTTTTAGTGGAGATGAAGCTTTGTTGAAGTTTTGAGGTTTTAAGATTGGGTAGATTCTTCTAGAGGCCAACTCCACCTTCACTTGAGCTTGGTCTTGGTTGAAGTAGCATCTCCCTTACCATTGGAGCTTGGGAAAAAGCTTGGGTGACTTTGATTGAGCTCCCTGATGGAGCTTGCAAAGGGAATTTAATAGGTATTTAGTGTATAGTAAGTTTAAATTTCAATAAACCTCCTCTATTTTCGGCCCTTGAAAATTGAGAGAACGAGAATTCTAACTCACTCTAGGAAACTTGGGAACACTAGTTATGGTTTGCTCTGAGTTCATATGCCTCAATCTAATAGAGTAGAATGAGATTCAAGTAAAATTAGGGGGAGTATATCTCCCCTTAGAGCAATCGGATGGTTGAGCCTTTACTTGCCATTTTGATCCAATTGAGCTACTTGAATGGGTTTGTTAGGCTTTTATAGGTGTCCTTGCATTCGGTTTGGTCTAAGGAGTGGAGTAGTGGACCTCCCATTTGATTAAATCAAGTGGAGGAGGGATTCCATGTGGCCAATTTCATGCAAGTGGTCAATTTTGACCTTAGGCTAGGTTGGGCTAACCCAAACCCATTGAGTTAGGTGCACCACACCCACTAATGTCCACTTGGTCCACTAAGAGGGTGTCAAGTGTCATGAAGAGGATTTGACCATATTCTAAGTGGACTTAGTCAAAATTTACCCTATGGCCTGAAGATAAAATGGTCATTTGGCTAGGGTTTCAATTTGAATATGTTTGATATGTTTGAAAAATAGGTTAGGTCAAGTTTCATTGAATTTGGATTTGGTTTGATGTGGTTTGGCTCATGTTGACCCATTTAGGTCAAAAATGGGTCAAATTCGATCAAACTAAGGGTTGGGTCAAGTTCATATGACCATTTGAAATATTTTGGTGGCTTTGGTTTATATTTGATTTTGGTTCAATTGAGTTCATTTAGGTCAAATGGGTCAAGTTGACCAAATTAACCCATTTGACCTATTTGGGTTTGGTCATGGGTTGGTTCATGTTTGGTTGGTCATTTGAAATGGATTGGTATCTTTATTTCTAATTAATTTAGTTTATATTTTAGTTTGGCTCAATTTCACCTTTTAGGTCAAGTTGGGTTCATGGCCAATTAGGCTAGGTCAAGTCTAGTTGGCCAATTGAGGCTTTGGTCAAGTTCAATAATCATTTTGGAATGAACTTGGCCCATTGGTTTCAATCAATTTGGCTTAGATCAAGTTTTAACACATTTTGACTTTTTAGGTCAAGTTAGGTCAACTTGGGTCAAGTGGCCAATTGGGCTAGGTTAGGCTCAAATGTTGACTTGGTTAAGTTTAAACATTGATCACGAATGAGTTTCGATCAATGGTTTCAATCAATTTGGCCTATAGTAGATTTTGGCTGGTTTAGATTTCATTTTGGCTCAGTGTTGACTTAGTTTGACCCAATTTGAGTGATTGATCATCTCATGATGATTGTTGATCGTGATGAGAGGCTTAGGTGGACTTAGTTCAATCCAATTTGGTTAGGATTAGAATTTGGCTCATAAGGGTAGTTTAGGTCACTTGGGGTCAAATGAGCCTAAGTAGGTCAAATGGCTTGTTCAAAGCTTGATTTGAGTTTGATTGAACCCACATATGGACTTATAATTGAAATATAAATCTATTTGCATGTGGTTTGAAGCCAAATGGGTTTTGATTCATTTGACAATTTCAAGTTCAAAGGGAAAACATAAGTTTGACTTGGGTTTGATGTTTGGATTTCATTTTGGTTTCATGGTTGAAGTTTATATTCATATTTGGATTCATGATTGAAGGATCGATTGAATCATGAAAAAAATCAAGAATTTGGCTCGACTTGAAATTGATTTGGCTAAGTTCAAGATTTTAACTTGAAAGGCTTAGGCTGGATTTTGATTGCATTTGAGCTTGATTTTTAGAGTTTGTTTTGGTTGATCTAATTTATATTTCATTTATATATGTGAATATAAATGAAAATATAATTGGGCTATGAGAAAATTTCATGAATTTGGATTGATTTGAACTTGATCTAGGCTAAGTCCTTAAGAGGGAATCAAAGTGACTTAGGGAAGATTTTTTACTCATATTTAAATTTTGGATTTAGTTTGATTGATTTGAATTTATATTTCATTTATATATGTGAATATAAATGAGAATATAAATAGATTATGAGAAAATTTCATGAATTTGAATTGATTTAGGCTTGATTTAGAGTAAGTCCTTAAGAGGGGATTAAAGGACTTAGGAAAGATTTTGAACTTGGAATTTCAATCATGGGCTTTAATCATTTGGAATTGATTTGAGTTTGGAGAAAATCAATCAAGTTTGGATTGATTTAGGTTTGATGTTGATTTGATTTGGAGTTTGACTTGAAGGAAGGAAGTGAGGAATGTGATTAAAGCTTTAGGGAAGGAAAATTTTCCTAACACCCCTACGGCATGACCTATTCCTATGGCTAACTCTTCTAAGTCTCTAGGGTTAGGTTGAATGTCCACCAAATCACTAGAAGTGTCTTAAGAATAAAGATCTCTTAAAGTCTAAGAGAAGTATTATGTCAAAGATGGAGGGGTTAAGAGCTCATCCTAAAAATGAGGTCAACATGATCATTGCAAACTGAAAGGCGCTCCTTTGGTTGGATAATTCTCCCCTCGGTCGGGAAGCTACTCCCATTGGTTTAATAAATTTGAGATAAGTCAAGGCTGATATAAGCTCCTTCTCAGTGTGATCCATCACAAACCAACAAAATCCATCAAAATAAATTAAAAAAAATGAAATTAATCTTGACTATCTTTGAGCTAATTTAAGTCCCCAGTGGCTTTCACTCAATAGTCAACCCTCGGTCGGGTTCATGTTATTGTCAGGCCAACCAATCACCCCAGTGGTTTATTATTTTGGAAGATGTGAGTCCCTGCGCTTTCTTCCTAACTCGACCATTGCACACCAAAAGGCATCCCATTGGTTGGTTAGTCCTACCTTGTGGTTGGTAGACTATTCCCATTGGATTGGTAAGTCTGAGTTAGGCCTAGGCCACCATGGCTTCTACTCAGTGCGATCCATCACAAACTAATGGAATCCATCTATAACAAATTAAAAATTAAAATTAATCTTGACTATCTTTGAGTTGATCTAAGTCCCCTAGTGACATTCACTCAATAGTCAACCCTAGGACGGGTTCGATTTGTTTCCTTGTCAACCAATCACCTAGTGGTTCCTTATTTTGGAAGATGTGAGTTCCCGCACTTTCTTCCTAACTTGACCATTGCAAATCAAAAGGCATTCCCTTTGGTTGGTTAGTCCTACTATGTGGTTGGTAGACTACAACTTTGGATCGATAAATCTAAGCTAGCCCAAGGCCTCCATAGCCCTTACTCAGTGTAGTCCATCGTAAACTGATGGGATATATCAAAATAATTTAAAAATAAAATTAATCTTTTGACTATCTTTGAGTTGATTTGAGTCCCCCAGCGGCACTCACTTAATAGTCAGCCCTAAGTTGGGTTCAATCTGTTGCCTTGCCTATGGATCACCCTAGCAATTGGTCCCTATTTTAGAGGATGTAAGTCTACTATGCTTTCTTCCTAGTACAGCTATTGCACACTGAAAGGCATTCCCTTTGGTTGGTTAATCCTACCGTGTGTTTGGTAGACTACCCATTTGGATTGATAAATCTTAATTAGGTCTAGGCCTCCATGGCCCCTACTAAGTGTGATCCATTGTAAACCAATAGGGTCCAAATCAAAAATCTAAAAAAATATATGAAACAAATCCAACCATCCTCCATCAGTGAAGTCAAACAATCAATCAATCCAACAAATCAAATTGATTTCTCTCCTCAGTGAGACTCAAATCAAATCAAACCTCCATCCTCTTGTGGATGACTTGAACCTGTTTCCCTAGTCGAAGGTTCACATACTCTGTCCCTAGTGGATTTCTTTTTTACTCTCTTATGTCATTGACATGAGAAGAGTCACATTACCCTAAGCCCTTGGTTCCTTCTACACCATGGGTTAGGAGTAGATTATTTTTATTAGTGCTTTTGATCGTTCGGTGTTGTTGATCATTTCGGTCAACAATAATACGTGCGGTGTTCTTTGTCAGTCACACCATACCTATTGGGCACCCTTTGTTGACCTCATTTTTAAGATGAGCTCTCAACCCCTCCATCTTAGACATAGGACTTCCCTTAAACTAAGAGTTTTCTTACTCATAAGACACTTCTAGTAATTAGATGAACACTCAACCTAACCTTAGAGACTTAGAAGGGTTAGCCATGGGAATAGGTCATGCCTTAGGGGTGTTAAGGAAATTTGCCTACCCCATAGCTTGAACCAACTCCTCACTTCCTTCCTTCAAGTCAAATTCCAAATAAAATCTAAACCAACTCCAAACTCCAAATCAAATCAACATCAAAACTTTAATCAATTCCAACTTAATTGATTTTCTCAAACTCAAATCAATTCCAAATAATTGAAGCCCGTGATTGAATTCCAAATTCCTAAGAATCTTTTCTAAGTCACTTTGATTATATTTTATCGACTTAGCCTAAATCAAATCCAAATTAATTTAAATTTAAGAAATTTTTTCATAACCCATTTATATTCTCATTTATATTCACAAATATAAATGAAATATAAATTCAAATATCTAAAAATCAATTCAAAAATCAATTCCAAATTCAACCAAAATTCAACCTAAGCCTTTCACGTCAAATTCTTGAACTTAGCCAAATCAAATTCAAATCAAGCCAAACTCTTGATTTTTCTTAATGATTCAATCAATCCTTCAATCATGAATCCAAATATAAACATAAACTTTAATCATCAAATCAAAACTAAATTCAAAAATCAAATCCAAATTCAATCCAAATCCAACCTAAGCCTTTCAAATCAAATTCTTGAACTTAGCTAAATCAAATTTAAATCAAGCCAAACCCTTGATTTTTCTTCATGATTCAATCAATCCTTCAATCATGAATCCAAATATAAACATAAACTTCAATCATCAAATCAAACCCAAGTCAAAATCATGTTCACCCTTTTGAACTTGAAATTATCAAATGAATCAAAACCCATTTAACTCCAAATCACTTGCAAATGGATATATATTTCAATCATAAGTCTATATGTGAGTTCAACCGAACTTGATTCAAGCCTTGATCAAGTGAATTGCCCCACTTAAGCTCACTTAACCCAAAGTGACCTAAAGTACCCCTTTTGAGCCAAATTCTAATCTTACCCAAATTGGATTGAACTAAGCTCACCTAAGCCTCACATTGTGAGCAACAATCATCATGAAATGATCAATCACTCAAATTGGGTCAAACCAAGTCAAACCTAAGGGTTGACCAAGTCAACACTTAGCCAAAATGACACCTAAACTAGCCAAAATCCACCATAAGCCAAATTGATTGAAACCATTGACCAAAACTCATTCATGACCAATGTTTGAACTTGAACAAGCCATCATTTGAGCCTAACCTAGCCCAATTAGCCTCTTGACCCAGTTGACCCAACTTGACCTAATAAGTCAAAATAGTCAAAACTAAGCCAAATTAATTGAAACCAACGGGTCAAGTTCATTCCAAATCACTTGTTGAGCTTAACCAAAGCATCAATTGCCCAACTAGACCCAACCTAGCCCAACTGATCATGAACCCAACTTAACCTAAAAGGTCAAATTGAGCCAAAATCAAATTAAACTATAATTGATTAGAAATAAAGATAACAATACATTTCATATGGCCATTGAAACCTAAACCAACCCATGACCTAACCCAAATAGGTCAAATGGGTCCAATTGGTCAACTTGACCCATTTGACCTAAATGAAATCAAATAAACCAAATCCAAATAAAACTCAAATTGAACCAAACCAATGATGCCAAAACATTCCAAATGTTCATATGAACTTAACCCAACCCTTGGTTTGAGCCAATTTGACCAATTGGTCAACTTGACCCAAGTTGACCCATTTTTACCTAAATGGGTCAATAATGACCAAATCATATCAAATTAATTCTAAATTCATTGAAACTTCTCCCAACCCATTTTCAATCATACCAAACATACTCAAACTGAAATCCATGCAAAATGACCATTTTACCCCTAGGTCAAAGGGTAATTATTAGCCAAATTCACTTGGAATTTGGTCAAATCCTCTTCATGGCCACTTGGCACCCTCTTAGTGGACCCCATGGAAACTAATAAGAGTGGTGCACCTTGCCCAATGGGTATAGGTCAGCCACTCCCTTCATTTCAAGCACATGGCAATCACTCCTCCACCCAAAATTAGCACATGACACTTCTTCACTACCCCCATCTGTCAAAAATGAACCATGTGCAACCCTTAACAGCCAAAATAACCCATTAAAGGAGGTGAATTTGATCAAAATGGTAAAGCCTTACTCGGTCGTCTGATTCTTCAAGGGGGAGATATAGTCCCCCTCATTTCACTTGAATTTCATAGACTCATACTCGATTGTCTGAGATAGACATAAGGCAAGCTCCCCAAGCTCCCTCAAGCAATCCCCTAGCCATTGCCATTCTCTATTTTCATATTCCTTCAAATCAAAAATATGGGAGGCTAAGGGAAATTTCAACTCATCCAATACACAATATCAATCCAATTCCTCTTGCAAGCACCATCAAGGGACTCAGTCGAGTTGATCCAAAGATTCATCCAAGTTCTTAGGGCATGGGAGAGGGGACTTTGATCAAGGCTGCAAGCAATTAAAGCCCACCTTGGTCCACAGGGAGATCTACTCAACTTCAACCCCTCAAACCTTCAACAAGGCTTTGTCTCCACTAGATGAAGCTACCTTGATGGTTGGGAGCACCGGTGATAGCCTCCGATATGATACTATTCAAAATCGAGCTTAGGGTAGATTTTTCTTGGTCCTTTTGAAATAAAGTTTCACCTCATGTGATTTTGACCGTTAGATCTTCATCCACTTACATCTTGATAGGTGGGTTGAGTTTGAGTTCAATCTATGCTCAATCGAACTCGGATCATGCCCTAAGGAGTGGACAGTTACCCTTTCCCGCAAGAGAGCTCAGTGATGGTTCACGGACCATCCATCCACGCATTTTGGATGGACGGTCCTGATCAAGCCATGTAGGATCCTCTTATTTATCATTTAAAAACTGTGGGCTTAATCATACCCATCTGATCTTTGATCGAGCGTCGAGAAAGCCGCGTGGCTGCCACGAGGTATTAGGATGTAACTTCATGGCGCGTGCGCATCGGCCCACATGCGTCAACAAGATTAACTATTTAATTAAGCTATTTAATTAATTCTTTAATCATTGAATCTTCAAATATTCATAACTAAATGTAGAAAAATAAAAAATACAAAATAAAATGCATTGTGAAGATAATTTAGTAGAATTTAATAAAGTTATTTTTAATGGATTTTGAAAAGTACAGTTTCCTTAATTAGGGTTTTAGTGAAAACTTAATAATCTTAATTACTCTCTAATTACTTCATTAATTCATTTCAAATTTCTCAAATGCATTCAGTGGGATGACTTCTGCCTCCCCTAATTTTCTTGGGATTTATTGATGAGTTAATTAAGAAAATCAATTAATGAATCCTTAATCACTCTTTTAATATAATTAAGGGTAATTAAGCATGTGAATAGTGGTTTAGTCCCTTTATTAAGTTAATTAAGCCTTGCTTAAGTGAAGAAGAGATTTATGGAATGGGTTTGGGAAATTTTCCCTAAGCCATTCTCTAAACCCCTTTCCTTCCTTAATCCAACCTTAATTAAGGACTAATCCACTAATCACCTATTTAATTAACTTGATAAAATTTTCAAAACATTCCAGAACTTAACCAATTCTTCTTGGGTAGGTGCTTATGTGCCCAATAACCTAATTAGCTTAAGGAACTCAAAATCCAACCCGCATGTGTGGAAAGGGTTATGAAAGTACTTAAATTAAATCCTTTAGCTTAATTAATCACTAATTATGAGCCAGTTATATTAGACCCTTTCTTTCCTAGGTGCATTGCTGATTTAAATTCCTTGTGTGGTTTTATGTCATACATTAGCTCATAATTATTTGATTAAATATGTTAAAGTGGTGTAGGTAAGGGGTAATTAATGAACTTAATATACACCTTAACCTAAACAAAATATAAAATCAAACTAATGATTCTAAAATTAAACTAAAATAACATACACATGTGGGAAATTGGTTAAGACTAGCAAACCTCTTCACATTTCTTAAATTCTAATCAAACTCAAAATAAAACAAAATTCTCTTTAAAACAAATTTGATTTACTTTAAATAATCCTATTTCATGAGACAATCTTTAGGAATTAATTAGGGTGAATGAATTTACATGCTTTCATCACTTTATTTCTTTCCTATCATGCTAAATGTGTATGTCAAATTAAAATCATATATTCATGCCATTTAAAAATCAAATTAAAAAATTAAAATGTTTCCTTTATCTCAAATTGTATGTTTTGGCTAAAGTAAGAATATGAATGGTTATTTTGACTACTAAATCAAAAATTATTTTCAAAACTTTTAAATCAAATATTACAAATGAAGGGTATGCTATTTACAATTGTTTATAAACTTGCATGTGAGTAGTATAAAATGTGGTGTGTGATTCTCTCTCTCTTTCTTAACATAGAATTATATAGGGTTTACAAAGTGTATAGTCCATTTGAAAAGGACATAACACTTGCTTAAATCCATTCCTATACACTCCTATGTCATGACTTAAGAAGTAATTCCACATCATACATATGAACTAAACAATCAAACCAAAATCAAACAAACAAAAACTTTTTGCATGATTCTCTTTCCATGTATTTCTTTTTGTGCATGCATATATATTTAAGAAAAGTGGTATATTAGTTTGGATAACCCCGGGGTTGCGAGGCTTTAAGTAGCCCAAAGTAGGTATTGTATCTTACACCCCTAGTTCTAACAATGGCGATGTACTCACTTATGTCTTTTATACTTATAAATGTGCATATAAAAAATGGATAAAATAACCACTCTTTTTCTATTTAACTAAATCATGAATCATGAAGCATCCAAATTTTCTTAAGTAACATCCCTTAGCATTCATCATTAAGGTGTGCTAAAAATTTCCATTTTCATGTATAGATATGCTTAGAATTCATCCATATGCATGTTACACATGTTAGGAAAAAAATGAAGAGTTGTGTATTTTGTGATAATATTTCACTTTACTTAATCTTAAAATGCCTTTCTTTTTTAATAGGTTTGTTTAGGAAAAATCTAAACTTAGTATTAATCAAAACACATAATAAAATATTCACTAAATAATAATCAAATATGAATCTGCCTTAGAAATTACTTAAGGTAGGGAGAAAAGAGAAATTCTCTTCTCTTTTTCTCTCTTTGCAACACTTATTAATTAATTATAGATTCATTCAAACCTAATCAAAATACAAAATAAAATCAACCAAAATAACTAAATCACTTAAATAAAATAACCCCTCTAAGTTGAACATTTTCATACTTAGAAAACTTCAACCTTAAAGCCTAGTTAAGCATACCACACAAACCTTAAATAGCACACATATTAGGCTAAATCACCACTTCTAGCTTTAGGTTAGGGCGGTGCATGATTTGATATTTGCTTTTACTTTGTGATGTAATGTTTTAGTATGGATGTTAGGGTGTATGTGTGTATATTGAATGGTAGGGCGATCTTAGTCTAATCATTATCTTCTGTAGGGGATTGTGTTTAAGAGGCACTGTAGTAAAAATATAAAATGTTTTTACTGTGCAGGTGCTTATACCCCTAAGCATAATCCAAAATAGGCCAGGTGGGCTTGGTTATCTATGTGTGGGGTGTCAAGTCCAATTTATACATATACATGCTTGGGATTGTATGGTTTTTTTATCTAATCTCTCTTTTGCAAGTTTTAGTTAGATTTTCTTTTTTCTATTTTCATGTAATTTTGCAATTAGGATTTTGGAATGATTATTATGGGGTATTAAGATGAATATTGGTCATAAGACTATGTCTTATGTATCATGTGAAGCCTTTGGAACAACCACATTCCAACCAACCAAAAAGAAGAAAGAAGAAATGAAGGATGAAGACCCCCATAACAATGAATTCCTTCTTGGTTGTAATTTATTCATTGTGAATCGGGTTGTATAAGGGTAGAGCTTGACTACCCAATTTATTTTTGGGTTTGTGCAGTGGAGCACGACCATAAATGGCCTTTTATTTTTTTGTTCTTGCATTATAAATTAATTGATGTTTGTTTATCTTGTGCATTAAGATGGAATCTTTTCCTAGTTTCTTCTTTGCTTTGATGTATAACCTGGATGATGATTAGGCTCTTAGAAAAAAAATAATTTTCTATCCAATCAAAATAACTCAAAACTAAAAATAAAGTAACTCATAACCTCACATAAAGCCTAGGTTATAAATCAAGATAAGAGAATTAGCAACCCCTTAGCTGGATGTTGTATTACTTTTCTCACATCATGCATAAAAAGCATATTATTTGACCTTGATTGGAGGGCTTCCATCTTTGGTAAAGAACTTAGCTTGACCTCTGAGAGCCATGGTAGAAATACACCTCCTTATCTTGTTGATTTTGGCCAATAATCTAATTTCTCATGCATTAGGCATATGAATCCTAAATCTTGTGTCAATTTGATTGTCCAAAATGAAAATAAAAAAGTAACAAAATTTGCATTAGATTCAAGTCATTAAATCATGCCCTACATGATCTAGTCTCTTAGGGAGTGTGTTTAAGGACTTAGTCTCTTTCTAAATAAATAACAACCTATCTATCTTGCAAAAGCATATGACTTGCCTACATATATTTAAAATTGTCTAAGGAGTTAGTTGGTGGCCACCCCCAGGTGGTTGTAAGTCCAATAGTCTAGTGGTTTATCCTCTCTTGTGGAGGTAAACCAAATACCCATTTTTACCTTAGATCTAGTTCGTGATTTGGCCTTCACCAAAGCTCCCTAGATTTAAGTTCAGAGATTGCTACTTTCTTTTGCGGGTTACGAGCATAAATCCTCACCTCTTAGGCATTTCCATAACCTTGTATCATGAAATTGTAAGCCTTATCTTTCTAATAAAAATTCAACTCAAATGAATAAATTTAATTTCAAAAATATAAAGCCCAATCATAGGATAGTTTGGGATGCTTACTAGGCTTCCTAGTATCCTAGGTATCACCTACTTATCTTCATTTAGCTTCGGTAAGAACTCCCTCCTCTTGATCAATCCTGCTTGATTTTTAAAAATAAACTAATTGATTGATAGTCCTACATTTCAAAAACTTTGGAGATAATGATTATTTATCTTAATCGAGAGTATTCCTAATGAATCATGTTCTTTAGGATGTAATTAACTATGGGGGCTTGCCCTTGTATGCAACTTAATGAACTTAGTTTAAAATAAACCCTATTTTATTTTTTCATGTAAAGTAGGGGGAAGAATCTCTAGTAAATTTCAAAGACTCATAGTCCTTAGGAGTCCTTATTAAGGTGATTAGGTTCATTATAATGTGGTGACTTCTATCTTTCGAGATAGTACACCTTTCCTCAATGTCATACCCGATCACCCTAATAAGATCATATACTGATCTTCGTGGTGTCCAAATGATGTGTTATATAATTTTGTTTTCATTTATCCTCTTTCTAAAAGGGGATAGATGAAGGAAGGAATTTCTATAAAAATTTTCACCACAATGCCTAAACTTCGTGTTGTTGAATTGGATGAAGAAGATAATGGTGAATCTTGTCCAGTAGAGACATGCCAAATTATTTATTTGATACCAGATGTTCTTCAGCATCAATTACTCCAAAATGATCAGGGTAGTCAGATAGACTCGATCATCCCATCAAAATTCTTATTAGGCAAATAAGAAGAGGCTGAGGAGTTAATATCTAAATGTTGTCTAATGACTCAACAAAAAGATAACAGTTCAAATGAAGATTTATGTTTTCCCGATGGAGAAGAGTCAGACTCATCAATATCATCATGTCTGAAATGTATAAAGTTGAAAAGTGAGTATAACCATTTTGGTCAATCCTCTAGAATAAGAAGTGAATTTGAAGAAATTACTTCTTTAGAGAAATCTGAGAAAGATAAAGTGATTCAAGTTCAGTTGAGAAATGGTAAAGTCTTACCACCATCATCAAAGAAGGGGAATTCAAATAAATACAAAGACAAAAAATTGAAGTCAATGAAGATATCATTCCCAAAAATCCTAGAATAAAGCCTAAATTAAGCAAAAAGATAGATTATATTATTCTATCACGTCTGAGAAAGAATCCCTGCATAATTAAGTGTATTTGAGGCTCTCTTAATTTCAAAAGATCTTCGATAAATTTTAATACAGGCTCTCAAAGATTAAGAGAGTTATGAAGCTTACTTTGCTGAAAAACGTATGATTGAATCATTGCAAACTCAAGATCTCACAGTAATCATATTTTTTGAAGAAGATTTTATGTTGAGAATAGTGGATCACAACCATCATCTATTTGTTGTTGTAGGGAGTGATGGCATCTTGGTCAACCAAATATTGGTTGATCTAGGTTCTTCTATCAATCTTATGAGTCTAAAAGTATTAAGATAATTATCACTTGATATTCAATATCTTGGGAGGGATAAGTTAATGGTTCATGATTTCAATGAAAAAGAATAGCAAACCCTATGTTCTTTTATTCTCTCACTCAAATTTTAAGATTTGAATACTGAAGCTAAGTTTCATGTAATCGACATTGATACATCATTTAGAGCTCTCTTAGGTCGGCTGTGGCTACATGAGTATGGCATGATCCCATCAACTATGCATCAGTGTATGAATTACCTAAAAGATGGAGAAGAGTTTAAAATTTATGGCAACCTACAACCATTTTCTGTCCATGAAGCAAAGATTTATGAAGATTCAAAATATTATATTCATAAAGAGCCTAAGCCAACAAAGTCTCTTGAGGTGGTAGCATCCACTTCAAGAATTAAAAAGTAATTTCAAAAGGTGAAAGAGCAGAAGCAAAGAGGAAGAAAGAAGGTCATGCTGACATTCCCTAAAGCACTAGACTCTACACCTAAATTAAGAAGATCAATTCCTCATTTGGGAAGTGACACACAAAAAGAATAAAATATTCCTGTCAAACTTAAGAGAACTTATAAGCTTTCAAGAAAGGCAAAGTATAAAATAAGCGATTATGATTCAGACTATGACTTTGAATCTACTTATGAAAATAGGGTTCAAAAGGTCACATTAAGAAGGATAGCTCACATAGCAGAGTCAGATGACTCACTAAAAATTATACCCATCCCTCAACAGTACTTCAAAGAAATCACTCCACTGGATGTCCATAATATTGAAGAATTGATAATATTCTATGTGCTATCATTGAGTGAGAGTGGCAGAATAGGAACTCTATTTTACAAATTTGAAGAGTCTCAGCCTCACAATTTTGATCGGCCTACTCAACATGAAAATTCTAATGAGATTGTGATAACAAGAATACCAATATACTATCCACAGAAATTATGAAGAATGATGTATAAGCTTGGAATTCATATTGGAACTACTGAGCATAGAACTCAAAACTTTAGTAGAATGTGGAACTAAAGAAGTCCTCAAGCATCATGAAGAAGTGATAAGTTTATCACTAAAGGTCTTGGGTTCATTCACAAATCTCATCAAAATAAAGTTTGTTATAATATAATAGAAGTTGAGATCGAAACTAATAATGATGAAGAAGATGATCTCCATTAAATTCTTCTTATAAATGATGAAGAAGTAAAAGCCAAGCCTGCACCTAAAGAATTTGAAGATGGTGGACAAACAGTTACTATGGATGAACTCAAAGAAATCAACCTAGGAGCTAAGGATGATCCCCGTCCAACTTTCGTCTGTTCCCTTCTACCTGATGAGAAAGTTGAAGAGCTAAAAATGCTACTTTGTGAATTCAGGGATTACTTTGCCTGGACATATTTTGAAATATCAGGCTTATCCCCTGATGTAGCATTTTATAAGCTTGCCATTAAACTAGATGCGATGCCTATTAAGCAAGCTCCTAAGTGAATGAGATTGGAGATTCAAGAATAAGTAATTGTAGAAATTAAGAAGTTGATTGAAGCAAGCTTCATCTAGGAGGAGAAGTATGTAGATTGGATAGCCAACATTATCTCAGTTAGGAAGAAGAATGGCCAAATCCATGTCTGTATTGACTTCTGGGACTTAAATAAGGCATGTCTAAAAGATGACTTTCGACTTCTAATATCAGAACTATTAGTGGACAATACTTTCAACTATGACATGTTCTCATTCATGGACAGATCATCGGGATACAATCAAATTAAGATGGCTCCTGAAGATGAGAAGCACACATCATTTAGGATGTCAATTGGTAAATACTGCTACACAGTCATGCCCTTCGGATTGAAGAATGCTGGAGATACATATCAAAGAGCCATGACATGTATTTTTGATGAGTTGATTCACCATAAGGTAGAATGTTATGTTGATGATTTGGTGGAGAAGAGCTTAAATCATAAAAATCACTTTGAAGATTTGAGAATTGTATTAGAGAGAAATAAAAAATATGATCTCAAGATGAATCTTCTAAAATATGCATTTGGGGTATCTTCTAGAAAATTTCTCGAGTACATTGTACATCACAGAGGAATTGAGATCAATCTTGCTAAAATCAAGACAATTATGGAGATTCCTCGGCCGAAGAGTTTATGTGAGCTCTATTCGTTATAAGGACAGCTTGTATTCATCCGAAGATTTATATCAAACCTATCAAAATACTAGCAACCATTTGCAAAGTTGATGAAAAAGAATGTTCCATTCAAATGGGATAAGGAGTATCAAGAAGCCTTCAATAGCATTAAAAATTACCTGTTAAATCCACCAATCCTTATAGCGCCTACTCCTAGGAAGCCCCTCATTCTATACACAACTGCATTAGAAGAGTCTCTCGGAGCATTATTGGCACAACACAATGAAGAAATCAAAGAGAATGCTCTTCATTATAACATTCAAAGATTGATAGGAGCAGAAATGAGATTCTCTTCGATAGAGAAGCACTATTTAGCATTGATCTTTGCAGTACAAAAGCTCCATCACTATATATTATCTCACAAGATTGCCCTCATCTCAAGGATCAATCCGTTGAAGTACTTGATGATAAAACCATAGTTGACAGGTAGCTTGGCAAGATAAGCAATATTATTTTTACAATTTGATATCACATACGTTCCATAGAAAGCAGTAAAGGGGCAAATCTTAGCAGATTTTCTTGTTGCACATCCCATCCCTGCGGACTCTTCTCTTAACGGTGATTTGCCTAGGGGTGTGCATTTGATTGATTTGGATGGATTGGATGATAAATTTTTAAAATCGATTGGTTTTGGATTCCTAAAAATATTGAACCAAACTAACCAAATAAACTAAATAATAATTTGGTTCGGTTATTTTGGTTTGGTTTTGGGTAAATTGAAGTTAGCTACATTTAAAAAGTATTTGCATAAGTTTTTATTATATAATGAACATGCAATAAGAAAAATAACATAAAAATAATAAAAAAATGCAATTAACTACTTCATGCCCTAAAAAAATATTTAAAACAAATATTTACTACCTGAATAATGTTTTGAACTTAAAAGTTGATGGAACCATATTACAATATTATGAGACCAAAATATTTTGAAAAATTGGATAATGGTCCTCCAAAAAAGCACCTACAACATATTCAAAAATAAATAAAAATTAGTATATAATAGATAAGCCTATTATACATAAATTAATAATATTATATTACATATAATTACTTTAGTTTATTTAGTTCCATCCAAAATTTTATTTAACAAACCGATCCAAAAATCAAAAACTAAAGTTTTCATTAATTAAAACCAAAATTCAAATCACTAAGTTCAAAATCGAACCAAATTACTCAAAAACTTTGGTTCGGTTTGCTTTTTTAGTTAAAACCAAATAATGCACACCCCCTAGATTTGCCTGATGAGCAAATTATGCTCATTCATGAAAGAGAAAAATCCCAATTTTGGGAAATATATTTTCATGGAGCCTCCTCGATCAAACAAGTCCAACCTCTAAATTTCCCAAGGGCAAGAGCAGGAATTGACAAAGTCTTCATAACAATAGAAGAAGGGATAATGATACAATCATATGGGTTAATCGAGCTGAGAACTAATAATGAAGCTAAATATGAAGCATTAGTAGCAGATCTTGAAGAAGTTATTTTCATAAACATTCAAAACTTACATATTTTTGATGATTCTTAGCTTATTATAAATCAAGTATTGGGCATCTATAAAATCAACAAGCTTGAGTTAGCTTTCAACCACAAGTGAGTTTTTGAGCTTATGAAGTAAATACAAAATGTCACACTGACTTGAGTCTCTCAATCCAAGAATAGTAAAGCAGACTGCTTAGCAAAATTAGCTAAAGAGATGGAAAGTATGAATGGTGATTATGTCATGATTGAGATATTTACTCAATAAGTTTTAGAGCCATTAAAGTATCAATCCCCACAAGTAGAGGGGCTATCAAATTCGCCCCAAAAAATGTGACTCAAGTTGCTCCTCATTCTCCCCAAAATCAATAAGAAGTTATGCCAAGAAGAGATAAGCATGAAATTGCTTTAGAAAAGCAATGGGAAGCCTTTATAGTAGAATAGCCACATGATTGGAGACAAGCTTTCATTGATTGCTTTAAAGAAGGCAAATTACCAAATAATAAATCACTAGCAGCTCAAATCAAGAAGAGAATATTGTGCTATGCTTTCGTCAACAACACTTTATATCATAGATTCTTTGAACAAATATGGCTACAATGCCTAAATACTTAAGAAGCTAGCAAAGTGATGGTTGAAGTTCATGAAGGACTTTGTGGGGCACATCAGTCAGGTCCTAAGATTGCAGTAAAAATTAAAAGGATGGATTATTATTGGTCATCTATGGTGAGAGACTATTTCAATCATGTTAAGAGGTGCCATGAATGCCAAGTACCTAGGAATATAATCCATCAACCTCCAAATATATTACACCCAATAATAGCATCTTGGCCATTTGAATATTGGGGTATAGATGTAATCAGACCGATTGATTCACTGTCATTAGCTGGTCATCGCTTCATCCTAGCAGCGATTGATTATTTCTCTAACTAGGCTAAAGCTACCTCATTTAAAGAACTTACTGCTGATTGAGTGATCAACCTCTTCACTCATAATATGGTCTATAGATTTAGAGTGTCGTGTCGAATAATTTATGATAATGGCATAACTTTTAAAAGTATAAAGATTTATAGATTTATCGATTGACACAAAATTGATTAGCGATATTCTTCAATATATAATCTAAGGGCAAATGATTTGGCAGAAGCTTTCAACATGACGTTGGTCAAATTGCTTAAGAAGATTCTCACTAAAAATAAGAAAGAATGGCATACCAAATTGATAGAGGCATTATGGGCATATCGAACTACCTACAAGACTGTGACTAAAGCCACTCCCTATTCATTAGTATTTGGAACTAAAGCTGTCATTTTGCTTGAAGTTGAGTTGCCTTTACTTCGAGTATCCATCCAATATAATCTTACTGAAGATCAAAATGTTCATTTGAGAATGGAGGAACTCGATGTGGTTGATGAAGTTAGATTATAAACTCATCAAAATCTAGAAGTTTATCGAGCGAAGATGTCTAGGGCTTTTGATCATACAGTGTAACCTCAAACATTTCAAAAAGGGGAATTGGTCTTTGTGTTGAGAAGAACAATTAATCCTAATCAAAAATTCAGTAGCAAATTCGAGCTTAATTAGGAGGGTCCTTTTATCATTGAGTAAGTGTTTCAAGGAGGGGCATACTAACTCATTGACTTGAATGGCGAAAGACCAATGCCGCCAATTAATGGTCGATACCTGAAAAAGTATTATACATGATAAATATATTATCAAGATATAACAGAAATCCTCCTGCAAGATAGGGGCATTTTTTTAGTATATCTATGTAGGTCGATATCGTGCTTCATGTCGAGATCCCTAAATAAATATACGTACTCAAGATAAAAAAAATTTCCTAAAAATTCCTTATTACATAGGGGCATTTTTTAGATCTCTATACATAGATGAAATCAATACTTCATGTTAAAATTTTTTTAAGATCAAATATATCAACTCAAATATTGATATATTTTCTTAAATTATTTTAGAGCTCTTTCAAAGTGCTTTAGAATTTCCCCTACAAGACAAATGGGCATTATATATATATATATATATATATATATATATATATATATATATATATTTATATATACGCCATGCTATCAGATGCTATAAATATATATGATGATCAGAATGAGCTACGTTTATTTATATTAAAGAAGTTCAAACTATGTGATACATTTCTAAGCTAATCTACAATCTTCTTGTTAGATAGAAGCCCCCTTTTTATGTGCAAGGTTGTTCAATCTCTCTTGTGAAATAGGGGCTTTCTTGTACATATATTTAGGTTGACATCGAGCTTTATGCTGAAATCCCTAAAAATATCCAAAATTATTATTATTAAGTTGTAGGTTATTATAGGAACAAAAAGAATCTATTTCTATGCATGAAAAGATGGCCCTAAATATCAAGAAAAAACTTCTCTCCAACATTCAACAAATATCAAATATCAAGTCAGAAGAACTCTCAATTTTGAAAGCTTCAATCAACTGAGTTGAAAAAATATCAACCTCTACATCCTGAAGTCTAGAACACAGATGGGTTCTAAAGGTCAAACTTAACAAGCTGCAAGAAAAGGCCGCAGTGAAAGAGCCCTCGTTCGTTAGTTCGATGACCAAATCACCAACCCATCATAACTTAAGTCAAAGACTTGAGTAGGTTCTAAAGGTTGAACTCAACAAGCATATAAATGGCCGAGTTGTTGATGCTCTCCTCACTCAACAAGTTATAACAAAAGGCCACAATGAAAGAGCCCCTACTCGTCAGTCAAATGATGATAGTTGTTCAATCTCAAACAAGATCCAATTTATTGACTACAAGAAACTAGAATCCAAGAGATCTTTCTACTTAATCGATAGACCAAGATAATCTAAGAAAATAACTCCCAATTCACGACTGCCTCAAATCAATCTATATATTTTCTACAGGGTGATATTTCATCCTATTCTCAAAAGATCTGATCAAGGACAAAGCATAGATTAAAACCAATCTCCTCATCAAGTCCATCAAAATAGAAAACACAAGATCGAGGAAGCAATTACATAGTTCATACAAAGCTGATGGCCGAACTAAAGAAATTATGTAGTTATTTAGTCTGTTAAAGCATGCATTGTTAGACTGATAACTCAACATTGACCTATTATAAGCAGGAAGGCTGGATCATCTGTATGCACCCTTCAACAAATTCGTCAAAGAAGTAAGCACAGGATTCAAGGTGTACATACACTCCCTAACAAGTCAATATGGACAAATCAGGTCAATCCTATCAAGTCGGTCAAGATTAAAGCTAGGACATAAGAAGTTTTAAATCTCAAAAAAAAAACAAGCCAATTTCTCCATCCCACCAGATCAAGCATGAAGCTAGGGTCGAAGAAAATCCAAATCCATAAAGATACAAAAGAAAGAGTTCTTCAGCGAACCTATTGAAGCTAAAGTAATTTAAAATTCATGGTCGACATGAAAGGTCAACCAATTTTCAACTAATATGACTCACTTCATGTGTGAATCACATTTGATGTGGGGCCATTTGTTGACCCTCGACTCTTCCTGCCCCGAGCAGACCTCGCATGCAAGCTCTCGTTCGATTCCTCCAAGCTAAGACTTGCATGATCTCTCTCTCTCTCTCATTCATTTCTAAAATTGTAGGCACGATGCAAGCAACCATTCCCTCTTTGTTTCTCTCAATCACACACACCCAATCCTCCCTCAAAACTGAATAGAGACCCTCTCATTCGCAAGAAGAAATTGAACAGAACCTATATCGTTTGTGAGAAGAAGCTACAAACCCTCGCTCGATTCCATCTCCCAAGCCCTCTCAACTGTAAGCCCTCATTCTCTCTCTCATTTCCCTCACTCGATCGAAAGATCCTCGCCTGATTTCCCTTCAAATCGCAAGCTCTTCCATCCAAAATCCCTCTCTCCCTCTTTCTTTCCCTTAACTGCAAGCCTCAACTCGATTCATCCCTCTCGATCAAACATCCACCCATACTCACCAAGCCAACCGCGACCTGTGTGGCTAGCCTCCCACACTCCTTTGTGTGATTCTTCTTCTCTAAATCCCATAAATCCTCCTGCCAATAGGATTTGGTAAATCCAAATTTAACTTGCGAAGGTGGCGTTTACAGGACCACATTCAAAATTGGTTGGATTTAAGTTTAATACGGCTTAAATCCTGCTCAAATCCTGCAGCAAAATAACCCCTCTTTTCTTTTTTACAAGCAATGAAAACTAAGAAAGAGCACCATCATCAGGTGGGTTCTCCTCAAGGTTTCTGATATTTCCATCAATCCTACAGCCAAACAGCCCCTCTTTCCTTCCTTGTAAGTGACAAAAACTGAGAAAGAACACCGTTATCATGCGAGTTCTCCTCTAGGTTTTTGGCATTTTCATCATTCCTGGAGCCAAACAGCCCCTCTTTCCTTCCTTGCAAGTGACGAAAACCGAGAAAGAATATTGTCCTCAAGTGGGTTCTCCTCTAGGTTTCTAGTATTTCTATCATTCCTTCGACTTTACCCGTGCTTGTTGATCATTGTGTTATTCATTATAAATGTGGAAAAAAAATGAAATGAGTTTGGATGTGTAGGAATGAATGTGTGAAATTGAATTATATGTGCTTCTTTTTGCAAGTTTGAAGGTCTCATCATGCTCATTAGGACGTGATGAGAAGAAAATCGGCCGAGGTGTTTCAAAATACCGACCATCACACTCATCAGGGCGTGACAGGTAAGCCTAAAATTTGTTAGATGTGGCACCCCTATGCCGAAATGCTACCAAAATTTAGACTAAATTTTAGACTTAAAAAAAAACTAGCCTGAAAGCACTAAATAAAAAATTTTCTAAAGCTAAAAAATTAAAAGAATCAATTAAATATGCAAAATAATGTGAATATGAGCATTGAACAAATAAAGAATAAAGGCTTACAAGATCCTAAGCAAGTTAAAGACCCATATAGGCTTTGAGCTAGAACCCTTCTCCCACTTCATTGCTTCTATGTACAATCATAGCTTTGCAAACTCTTAAAAGGATTCAAATAACATAATAATAAGAAGCATTCTAACCTCAAATTTATATAAATGAAAAGGGAATGTGGAGTTCACATGTAACTTAAGGTAATAATAGATGGTGGCATGCTCAATAAATATTATTACCCTATGAAAATGTACTAAGTGAGGGTAAATTTAGTCACTTAATTTATTGCTCGATGAATGCTTGACCCATTGTTTCATATGTTCAAACCAATGAGGATACTTAAGTTGAATGCGAGTGAAACTTAAGGAGGCTAATACTCAACTCATAAGAGACTTATAATAAGTTTGAAGTCTAATTTTTTTAAAATAAATATGAAACTTGATGTGGAGTTAAGGGTAAATCTAGTTTGGATGTGGTAACTATTACATGAACACGAATGTGGCTACACTTCTAACCAATGAGCGTCAATATGGCTTATGCAATAAACAAGGAGATTACTATGGCTTATTCCAAGTGAACTCAAAATATTTTGAATTGAATGCAATCAAATAAATTTTTTTATGGAGCTTGGTATCTTGCATATTAACATGAGTGGGCATTGACATCTTATCGAATAACATGAATAAATTTCTTGTTGATTATTCAAGGTGTCAATTTCATAAACAAGTAATAAGCATAAATATAATTAATTGAACACTTAAATAGCTATGTTTGGTGTCAAATGAAGTAAGGATCTCAATTGAATATTAAATGACCAATGATTAGTGATAAATCTAAAATATTCAATTTCAAATTGAGAATTAGAGTGTGTAAGAAATTTGGTAGCTTTCTTACAAGCACAAGTTCAACTAGGCAACTCGTGAACAATCATGAATGTGGCCTTTAAAAGGATCACTTGGATCTTGTATTTGAAGTTGGATTTAAAGCACATGAAAATCATGACGATAATAATAAAAAACGTTATCATCCTTATAGATTTGAAAATCATTGAATTCAAGCGAAACTCATAAGGGATATGATAGCTTGCTAATAAGCATAAATACAACATTCAATGAATGATTGAAATGTGTTGTGGCTTATATTAAACAAATTGAATGAAAAGTGAAAGAATAAAAATAGACTTATGAAGATATGGATGGCTTGTCAAAGAATTTGAATAAGAGATTGTGATGAACTCAATGTTGGCTTATAGATACAAGATTAGCTCTCTTGGGCAAGACTAAAAGTTGAAAGTGAGGATTCGATAAATATTTAAAAGCTTGTTAATGGCCATAAGTTGATGTTTGAAAAATGCAATAAACAAATTTAAATATAAGCAAAGTTATAATACTTTGAATCGAAAATATAAAGTTGAAAAATACGCCACCGGATCTGCAATTCTTTATACAAGCAGATAGAATGTAACACTAAATTAAATTCTACACGAATAAAGAAGCTTCCTTCAATCCAAAAATTAAAAAATTCTTATTCTAACTATGATTTTTAAAATCAATGATTTCATTGATTAGATGAAATTATCTAAGCTAAAAAAATATCTGCATGTGCTCAAACATAGAGATTTAAAATGCAAATTTTAATGTCTGAAAAGGCTGCGCAGGCTAAGTTAGAATTAAATAAATATAAAATTAATATCATAATTTAGAAACAAAATTACCTAAATTATTAAACACTGTGATGGACTCGATACTATAATGCTTAAACCAAGATGAGGATGTATGGCTTCCCTATTTTGGTCTTGACCAGTCCGTTAACAAAACCTAAAAATTTAATTATTACAAGAATTTTAACTTATTAAAATATAGAAGCTAATTCCATAATGATAGACCGATCCTCTATTAAGCTAATAGAGTCGATAGGACCTAAAGCAATAAATTAAATAATCAAGCAGACTCATAAACTCCGATGATGGTTGTGTTGAATGAAGATTTCAACCGAAGGGGATACTTACCATCAAAATGTGCTTACAAGCTCAATCTGAATT
The DNA here is from genome assembly GCA_021442155.1 of Cymbidium sinense. Classification (NCBI taxonomy): domain Eukaryota; kingdom Viridiplantae; phylum Streptophyta; class Magnoliopsida; order Asparagales; family Orchidaceae; genus Cymbidium; species Cymbidium sinense. The sequence goes on along the minus strand of CM038218.1, from coordinate 90,225,963 downwards.
AATCAAAATCAACTATCAATATAAATATAAAATCGGAGAAATTACAAGTGTTAAATGCTTAAATGAAATTTAATCTTTAAAAATGTAAAGTAAAATCTAACACAATCCATCTTCCACAATAGTTTGTTGAATGTGACAAATTAAAAAAACTCTAGCTCACAAAGGAGCCAATGTCAAATTAAATTTATTTCTATATTCACTCTCAATCAATATCATGTTAGTAAGGACGTGGCCCGTGTCTTCTATCTCATTTTTTGGCTCCATATATGATGCATTATCGTGAGTTCTCGATCGAATGATCCATCAAATGACACCATTATATTATGATCACAATTGTAGCTCATATTCTCCCAAATGGCTCTGCCTTTTGAGTTGTGAATCATAGGGTGCACTTGATAAGACAAAGGTTCTCATTCACTTAAGATTGTCTCTGTAAACACCCCAAGTCAAGAATTTTTTGGATGATAACTCATGTGTTGGAAGATCCTTTTGGTGTCTCGACTACCTCCTCTAACTAAGTGGAATAGGGACCGCGACAGTCCGGGATGACGGAACCATGGGATCTAGATTGGCACGTCATCATTCCCCCAACCATCCGCTTTAAGTTAATATAATGAAGTTCTAAACCCCAAATTTTAAACTCCACATGCTACAACTATACGCTATGCATTAAGCGACCTAACGACTAGCCTTAATTTAAAGTTCTCTCTCAGCATTGAGAGGGGTAATTAATTATAAGTGCTTGTGCTTATAGGGAACCTAGAACCAGATCTAAAGTTCTCGCAAAATGAGGGTGAATTCTCTAGGTATTATCTTATCTATTATTTCATCTGCCTTCTGAAAATCACACTGATATTTTAAACTATACTCTCTTTAATATGAGAAGTCGGTGATGAATTTTTGAAGCCCACATTCGTGTTCAAGAGTCGACCTCCAGAGGTATGACTGAGAAAAAAAAGGGAGGTTATAGAAGTCCACATTGAATAAAAGATAAAGTTGCAGCAAAATATAACTGTGTTACTTTATCAACGCTTTTCATATAAATATATATATATATATATATATATATATATATATATATATATATATATATATATAGCTTAACTTTGTATTTAAAAGTTTAAATTTTCAACTAAGAAATTTAGGTTCAAATCTTAATACATATATTATATGTGTGAGCTTGTAATTAAATTTGCTCAAATATCTCAAAAAAAATCTATATTTTATTGTTTATCTGCTTTGATGATTTCACACTAGTTTGAATTAATGAATAGTCATCATCATTATATTCATTGGACTTATATCAATTATTTGTAGTTAATTTTTAAATTTTTTTCATTCTACTATGTACAAATCATTTTATATAACTTTTAATAATCTTACCTTTAATCTAGCCATCCTCTAAAATGATCTCCTAATTATCTGTATGTCATCAATTTAGTCCCAGAATATTACCTTTTTTTTTCAATTTTGTCTTGACAATATAAACTTGATCTAATATGATCTTTCGGACTAGTTGGAATCAATTAAACCTTTAGCACCCCTTGGGCATTACTCAATTTCCCAGACTTCTCTGTGTAGCTTCAATAATCTCTTCCCTGGCTTCATGGCTTCTCCGACACGTGATCCTTTCACCTCTGCTCATTGGCACCTTGACCAAGTTGGTAGCCTCCGTTTCCCGTCCTTCTAAACCCCGCTCTCTTGTCAAATTATGGGCTCAAAATTTCTCTCACAATAAATCTTTTAACTATGATGGACCTCCAGTTTATTACAAATATTATGTAGAGATTTTTCAAAAATATGATTTAATCTTCTTTGGAAGACATAAGATCACTTTTTTATTTTTAAGAGATACAATAAAATCTTCAGTTGCAAATTCTGGCTTCACAAACTTTAATGCATTCCGTTGCAATTTCTTAGTAAAGGTTTTATGATTGTAGGTTCACATGTTAGAATTATAAGAAAATAAATTTAGCATAATTATGTAAATAAAAAAAATTTAATGAGATCGAAATAGGAGGAGGCGTAATAAATTATCCTGTAGTAGATCGTCACTGGATGCCAATTATGCTTCTTTTACTCGAGATATAACATGTCTATCACTGATCTCACTGAATCAGAAACTAACTAATCGCTTCTTTTGCCCAAAATGAACGAGAGAATGAGAAAAAATCATGAATCTAAAAAAAGGAAGAAAGAATATTCAAATTTTATCACGTTATTCAATTTCATATACATTTAAAGAAGGAGTCAAATATTAAATTACCTAATTATGATTTATAGTCATTACTAGCCGTTATTTTACTTTATGAATTAATTTATTCGTATTTATTTAATTTATGTTATAAATAATATATTTCTATTATAATAATGTTAAGAATAATGTTAAATATCATAACATTATTATAACGTTATAGTATAACATTTATAATATATTTTTTCTTTTATTTTTCGTAACAATTCCCTCTCCAATAAAAAAAATTATTTATAAACTTGAGGTGAATAAAATAAGAGATCAAGAATTAAAATTTTATTTTGGATAACTTTCATCATGCATTTGATGAAAGTACCTTTCAAGTTTAAACTTTCACTTTATATAACTAAAATCTAACAATAATAAATACTATATTAACCGAAGTTTTGAACTAACTATATAAATTATTATATCATTTGGTATATATATGATATGAGACACGCTATAAGTTCTACCAATGAAGTTTATATAGTTTTCATCTCAATTCATGTTTTTAAGATCTTAATAAGATCATCAGAATGGCCATTAATACTTATATATGTGAGATCTCTAAGATACACTGCAATTATAATATCTTGTAAAATTTTTGCATTTGATCTTATTAAGAGCTATAGCTCAACCTTATTTGACTAAAAAAAAACAAGACTATAACCATATCAACAAGTACAGTAATTAAATTTCTCTAATATTTAGTACGCCTGAAAGCGAATATAATTTTAAATATTTTTCTAATGTCAGTTTTAGATCAATATCTCATTCTCTGACCACACTAGCTAATGCTCTATTGTTCATGCTTATACTTCCTCTTGGTGTATCCTCAAAGGAAGAGAATCATTGACATTGGAAGTAATCATATTAATTTGTGGTTGAAATTGATTTTGCTTAAAGGCCTTGTTGTTTTCTTTGGATGTCTTATCTTTTCAATAATAATAAGTCTTTGCAAGATGGTTGATTCTCAAGCATACTCAACATTGAATCTCAGTATACTTTTTATTTTATTGTTATACTTGTGTAAAATTTATTTCTTAAATATTTTATTAAATGGTTTAAATTTTTTTCATTTAAAATTACTCTTTTCTATTATATTGACCTATATTTGAGATTTAATTTTAGTGAGAGTTTTATCTATTTTTATTATTTTTATTCTATTCTAAGTGCAAGAATAAGATCATCAAGAGACATATTATTTCTATTATGACTAAGTATTTGTGCAAATTGATTTCATAATTGTGATAATTTTTCTATTATCAATACAATTATAAATGTTTCTGTCATGCTTATGTCATTCTTTTAGATCATGAATAATATCTTGAATGGATTGAATGAGCTACTTTCAAATTTTTTGGAATTATATTCATGAACTTCTTGCTGTCACGCACAGTTATATCAATTTCCACAGCATTCTCAATAATATGGTTGAAAAAGCCTTTGCTTCTTCTCTCTAACTGCTTTGTTGCAATGATTACTTCGAACATGCATGCAAAGAAGTGGTGCCAAATTTCTCACGAGTTATTACAAACTTCACTCACATTTGATAGCAGCATAATCAGAGTTTTTTAGATTAAGTTTGAGTAGACAGTGTTGGTAGAATAAGGAGTTATCATATACAATAAAAATATGTTTAAAAGTCTTGCAAAAGATATCCCAAGTGATAAATCGATTCGATTATTTGTATGATCGTATATATTGACTAAAATAATACTTCTAAAGTGATATCCTATACTTCAAGAATATCACTTTGCATGAGTTTTCTTGTTGATTGTGATAGGAAATATAAACGAACACACTGAAATATTTATTTATAATTATTAGTAGGAAATTAAAAATAATTTAAAATGGGCTAAATCTCAAAATGATTTCCTAATTATTTGCTACCACTTTTCCCCAATTTATATCATGACTATACAAAATTGATCCAAGATGATCCATCAAGTATTAAATTGGGATCAATTTTATCACTTTATATGAGGGATCATTTTTGATATATTTTGTATAATCAAAGGACTAAAATTAGAAAAATTGTAATAATCTGAGATTAAATTAATCATATGTAAATAGTGAAGGACCATGTTGAAATTATTTTAATTTAAAATCATAAGGTTTTGCAGTCACGGGTACAGAGCCTTTGCCGTTGGATTTACCATGCAAGTTCAAGGCACGCCAGCATCCACTAAAATCAGGAAGAATAAAAAATAAAATAAAACTGCATCTGAAAAAAGAGGGATGCAAGTCCTGCATTGAAGAGTCTCGGAGCGCAAGATCATTTCGATTTTCGAAGGTTCAAAATTTTAAAGATTTTGCACAAGTGTTAACAGTCTTAAGCGTGAGTCAAATTCAATTAACAAACAAATCAAATTCAATCCAATCTAAATTCAATAACTCAAGTCAATCAAATTACTAAATATTAATATAAAATATATTTAAAATATATTATAATTTAAAAATTAAAAATATTTAAAATAATTATCTCATTCTTATATATATAATATTTTTTATTATTTATTATTTTAATTTTTTTATTTTTATCATAATAATTACTTAAATTAAAATTATTTTATATTTTTCATACTAAATAAGCTACCTTAAACACACTAAATAAAACTCAAATTTAATTAATTAATCAAAGCTCAAGCCAAAAATAACTAAGTCTAGACAGGAAGGTACAAAAAATTTGCAGCAATTTAGACTTAATTTTATTTATTTATTTATTTATTTTATTTTACTTTATATTTTATTTCAAAATAAAATATATTTGAATATAATAATTTTAAAAATACTCAAAACATCTATAAATTATTTTGAATATTTTTAAAAAAATATTATTTATCAAAAAAAAAAAATTTAAGAGGCCCGCATAATTTGTAGCAATACGAAAAAAAAATACATTAAACAACATACTTTTAAAATAACTTTAAAAAAAAACATAAATAAAATTTCTCCAAAAGAGGCCCGCAGGGTTCAAAAATCGTATAGCCACATGTAAGAAGCTAAAATAATCGATAAGTCTAGACAATGCAAAAGAGAAGAGGAAAAATCACATCTAAGAAGAGAGCAGAAGCGGTATAAAAAAATAATTTACCAAAGCCATTCAAGAGTCTTCTAGTACAAGGGCGTGAGGGGGGGAAGAGCCAATGAACGAACTGTCAAGCAGACAGTTACGAGAAGAGAAGGAGATGCTGAAGCTCATAGCCTCAAATCATTCAGGCCTTCATCATCTGCTCCAAGAATGAAGAAATATAAGCAACGAAGAGATCTAAGAGTCTGCAATAGTTGCTTCACTAATTTGCTTCTCAGATCACTCACTTTTATTGCTTTCCTACTACTTCAAAAAGATTCTTATAATAGGAAGCAAAGTGATAGTGTAAGAAATATACTGCTCAACTTTTTGAAAAATAATATTAATAATATCTAAAATTAACTTTCAACAAAATTCTTTTTCCCACAAAAATTTTATGACTATAAATAGCTACAATTGTCTCAAATTGATCCCAAATGACTAACATAGTTAGGAAAAAAAAGAAAAGTAAAGGTTATGACAGCAACACAAATAATGAAATACAACTGCAGTTTGCTTATAAGAACTGCTTTGAATTACGCATCAAAATTAATCAGTCCTCAGTATTAGATTCAGAGGTATATATATATATATATATATATATATATATATAAACAGGAAGCCATTACTACAGATCTATTCACAGTTCTTATGAAAGAACACATAGGAAACATTCACTGAAACTACAAAACCCTTCAGAATACACTATTTCAAGATAACTCAACTATTAAACATAACTTCTATTTTGGCTTCATCAAAGCAAGAGATATTTAACTGAATTCCAACTGCACATTAATAAAAGAGAACCTCTCACCTACAATCTACATTCCAAATATAAAAGCCCCAATACAACATAACAGACATCTTTCAAAAAGGAAAAAAAAATGGTGGAAAAAGAAAACAAACATTGAGCAAACTTAAGAGCAGAAAAGATTAGCACAAGTTAATTGACCACGTTGATGGCATAACGTATGTGTAATTTATATGTAATATCAAACATCCTTCCTTGTTTCAGAGATATTGTTCAAGTATTCTTCTTCGATTTTCTTCCCACCACAGCCTTGCATGCATCTCACCAAATCTCTCGCGGCTGCAGGAATTGAAAAGAAACAAAAAAAAGAACTCAATACGAAAGAAATGCTTTCCAAGTTTCAGCAGAACAGATTTGAATTTTGTAAAATAAACTATGCATTATTGCTTCTATATGAACATAACTATACATATCCCCCCCTAATTAAATTGTAAATACAGATGTATTGGATGGTTAATTTGTAAAAATCCCAAGAAAAGAGTTTTACAATCATGATGCTGCAATTTAATGAAAAACACTTGCGTCAGTTATCCCCATTGGGTCACCGTTAAAATTGTCATATGTGGCTTTTAAAAGAAATTTATATGAAAAAAAAAAGGAAGGCATTTCAAATTATTTTGAAGAAAAATATTAAATTTTGAAAGGCACTAGTATCATGTAACTTGTGCCTGTAATTTTTTTATTACAACAACAAAAAATATTTTATGATAGTTTTGAAGACAAAACAATAAATCCTTTCTGAAGAAATGTGTCAAATTCTCATTTTATTCAAGAGATCATTTTTTATGTCTTAACCAAAATAACTCTACCTTTCTTCATAAAAATCTAATGATCTACTCCTAATCATGTCGGGGACATCAAACCATCTAAACCTAATCTTATCTCTTAGCTATGCTTTTCCCATACTCATTTTGCATTCTATCTCTAAGGGTAAAGCCACTCATCCACCTAATTCATCCTATTGCAAATATCTTAATCTTATGTTCTTTTTTATTCATTTAATAAGTCATTGCGTCTTACCAATCTTATAAAATTTTCAGTTTAAAACTTTTCTATCACATAATAGGTCGATGCATTCCTCCAAACATCCAACTTGAATTTACTAATAACATCTCCATCTATTTCACCATCATTTTGAACAATAGAGCTTAAATATGGGTTTTGTTAATGACTTGATCTAAAGTCACTACCACTAAAACTTCTACCACTAAAATTACACTCATATATTCAGTTTAGATCTACTTAAATGAAAACCTTAAGACTCTAAAGTTGACCTCTATAATTCAAGTTTGTTGGACTTCTCTAGTCTTATCAACAAGAAGAATGTCATCAAAAAAAGCATACACCAAGGTACATCTTCTTGTAAATGCCTCATAAGAATATCCATAACTAAAGTAAAAAGATAAGGCTTAATGTTGATCATTGATGTAATCCAACTCAAATAGAAAAATATTTTGTCAATCCTCCTTGTGTTTGGACACAAGTAATTAGTATACATATCCTTAATGACTTGAATATACCAATATTAACTCTTAGAACTCTCCAAAGAACATCTCTTGAGACTATATCATAAGCTTTCTCTAAATCAATAAATATCATATGTAGATCCTTCTTATTTTCTCTATGCTTCTCCATCAAACCTCTTAACAAATGTATAGCATCCATAGACTTTATCATAAGCCTGTAATTTTTTTATTATGGGAAAAAAATATTTTATGATAGTTTTGAAGACAAAACAATAAATTTTGAAGACAATTACATGAAATGTGGAGACTTACGGTGAAGATATATGTCACGAGATAATTACTTGTTTTTCATAAAAACATAACTAATGGGACATGTCAAGGGGACATCAAACCCAAAAACCCATTAATATTTCTTGGAAAAGATATAAGCTTTGATCTAATTTAACTAAGCTAAAAGTTGGTAGGATTTTACCAATAATTTTGCTAAAATCACAAATTCCAACAGGTAATTTAGGCTAATTGCAAAATATCCTTTCTTTTTATAAATCAAAATTAAAAGTGTGTTAAAAAATTTATTATTTTGAATAACTCCAAACAAAAAATTTGATCAGGATTTTATTTTGGCATCGCCTACTTTAAACATTTATACACGAGACTAAAAGAGTTGCTTGGGTTTTTGTATGCTCGAGTAAAAGAACCTCTTGTACTCAAACATGCACAAAACCAAACTAGTATCAGAACCAAATGTAAAATGGTAAGATCAGGAAGTATGAGATTAAGAAGTTTGATGTCTCAAAGATTTTAAGATAATGCAAGAACTAAGATGTAAGGTCAAATATGAATTTGTGAAGGCAATCATTGAGCATTCAAAAATGTATGAGATCATGAGTGAAGACATACAGATTAGATGAATGACTGATTCAAATATATTTAGTGGATGAGATCTAGATAGAGATCTTGAATGACAGAAATACAGAAGGTTTATGACTCAAGTTGAAGTGTTCACACATAATTAAAAGCATCTCCAAAAAGTCTTATCAAAAGCAAAGATTTTAATTACTTCATATGCAAGATGATATTATGCCAATTAAATTATTTAAGAAATAAATTTATTTCTATTGATAAGTATTAAAGGGAAATAAATGTGATGGTTGAAGAAGAGATGATTAGATGGATCAATCATATTGTATGGTATACTCAAGTGCTATGTTATATGATTAAAGCATACAAATAAAAAAGACAGCTGCTTTAAGTGATACAAAAATTTAGTAGCAATGGCGCTTTCAATATTAGTTCCTATACTTTAAATGCTTATTAGGAAAAAATTTATATGGTGGAATGGGCTCTTGACCTAAATATTTGATGATATTGAAAGACTTCTATTTAAGAGGGAGTGATGACCAATATGAAAAATTCTCATGTGAGTAATTAAGTGAGATTTTTTAAGGCAAATAAAAGTACTAGATTTAGTCCTATGCATCGAATAAGTGAAAAATATATTAGTGTAGAAATATCTAGTCATTGTCACTCACTAATATGCTTATGTTTTTAGTTTGGGAAAAAAATTTAAAGCACCAGTATACAAGGTCAAATTTATTTCCCATTTGCTAGATTTGCAAATAACATGAAACAAATTTAGGAAAAATCTTTTATATTTGAGTACTCTTAATGAGAGAGGAATAGGTTTTGAAAACATACCAAATCATTAAATTTTGCAAAAAACCATTAGTTGTAATCAACGACGAGTGTTAGCGGACTCTTTGTGTTGCTTGTTGTAACCTTAAGCAGAGTTACATTAATTTAATTATCATGAAATATCGTGATTTGGGAAAGCAGAAAAAAGTTAGCTTCTTGACTACAAGTCAAATACTATAACTAAAAATACAAAAGTGAAGGGGAGGATTATTGGAGATGATTAGATGAATCAATCATATTGTATGGTATACTCAAGTGCTGGGTTATATGATTAAAGCATACAAATAAAAAAGACAGCTGCTTTAAGTGATACAAAAATTTAGTAGCAAAGGCGCTTTCAATATTAGCTCATATACTTTGAATCACAATAAATATGTTTAATAGGTTTCTCATGTGAAGAGGAGGATTATTGAAGATGATTAGAAGAATCAATCATATTGTATGGTATACTCAAGTGCTGGGCTATATGATTAAAGCATACAAATAAAAAAGACAGCTGCTTTAAGTGATACAAAAATTTAGTAGCAATGGCGCTTTCAATATTAGCTCATATACTTTGAATCACAATAAATATGTTTAATAGGTTTCTCGTGTGAAGGGGAGGATTATTGAAGATAATTAGATGAATCAATCATATTGTATGGTATACTCAAGTGTTGGGTTATATGATTAAAGCATAAAAATAAAAAAGACAGCTGCTTTAAGTGATACAAAAATTTAGTAGCAATGGCGCTTTCAATATCAGCTTTTGTATACTTTGAATAACAATAAATATGTTTAATAGGTTTCTCGTGTGTATTAAGATTAGATGTCATCTAGGCTTATTAAGATCAAACTATGCTCAAAAGTTTTGTCGCAAAATTTATCATTTGAGTAACTTTGATCTAAATTTAACTTGATTATAATTTGAAATTACTTTCTAAAAACTCTTATAAATAGGAAATTTAAAGAGGGATTTTGCATTGGCATTGGAGTGGATGGAAAGTTATATGTTTGTAAGAGCCTGATGTAATTAATGTTTTTGGGGTTTTGCGGATGAGAGATTCGATGGTTTATGCAAGAGCTGAATGATCAAATTGTGAAAAGAGCAATAAAAAAAAAATTGTGATGGTGAAGTACTATTTTGACACAGTGAAGACATAATGATAAGGGTGATATATTAAGAAGCATTCAAATTTACTTTTTTATTAATAACTAAATCTCATTGGTTAATTAATATTCTTGTATAACTCTATTTTTTGACTTGAAAATTTTAAAGATTACCTTCTCAAATGAGATTTAGTGTATTTGACTAGGGAGAAAAATTTGTTATTGTATCTTTTATATTGATACACCTATGTAACATCTAAATGGTGAATTAGATGCTATCTACAATCTTGTAGACGTGGGCAATTACTATATCCTCAAGAACATAAATCTTCATTTCAAATCAAAATGCACCTTGATCAAAGCTATATGGTATTTTGATCGATTATGTAGTGGATAATTTTGCCTAAATTTTCAATCAATCGGACATTGAAGCAGCCATCCCCTATATCTCAACTATCCAAGGAAAAACCACTAAAACCCTTAATAGAAAATCTTATTGTTGCATTTCCAATTCTGATCCCTCTAAAACGCTACAATCACATGGTTTGATTTAGTTATAGTAGCATAGCAATATGACTTTAGTTAGGTAATTATAATATTGCCCTTAAGGTTAGTTTATATAAAACTAAAAATAACCTACATCCATAAGACAAAAAGGTCAAAAAAATCCTCTATCAAGCATAAGGATGAACAAAAAATTAAAATAATAATAATAAAGCAAATCAAGTCATCTCTCTCAAAAAATTAATAGGGTGATGGAATAAATCTCACCAACTATAGAGCAATCTTTCTCAAAAGCAAATAGAGAGAAGAAAGAAGAATCCCTCTTTCACCATATCTCAAACACAACAAACAATCTTCATGATTCTTCATATAAAAAAGAAGAGCATGATCTTTTATTCAATCACATATCAAAGCAACTAAAAAACTATTGCAACTATCCAAGGATAAGCCATTAAAACCCTTGATAGAAAATCCTATATTCGCAAATCCAACTATGATCCCTCTAACATGGTCACCATTAATGAAGTCTAGCATGGTCTGATTCAGTTGAAGTAGTATAAGGATATGGCTTTAGTTAAAAACTTAAAATATTACCCTAAGGCATATCTGTGAGTAGATAAACAAAGTAGTCAGCATTGTACATGCATCTTTAAAATCAAGGAAAGAATCGTACTTAAATAATCTAATTAGATCTTATTTGTTTTAAATTCACAAATTAAAATGTAAGGATGACTTGATTAATTTACTATGTTCTACATTCTCAAGAAATTTAAACTATTATATAAGTTGGATATGTAAAAGATGGAGCTAACCTGAAACGAACACGACGGAGTTCTCTGATGCCACCTGGCAGAGCACGAATTGTGATGTAAACACCAGGCTCGTCCTCCTCCACCCATTCCTGCTCCAGATCACTTGCATTGCTCACTGAGGCTGACAATTCCCCAAAATGATCTACATCCTCTGGAGATGAACAAGTTCTCACTGATGCATCCATAGATGAGGTCTCTATCCTAGTTCCACTGATACTGGATAGCTTTGGTGTTGAAGCTAAGCCAGCTGAACCACAACAATGTCGCCCACCATGATAGTAATGATGCTGTTGGGAGTGGTGATGACAAAGGGTTGGATGGTGCTCCAGTGAGTCTGAAGAGGAATAGCCCATGCAAGCAACATTATTACAATTCATTGGTCGGTGAAAATTGTGAGGGTGATGCTCCTTGCTTAGCGGAGGTGTCATCGGACTATTTTTTATTGAATCTATCTTGGTACTCTATTGAAAAAAGATAAAACAATTCATTGATCAAACAAAGACCCTAAGACCTAAGATTAACATGTGAAGAAGTGGATAAGAGATTGACTGAAGCATACCTCATCTTCTAAGCGGAGAGGAGTGGGAAGAGTAATAACCTGGCGGTTAAATCCATGTACATTATAGAGCTCCATCACCTTGTCATAATTCTCACCCCACCATTGTTGGGCTTGCCTTTTGTTGAACATCTCTCGGCTATAGCAATAAATAGAGATGTGAGAATTGGTAACACAAAACATGTGAGAATCAATGATTCCCTTAAATATTATACGATTGTATGTTCCAAAGAAGCTTAAATGGTATTAAAAATTTGTGTAAAAAGAAGAAAACATTTGAGGTACTTTCAAACAATTTTAAAAAAAGAAAAGACTTAAAATGTTTTAGGCAGACATTCTGGTTCTAGGAGTCATTAGCGCTTCACTACCTTAATAACTCCCATGACTTCAAATAGCTTGCTCATTTTTTGGCTTATAGATTTAATGCCTTGCTTTATTGTATGTAGAACAAATTACCAGGCTAGAATTGTTAGCCAACTTAATTGCATATAAACATTATGATACAAAATATGTTCATTTAAACCAAACAAAAGGCTTATATAGTTCAAATATATATATAAAAATCATAGATTCACAAGTCATATTGAGAATTATACAATATAAATCACCTATAAGAATATATCACTAATTCTTATGAGGATCACAAACACAGGCAAGTTCTTTTACCATCATAACCACACTAGATAAATTAGCTAAGCACGACAATTTAAGTATAAGTATAAAAATTAGTATCTTGCGAATAAGTATCATCAACATCACCATGAATCTTATTATGAACAATTAGGGTCAGGAATATAAATCCTCATTCTTCATTCATTCCTAATGAGTGTTTAGTGAGGTGCTAATGAGAACGATCATTAGCGAAAAGAAGATAGTAATGAAATTCTTGATGAGACATGATAAGGAAAGGTCCCCATACATTATAATGAATTATTTGGAATAGGAAAAGAGCTAGTTTTATTAGAAGTAAAAAATGGTAAAGGATGGCTTTTAGCCATTTTCCAATTAGTGCATAAATTCGTTTTGTTGCTGTCATATAGTGTAGGTATGTTTTTCAGAGTTTGGATAAAATTGCTACTGATGGGTGGCCCAGGCAATGGTGCCATATGCTGGAGAAGTTGTGTTTTCAGACTAGAGCATCCTCGATGGGTCTGGGTGGTGGCTTTGGAGATGTTCGGACTAGATATAGTCCTCCAAAGCTAAGTCCGTGAAGGATTGTTTCGTTGGTCCTCTTGTCCATAACATAATAACTAGCAGCATCAAACAAAATAGAGCAACTATTTTTAAAAGTAAATTCATGACGTAGATACACTTCCTGACAAGTCAATATGAAAAAATCAGGTCAGTCCTTCATTAAGTCTGTCAAGCTTAAAGCTAGGACAGAAGGAATTTTAAATCCGACCAAGCACGGATAAATCAATTCCCTAGCGGAATCCTTTATCAAAACAAATAAACCAATTCCTCCATCAAACCCAACTAAGTACGAAGCTAGGGTTGGAGGAAACTCAAATCTGCGATGACATAAAAGAAAGAGATCTTCAGCAAAGCCATTGAAACACAGAGTAGATTGTGTAAGAGCTCTTACCTATCCGACAAGTCGAGTCTGACAAATCGGTCAAGCCCGTCATTTAGAATGTTCCAAATAAGGCATTATACTAATGACAAATCTTATCAAAGCTCTATAAGCTATTACAATCGAAGCTAAAATGATCCAAGTTCTGTGGCCAGCCCAAAGGGTCAATCAATTTTCAAACGTGACTCGCTCCATGCTCGAATCACATTTGTTGGGGGGGCATTTGTTGACCTCTACATATGTGTCACAAGTCGAGTCAAGCTCACAAGTCTAATTCGACGGACTTTGGAAGTGACAGTGTGTAAATCGGGGCTCAAAATGCACTGGACGTCATCGAAAATGATCAAAACGACATCTGATCGACGAATGGACTTCACCGTCATGTTCAAAATGTCAAAACTGATCAGAATATAAATATTGCACAACTTGATGATCAACTGATCAAACGATCGAGTCATCAACATACCTGCACGCACATCGAGGTCAGAAGACGCCGACACAATCCAAACGACCTCCATTCACAAAATTGATTGCGTCATTAGCTTCGAAATATCAAAATCTAACAAGTAAACTGTTCGCACTCAATACGGACAAGTTTGCGCGAAAATTGAGTGGTCGAAAGCGGCGACATGCATTTTGAGAATTGACAATTGACGACCAACCAAATGGCCTGACAAAACGGACTATGCGCTTAGAACATCGGGATAAGCTAAAATTTATATATATATATATATATTGACTATGTGATTTTATAGGCATAAAATTCATTTTAAGTGCGATTAAGTGCTTAAAAAAATTAAAAAAAAAAAACCTTAATCTTAACCTAAAACCCAAATCCCTAAATCCCTTTGCTCGATTGTTTATCCGAATCCTCTTCGACGTCTAAATCAGACGCTGAGCTCTAACACGAGACCCTCTTCGCCTCCCCTTCGCAGACTCCTCCCTCCAGGACGCTCCCTGATTCCTCTTCCTCCACGCTCCAACTACTCCCATGCAAGTACTCTTCCAAACCGATCTCGCTCTTCTCCTTAAAACCGATCCCTCCCATTTTTAGTTTCTTTCTTCCTCTTTCTCCAAAAAACCGCAAGAGCTCGGGCCTTATTCCTTTACTTCTTCCCTCCAAACCGAAGAAACACCTCTCCGATTTTCCTCCTCTCTCCAAACCGATATGGCAAGGCAAGTTCATCCTTTTTCTTCTTCTTCCTTCCTTCTTCTTCTCCATCGTCTTTCTTTTTCTTCTTCTCTCTTCTTCCATTTCTTTTTCTCTATTTCCTTCTCCCTTCCACAAAACCGAAAATCCTCCCTTTTCTTCCTATCCAAAATTTTTTTTACAGAAACCAAACCATCCTCACCCTCTCTCGCTTTGCCTCCTACAAGATAGGATATTCACTTGTACCACTTTAGATCTGGTGAAATCTGTATAGCTAGCCGAAACAATCCTGTCCACTTTGACTATATATTCCCATAGATCTACAAACTTTGGTTAATCTACTTAGCCCTCCCCATTCTCCTATTCTTCCCTTTACATGATAAAGAGAAAATCAAATCCTATTATTGCTAATATTGTAGCTAGATCAGCCACACTATCACGCAAACTTATGAAGGTCACCGATTGTGAATGTATGAAGGGATATGTATGAAAATGTGAATGTGGTGAATACATATATGTTTGCATCTCTTTTTATAGGTTTCAAGACTAATTAATGCCCCATGTAGTATGAAGAGTGGTGAAGACACCACTGCACGCTTCAATAGTATGCACCGAAAGCCAAACAAATTGTTAGATGTCACTCCACTAGCCAAAATGCTGCCGAAATTTCGTCAGACTTCATTTTTTTTCTAATCCCTATGTTTGGACACCACTCGCTATGCTCATTGGGGAAAGCCAAAATACTCGATGCCCTTATGCGAGAGATAACTCAATAAATTTAAATGAACAAATTGATTGAATTATTTAAAATTGATTATTTCAATGCTCAATTACACGGTAAAATGAGATCAAATATACATAAATTTATGGAAATTGAATACTAATGAGTGACTTAAATGACATGCATTCTATGTCAAATAAATTAAAGAAGCATGAAGTTTGAACAACAAAATAAACAATATAAAATTGATGTCTTAATTATTAGTAAGAATATGAGCATATAATTTGCAATAAACATAAATAAAATTTCTTTGTAATCATTTGAATTACACTATCTATCCCATCAAATGAGTTGAAAGTCAAATGTAGACTTGAATCAAATTTAGAACGATTATAAAAATGTGCCGATAAATATAAGTGAGGGCTTTCTCAATGCACATTCAATAATAATATACTACGCATTGAAAATATAAAGAGAACTAAATTCATGCAAATTCTTGCAAGTAAAACTTTTCCTAAAAGCTTTGAACTTGCAAGAAGCCATATGAGAGAATTCAAAGTAAGGAGAAAGACTTTTCCTCTATTCATAGAATGAAACTAATCCTTGTATGGCTTAACCACATTCAATTACAAATCATAAAAAATGAAGAAAATTTATTAATATAAAGCTATGAGATAAGAGATTTTGTTAAATGTTAAAGTTAAAAAAAAATGAGGAATTTCTACTAATTATCAAACTTTGGAAACATTGAAATCCATATTAAGCAAGAGAATCAATGTATGCCTATGAAATGGGAACAAGATCTAAATTGAGTTTAATTCAATTCAGGAAGGCTCGTCCTTGAATGCGGACAGTTGTTAAAATGGAACTCATTATTGATTTTCTTATCGTAAAGCAAAATGTGAAATGCTTATTCCAAATTGACTCCATAAAGGCAGAATGAATAATGAATTCTTATGAATATTGAAAATTTGGAAAAAAAGATCTTTAATCCGAATCTACTAATACAATCAATAGATGCATACTCTTAAGCAAAAAGTTGATAGTGAGGATAGCAATTCAGTGATCGTTGTATATAAACATCTCATGAAAATTTGAGAGTATCTTGAGGCTATTTTTGTGAGATTCATTTTTTTAATATAATTGATTAAAAATGAAATGAAGATTGAATAGCAAGTTGTAGAAAATGTGAAGAGTCTTTGAATGATAAAATTATAGAGGCTTGAAGCTTTTTTTTGGGTGAACTTCGTACATGTAAACTTGTATGAATACAACTGCATGAAGTATGCCCTTGCACATATCTTATAGCGGCCACTCATTTATTCAAATATTCTAAAATACATGCAAATGCTTGAATAAAAATAAATTCATTACACATATCTAGAATGAATATATTCTTATTCAAAGCTTGTACAAACTTTCAAATGAATGAATCAAACATGCACATGCATTATGAGGCGATCCCATATTTGAATTCATTGCATCGGGATGCATGTAAACTACGTGAATGGTGAAGTAGTCATTCATTATAAAATAAGAGTGTTTATACGCAACGCCTTGAAATTCATATATGTTTCTTAAAATGAGACACTCACATGTATTTCAAGAGATATCTAAAATCCAATTTAAAAGTCTCAAAGCATGTGCAACTATCTTACGCAATGAATAAACAAATATATGTAACTATTCAAGATCGATCAATAACCCGCATGTGCCCCGACACTACGCTGAATGCTTAAACTTAGTGTCTGAGAATGTTGCGCGGGTTGCTTCTCGGTTTGGTCTTAGGATTGAGTCCGGATTAACAAAACCTAAAAACCTATTATAAGAATTTCAATTCAATAAAATATCTGAGAAGCTAATTTTGTTATGTGACAGTAGATCTGATCCTCTGTTAAGAGCTAAACAGAGTTGACAGGATCTAAAGTTGTCAAATATATTTGATTCAATCAATTAACTACCCTGATGATGGCTGTGTTGAACGGTGATTTCAACCAGAGGAGATATTTTCATCAAAATGCGATTCTAATTTTAAATCAAATTAACTTAAATTAAGTATCAACCTAAAAACTGCTCAAATGAAATCTAATCATTAAAAACTTAAAGCAAAACTCAATCTATCCACCTTCCGTAATTGTTTATCGGAAGTGATAAATTAAGAAAACTCTAACTCGCAAAGAAACTAATGTCAAATCAAGTGTTCTATTATGTTCACTCTCAACTAATCTAATGCTAATAAGGAAGTGTCGTGTCCTCCGACAACACTAGAATTCCACGATGATGAGCTACGATCGAGTCCTCGACGGGTGGCAAGAAGACTCCATTATATATCACAACCGTAACCCGTGATGCTCCCAATGGCTTTATCCTTTGAGTGAATCATGTATATACTTGATAGGGCAAAAAACTCACGTCAGGTAGACTTAAGTTTGTCTCCTTAAACAAACACCCCTGGTCTACAGGATTTCTTCGACGACATAATCCATGTTCTCGATAAGAATCCTTGCCATGTGACTACCTCTTACTAAATACTAAGACTAATGCGCATGACTAAACGGAACAAGATCAAGACATCATCATTCTCCCAACCATCCGGTTTAAGTTGAAATGATGAATTTCATAAATCTAAAATTCTTAAAATTCCACATGCTGCTACTATACGCTACGCATTTAGTGATCTAACGACTAACTTTAATCGAAAGTTCTCTCTCACTTATTGAGATGGGTAATTAACTATAGGGGTTTGCGCCTATAGGAAACCTGAAACCAGATCTAAAGTCCTCACCAAATGAGGACGAAATCTCTAAGTAATGTCTTATCTACTATTTCATCTGCCTTCTGAAAATTACACCGACACATTTTAAATCATACTCTCTTCAATTCAATTTGTCGAGAGGTCGGTGGCGAATTTTCGGAGCCCACAATGGGTTGACGTGTAATCAAAAAGACTGAACACACAACACGTACATCTTGAATGACAGAACCTTAATTTATATTTTATGAAAAATAAGAGGTAACTAGGTGAACTAATAACCGAAGCTTTCAACATTTGAGTTCAAGAAAACATAAAAAATCATATAAACTATTTGCATTTCAATTGATAAAATCAAATTAAATTCCATAATTATAACTTAATGGTATGTGAACTACGCTCGTGTGGGGTGATGGGACCCAATAGATCTCACATGCAGTGCCTCATCAGAAACATCAACCCATCCGATCACACAAGGCACATTCTGTTTCTAGGGTTATCAAGAAAACTCGTATTCGATTTATTAAGTAGCTCATGTTTAATTCGTTCATTAAGTGAGCTAAACATGAATAAATATTTGAAGCTCAATTTATAAACGAGTCAAAAATTAATAGCCCTTTGTTCGATCATGTTTGGCTCATTTTAAAAAACAAATTATATATATATATATATATATATATATATATATATATATATATATATATATAGATATATATATATATATATATATATATATATATATATATATATATATATATATATATTATTGTTTAGATATGAAGTTATTATACTAATATAGATTTGGCATAGTAGTTTTCAAGCATGACATGCTCCTGAACAAGCACAAGTTCAAATCCTGCCTGCTAATTATTTTTTAAAACATTTTATAAATTCTAGCTAATTCAAACTAACGATCCAAACGAGCTCATTACGAACAAAACAAGCTAAACACGAGCAATAAATTTCTGAACATGAGTTTATTTTGAACAAACAAATTTTCAAATGAACTGAACGTGAATAAACAAGCTTCAACTCGCTCAAGCTGAACTAGTTTGCAACCCTATCCATTTCATATCAACCTTAGCCTCATGTTCACAGATAAAAAAAGCCTTCCTCCCCAACCTAAAAATCAACGTACCTAGGTCTCGTCACCTAAATCCCACTTAAGAAGCACAAAAAATTGGGGTCAATATATCTCCATCCAAATTATCAAAAAAGTTTTCAATCAATTAGGTTTATATTAATAAGAATATAATATAAAATTAACTACTTAATTTTACATTTCAGGATAAATCAAATTTAGGTTAAGAACATTTAGACTCAAATTTTCTTCCTAAAAATAAAAAATGATATATTTGACGCATAAATAGTCTGATAAATTTTTAAGCTAAATTCCATATAATTAATCGAATGTTGTACCTAACTCAAAGAAAATTTAATATTAAAAAATTAATCTCTTTAAATATTATTCCAAATATCCCGATTCTAAATTCTTCGCTGAACCAGTCAAATGGATCCAACGCTTTGCCTATATGGTACAGATTTGAAAATAGCCCATCGCCTTCCATTGAGGGCACGGCCAGAGAACTAAATCAAAACATAGCAAAACAAATTTACTGACGGCGATCAAATAAATGGTTGTAATCACTGCCCATGAGAGAGTTAAAAAAAAAGGGGAGCTGGACGACGGTACCTGAAGCGGATCCTCTTTAGGTCGTTCCCGCCTTGGGGCAAAGGCAGAAAAGTAATAAGAACGCCGGGCTCGACCTGCGCGACCCACTCTCTCGGCTCATCATCCATGAACGAGGCCACCACGGCGGCCGCTGCTAACTGAGTCCGATCTCTCGCTAACGGCGTCCCCTCGCCGCTTGACAGACCCCGTAAAATCGGCGTAGATCCGCAGCTCCTGCCGCTGGCACAAGCGCGCCGGTAAGAATATAGAAACCGTTCCGATCCCGACGCCGATAGAGATGACTCCTCGTATCGCCTTTCAGGCGAAGACCCGGCGCATGGCTTGCAGTGGCGGTAAGCCCCCGAAGCCTTCAAGGCCATGTCCTTGATCTGGCGTGTTTTGCGTGACCTTGGATCAGAAAGTCTAAATGAAAGCCCAAATTATGGTAAATGGCGAAATCCTAGCTGGGATCTAACCTGGGAGGTGAGAGCCTTGATGGTCTGGCGAGTGCTCGGTGTGCCGGCGACAGCGTCATTGTTATCTTCCAGCTCATGGAGTGATCCGCCGCCGAGCTGCTTCGAACAAGCGATGCAAGTTAGCATCCCGTTATGACCTCAGATTACGCAAACAACCCGCTCTACATATTTGAACGATCAAAAGGGAAAGGGACGGGAGAACTGCACTTTATTAGGGGGGGACAAAAGCGACTGGTCGAAAGTGACGGAGAAGAGAGAGGGAGATGCTTTAATGAGACTATTTCGCGGCTAAGAGACTTTAAATGGATGTTAAAGGAAGAAGACAGAGAGATTAATGAGAAACCGGCACCGCAAGGAGTAGTAGCAAAACTTCAATGGAGAATCGCCAGGCTGTGTTTGAAACCCTAAAAAGACCTCGGCAAAGTGAGAGTGAGCATCAGTGTGGGTGGCCGACGGGCAATGGAGGTTCGAACCAGTTGGCTAGTGATTTTATTTATCCCGTCATAATTTGTTTTATATTTTAAAACAAATAGTCATCTCCATTATTTATAAGTTCCATATTTAATATAAATATCTTCACATTTTTATTATTTTATTTTTGAAATTATTTTAAATATTTTAAGTATTTAATATTTATATTAAAATTTAAAACTTATCAGAACAATACTTCAACATTGAACACCAATAATATAAATATTTTGTTTTTAAATAATAATTATAAATACGCTTGTTTATTTGTATAACATTGGATCATAAATAGATTAATGAAATATGTGATTTATACTTTTAAATAGTACTTATCGTGTCACAATTTAAAGGTTTCTAATAAAAAGTCGTGACATAATTCTTTTTAATTTTGTACAATTCATTATATTTTAGTAAACTTCATCACAGGACAAAATGTTAAATAAATAAATAAAAATTTTATTTTTCACTAATTTGTTAAAAAGAATGGTAGAGATTATATATATATATATATATATATATATATATATATATATATATATATATATATATATATATATATATATATATATATATATATATATATGTGTGTGTATATGTGTTAAAGGGGGAATGCCATCGTTAAAAATTTTAAAAAGAAATGTGTCATCAACTTCTCATCACTAATAAGTTTTATTTGTGATTAATTTAAAATTTTGATAAATGTTAAATGATTAAACTAATTAAATGATAAACTTCACTTCAATAATAATAAACTTTATTATCATATCATTAATGCTACTTAAGATTTTATTAGTCACCTACTCTTAAAATAATCCATATAACAAATACATTAATTAATAATATTTTTTTAAAATGATTATATTACACTTTATGGCATTAATCTAAATTTATTTTGATAAAAGACGGTAGTTCTAGGCCTATAAAATTCAAATTACAAATTCAGTATATGACTCTAAGAATAAGTAAATTTCTATGAATAATCAGTAAAGTAATATTTAGAATAACAGAGGTTTTCGTACCATCGAATGTTGGCAAAAGAAATTTCCCCTACGAAATTCAAAGGTCTTTATATTTGGAGGTTTTAAATGAATAATTTCTAGAGAAGTATATTATAATAATCTAGCACTTACACTTAGCCTAGTGTGTCATCGTCATATAAGCAATGATTAAATTGCAATCCATATAAAATATAATGAAGTATGTTTAGTAATATTATTGGAGGTTAGGGAGATGTATGAAGAAGACAAGGCAATTCACTGCGATGATCATAACGTAAAGTGCATTATACGAGTCATATCAAAGTCATTGCAGAGATAACATAAGGCCTATCAACATTAAAAATCTAACTTAAACACTCATCTTTCCAAATACACAAAATAATATAATCACATCATGTTCTCATTCAATAGGCTTTAATTATGTGGTTGATTTATATGAAGCAAGTTATTTTTTATTATTATATTATTGTGGTATTTATTTTTGAGATATATATATAGGGGACATCACGTAGATGTGAGGGGGTACTTATTGAAGTGATCATGTACGACATTGAGATATGATATACTATCTCGAAAGATAGGGATATCACCCTTCAGTGGATCTAATCACCTAATAAGGACTTATAAGGCATGATAGGTCTTCAAATATACCAGAGATTTTTTTTCTATTTTACATGGATGAATAAAATAGGATTTATATTAAACCGGGTTCTAAAGTTTTCTATGGAGGCAAACCTTCATAGTTAATTATATCCTAAAGAATGTGAGTTTTTTTAATAATACTCTCGATTAAAGTAGGCAATTGTTGCCTCCAAAGATTTCAATGATAAGACTATCAATAAATTGGTTATTTTTAAAAAATCAAATGAGAAATATTAAGGAGAAGACTTATTATCGGAAGTCAAGGGAGATGTAGGGAATGCTCATCCTATGGTTGGACTTTATAATTTTGAAAGTGAGGAGAATTGTGTTTGAGTTGAAATTTTGTTAGATTGTTAGGGCTTATAATCCAGCAATATAAGATTGTGAAAATACCTAAGAGGTGAGGATTTATGCTTGTTGCCCGAAGAAAAACAGCTACATTGGATCCTAAATCTAGGGAGCTTTGACATAAGCCAAAGCATGACCTAAATCTAAGAAAGTTGGTATATAGTTTACCTCTACAAAAGAGAATAAATCACCCGACTGTTGGGCTTATAATTGACTGGAGTGACAGCCAGCTAACTCTTCATACGCTTTAAAACTATGTAGGCAAGTCCTACGATTTTGCAAGATAGTTGTGTTGTTATTATTTAGAAAAGAGACTAAAGTCCTTAAACCCACTTCCAAAGAGACTGGAGCATGACTGGTATGAGTAATAACTTAATCTAATGAGAAATCTTTTCAAATTTTATTTGTATTTGATACTTTATTTTGACAAAAGCCATATGATTTATTATGCCTAAATGCATGATGAAAATGGATTATGGGCTAAATCAGCAGGAAAGAGGTATTTTTCACCATAGAAGAAACCCTCAAAGGTCAAGTCTTCCCCTATCGTGAAAGGATGAAAACCCTATCTTAGTAAGAGTGAAGCAGTTGAATACATAATATTAGACATACAACATTCAGCTAAGGGCTTGCTAAATCTTTTAATTATCTTAATTTAATGCCTATGATTTTATTGTGAGGTTATGGGTTATTAAAAACTTTAGTAATGAGTTGTAATTGGGATAGAAAAATTAATTTTTTCCTAAAAGCCTAATCGCATATAGGCCATACAATAAACACCAATCATAAAGAAACTATGAAGAGGCATGTCATTTCTAATGCACAAGCTAAGCATAACATCAAGCATTTTATAACTACTACAAAAGAATAAAAAACTGATGCGGTCAGGTACCATCGTACAACCTGAAAAGAGAAAATGGGTAGCCAAGCTCTATCCTTAGACAACCCAGAATAAATATACAAATGAATGAATGTTATTGGGGGACTTCTTATCTTTATTCTTCTAGTCTTCACTTCTTTCTTCATGTATCCTTTGATTTGATTTGTTCCACTTCAAAGGTATCATAAGGTCTCTCAAGACAAAGCCTTCTAGCCACTGCTCTTCCTAATCCCCCATAATACTAATCCTAATTCCTAATGTAAAATTATATTAAAAATAAGAAAAGTAACTCTAACTACACCTATAAAACTAGCATTAGCTAAACACACCATACAACCCAAGCAGTTATATATATAATTTGGACTTAGCGCCCTGCACATGGGTAACTAAGCCCACTTGTCCTAACTCGAATTATGCTTAGGGGTTTAAGAAACTTGCAAAAGAGAGCATTTATATTTATTTTAAGCACCGCTTAAGCATAACCCCCTACAGAAAACATGATTAGGCTAATATCCACCTAACATCCAATCTGCGAAACATGCACTCTAACATCCAGTCTAAAATAATAAATCCAAATCCAAACATACATCATATCATACACCACCCTAACATAAAGCTATAAGTAGTGACTTAGTTCTAATGTGTGTGTATTAAGGTTTGTGTGGTATGTCCTAACTAAGCTTTAAGGTTATGATTTTCTAAATACGAAAGTATTTAATTATAAGAGGTTGATTTCACTTTAAATGGTTTAATTGATTTGGGAATTTTACTTAGCATTTTCTTTTATTTTATTTGACCTACACTTAGTAACTAAGTGTTATAAAGAGAAGAAAAAGAGATGATTACTTTCATCCCTATCTTAAGTCATTTATAAAGCATTTAATTAACAAGTTCTCTTTAGTGAATGGCTTATTACATATTTTAAATTAATCATAGTTTAAGTTCACTTTAAAGAATCATATTCAATATGAAAGGCATCTTAAGATTAATTTAATTGAAATATTATCACATGACATATGTCCAACCATTTATTTCCATCATATATGACATGCATATAATATTAAATCCTAAGTATACCTATGCATGCAGTATATTCCTTTTAGCACACTTTAAATGAAAGATGCATATGTGTATTTTGTATAAAATGAGATTTTTACTCATTAGCTAAATACACATTCAAGTGTGTAAAAGTTTTAAGCAAGTACTTCACCATTATAACCAGAGGAGTGAGGTAAAGATCTCCATGGGACTACTTAAAGCCTCACGTCCTTGGAATGTCCAGACTAGATATACCCACTATTCTTGAATATGCATGAATGTATAAATGACTAAAAGAATAAAAAGCTATGCAAAAGTTGTTTTTCTTTCAATTGAATTATTTATACATGTGAGCTAATGTTCTATCTAAATTTTAACATATAAATACATAGGAATGAATTCAAACAAATGTTATGTCCTTTTAAAATGGGATATACACTTGTTAACATTCAAACGTTATATAAATTCATATAGACTAAAGAAAGAGAACTACGTGTCACATGTTCTAAGCCATAGACACATGCAAGCTTATAGACATTTATAAATATTTTCACTCTAAACATTATAGTTGACTTATAAACTTTTGAAAATAACTTTGATTTAATAGTGATAATAGCCACACATATTATAGTTTTAATTCAACACACGCAGGCTTAACATAAGGAAAATTCATTTAAATTTAAATATTTTGAAAAACATGAATGCATGAATCAAATGATATACAACATTTAATATGATTGAAGATAAATAAATAAACATAAGCATGTGATTTCATTCATCCAAATTAATTCCTAAGGACAATCATATCAAATACAATTATATAAAGCAAACCAAAGCTTTTTTAATATAATTTTTAATTTCATGTTTGAATTGATTTAAGGAAAGAGAGAAAGAGGTTTGCTAATCATAATCCAATCTCATGTTTGTAAGTTAATTTGATTTAATGAAAAGGTAATTAGGTTGATTTTATGTATTAATTAAGATATGAATTAATTCAATTAATTAACCCTTACCTATGTTATCTTAAAGTAATTAGTTAAATAATTATGAGCCTATGTAATATGCAAATGAATTGAAAAGTAAATTGGCAATGGTCCTAGTAAATGAAAGGGCCTAATTCAATTGGCTCATAATTAATGGTTAATTAAGCTTAAAGAACTTAAGTACATTTATGGTTTTGCCACACATGTGAGCTAACCATAATTTCCTTAAATGTCTTTAGGTTATTGAACACCTAAATATCTACTCATGAATTGATTAAGTTCATATGTGTTTTAAGCATTAATTAAATTAATTAGGTAATTAATTAATTCACTAATCTTTAATTAATTCCCCCTATAAAAGTGAAGGGAACTTAAGAAAAAGATTAGGAGAGAAGCCCCAATCCAATTCCCTAAGCCTCCTCACTATTAAACATTGATAAATGAACTAATTAATTAAGCAAGTTGTTGTTCGTATGGTTAATTATAACTTAATTAAATTAAGAAGGTGATTAGGGCTTAATCAATCAATTTCTCCAATTAATTAACTAATAAATTCTAAGAAAAATAAGGGAGGCAGAGGTCATTCTCCTAAATAATCTTAGAAACTTTGAGGTTAGTTAGTTAATTAATTATGGAGTAATTAGGGTAATTAACTTTTCAATTAAACCTTAATTAAGCCTAAATTACTATTTAAATTTAATTAAAGATAATTTTAATGGATTCTCCTCTGAAATATCTTTAAAATGAGCTCTTATTTATATTTTTGAATTTTTCTACAATTAGTTATGAATTATGGGAGTTTTAGCCTTAAAAAACTAATTAAATAACGTTAATTAAGCCCAATCCCGTCGGCGCCATGTGGCACACTGACACGGTGCGCTTTCCATGTGGTACCGCCAGATTGGCTATTTAAGTTCTCACATACGCGGTTGACTCGGATGGCGGTGGGACGTGGTATCAATCTCGTCGTGATCTCGAATGGTGCGCAACAGTTAATAACAACTCAAATCCGAATCTAGCATTGATCGGTGGTCGTCCATTCAATCCGAGAATGGGTGGCCCGTGATCTCTCTTCCTACGAGCGATGAACGACGGAGTCCGTTCACCATGGATCGCTCAATCCGAGCTCACCCAAGCTTGGATTCACTCGAAAATAAGTCCACACCTTCGCGTAAGGGATCCACGAAGATCCAACAGATAGGATCGACTCACATGCAACTTTTCTTCATAAAGCTCCAACATATTTTCTCCCTAGAGCTCGGTTTGAATCAATTACCTCACTAGAGCTAAGATTAGCAGTTCGCACACTTGAGGAAGCTTCGTTTAGTAGAGATGAAGCCTTTGAGCAGCAATTGGATTGGTTCCACTCATATTGCTTAGAAGGCTGAGGATAGAGCTTTGGACATTCAGCTATTGTCGAAGTCCATCCTCCGGTGACTTTGGAGCTTGAGAAATGACTTGGGTGGCTTCGATGACGTGCGTGGAAGGTGTGTGTAAGAGCAATTGAGTTTTGGTTAAGAAATGAGGAAATTGGAATCAAGGATGAGCTCCACTATTTTGATTTCGCACAGGAAGAGGAAATCTAAAGTGGGGAAGGTTTAGAATCGCTTAAGAGCTTGCTAGGGAGTTTTGTTTCTATCTTGGGAGCTCAAGTGAATTGAATGGTGTGATTTCTTGTGAGAATATATCCCTCAATTGGCTGAGGTGGAAGGACGAGATTAATTCCTCAAAATTGGCTGGCCAGCCGTTATCAGAGCGATGGATTTGTCCCCATTAGGTTCACGTGGCTCGGTTTGAGTGGAGGAGTCCTTGGGAGGTGGCTTAAGGCTTGACATGGTTGGTTGCAACTCCCTTGATCCTTTGGTTTCTCAGCTTGGGAGGGAGGTGAGTTAACTCACCTCCCTTCGGTCTATGGCAAGCCTAGCCCACTTTGGGTGAGCTAAGTGGCTTAGGTGATGCTTCATTTGGGTGCTTGATGGTTGCCAAGGATAAGAGGAAAGTGGACTTTGCCAATTTTGGCAAAATCTTACATTGGGAGGCATATCCAAGGGGGATTTTCCTTGGGTTTGGCTCCAATTGGGCTTGGGCTGATTTTGAGCTGACCTAAGATGGGTTTGGGTCGGGTTAGGTCAGCTCCCAATGTCCCATGGGTTGGTTTCATGGGTTTTGGCTCAATTTGGTAAAATGGATCATGTTGGGTTAGGTTGACCAATTGATCAAATTGGGTTAAAATCAAAGCTTGGGTTAGGTTCAAATGATGATTTAAAGTGATCTAGTTTAAGTGATTTCAATCAATTTAGCTTAAGTTTGATTTTGGCTCATTTGGATTCATATAGGTCAAATGGGTCAAGTTGACCAATTTGACCAAATTGACCAAATTGGCTTGGGTTGGGTGTTGGTTCAAGTTCAATTGGTTAATCAAAAATGATTGTAGGCTTTGGTTTGAATCAATTTGAGATTTAATTTTGATTTTGGCCAATTTTACCCTTTAGGTCAATTTAGGCTAGGTTGGTCAATTGAGCTAAGTTGGGTCCAATTGATCAAATTGGAGCTTTGGTCAAGTTCAATAATGAATTCAGAAAGAACTTGAGTCATTGATTGCAATAAATTTGTGTCAAATTATGATTTGACCCATTTTGGCCTTTTAGGTCAATTTGGGTCAACTTGGGTCAAATGACCAATTGGGTTTGGTTTGGCTCAATTGATGATCAAGTCATGTTCAATCATTAATTATGAGTTGGTGTGAATCAATGGGTTCAATCAATTTGGTGTATGGTGAGTTTTGGCTAATTTGGGTTTCATTTGGGCTAAGGGTTGACTTGGTCAAATGGCCATGTTGACTTGGTTTGAGCCAATCCAAGGCGATTGATCATCTTAGCGTGATCAATGATCATGGTATAAGGTTTGGATAGGCTTGGTTCAATCCAATTTGGGTTGTATTAGAACTTAGTTCAAATGGATTTTTTAGGCCACTTTGCATCAAGTGGAACTAATGTTTAGTTTGATTTAAGTTTGGTTGGATTTATATATGAGCTTAGGATTAGAATATAAATCCAACTACAATCAATTTGGGCTATGATA
This sequence comes from Cymbidium sinense, assembly GCA_021442155.1. Classification (NCBI taxonomy): domain Eukaryota; kingdom Viridiplantae; phylum Streptophyta; class Magnoliopsida; order Asparagales; family Orchidaceae; genus Cymbidium; species Cymbidium sinense. The sequence continues at coordinate 90,196,939 of CM038218.1, read as the reverse complement.
AGTTTCGGTTCATTTAGAATTTTTAAGTTAAAAGGGCTAAACTGGGCTTGACTTGGATTGATTTCAATTTGGCTAGATGATTGTAAGTTTCATTTATATTTGAATAGATAATTGAAGGAATGCTTGATTCATAGAAAAATTCATTAGTTTTGACTTGATTTAGATGAGTTTTGGCCAAGTTCAAGGAATTAGCTTAAAGGGATTGAATTGGGTTTCGATTTCAATTTTAGATTTGGTTTTGGCTATTTGAGTTTATATTTCATTTATATTTATGAATATAAATGAAGATATAAATGACTTGTTAGAAAATCACTTGAGTTTAGAGTGATTTGGAAGCAAATTTGACTAAGCTCATTGAGGTACATCAAAAGAGCTTAGAAGAAAATTGATTTAGTTTGATTTAATTTTGGGTTAATTTGGGTTAATTTGGGTTAAGATTTGGGTTAATTTGGGTTAATTTGGGTTAATTTGGGTTAAGATTTGGTTAAGCTCATGGAGGTGGGTCCATATAGCTTAAGAGGGGTCTTAGCTTGATTTGATTTAGTTTTGATTATTTTAGTTTATATTTCATTTATATTTGTGAATATAAATAAAGATATAAATGTTTTATGAAGAGATCAATCAAGTTTGGATTGAATTAGGTGGAGATTTGGCTAAGTCCATGGAATTCAATCCTAAAGCTTAAGGAGGATTTGGGAGTTTAAATTTGATTTTAGATTTTAATCATTTGGAATTGAGTTTGGATTTGAATTCGATAAATGATTGAGGGATTGAATTGATCTTTGAAAAAATCAATTGAATTTGGATTGATTTGAATTTGGTTAAGGCTAAGTTCATAAGATAAAATCATATGGCTTACGAAGGATTTTGATTTTGGATTTGATCATGGGGGTTTATATTTTATTTATATTGGTGAATACAAATGAAGAAATAATTGATTTATAAAGAATTCAATTGATTTTTGATTTAGTTTAAAGAGGATTTTGGCTAAGCTCATCAGAGTGGATCATATAGCTTAGGAAGGATTTTAATTTTGGATTTGATCATGGGATTGATTGTGAATTTTCAAAATTTTATTTTGAATTTAGAATTTTAAATTCAGGGGTTTGATTTGAGAAGGAGAGCATGGATTGAGTTTAGGCTATAGGATAGACAAGTCTCCCTAAGTCCTTAAGGCATAACCCACTCCAAGGACTAGACCTTATAAGTCTCTATGCTTAAGTTAAGTGTTCACTTAATCACTAGAAGTATCTTAAAACTAAATAGCTCTTAGTGTCTATAAGAGTCCTAGATCTATGATGAGGAAATTAAAAACTCACTCCAAAAGTGAGGTCAACAATTATGCACAAGAAACTTATATATGTCAACCAATTCATCAATCTTAAATGAGTATGGTTATAACCAGCACTAAATGTGTTCTAATATAAGAAGCAAATTTGAAATGCAATGAAAAAAATTATGAAAAATCAAGACAATGATCTTAGTGGGAATGAAAAATAAGAGAAACCACTCTAAATTTCTGAGTCACAACATCCTACTAGAGCAAGCCTTTTCTCTGTGATGAAATTATTTATATAAATATTTTTGTTAGATTGAAATTATTTCTTACTTTCTTGATGTAATTTGAGAGATGATTTACTGATGTCTTTTTTACTTATTTAACAATTTTAATCATTTCCTTTTTCTTTTAATTTTTTGCCTAAATTTGATATATATGTGTGCAAATATTTTTGACATCAACATTGGGCATCGATGATGTTGATTTCAATGTTGATATTGATTTTAATGGCATGCATTATCTTTGTTGGTGATAGAGAATTAGTGTTAGTGTCAATATTTAACATTAATATTGGCACTCGTGCTATTATAATTCTTCAATATGAACTAAAATAAAGGCAAAAGTTATATCCTTGAAGCTAGTGAAAGATTTTAAGGAATTTTGCATTTTATTACTTTATTGGATAATGTATCCAAGATTCTCAAAGTAATATATTTGAAGTAGAGGTAAAGAAAGCAAAGCTTTAGTGTATTGTAGAAGATTTATTTGTGTATTTTTAAAAAAGATCCATTTATTTAATCATCAAAATAAAACTAATGTCAATTGATTTTCTCCCAAACAAGCATAAAAAAGCTCCCCAAGTGCTCCCAAAGTATAAAGGATGATATAAAGTAAGCTTAGTAAGGTGATCCTTTGCAATACTTATGAAGAGCATTGTGGTGTTTATTTTGGATTATGTATATGGGGGGACATCATACAGATCTGAGGGTGTACTTATTAAGATGATTGGGTATGATCGGGTATGACATCAAGAAATGGTGCACTATCTTGAATGACACGAATCACCACCCTACAATGGACCTAATCACCTAATAAGAACTCCTAAGGCATGATGGGTCTTCAAATATACTAAAAATTTTTCTTCTAATTTACATGGATGACTAAAGCATGGTTTATTTAAACTGGTTCTAAAGTTTTTTATAGGGGAAAGCTCCCATAGTTAATTACATACTAAGAAATGTGAGTTCCTTAGGAATACTCTCGATTAAAGTAGGCAATTATTGTCTCCAAAAATTTTGAAAATAGGACTATCAATAAATTAGCTATGTTTAGAAAATCAAGTGGGATAGATAAAAAAGTTGAGACTTATTATCGAAGCCAAAGAGAGATGAGCAGGGAATGCTCATGATACTAGGAAACTTAGTGAGCTTTCCAATTTATCCTATGGTTAGGCTTTATATGTTTGAAGTTGAGGAGAATTATATGTTTGACTTATAATTTTATTTGAAGGCTAGGCTTATAATCCCACAACACAAGGTTGTGGAAATGCCTAAGAGGTGAGAATTATGCTTATAGCCCAAAGAAAATAGTTACCTCGGATCCTAAATCTAAGGAGCTTTGGAAAGAACCAAAGCGCGACCTAAATCTAAGTGAAGATGGGTATATGGTTTACCTCTATAAGAGAGGATAAACCATCGACTGTTGGGCTTACAATCACCTGGAGTGGCTACCAGCAAACTCCTCCTACGCTTTAAAACTATGTGGTCAGGTCATATGTTATGTAAGATGGTTAGGTTGTTATTATTAGAAAGAAAATTAAGGTCCTCAACCCACTCCCTAAAAGACTAGAGCATGAGTGGTATGAACAATGACTTAGTTTAATGCAAATCTTTTCAATTTTTATTTGAATTTGGACTCTTCATTTTAACAAAGGCTATAAGATTTTCATATGCCTAAATGCATGTTGGAATGAGTTCTGGGTCAAATCAAGAGAGAAGATGGTGAAGCTATGTCAATAGGAGTTGCTCTCACAAGTTAAGCAGTTCCCATATATGCAAGAACGGAGGCCCTCATTTTACAAGAGTGATAGAAGAAGCATGCATGATATTAAGCATACAACATCCAGTTAAGGGGTTGCTAAAATCTTTTAATTATCTTAATTTAATATCTTGGCTTTATGTGAGGTTATGAGTTATTTATAAAATTTAGTTATGAGTTGTAGTTGGGGTAGAAAATTTATTTTTTTTCTAAGAGCCTAATCACATCCAAGCCACACATTAATCACTAATCATAAAGAAACTATGAAAAAGCATGACATTTTTATTGTGCAATTGTCAACAAAACAATAAATAATTTATAAACCCAACATAAAAGAATAACAGGCCGGTGCAGTCAGGTACTGTCGTACGAAAAGAAAAATGGGTAGCCGAGCTCTACCATCATACAACCCGGATTACAAAAAATAATTACAATTAAGAATCAATACATGCTATAGTTGTCTTCATTTTCTTCAAATTTTCATGTCTTCTTTCCTCCTTTTTGCTTCTTTGATTTGGCTCATTTCAAGGCATCACATAGCACATAAGACATAGTCTTCTAGCCAATGCTCATCCTAATTTCCCCATACCACTAATCATAATTTTTAATTGAAAAATTACATTTAAATGGAAAGAGTAAATCTAACTACACATGCAAAATAGAGGTTAGCTAAACATACATTCCACCCAAGAAATTATATTTATAATTTGGACTTAGCACCCTGCACATGGGTATCCAAGACCACCTGTCCTAACTTGGATTATGCTTAGGGGCTTAAGAAACCTACAAAGAGAGCATTTTATTTATTTTTGAGCTGCCCCTTAAGCACAATCCCCTACAAAAGACATAATTAGGCTAATAACGGTCTAACATCCTGTCTACAAGATATACACCCTAACATCCAGTCTAAAATAATACATCACAAAATAAAACATACATCAAACCATGCACCGCCCTAACATAAGGATAAAAGTGGTGACTTAATGTAAGGTGTGTGTATTAAGGCTTGTGTGGTATGCCTTAACTAGGCTTCATTATAGTTTTCTAAGTAAGAAAGGATTTAACTATAAATGATGACTTCACTTTCAGTGGCTTAATTGATTTATAAGTTTTACTTAATGTTTTCTTTTGTTTCACTTGGTTTACACTTAATAACTAAGTGTTATAAAGAGAAGAAAAGAGAGGATCACCCTCCTTTATCCCTACCTTAAGCTACATCTAAAGCATATTATTTAATCAATTGTCTTTAATGAATGGCTTATTACATATTTTAATTAATCCTAAGTTTAAGTTCACTTTAAATAATCTCATTCAATAAGAAAGGCATCTTAAAATTAATTAGAGTTAATTACTATCACACAACACATGTTTGTTCATTTCTTTCCATCATATGTAGCATTCATATGATTAAGCCCTAAACATATTTATGCATGCAATATATTTTTAACACACTTAAATGCATGCATGAATAATTTTTATAGAAAAAGAGGATTCTTATTCATTGACTAAATGCACATTCAAATGTATGAAAGTTCAAAGTAAGTACTTCGCCATTGTTTGACCAGGAGAACGAGGTAGGAACCTCCTTGGGGCTACTTAAAGTCATGCATCGGGTATCCAAACTAGATATACCTATTATTCTTAAATACATGTGGATGTATAAACAATTATAAGAATGAAAATCATACAAAAATTATATATTTTTTTGTTTCGAATTATGCATATGGAATAAGGTGAAATTTTCATTCATTAGCCAAATGCACACACAAGTGTATAAAAATTATAAGCAAGTACTTCACCATTGTTTGATCAAGGGAACGAGATAGAAACTTCCTTGGGGCTACTTAAATCCGTGCGTCCTTGGATGACTAGACTAGATATACCCGCTATTCTTAAATACTCATGAGTGAACAAACAACTATAAGAATGTAAACCATGATAGAATTGTATTTTGATTTATTTATACATGTGAGCTAAAATTATATCTAAATTCTAACATGGATATACATAAGAATAAACCCAAGCAAGTGTTGTGTCTTTTTCAAATGAACTATACACTTGTTAATATTCACATCCTTATGTAAATTCATGAAGATTAAAGATAAGAGAACTTTATATCACTTGCTCTAAGTTGTAAGCACATACAAGCATATAAATACTCATAATTATCATTACTCTATGTGTTATAGTTGATTTATATACTTTTAAAATAAATTTCTATTTAATAGTGATAATAGCTACACATATTTTTAATTTAAGCCAACACATGCAACTTGACATAAGGAAATCATTTCACTTAATTAATTTTTGAAAAGGATGAATGCATGATTACAAGTGGTATACAATATTTTAATATGATTGGAAAGAAATAAAAAGACACAAGCATGTAATTTCATTCAATCCAACTAATTCCTTAGGACAATCATATTAAATAAGCTTATTTAAAATAAACTAAAGTTTTTTATTAAGTTATTTTTAGATGTTTGATTTGATTTATAGAAAAGGGGAGATTCAATCATTTGTTGCTCCTAACCCATTTCCATGTTTTTAATTTAATTTGATTCAATGAAAATATAATTAGGTGAATTTTATGGATTAATTAAGTTGTGATATAAATTAAATCAATTAATTAACCCTTACCTATCAGTTTGGTTTCATGCCAAGTAGATCTACTATGGATGCTATACATTTGTTAAGGGGTTTGATGGAGAAGCATAGAGAAAGTAAGGAGGATCTACATATGATATTTATTGATTTAGAGAAAGCTTATGATAAAGTTTCAAGAGATGTTCTTTAGAGAGTTCTAGAAGAGAAAGGAGTTAATATTGGTTATATTCAAGTCATTAAGGATATGTATACTAGAGCATTGTGTCCCAAACACAAGGAGGATTGACAAAATATTTTCCTATTTCAGTTGGATTACATCAAGGATCAGCTTTAAGCCCTTATCTTTTTACTTTAGTTATGGATGTTCTTACTAGGCATTTACAAGAAGATGTATCTTGGTGTATGCTTTTTGCTGATGACATTCTTCTTGTTGATAAGACTAGAGAGGGAGTCCAACAGAAACTTGAATTATGGAGGTCAACTCTAGAGTCTAAAGGTTTTTGTTTAAGTAGATCTAAAATTAAATATATGGAGTGTAATTTTAGTTGTAGAAGTTCTAATGGTAGTGTTGTGACATTAGGTGAACAAGTCATTAATAAGAGTAAGCGTTTCAGATATTAGGCTCTATTGTTCAAAATGATGGTGAAATAGATGGAGATGTTATTAGTAGAATTCAAGTTGGATGGTTGAAGTGGAGAAATGCATCTGGCCTATTATGTGATAGAAAAGTTCCACTTAAACTTAAGAAAAAAATTTATAAGATGGTGGTAAGACCTACAATGACTTATGGTGCGAGAATGTTGGCCAATAAAGAGAAGCATAAGACTAAGTTAAGTGTTCTGAGAGATGAGGATGCTTAGGAGGATGAGTGGCTTTACTCTTAGAGATAGAATGCAAAATGAGTATATTTGGGAAAAAGTTAGAGTAGCTCCAGTGGTAGATAAGATTAGGGAGAGTCGCCTTAGATGGTTTGTCCATATAAAGCATCGTAGATGATGACAGAGAGTAGATGCATTAGATTTGCCTTATGTTAAGAAAGGTAGAGGTAGACCTAAAATGACTTGGTTAAGATATATAAAAAAATGATCTTAGTATACTTGATTTAAATGATAATTTGACACATAATAGGACACTGAGAGGAGAAAGGATTCATGTGACCACCTAGTGGGATTAAGGCTTGTTGTTGTTGTAATTAACCCTTACCTATGTTATCTTAAAGTAATTAATCAATTAATTATGAGCCAACATGATATGCACATTAATTGGAATTTAAATCATCAATGACCCTAAGAAATAAAAGGCCTAATGCAATTGGCTCACAGTTAGTGATTAGTTAGATTAAAGAACTTAGTTAAGTACTCTTATGGCTTTCCCACACATGTAGGTTAGCCATAATTTTCTTAAATAGCTTTAAGTTATTAAACACCTAAAGATTTACCCAAGAAACTTAATTATATGAGTTTTGAAATAATTATGATTTCATTTTAATTAATTAAGCCATTTTAATCAATGAATTAAATCATTAATTAGCCCTAAATTAATTAATTTCAATTCAAGTGAAATGAACTTAGGGAAAAGAATGGAAAAGAGGTCTCAATCTCATTCCCTATGTCCATTCACTATTATACAATGATTAGTAAGTTTAATTAATGGTTTCCTCAGTATTTAACATTTTAATTAATCACCTAATTAATTAAGAAAGTAATTAAGGCTAAGATAACCAATTTCCCTTATTAACCAAGCAATAAATCCCAAGAAAATTATTAGAGGTAGAGGCCATCCCATTAATCAACCTCAAAAAGTTTGGAATTAATTACTTGAGTAATTCGAGAGTAATTAAGCTAATTAAATTTTTAATTAAACCCAAATTAAGCCTTAATTACTATTCAAAATCAATTAGAAATATTTTTATCAAATTCCTCTCTGAAAGACCTTTAAAATGAGTCTTTGTTTATATGTTTATGATTTTTCTATGATTTGTTATGATTTTTTGAAGTTTCCTTTGATTTAAGTACTTTTTCATGATTTTTATAAAGTTCATTAATTTATTTTTGTTAAAATAGACCATTTGAGCTTCAGAATTTTATATCTTTCAATCCAGAAATTGTTTTGACTTGAAAATTTTATAGTGGGTGCATTTTAACTTCAATTTTAATTTCTGATATGATGTGTATTTTTTGTTTAATTAATGAAATTTAATTTTTACTAAAACTCAAATTAAGCTCAAAATTTGGAGATTTTAAGTTTGTTGGATTCCTCTCGGAAAGACGAATCCAACGAGCCATTGTTTGAATTTTTAGTTGAGTATTTTATTTTCTATGAATTTTGAAGTTTCAGGTTATTTAAATAATTTTTAAAATTAAAAAAATTCCTAATTTCCTACTTAACACATTCAACACCACGTGACAATGTAGGCCACATGGCATCGCGCAATTGGATGAGCGATTTTGTGTGGCTCACAGTGCCACGTGGCATCGTGCGACTGGTTGGGGTGGCATTGATGTGGCCCATGAGCGGGAAATCGGATAGCGCCACATGGATCATTTCGGACCGTCCGATCATAGATCAAATGGTCCAGATCTGATCTGCGGGATCAGAGGGAAAAAATAGGCAGATCTAATGCATAATCTCAACCGTCTGATCCCTAAGTGCGGGATCGAACGGTTGATGCTTTTTAACAGATGAAATTGACGAGAAGAATGGGAAAGTCATGCAAAAAGTGAAATGAGGTCGGATTGGGCGTGATTTCACATCGATCTTCGTCAGAAAACTTTTATTTCATATTAGAATTTTATAAAATAAAGAATACGAGGGATTTCTAAGAAAAATTTCTAAAATCACATAAAAATCATCACAAAACAAGAAATCCTAAGGCCAGTTACAGGTTTTCTTATAAATTACCTCACATGTGATGATTTTTGGTAGCAGTGTTGATCTGAGCGTGCTCCTAAGTGGAGGAAAAAGCCTTGAAGTGAGCTTGAACCCTCGTCTTCACTTCAAAATAATGTATATACCGGTCGTCACCGCTTCCTCGCCAAAATCTACTTGATTTTGGTAGTTTTTGCTCAATAATCAAGTGGAAATGTTTGTTGATTGGTTTCAGAGCTCTAAGAGGATGAAATGAGAGTGGGAGGATGAGAATAAGGGTCCCTATTTTTTGTGCTTTGGTTTTGGCCAAAAATTTTCTTTCATTTTTGATTTTTGGCTCAAAATGGCTTGGGGTGGCTGGGAATGAAAGAAAATCATCCTAAGTGGCTCATTTTGGTTGGCTAAGGCATGGGAGATGGCTGCCATGAAGGTCAAATGGGTGTCCTAGCAAGGGGAGGTGGAATTCCTTCATGCGAAGTGTTCCAATGGGAGAGGTGAGGTGAATTCACCTCCCCATGAGTCATGGCTGTGCTAACCACCTCTAGGGTCAGATAATCAGTGTCCTTGGTGTCTAGGTGGACCAATGGAAGAGTGCCAAGTGGCCAAGGAGAGAAATGATCATTTAAGCAAGTGTCTTTTCTCATGGGATGCCTTTAACCCAAGGGCAAAGTGTTCATTTGGTATTGGATTTGAATTGATCAGATTTGAAATTATTCAAAAGTGAGTTGGACCAAATTTCAAGTCATTTGGAGTTCATTTGGTTTAATTTGGGTCAATTTGACCCATTTGGGACAATTTAGGTCAAATTGGGTTAGGTTGACCAATTGGTCAAATTGAGTCAAACCAAGGGTTGGATCAAGTTCAAATGACCATTTGGAGTGCATTAGTTTAAATGGTTTTAATCAATTTGGTTTAATTTAGATTTTAGCCAATTTGATCCTTTAAGTTAATTTAGGTTAAATTGGGTTAGGTTGACAAATTGGTCAAACTAAGCTTAATTATGACATTGGTCAAGTTCAATAATCAAATTGGAATGCACTTGAGCCATTAGTTATAATAAATTTGGTTTAGGTTACAATTTTTCTAGTTTGGATTCATATGGGTTAAAGGGTTGACTTGGTCAACGGGCTAGGATGACATGATGTTTAGATTGGCTTAATTCACTATGATTTGAATTGAATTGGATTTTGGTTCATGTAGGTAAAATTGGCCACTTTAGGTTAAGTGAGCCAATTGAGTTTAGTTGGCTTGATTTTGAGTTGAGTTTGATTTAGTTGAGTTTATATATGGATTTGAGATTGACATATAAATTCAATTGCAATTGGTTTGAGTTCAAATGAGTTTTGGTTCATTTGAATATTTCAAGTCAAATGGGATAGGTTGGGTTTGAATTGAGTTGATTTTGACTTGGCTTGATGATTGTAGTTTATGTTTTTATTTGGCTAAATGATTGAAGGAATGATTGATTCATGAGAAAGTCTATTAATTTTGGCTTGATTTGGATAAGACTTGGTCAAGTCCAAGAAATTGGCTTAAAAGGCTTGAGTTGGGTTTTGATTTAATTTTGGATTTGGTTTTATCTATTTAAATTTATATTTTATTTATATTTGAGAATATAAATGAATACATAAGAGATCCATGAGAAAATCACTTGAGTTTGGAGTGATTTGGAAGCAAATTTGACCAAGCTTAAGGATGTAGGTCAAAAGGGCTTAAATAAAAAATTGATTTATTTTGATTTATTTTTGGTCATTTGAATGTGGGTTTCATTTATATTTATTAATATAAATGAAGGAGTAATTAGTTTATAAAGAAACTAATTGATTTTGGGTTGATTTATATGAGATTTTGCTAAGTCATCGGAGGTAGGTCCATATGGCTTAAAAAGGGTTTTGATTGGATTTGGATTTAGTTTGATTTAGTTTTGGCTATTTGAATTTATATTTCATTTATATTTGGGAATATAAATGAAGATATGAATGATTCATGAAGAGATCAATCAAATTTGGGTTGAATTTGGTGGAGAATTGGCTAGGTTTATGGATTTCAACCATAAGGCTTTGAGGGGGATTTTGATTTTGGATTTGATTATGGGTTCTAATCATTTGATTTGGAATTTGGATTTAGATTTGGTATTTAAGTTGAATTTTAGGCTTGAGAAGGAAAAATAAAGTCTCTAAAGCACAAATATTCAGTCTCTAAGTAAAATTTTTAAAATATCCACAAGAGCTCTAAGAGCTCTAGATGATGAAAGAACTCACTAAAAGTGAGGTCAACAAAACATAACCATTATATAAATGCAATAACCTTTTTATTCACTTTTCTTTATATGCTTATAAGATAAGACTCTATTTTTTGCTTGGCTTCTTTCTACTTGTTTCTTTTTTAAGTTTGCATCTTCATAGCCTAATATATAAATTTTATTATTGTCTATAATTATGGGTGATAATTAATATAATCTTAATTTATGTGTATGCATGACCTAAATTTTTTATTACTTTTCTCCTATATGAGACTATGCTCTTTAGATGCCTTTGGGATGAATTTATAATATTTTTAAGTTATCTTAGTTAATTTTTGAGATGACAATAAAAAGGAATTTCCTATAATTAGAATATAGTTAGTAAGGACATTGTTTAACACTATATGCTAATTAGGGGTACTAAATTTTAGATGTCATCACAAACTTTTAAATGAATAGAGCTCTTATACTTTAGAGGATCATACTTCTAAGTTTTTTTATAATTAAAAACTTTGTGTCATTTAAATATTATATCTTATAATATTTTTTATGAGTAAAAATTGTGTCGCTCAAAGATTATAAAGATTATATCTTATAATATTTTAAGATAATATAATAATGTACCTTTAGAAGCTTATCCCCCAAGAGATTTTTAAATATGTGAAATTTATACACCCTTTGATGCCTATGCTTTCTAAGATTTTTTAGATAAGTAAAAATCTTGTATCTCTTGAGGCTAACCCTTTCAAGATCATATTCATCATTTGCTCTCATGAGGCTTTTTAGTAAGGACAAAATTTAATACTAACTTTCCATCAACGATTCACTATTATCATGTCTTCAATGGTTTAGAGTAGAGATCATATTCATCACTTATTCACATGGGGGCTTTCTAATAAGTACATTTTATAGCTTCTAAGGCTTATATCTTTTAAATTTTTTAAATGAAAAAATATATAATATTATTTATAACAAAAAATTATAATGGTATAAGGCTTATATCTTTTAAAGTTTTAAGATGAAAATTTACTCAATAGTTTTATAAATGATAATATATAGAATTTAATTGCAAAATATGGTCCTTTAGATACCCCCTAAAGTTAGACATTGTGACCTAGTGAAATGAAAACTTCTTTAGAAATCCCAATAAAATGACACTTGATTTTTTCTCCTTTTAAGAGGTATATTATTCAATATAATGATTATAACTTTTATGAAAATCATAATATGAAGAAGAGCTATTTTTAGGTTGCTTTAAGGGATTCTTCAATTAGATTTATTGGTGATAATAAGAGTGAGATAATGATTGATTTTTTTTCAACACTTGGTACTGTAAAAAATTTAATATTTATGTGAAGAATAAATGCAATAACCATGAAGCTAAATAGTAGGAGTGATCTGAATATTACATTGTAGATGGAGCTAACAACTACTACATATCCTGAAGTAAATCAAAAAGATCAATTACAAAAGTAGATTTTCTAAGGTGACCATAAGAATAATATGCTAATATTTTTTGTATTATTTACTCTAAAACTATGAATATCATGAGGATAAGATTAGAGCTCTATTTGGGCTAAGATTCATGAATGAAAAAAAGGATAGAATGTCCACTAAATCATCTTAATCAACATAATATTATATATAAATATAATAAATATCTTAGATTTATCATATATAGTAAAAGAATATCACTATCAATAACACCTTATTTAAAATCTTCAGTTATTAAAAGTATTTTAATTATTCTTGGATGCATATTTTTATTTATGATGATAAATAGATTATAGTGGTATTCTTAAAATAGTATAAATGATTTCAATAAGTTTATTATCATGAACCTTGTGATCTTCTTTGTAATATGGATATCCATTTACAAATTACTCTTATAAATAGCATTCTATTTGTCTTTGTGACTAGAATTTTCAATCTCTTCCTTTACAGGAAGATATTTTTTTGTCAAATACCATCTTGAATAGTGAGAATGATTTTTTTGGGATTGATGTCCATTGTTTAGATTTTTTAGTAAGTTTAGCCACCTAAATTTTTTTAGCATTATGAATCTTTATTAAATTGTTAGCCCTAAATGTATTTAATGAGTTGTAATGAAGTGATTAATGCTTTTGATAAGATTATTAAGTTTGATGACAGCATGTCATTTTATCATTCCTCTCTTTCTTAGAGACTTCATACAACACCTTTTAAGCATTCTTATATTTTCTAGAAGGCAGATTAAATTACTTTTAATAAGTATTAATAATCGTGAGATTTGATAAGCCATCAAAGAGAATCTTAGAAATGGCTCTTTAAAGATCTCAACCTTATTTCGATAAAGATCACAAACATAAAATTATCTTTAATAATTCTTCAATTTATAATAAAGTACTTGATAAAAAGCCTAAGCCTAATCAAATGAGAAATTATGGATAGTCCTATCAAAAAGAGATTAAAGCCAAGTCTATTATATATATGTGTGTGTGTGTGTGTGATAGTCCTTTAGTTATCAACATGTTCGAGATCATAGGAGACCATCATGAGAATCAATAATAAGTAACTTAAACTCAGCCAAAATAGAATGTCAGAGAATGGAATAAATTGAAAGTGAAGATTCTTGAAAATTATAGCAAATAGCTAGTTAAGTTTTATCCCATAAAAATTTGTTCCCTTAAATAAGATGTCAAATTTTGCCTCTTATGATATTACAAGAGGCATCTATAAGTTAAAGTTAGGTCAAGTCTACTCTGACTATTAGAAATTAGGGTTGGTTGAACAACAAATGAAAGATTAATTGAACTTGTAATGTTGAGGATATTTTTCTAAGCTATGGCAACCAAGGAAGTTGAGATTGATGTTATTTCATCTTCTAAACATAATCTTACAAGTATAGGCATGTGTGGTCTTCAATAGCTAAATTATAAATTGAAAAAGTAATTTCTATATTAATATGTTATATGGGCATTCTATCTAACACCCATTAGAGAAAGATTTATAAAGCCGGTGATAGTGGATTGGTTCCATAAATGATGCTTAAATATTGGGTACTAAAAAATTTATAAAGGCATAGTGGGATTTTTTTTGTCTTAGTATTACATAAAAATTAACATACATAAATAAATATGCTAATAAAAAGCACAAGAATTTTTGCATAAAAACATTAGAAATTCAAAAAAAAAGAAAAAAAAGAATCTACCCCAACTAAAATAATCCACTAATATATTAGAGATTACAAAATTTTTGCCTTACTCTCTAATTGAAGGTGGAATTATGATATGTGGGTTATCAGCTTGGCTTTCTATTAATGTAATGAAAAATCCATATAATAATATGGGAGGGTAAACATCAAAAACAATTGGTGGTCAAGATATGACTGTCCAGCTCTGGTGGATATCAACTTTGGTTAGAAGATGGCTACAATAAGCAAGGCATGATAGTTGAATGATGACATTAGAGTGCCAACAATCAATTTATGATGGTCTAGTGATAATGAGTGTCGTCCATTATCACTATTGTCAATTATTGGAAAGAGCTAAAGGATTTTTTTTTTAAATTTGTATGTTCTCTTTCAATCTAGCCTAGATCACCTTTATGTAAAAAATGTGGATTTATTTGTAGATTCTTGGAGTAATACTTGATTATTTTGCCTAATTTTTAAAAATTTCATCATATGATATATATTGATCTCCTTGATCATAAATTTATTTTATATTTCTAAGTACCTTAATATTATTAGAATTGAATGATCTTAAACTCTTTGGATTATTCTCATCCAGACTCTTATTTTGATCATAAGCATACATGATTCATAGATTGTTTGATCCTTTAACTCCTTGATATATGACCATTTGAAGTCTTACTGGAAACACTTTTTGTGTCTTTGAATTCATCCCATTAAAATGTTTGTGTCAATGATTAGTTTTCCAAAAATAGGCTTCAAATGATCTTACAACTAATTTTAAAAACTATTTATTCAAAATTAAATTAAATTAAATTCTATATTAACTAAATTGTAGCCCAATTTAATTTAATTTATTGCTCATATGGTCTACCGTTACTGTCATTTATGCAAATATATGATTGCAAAGCATTCCAAGTTGTCTTAGGCCCATAATTTATACTAAACTAAGGAGGCCAGCTAGTCATCAAATGATACTCATTCATGGTCAACATCTTGAAATAGTGGCTGCCAATTTTATAATTTAAAATAATCACTAAAATTTTAAACAACCTATGGGCTCCAAAAATTCGTCATCGGCCTCTCGATTAAGAGAATTTGATTTAAATGTCGATCAAACTTTTAGAAGGCAGATGAAATAGTAGATAAGACACTACCTAGAGATTTCTTCCTCATTTTTGTGAGGACTTTAGATCTAGTTCCAGGTTTGCTATAGGTGCAAGCAACTATAGTTAATTACCCCTCTCAATGTTGAGAGAGAACTTTTGATTAAGGCTAGCCATTAGATCGTTGAGTGCGTAAGGTATAGTAATAGCATATGGAGTTTAAAATTTGGAATTTAGAATTTATGAAATTCACCATTATTTAACTTAAAGCATATAGTTGGTGGAATGATGATGTGTCCAATCTAGATCCCATGATTTCGTCATCCCGGGCTATCATGGTCCCTAGTCTACTTAGTCAGAAGAGGTAGTCGACCCAACCTGATCGAACGATCCCTATCAACAACCATGGGTTATGTCATCCAAGTTATCCTTGTAAACTTGGGGTGGTGTTTGTCTAAGGAGACAACTTAAGTCCACCTTAGTTGACAAAAGGGATTTGTTCCTATCAAATATACCCTATGATTCATAACTTAAATGGCTAAGTCATTGGGGAATATACGTGCTACGGTCGTGACCATAATATAATGGTATCATTTGGCGGCAACAACCCGATCAGAGGACTCTGGTCATAACTGCATCATATGTGAAGCCTACTAGCCAAACTATGTGGACAGAGGATATGAGCCATGTCCTTACTAGCATGAGATTATTTGAGTTTGAATATAATGATTTATTTTACTTGACATTAGCTAATTTGTGAGCTAGAGTTTTCTTAATCGGCCATCCCCAACAAATGATGGTTGATGTGTGGATGAATTATTGGTCTTAAGTATTTAAATAATAAATTTCATTTAGTTCAGATATTTACTTAGTTGAAATTTAGTTTTATGATAAATTATTTTAGAGCTCAAGTATCTTTTGATGATAAGGTCCGCTCCAGTTGAGATTTTTAATCAGCGCGACCATCATCGAGGTATATATGTCTGCTTAATCATTTAGTTTATTATTTCAGATCCTATTGACTCTATTAATTTAATAATAGAGGGTCACATCTAGATTTATATTTTGAGCATTTTGAATTTTAGAATACTAAATATGATATCATAAATATTTTGATAATAGTTACCCCTCCAGTTGATATCTTCAATCATCTCAGCTATCATTGGGGTAAGCCTTATCAACTCTACTTATTTACTAGTAGAGGGTCAGGTCTATGACTTATGTATAATTTAAATTCTTTAGGAGATTGATATCATAACAGACTTTATCAACTCTATTGCAAATATAGATGATTGAGTCTTATAATCTAGTGTAATTTAAGTTTATATAGAAGTTGATCACTTAGTTGACCCTGTCAACATTATTTCATGCATAGAGGATTAAGCCTACTGTGATCATATTCTATGGATGTTGACCTTACTTTTGGAGTGAGCTCTCAACTTCTCTATCTTATACATAGGACTCCTCTAGATACTAAGAGTTCCATAGTCTTGAGACTCTTCTAGTGATTAGGTGAATACTTAACCTAATCCTAGAGACTTAGAAGGGTTTATCATATGATTGGGCTATGCATTAGGGATTTAAGGCAACCACTTACCCTATAGCTCAAATTCAGCCCATGTACACTCCTTCAAACTGTTGGTGAAATAGTATGTGTTAAAGCTCTTTTATGTGTTGAAAGAAAAGTTAAGCATATGAAAGGAGGTTTTGAAATGGTATATGGGTCAAATCCTAAATTATATGCAAGTCTCCCTCTCTTTTTATGTTAATATTTGTTACTTTTGTGTATGCTTAAAGTGAAACTAGAAGTATGAAAGGAAGCTTTTGAATTGGTATATGGTTCAAAATCCTAAATTATGTGCGTTGACCTCACTTTTGGAGTGAGCTCTTAACATCCTCTTAGACTTAGGAATCTTTTAGACCCTAAGATTTTCTTAGTCATAAGACACATCTAGTGATTAGGTGAACACCCAACCTAAACCTAGAGACTTAGAAGTGTTAATCATAAGATTAGACTATGCCTTAGGGTTTAAGAAAATTACTTATCCTATAGCATACACCCAATCTAGATACACTTTTCTCAAATCAAACCCAGACTCAATTCTCAAACCAAATCTCAAATTCAAATTCAAATTCAAATTTCAAATCTAATTTCAAAATTTTACTCCAAATGATTGAAACCCAAAATCAAATTCAAAAAACCCCTTAAGCCATATGAACCATATTCATGAGCTTAGCCAAATCTTTCCTTAAATCAAATCAAACTCAATTGGTCTCTTCATAAATCAATTATTCCTTCATTTATATTCACAAATATAAATGAAATCCAAATTCAAATGACCAAACCCATATTGAAAAACCCTTTAAGCCAATTCTTTGGACTTAGCCAAATTCTATCCAGATCAAGCCAAAACCAACAAATTTTCTCTTGAATCAATCATTTATTCAATTATCTACCCAAATATAAATAAAACCTACAATCATCAAATCAAATCAAAACTAAACCAATTGACCCACTTAGGTGCACTTGACCTAAAGTGACCTAAAGGACCCATTTGAGCTAACTTCTAATCCAACCTAAATTGGATTGAACCAAGCTCACCAAAATCTTCCACCATGATTTTTGATGACCCTAGGATGATCAATTGCAATCAATTGGGCCAAACCAAGCCCAATTGGCCATTTGATCCAAATTGACCCAAATTAGCCTAAAGAACCAAATCAGGTCAAATCATGATCTAACCCAAATTGATTGCAACCAATGGCTCAATCTTATTCCAAATTGATTATTGAACTTTACCAAAGCAATAATTGAACTCAATTTGATCAATCGAGCCCAATCAGTTAACTTGACCCAACCTAGCCCAAATTGGCCTAAAGGCTCAATTTAGCCTAAATCAAAATTAAATCTAAATTAATTCGAAACAAAGATAACATTCATCTTCAATTAGCTAATTGAACATGAATCAACTCATTTCCCAAGCTAATTTGGCCAAATTTGGTCAAATGGGTCAATTTGACCCAAAATGACCCATATGACCCAAATTGGGCCAAACCCCTTGAAACCAAGCCAAAACCCATTGGGGGCTGATCAAACTCAACCCAAACCAATTTAGGGTCAGCCAAAAATAACTCAACCCATTTAAATCCCTCATAGATCCTCCCCCATGTAGGATTCCACCCAACTTCATTTAATTCTCCCATCACATGCACTTAACCCCCATCACATGGCCCCAATATTTCAATTAAACAAATCTAAACTTAGGATTAATTAAAACACAGAATAAAGTATTCACTAAATAAAATCTAAATATGAATCCACTTTAGAAATCACTTAGGGGTAGGGAAGGAAAGAGAAGTCCTCTTCTCTTTTCCCTCTCTTTACAACACTTAGTAATTAATTGTAGGATTCATTCAAACCTAAATAAAGAATCAAATAAAATCAACCCAAATCAACTAAATACTAAAATGAAACCACCCATCTAAGTTAAACATCCTCACACTTAGAAAATCCAAACCTTAAAGCTATAGCAAAGCATACCACATAAACCTTCTAAAGCACACACATTAAGCTAAGTCACCACTTCTAGCTTTAAGTTAGGGTGGTGCATCGCTTGATGTTTGTTTTTATTTTATGATGTATTATTTCTATTCTGGTGAATATGCATAGAATGAATGGTAGGGTGATCTTAGTCTAACCATTATTTTCTACAGGAGATTGTGCTTAAGGGGCACTGTAATAAATAAAAATAGAAATACTTTTGTTGTGCAAGTGCTTATACCCCTTAAGCATAATACAATAGGTCAGGTGGACCTGGTTACCCATGTGTGGGGTGTTAAGTCCAATATACACTCTTGGGATTTATATGGTTTGTTTAGCTAATCTCTATTTTGTTGGTGTCAGTTAGATTTACTTTTCCCTTTCATGTAATTTTTGCAATTAAGATTTTGGAATGATTGTTATGGAGGATTAGGATGAGCATTAGTCATAAGATCACCTCTTATGTACCATATGAAGCCTTTGGATCAACCATATTCCAACCATCCAAAAGAAGGAACTAAAGAAGAAAGAAAGAAGAAAGAAGAAAGAAGAAAAGAAGAGAGAAGAAAAGAAGAAAGAAGAAAAGAAGAATGACGACCCCCATAACATGAATTTCTTACTCGATTGTAAATTAATTCATTTATAATTTGGGTTGCATAAGGGTAGATCTCGGCTACCCAATTTATTTTTTGGGTTTGTGCAGTGGTGCCCGACCACAAATGGCATTTTATTCTTTTGTGTTAGCTTAATAAAATGTGTGATGTTTTGTTTAGCTTGTGCATTAAGATGACATCTTTTTCCTAGTTTCTTCCTTACTTGATGTATGTCTTGGATGACGATTGAGCTTTTAGGAAAAAATAGATCTTCTATCAAATTAATCAACTCAAATTTAAAAATAAACAACTCATAACCTCACTTAAAGCCTGAGTCAAATGATTGTCCAAAAATGAAAAAAATATGTAGTATATTTTGCATTAGATCTAAGTCATTTTTCATGCCCTTACATGATCTAGTCTCTTAGGGAGTGAGTTTAAGAACTTAGTCTCTTTATAAATAAATAAATGCTTAGCTATCTTGCATAAAGCATATGACTTGCCTACATGAATTTAAAATCATAGGAGAAGTTAGTTGGTTGCCACCCCTAGGTGATTGTAAGTCTAAGCAGTTTGGTGGTTTGTCCTCTCTTGTGGAGAAAAACTAAATGCCCATTTTTATCTTAGTTTTATGTTGTGCTTTTGTCCCTCGCCAAAGATCCCTAGATTTAGGCTCTGAGATTGCTTCTCACTTCTATGGGTCATATGTATAAATTCTCACCTCTTAGGTATTTTCACAATCTTGTGTTATGGAATCATAAGCCCTAAATTTTTAATGAAAAACTCAACTCAAAAAAATTAAATCAATTTCAAAAATGTAAAGCCCAACCATAAGATATTTTGAGAGGCTGGCTAGGTTTCTTAGCATTGTGATCATCTTCAATTATCTTCCATTAGCTTCGATAATAACTCTCTCTCTTTGATTAATTCAATTTGATCTTCTAAAATAAACTAATCGATTGATAGTCCTACCTTTTAAAAATTTTGGAGATAATGATCATTTACCTTAATCGAGAGTATTTTTGAGGAACCCCCTCTCTTAGAATGTAATTAACTATAGGAGCTTGCCCCTGTAGGGAACTTAACTAACCTAGGTTAAAATAGTCCCTACTTTACTTTTTCATGTAAAGTAGTTGAAGAATCTCTGGTTTATATGCAGATCCATTATCTTTAGGAGTCCTTATTGAGGTGATTAAGTCCATTGTATGGTGGTGACTTCTATCTTTCGAGATAGTACACCTCTCCTCAATGTCATACCCGATCACCCTTAATAAGAACATATGCGGATCTACCTGATGTCAAAATGCATAAAAGAAGAAAGTATATTTCTATCTTCATTTTATTTCGCATAGAGTGAAGATGGAAGTATATAATTTTCTTTTAGAAATTATATACATAATATATAATTTCACCACAGGATTTTTCTGACGACTCCGTTAGGGAAGGTTCCTCTCTCCATCTTTGGTAAATGATCATTGTCTCCAAGTATCGATAGTAGGTTTGTACTTTGGTATGAATCCAAGAATATCTTTATTTCCATTGGCACTTAGCTTATTTCTTCCTTAAGTTAAGTTAGCCAACATCTTTAGGTTTTAGGGCCTCACCCCGTGTTGGTCTTAAAACCCCTGTTGGGCTCCCCAATGGGCAAAAATAAAAGCTTAATAAAAAAGAATTAATTAAAGACTTCCTCCTTACCATTTTTATGGTAAGGAAAGGTTCATTCTAAAATAATAAAGACAAAATAAATCTTTCATAAAAATTCTTGCTTTTCAAAAAGCACTCTTTCAAAAATGCACATAATAAAAATTTTCCATAAAAATTTTCCTAAATCACCTTCATATAACAATCTTCAAGATTGTTATATGCTGGATCATCATTTACAAAAAAAATTCCAACAATCACATTTTCTAAAAGCACAAATGAACTTCTTCACTCAATCCATTTTGGTGAAGACCTCATTTCCAAAATTAAGATTTCAACAATCACATTTTTTAAAAGCACAAATGAGCTTCATCACTCAATCCGTTTTGGTGAAGACCTCATTTTTCAAAAATAAGATCCAAACAATCACATTTTCTAAAAGCACCAATAAGCTTCTTCACTCAATTCATTTTGGTGAAGACCTCATTATTGACCTCTAAGTGTCATTAAAGCACAAGTCAAATTTGACATTTAAAATGTATGCATAAATCAAATGCATATAAAATGGTCGAAATGACCTCCGATTGACATCGAAATAAAAATCATTACAACTTTGAAATTCCATTCAACACATTCCACATGTGTTAAGTTGGAATTTTCACCTTTTCAAACAAAATCAAAAATAAAATTTTCAAAAGCACATGTGATACCTCTCCATTCAATTGAATGGGCGTTTCATTTTCAAACAAAATCAATAATAAATTTTTCAAAAGCACATGTGAAACCTCTCCATTCAATTGAATGGATGTTTCATTTTTAAACAAAATCAAAAATAAATTTTCCAAAAGCACATATGAACATTTCCATTCAATATGCCTAAATTTATTTAATGGATATTTCATTTCCAAATAAAATTACATTACTTTGAAATCCCACTTAACATATTCCATATATGATTAAGTTTAGATTTCCTCTTTCAAAAATTGATTTCCATCTCACATACCCAAATTTGTTAAATAGAAATCTCTCTTTTCAAACTCAATAAAAAAAAAAATTTTTACAAAACATATTTGGAACTTCATTCTAGCATATCCCATTTGCTAAAATGAAGTCTCCCTTTTTCTAAAAACAAAGTTTGAAACATACTTTTGGAGTTTCATTTAGCATACTCAAATTTGCTAAATGAAATATTCCTTCCACAAAAATTTTCAAAAACATATTTGTGACTTCAATTTAGCATACCCCATTTGCTAAAGTGAATTTTCTCCTTTTCAAATTCCAAAATAAAAATTTGAAACACACTTTTTGGAATTTCATTTAGCATACTCAAATTTGCTAAGTAAAATTTCCATTTCACATAATTCCCAAAAACACTTTTGGAACTTCATTCTTTTGCATACCAAATTTGCTAAAGTGAAGTCTCCACTTTCAAAACAAAACCAAAGCAAAAAAATTTTAAACACATCTTTTGGATTTATTTAACACACTCAAATTTGCCAAAGTAAAATTTCCATTTCACAAAACAAAAAAGAAACATATTTGGAACTTCATTCTAGCGTACCCCATTTGCTAAAGTAAAGTCTCCCCTTTACAAAACCAAAACACAAAAATTTTAAACACATATTTTGGAATTTCATTTAGCATACTAAAATTTGCTAAGTGAAATTTCCATTTCACAAAAATTTTCAAAACACATTCAGAACCTCATTTTGGCATACCATCTTTGCTAAAGCGAAGTCTCTTTTTTTCAAAATCAAAATAAAAATTTTCAAAAAGAAAACACATTATGATTTCCTTAGCATACCCTAATTTGCTAAGGATCATACTTTTCAAAATCAAAATTTCCAAAAAAAAACACATTAGGATTTTCTTAGCATACTCAAATTTGTTAAGAATTTTAATTTTCAAAAATCAAATCAAAATCAAAAGAAAATACACTAGGATTTTCTTAGCTAACTCAAATTTGCTAAATGAGAAATTCCTATGGATCCTATTTTCAAAAATTTTCAAAACAAAACACACTTGGATTTTCTCATTTAGCATACCCAAATTTTCTAAATGAGAAATTTCATTTCTCTTTTCAAATGACAAAATGATTCATAAGACAAAGCAAACAAAGAAAGAAAAAAAAGAAACAATTGTTTTCAAACACCTCACTTAGCATACTCAAATTTGCTAAGTGAACAAATTCAAAAAAAAAAAATCACAAATCCAAAACAAAAATCAATTGACCCTTACTTTAACATATTCAAATTTTTTAAAGGAAAGGCTAATTTTGAATCATGAACCTATGGAAGCATCTTTCTAAAAATATTTGAACCCATTTTCAACATACCCAAATTTGTTAAAAATGGATTCAATATTCAAAAATTCATCTTTCCAATCAAATCTCTAAATATTCCCTAAATCCATTTGAACCCCACTTAACACTTCCAAAATGTTGGATGTGGGTTCAAATTTTAAATTCAAATTTAAAAATCAACAAGACAGAAGTCTGATCCAAGTTTATTTTTAGCATTGCACTCTCGTTCAGCATCAGTCTTAGTTGCAACTTCAGTTCAATTTTTTAGTTATAGTTGATTGTTATGGCTTCTCAAAAGTATGTGTTTACCTTCCCTTATAGCATGGACTTGTCCCTAGATCAGGCCAGCATTCTTCGTACTGATTATGCCCACCTCATTCATTTTGGATGAGGCTTTGAGGGGGCGAGGATTACCTATGAGGAAATTCCCCTCACAACTGTTAGTAGGACCGCAGTGGCTGGGCAGAAGCTGGTCATTCAAATTGACTTGCCATCAGACTCTCATATCCCCTCACTGAAGAGGAAAGCAGTGATAGTTTCTACAAGAATGCAGTTAGTGTCGATCTGTGATGCTGTTTCTCTCCTCTTTGGACTAGCACCCACTCATTAGCACCCTTGAAGGGTAAGGATACTATGATCCTAGAGATTATCTCCCCAGCTTTTAAGGTTGGGTCTAGTTATTACTCAGCTCACCCCACCAAGACTAAGAGGAGAAACAAAAATTGCATAATAAATGGTACCATACACGCATCGCCAGGGAGATGGAGGCCGCTTAACGGTCAGTTGTGGAGGAGTTTCCCACTCTAATTTCCCCACTGGTTATAGTGAACCAATTTCATCCTCTTTCTTGGTCTAATAGAGAGGATGCTAGGAGGATCCCTTCTTCACCTCCACCAGTGGTTCAATTTCAACTATGAGTATGAGGTATGCAACCTATTGTCTATTGTTGGCGGGACTATGGACGTTCTGAGTCTAAGGCTCAATTTTACTTGAGATATGTCATCCCATGCAGTGTGAGGAAACATCTATGGTGGTAGAGGGCCAGGGAGGCCCACACTATAGTTCATATCATTAGCTGAGAAAGGCGAGGTTCCGCCAGCCTCTTCACTCATTGATTTTCGACGGCACTACCCACACCGATCACTGCGATATTATTCTACATGACCCATCATGAAGGAGGGTCCCTGCAGAGTCGAGTTCCACCACACCGCTTACCCTCCGTCACATTTTCAGCTCACATGATCATCTCCATTTCAAAGGCCATAAAGGCTACCTCAGAGGAGAAGAGGACCTCGTTGGTGATCTGACTATGACCAAAGGATCTTATTCCACATCGCCATGGGGCCAAGCTCCTTGCCTCAGGGTGCAAGGAATGGTGACCCAAGCATAGTGTTCGCCCCTTCACCAACACCAAGACATAGAGATAGGGTAGTCAGGGAGGAGATGACAGCCTAGTTGTACCCATGATAGTAGATTCATGAGTATCACCCCTTTCAGTCAGATGATGAGTACATTCTAGTGAGTTCATGGATTGATTCTCCAATGCGGAGGTTTGGTGCCTCCCACATGACAGTGATCAAGATCATCTGAATGTGCTAGTCCAAATTAATCATTCTCTAGAGGACATAGTAGCACATTATCTTATGAAAAAAAAGAGAAATCTTGGGATATGATTGGTCTGATGAGGACAAGATTAGCTTTGATCCCAATGAAGATGATTTGTTAGGAGACTCAACAGGGGTTTGCATGGTAGATACCATAGGATCCCTCCTCAGAGAGCAGTAGGCTTATGGTGAAATATTTCCACACACATATTAGAGTCGCCTTCAAATCTATGGAGAAAGGAGAGGCAAAACTATATTTATAGAAATTCATCTTGGTAAGATGCCATGCAGATCTGAGATTTATTGTGTGGATATGCATCAAGAATAGTGTATTATCGAAGAGAAGTCACTACCATTTATTGGAACCAATCCCCTCAATAAGGACTCCTAAGGACGATGGGTATGCATATGTACCAGAGATTATTTCCCTAATTTACATGGAAAAGTAAAGCATGATTTATTTTAAATTGGGTTCGTTAAGTTCCCTACAAGGGCAAGCCCCTATAGTTAATTGCATCCTAAGGAATGGGGATTCCTTAGGAAAACTCTCAATTAAGGCAAATGATCATTGTCTCTAAAGATTCAATAGGAAGGACTATCAATCAATTGATTTATTTTTAAAGATCAAATGGGATTGATCAAAAAGAGATTTATTATCAAAGCCAAAATGGGAATAAGTAGGAGATGCTCACGATGCTAAGAAACCTAGTGAGCCTCTCAAACTATCTTATAATTGGGATTTAAGTTTTTAAAATTGATTTAGTTTGTTTGAGTTGCATTTTTCATTAAAAATTTAAGACTTAAGATTCCTTAATACAAGATTAAAGAAATGCCTAAGCGGTGAGGAATTATGCTTATGGCTCACAAAAGAGAGAAGTAACCTCAAAACCTAAATCTAGGGAGCTTCGGCTAGGGCCACAAGCAGAACCTAAATCTAAGGCAAAAAATGGGTAATTGGTTTGCCTCCACAAGAGAGGACAAACCATCGGACAGCTTGGACTTACAACCGCCTGGGGGTAGCCACCAATTAACTCCTCCTATGATTTTAAACACATGTAGGCAAGTCTTTATGCTTAATGCAAGATAGTTGGGCTATTTTTATTTAGAAAGAGATTAAGTCCTTAAACTCGCTCCATAAAGAGACTAGACCATGTAAAGGGACATACTTCAAATGACCTAAATCTAATGTAATTCAAATTTCATTTTATTTTTCATTTTGGCCAATTATTTTTACTTAGGCTAATAGGATTGTTATGCCTAATGCATGAGAAAGAAGATAATTAAACAAAATTAGTGAGGAGGTAGGAGGTGAGTTCTACCATGGCCCTCAAAGGTTAAGCTGGGTTCTCTGGCAAAGGTGGAATCCCTTCAATCAAGAGTGAAATAAGATGCATTTATGCATGATATTATAAAGAAATGCTCATCCAGCTAAGGGGTTGCTAATTCTTTTATCTTGATTTAAACCTAAGCTTTAGGTGAGGTTATTAGTTATTTTAGTTTTATTTTGAGTTGTTAAGTTGGGTAAAAGATTTATTTTTCCTAAAGAGCCTAATCCTCATCCAGGCCATACATAAAGCAAGGAACAAACTATAAAAATCATGTCACTTAATGCACAAGTTAAACAAAGATCAACTAATTTATAAAACTAGCACAAAAAGAATAAAAGGCCGTTGTGGTCACACCACCATACAAGCTTGAAAAATATCAAATTGGGTAACCGAGCTCTACCATTATACAACCCAGATTATAAATGAATTGAATTACAATTTAAGCAAAGGAATTCATTATTTTGGGGGTCTTCAAGCTTTCTTTCTTCTTTCTTCTTTTCTTTTCTTTTGCTTCTTTAGTTCCTCCTTTGGAAGGTTGGAAGGTGAATGCTCTGAGGCTTCATATGGTACATAAGATGGGATCTTATGACCAATGTTTATCCTAATCCCCCATAACAAATCATTCCAAAATCCTAATTATACAAATTTGTACATGAAAAGGAAAAGTGGAAATCTAACTAACACCTGCAAAACAAAGGTTAGTAAATAACACCACACAAATCCCAAGCATGTATATTGGACTTATCACCCCACACATGGGTGACTAAGTCCACCTGGCATATGGATTATGCTTAGGGGTATAAAGCACCTGAAGCAAGAAGCAATTATTTTTTTATTTATGATAGCACCCCTTAAGCACAATCCCCTACAGAAAAGAACAGTTATACTAAGCACATCCTATCATTCATTCTACAAGCATACACCCTAACATACAGTCTAAAACATTCATCACAAAACAAAACATAACATCAAACCATGCATCGGCCTAACCTAAGGCTAGAAGTGGTGACTTAGGCTAATGTGTGTGCTTTGAAGGTTTGTGTGGTATGCTTAGCTACAATTTTAGTTTCAAGTTTTCTAAGTGTGAAGGACATATTAAACTTAGAGGAGGGCTTCATTTAAGTTGTTTAAGTATTTTGGGTTTATTTTATTTCATGTTTAATTTGGTTTGAGTGAAACCTACAATTAATTACTAAGTTATGAAAAGAAGGAAAGAGAAGAGAACTTCTCTTTCCTTCCCTAACCTTAAGTAATTTTTAAGATAAGTTCACATTTCAATTTTATTTAGGTGAATGTTTTGATTACATCTTTTAATCAATCTTGAGTTTAGATAAACTATAAACAAACCTATTCAAAAATAAAGTCATTTTAAGATTAAATCAAATGATGGACCCTAAGCATATCTATACATGCAAATGAGAGTAGTTAACACACTTTATGATACATGCTAAGTAATCTATTTAAGAAAAATTAAAAGTTAAGCATGTATGATTTTCTTAAGTAGAAAAGTTTTTTCTTATCCAAAGTTTCACATACATACATGAAAGTAAGAAATGCATAAGTGATTACAATGCCATTGTTAACCAGAGGTGTAAGGTATAAGACCTACTTAGGGTTACTTAAAGTCTCACAACTTTGGGGTTGTCCAGACTAATATACCACTTTTCTTAAGTATAAACATGCATATAAAAGAAATCAAATGAAAAAAGAATATGCAAAAGTTATTTAATAGTTTCATTTTTGTTTATGCAATTTATTCATGTAAGTGTAGATAATCCTTCTTAGATGATGGCATAGGGATGAATAGAGTATGAGATTAAGTAAGTTTTGGGTTCCTTTCAAATGAACCCTACATCTTATTAACTCTTATTCAAAACTATGCTAACATAAGAAAGGAAGGAAAGGATACACTAAACATTACTTTATAAACTATCACATGCAATCTTATAATTAAAGTATAATAATAGCACACTCATATTTCCTTTATAAGTTTTGAAAATATTTTGGATTTAGTAGTGATACTAGCCACTCATATTTTACTTTAGCCAACACATGCACATTTGACATAAAGTAAACAATTTTCATTTTAGAATTTGAAACATGAACTTATGAATGCATGAATAACATGACATACAACTTAACATGTTGCGAAATATCTAAAGTAATGCAATCATGTAAACAAACTCACTTTACTTAAATCCTAAAGACATTCTTAAGGAATAAGAAATTTAGAATAAATCAAAGTGAATTTCAAAATGATTTTTGTTTAGTTTGAAGTTTGATTTAATTTTGAAAAGGTAAGATGAGTTTGTTATTCCTAACCCATTCCCACATGTGCTTTGTATTTTTGTTTAATTTTCAGATAATTAAAGCTATTTTTAAGCATTAATTAGGTTAAGATATGAATTAAGTGGCTTAATTAACCGTTACTTACACCGCCATAGAAAAATTAACTAAGTAATTATGAGCCAATGAGATGACATAAACCCATAAGGAATTTAAATTTTCAATGCACCTAATAATGAAAAGGCCTAATGAAATTTGGCTCACAATTAAAAGTTAATTAAACTAAGGGGTTTAGCTTAAGTACTTTTAAAACACCCCTTCACACTTATGAAAGGGGCTTTAATTTTCTTAATTGAACATAGGCTATTAAACACCTAAGCACCTACCCACAGTAGATTAATTAAGTTCTTGAACTTTTTAGAATTTTTGAAAATTTTTTAAAGGGATAATTAATGAGTTAACCCTTAATTAAGAGAGGATTAAGGAGATAAAAGAGGGTTTAGGAAATTGCTTAGGGTAAATGCCCCAAAATTATTTTATAAAACACCTACTCACTAGATCTGACCTTAATCAAACTTAATCATATGGTAAATCCACTAATCACACCTTAATTACCCTTAATTACATGAAAGGAATAATTATGGAATGAGATAGTAATTTTCCCAATTAACCCTCAATAAATCTCAAGAAAATTAGGAGAGTCAGAAGTCATCCCTTAAAATGAACCCTAGAAATTTGATATCAATTGGTGACTTAATTAGAGAATAATTAGCTAATTAAAATTCTTAAAGAAACCCAAATTTAGAGAAAAGGGGAATTCAAAATCTATTTAAAATATGTTTTAAATATTCTAGATAAAATTATCTATCCAAGGAATTTTTTGTTTTATTTTTTTGATTTTCCTATGAAGAGTTATAAGTTTTAGAAGTTTTTTTAATTAATTAGGAATTAATTAAAACCCCTAACTAATCCTTTACACTCTCATGGCAACGTTGGTGGTGAGGCGCTTAGCGTGTCACACTGTAAGGGGACAACTTAAGTTGTCACCTCACAAAGGCGGCGGTGGTGCACGCGCTAATATCCCTGGTCGTCCGATCAAAGATCGGATGGCTAAAGATTCACCCACAGTTTAAATCAGATAAAGGAATTCTAAAATGTGCCAAATAATCTCATTCGTCCATCTAAAATGCATGGATGGACGATTGAGATGAGCTAAGTTCTTCTCTGAGGATTAATGGAGACCATTCATGATCTAAGGGGAGATTCAAGCCCGATCTAGCATTGAATCATACAAGACTCAACCCATACCATCTAGGCATCATTGCCAACCTATCCAACAATTGATTTCTCATGAAATGAAAATTCCTTTCACAAAGGACCAACACTTATCAAGCTAAGTGGTTGAAAAATTACATACCCACCGGAGGTGATCATCGACGCTCGAGCTCGATGAGGTAGCTTTGTTTAGTGGAGATGAAGCCCTCTTGAAAGTTTCAATCCTTGGGGTTGAGTGGATCAATGGGTGGACCAACTCCTCTTCAACATCGTTATGGCTTTGACTGAATTGAGCTCTTCCTTGCCTCTAGAACTTCAGAGAAAGCTTAGGTCAATTCGACTTAGCTCCTAAATCAAGTCTGCAAGAGGAATTAGAAGGAGATCGAGTGTAGAGGATATTAGCTATTGGATTGAGCTCCCCTATTTTGCACTATGGAAAATCAAAGAATGGGGAATTCAAATCCTCTCTAGGGACCTTGGGAAAGCTCTCTGATGATTGCTAAGGGTTCCTAGGCTCCAATCGATCAAGAGTGAAGTGAAATTTCAATGAATTAGGGCGAGTATATCTCCCCCTATGGAAATCAGATGGCCAACAATAAGCTTGCCATTTTGTTCCAATTAATCACGTGGAGTGAGATGTTTTGGTTGTTAAATCATTGCACATGGTCAGTTTGGCCAGAGGAATGGAATGATAACTCCCATGTGTTGAAATTGAGCTAGAGGGAGTTTGAAGAATTTTGCCATGGGTGGTGGGGTTTGGTCTATGGCAAACAATGGGCAAACCCATTGGGTTGAGTGCACCACTCATCACTAAGTCCCCTTGAGCTTTTAGGAAAGCCTCAAGTGATTATGAAGAGTGTATGATAAAAATAACTATGGGCTAGGCCAAAATTTGTTATATGGATTAGGGGTGAAATGGTCATTTTGCTATTTTTTTCAATTTGGGTATGTTGGTATGTTGAGAAAATAGGTTTGGCCAATTTTCATTGGATTTGGAATCCATTTGATAGGGTTTGGCTCATGTTGACCCATTTAGGTCAAAATGGGTCAACTTGACCAATAGGTCAAATTGGGTCAAACTAAGGGTTGGGTCAAGTTCATATGATCATTTGAAATGTTTTGGTGCCTTTGGTTTGGTTCAATTTGGATTAGATTTGGTTTTGGCTCATATGACTCCATTTAGGTCAAATGGGTCAAGTTGTTGACCCATTTGATTATTTGGGGTAGGTCAAGGGTAGGTTTAGGTTTGGTTAGTCATATGGAGTGGATTGGTATCTTTGTTTCCAATCAATTTGGGTTAGGTTTCAATTTTGGCTCATGGCTTTAGGTCATGTTTGATCTAAGGTCAATTGAGCTAGGTTGGGTCTAATTGGTGAGGCTTTGGTCAAGTTCCACAAGTGATTTGGAATGGACTTGACCCATTGGTTTCAATCAATTTGGCTTAGATCAAGTTTTGACACATTTTGGCCCTTTAGGTCAAATGGGTCAACTTGGGAGTGGTTAGGCTCAAAGGTTGGCTTGGTCAAGTTCAAACATAGGTCTTGAGTAAACTTAGATCAATAGTTTCAATCAATTGGGCCTATGGTGGATTTTGGTTATGTTAGGTTTCATTTTAGGTTAATTTTGACTTGGTCAACCCTTAGATTTGACTTAATTTGACCCAATTTGATTGATTGATAATGATTGTTGATCATGATGAGAGGGGTATATGAGTTTCGTTCAATCCAATTTGGTTGGGGTCAAAAGTTGGCTCATAAGGGTACTTTAGGTCACTTTGGGTCAAGTGAGCCTAAGTGGGTCAAATGGCTTGGTCAAAGCTTGATTTGAAGTTGGTTTATCTTGTATATGGACTCATGATTGAAATATAAATCCATTTACAAGTGGTTTGAAGTCAAATGGGTTTTGATCCATTTGAAAATTTCATATTCAAAGGAAGAATATGAAGAGGTTTTGGGTTTTATTTTTGATTTGGGTTTTAATTGTTTGATTGAAGTTTGGATTTATATATGAGCTCATGATTGTAGGATTGATGGAACCATGAGAGAAAAGCAAGGGTTTGGCTTGATTTGAAAGTGTTTGGCTAAACTCAAGATTTTGGCGTCAAAGGCTTAGATTTGATTTTGAATGGATTTGAGTTTGATGTTTGGATTTGGTTTTGATTGATTAAATTATATTTCATTTATATATGTGAATATAAGTGAGAATATAAATTGATCATCAGAAAATTTCAAGGATTTGAAGTAGTTTAATCATGATTTAGGCTAAATCCATTAAAAGGGAATATAAAAGATTTAAGGAAATTTTTAATTTGAAATTTAATTTTTGCCATTGATTTGATTGATTTATATGTATATTTCATTTATATATGAGAATATAAATGAGATACAAATAAGTTTTGAGAAAATCCCATGAGTTTGAAATGGTTTGATCAAAGTTTTTCATTAATAGCAAACTAAGGGATTTAAAGGAATTTCAAGGATTTTGAATTTGGAATTTAATTTTTGAGTTGGATTTGATTCATTCATATATGAGAATATAAATGAGAATACAAATATATTTTGAGAAAATCCCATGGATTTGAATAGGTTTGATCAGAGCTTAGGATTGATTTTGGCTAAGTACTTTAATGAAAAATTAAACGGACTTAAGAAAATTTCATGAATTGATTTTGAATTTTGAGTTGATTTGATGGGTTTGAATTTATATTTCACTTATATATGAAAATATTAATGAGAATATAAATGGATCATGGAAAGATCTCAATGATTTGAATAGGTTTGAATCATGATTTTGGTTAAGTCCTTAAGGGAAAATTAAGGGCTTAGGCAAAATTTGGACTTAGGAATTTTTGATGGATTTTTGATCATGGGTTTCAATCAAAAATTTCAATCATGGATTTAATTTAGATGGAGTTGACTTGATTTGGATAAAATCAATTAGAATTGATTTAGAGTTTTGACTTGAAAGAAGGAAATGTGAGGAATGGTGCAAGCTAATGGTAGGCAAATTTCTTAACACCCCTAAGGCATGACCTATTCCTATGGCTAAAGAGTTTAAGTCTGCTAGAGCTAGGGGAGTGTCCACCTAATCACTAGATTTGTCTTAAGACTAAGGAACTCTTAAAGTCTAAGAAGAATCCTATGTCTAAGATGGAGGTGTTGAGAGCACATTCTAAAAATGAGGTCAACAAGGCTATGGAAGGTGCTAAGGCTGAGCAGGAAGACACAGCCCAATCAACCCAACACCTCCGATATCAATTAAAATAGAAAGATGAGCATATAGATAGGATGGGGAGGCAGCTTGAGGACTTGTTAGCATTAGTCTCGATTCTTGAAATAAGCATCAGAACCATTTAAGACCAGTTCAAGTTGGTGCATGTCTTGGACCCAGCCAAGACGTTACCTCCATTAGAGCAAGGTAGCACCAGCATGTATAGAAAGGTAGTGGAAAGTACCTCCATACAGAAGAAAGACGTCAAGTCCATGGTTGAGTAGCAGGTGAAGGAAGCGTTGGCTCAAGCTCGGTGAGGATCATCAATTCTAAAGGGTAGACCCTACCCAGAAGAATTTGATACAATCTAATATCCAAAGGGTTTCGTGTCACCTTCCTTTAAGAGTTTTTATGGCTGTGGAAACTCGAGGTAGCACATCATCCATTTCAGAGCTAGTTGTTGCAACGCTAGTGGCAGTGACACTTTAGTAGGATTTTTGATTGGTACGTTGAACTTCCCAACAGTTCAGTGAAGATAGTCGTTGAGTTGGAGCAACTCTTTATCAAAAGGTTTGTTGAAGCTCAGCAAAGGGTTACTGTGGGCGATCTCATTATAGCACAATAACACCCAGGTGAGTCCCTTGTTTACTACATTCTCAGATGGCGCAACCTGAGTATGAAATGTGAGCTGCAGCTGTCTGAACAATATGTCATTAAGATTCTTCTAAAGAATATCCATGGCCCAGTCATCTTCATGCATAAGGGCTTCACTATCAAAAATTTTGATAAGTTAATCAACAAGGAAACTAGTCTACAAGGAGAGGCCAAAAAGTTTCCTTTTCAAGGCCAATTGCCTAAGCCAAGGTATTTGAGAAGAAGCCGAGAATAGTGACAGCAGTAGATAAAGGAAAGCAACCTGCTAGAGATCAGTCTGAGAGACCACGACCTCAATAGCTTTCGCTTCCACCTCCTCTACCACCACCGAGGCAGCCCTACCGACCGCCATAGCAGCCTTCACGGCCTAAACTGCCTCCTCAACAACATCACCAATAGTAGTGGTACACATACCTGCCACCAGGTAGCTATGGTCTACCTACTCTTTTGGATAAACTTAACAGGCCTTATTCATTTAAGAGGGAGGTAAACAAAAAGATCTTTAAAAATCTCTTAAAGAAGCCTAATTTTTAGCTACCCAAATCTAGAAACTAGAGGAAGTGGGCAAAAGCCATGATCCCAACTTTTTTCTTTACCACCGTATGTTATGTCATGTTTTGGAAGATTGCTTCACTTTCAAGGACTATCTTGAACATAGCTTCAAGACTTGTGCTATAGTCATCCTAAAGGAATACCTTGTGGAACAACCATCCAGTTCCATTAGGATAATCCTTGGGGATGCAATCTCTCCAAAATTAAAGAAAGTTGTGATATCTCCTTATCCAAAACCTCTAAAAAAGATCAATGATCAAGAAACTTTCCTCAGAGTGCTGAGCGCTCAAACCTCAACATCAAGAAGGTTTGCAAGATGTTCAAGAAAACTTAGGGAAATGAGGAGCTCAACGATAGTATGTGAGATAGTCCAAGTAGTGCAAACCACGACGAGTCAGCCTCATCCACCGTAGAACTACATCGAGACTTCCACTACTTCAACTAGTTCTTCTTCTGCTAGTAGACATCTTGTATCAGCATATGAGAGCATCAAATTTCTCACTCCTTTTACTTTACTTGATTTGTACTTTGTACCTCCTATCAAATCTAAGAAATTGAAGAATAAAGTTAGCCTGAATTACATCTGTGTCACTTGTGATGGGTTGTCTACTTCTATTCCTAATGATAACTCTCCAAGTCAAAATAATTATAACAGATCTTCCTCTTTCTAATTCAGAGTTAAATTTTCCTACTATGAATGCTATGGGTTCTCCTCTTTAGATAAACTTGGAATCATCCGATTGAGGGTCCCATAGAGAGAAGCAGTGAGCCCGATGTGTGGTAGAATCTTCCATTACCCTCGCCACAAGAGATCACCAAAGTCAACCTCAGAGTGGTGGTTCTACCTCCTAGGCAACCTCAAGATAGAGGGAAACAAGTCATTGAATAGGATCGAGAAGCCCCTCCATAGATGCTCCACCCTTGGATATGCTTGTGGAGGATCCAAGGTGGACTACAATGTCCTCTCATCTAAGAAAGTTATCATCTAAGCTAAATATGATGCCCTTATCTTATCCAAAGAGATGAGGGAATCATTAATCAAGGCTCTCTTGATCCCAAATATGCTTAGCTCATATTGGTGAGGAGGCACATTACACAAAAAGAAGCTCGGGATCACTTCATATATGAAGACCTTCTTGGGGACATGGAGCACAACCGCCCTATACATCTGACATGGGCATTCAAACTTTCTAGAGTTCTCATCGATCCGTGCATCGAACATTATGAGTCTAAAGACCCTTTTATTTGAGGATCGACATCTCCACACTCCAAGGAGATTATGATGTTGAGAGGATTCAATGAACAAGGTGAGGGCTTTAGTTCCATAATGTTACTACCTTTGGAGATAGGTGACTAGAAGATCAAGCTAAGTTTTACATCATTGATTTGAATACTTCATTCATTGCTTGCTTGGTAGGCCTTGGATACATCAATAAGATAATTCCATCCTCCCTCCATCAATACATCAAGTTCTAAAGGATGGGATTGAATATCAATGAGATGAAAAGCCATTTTCACAAAGAGGTTGAGATTTATGAGGATGTGACCTACTATCTTCCTCAAAACACCTTTCATGAACTTGGACAAAATTCAAATCAAAAGAAAAAAAGAAAATGAAGAAAAGAAAGAGAAAAGAAAAGAAATGAAAATCCAAGTGAACAAGAAAGGGAATTGAAGAAGAAATAGATCAAGATATCACATTCCACCCAATTCATTCCATCATATGGACATGTGGGTAGATGACTCAACCTCCACCGGCAGGGTAAAAAAATAGAGGCAATTCTAGAGGTGGAAGACCGTTGGCCATCCAATAGGGGTTATGTTCCAGTTCAGAGTACTACTATTCACATAGACTTGGAATCCACTCAAAAGGATGAGTATAATGTGATTAGTATACCATCCAACCCCTCTCAGTTCATTGGAGGTGACTTTCGATCCGATGAAGAAAGACCGGCCTCCAAATAAGCAAAGTATTTGAATCGTGTTTATGTGAGACTATTAGGCAGTTGGGAACCTTAGCTCTAACCTCACTTTCATCTCAAAAGTTGAAGGTTTAGTAGTTAAGGAAGCCCTTATGTCTTCCAAAGCTATGAAGTCGAAGAGATTCTATTTGGGATCATCATCCACAAGTCCTGAAGTTGATGTAGAACTTAAGGAGGATTCATTTAAAGAATTAATGGAATTACCATTTGAATTTTACTCGCCTTGGGTTTATAATCTTATACAGAAAAGTTTGGTTCCTCACACATGGTCCAGCCACAGGTCAGAATATTTTGAGAAGCTGAGGAACAATAAAGGCAAGGAAGCACAATCAAGAACAAGACTAGGATTTGGTATAGTGGTCCAGTTGATGACAACGATTACTGTTTAGTTGTTACCAATCATTTAGAGTCTACTAGATTCTTTTCACACAATACCAACTCTTATGAGAATGTGTGTTCAGAAATCTCAGATGATCTAGATGATCTCCAAATCAAGGATGCACCTCTAAAATTTGAAGAAGAAATCCATTCAATAATTGACAAGCTTAAAGAAATCAACCTCAAGATAGAAGAAAATCCGCTAGCAACGTACATCAATTCATTGCTGAATAAAGAAGAAACCAATGACTTAGTTAGGCTATTGACTAAGTTTAAAGACTACTTTGCATGGAGTTATGAAGAGATGCCTGGATTATCTCCTGACGTAGTAGTCCATAAGCTAGTAATAGATCCTAGCTAACCCTATCAAGCAAGCTCCTAGACATGCAATTAGAAATCAAACAAGTCATTTCAAGTCAAGAAACCGATCGAGGGTTTATCAAGGAAGAAAAGTACAACTAGTTAGCCGTGTATATAGTTAAGAAGAAGAATGGCCAAATTCGCATTTGTGTCAATTTCAGGGACTTAATCAAGGCATGTCCTAAGGATGAGTTTTCTCTTCCTATACCAGAATTAAGGGTAGATATCACCTCATTTCATGCAATATACTCTTTCATGGATGGATCATCTGGCTACAACCAAATCAAGATATCTCCTGAAGATGAAAGAAACATCACTTTTTGAACCCCGATCAAAATATTTTGTTATAAGGTCATGCCTTTCAGCCTTAAAAATGTTGGTGCTACATACCAACGGGCCATGACTCAGATCTTCAACGAACTCATCCATCATCGTTGAGTGCTATGTTGATGATCTAGTAGTCAAAAGAGAGAAAAGGAAGACATCTCTTTGACTTGAGAGTAGTTTGAATGGTTAAGATAATATAACCTCAAAATGAATCCCAAGTGTGCATTCGAGTTTTGAGAAAATTCCTTGGGTTTTTGTTACACCGGGAATAGAAATAGATCTAAAAGATCAAAGCTATCTTAGAAATGCCACCTCCTAAGAGTTTAACTCAACTGATCATTCCAAGGATGGTTCGATAAGACACTTTATTTCCAACCTATCGTGGAGATGCAAGCCATTTTAGCACTTGTCAAAAGGATGCCAAGTTCAAGTGGGATGATAAGTGTCGATGCCTTTGAAGATATCAAGATTTGGTGAAGTTGCCGCTTCTAGCACCTATCCCTGCAGCCACCCTCCTCTACACTGCTACATTGGATGACTCTCTCGATGCTCTATTGGCCCAAGCCAATGATGAAGGGAAGGAGAGTGCTCTCTACTACCTCAGCCGTCATTTGATCCCTACTAAAATGAACTACCTACATATTGAGAAATATTGCCTAACTTTGATCTTTGCTTCCCAAAAGCTATGGCATTATATGCTTTCGCATAAGGTAAACTTGATCTCCAGAACCAATCCACTGCAATATCTCAAGACACAGCTAACACTATCTAGACGGTTGGCATGATGGTCCATGATTCTCTCGTAGTTTGATATCATATCCATACCCCTTCGTGCGATAAAGGACAAGCTCTAGCAAATTTCTTAGCAGCACACCCAGTTTTTGTTGATTCTCTGCTTAGTGCTGATCTCCCTGATGAACAAATCATGAACTTAGGGGAGGTTCACAACCGCCGATGGGAGATGTATTTTGATGGTGCAACTTCTTTTCATAAAGGGGAAGCACCACGATCTACTCTTCCATGAAAGGAAAGAGTAGGAATACTTCTCCTAACTCCAGACTGTGATGTGATGAGATTCTCATACTATCTTTCCAACCCCTACACCAACAATGAAGCCGAATATGAGACTTTGATTGCTAGTTTGGAGTTATTCATCATAATCAGTGTCAAGAGCATCAACATCTTTGGGGATTCTCAATTGGTCATCAACCAAATCGTCGGGTCCTACAAGGTTCTTAAACTCAAGCTTCGTCATTACCATAAATATATCATGAAGTTGTTGGCCCAAATTAATGAAGTCACCATCTACAAGGTTCCCCGAGCAGAGAACGAGTAGCATATGCTTTAGCCAAACTTGCCAAAGAATTGGCATGCCTGGAAGATAAGTCCATTTCAATAAGGGTCCAAAATAGACAAGTCTTATCCCTTATTAATGTTGAACTCATTGAGAGACTTTCTCTTAAAGGATGGTTGTCATTGCCAATAAGGACAAGGAGCTAGATTGGAGGCAACCATTCATAGACTATTTGAAAACCAACAAACAACCTCAAGAAAAATCACATGCCCATCAAGTGAAATAGAGAGCTCTCTCCTATGTTCTCATTGATGGCACCCTATACCAATGGTCCTTTGACCAGATGTGGTTATGTTATTTAGATAAACATGAAGCTCATGACATTGTAATCGAAGTACATTTAGGTCTATATGGAGCACATCAATCTAGTCTGAAGATGAAGATGAAGATCAAAAGACTAGTATACTACTAGCCTTCAATGATTATAGACTGCATAGATATAGCTAGGAGATGCCATCAATGTCAGGTGCATGGTGTGATCCTTCACCAACCTCCCAACATTCTGCACCCTACATTTGCTTCATGACCGTTTTAGTGTTTGGGTACCGACATTGTGGGTCTGATCAATCCTCCTTCTTCCAAGGGTCAACGGTTCATCTTAGCTACCACCGATTACTTTTTCAAGTGGGCAGAGACAATCCCACTCAGAGAAGTCACAGCTCAACATGTTCTTCAATTTTTCTAGAACCATATCGTATATAGCTTCGGGGTGCCTCGATGAATTATATCTGATAATGGTACTGCATTCAAAAGTACAAAGATCAACAAATCACCAAGATACATAGATTGGAGGAGATACTCCACCATCTACTACCTAGAGAAAATGGTTTAGTAGAATTCAATAAACTCTTCATCCATAATTAAAGAAGACACTTGATGATAATAAATAAGTGGAATGAGCGCTTGAAGCCTCTACCGCACCACATACCAACTCCAACTCAATCTACCCCATTTTTCTTAGTATGGGTCCAAGTTCTACTTTGAAGTTCAACTCCCATCACTAAGGATAGCATTGGGTAGCAAGATCACTAGAGAATACAAAGGGTTAGAAGAGCTCAAAGGTTTGAGGAGAGTCTATGTGTGCCGTAACCTTGAGTTATACAAGGCCAAAATGATTCAAGCACAAGTCTCACCTAGGTCTTTTCAAGTAGAGAACTTGTGTTAGTCCTAAGGAGACCAATTGTTGCCCATCAAAGATGGGGCAAGTTTGAACCCACTTGGGAAGGCCCTATGTCAAGAGAAGGCCTACCAACTTATCTTATCGCTTATTGATTATAAAGGGGAACACCCGATGCTTCCAATTAATGAGCTCTATTTTAAGAAATATTACCCATAAAAATCATGTTTGAAAAGAATTCTATCAGAGAATAAAATATGATTTCATTTCATCAAAATCTTCTTTTTCTTTAGGGTAGGTGTAAGAGTCCCCCAACGACATCCTATCCCTCTTTCACGACACAAACACAGTCTCCTGGGGGTATTAAAATATGATTGAAAGAACCCAATAGGTATCCTATTTTGATTAGCACAACTGAGTTAGGTATAAAAGAACCCGAGCTGCATCCTTTCTTAGTAGGAATTTTTGGCCACCATCCATGGCACCATTTCATCAAAATCCCCAGCATGTTTTAGATAGGTGTGAGAGAACCTAAGAGGCGTCTTATTCCCTTTAACACAAACACATATCCTTTCTCAGGCTATTTTAATGTGGGAGCAAGCCCCTATGGCACTCACTTATTATCTACTTTAAGTCGAGTCTACTTGCTACTTTGTTAGTATGTCACCCTAGTGGTCACTTATTTGGAATATGTGAGTCCCCATGCTTTCTTCCTAACTCACCATAAAACCAATGAGCCATGTATGGTAGATTCACCGCTAAAGCAAGTACCTCATGTTGATTTTGTTTAAGAAGATGTGAGTCCCCGAGCTTTCTTCTTGAACTAATCATCATGATCTAACTAGGTCTAGTATATTTGAGGTTTAGGGTAAGTCCCCCAGAGGTTACTTTCCTCTTGACTATGCTTGAGTTGATATAAGTCCTCTAGTGGCATTCACCCAAGACGCCCAGGTCGGATGCACTGTCAAGATAGACTATCCCAAAGAATTGGTTCCATAGAAAGATGTGATGAAGCTTTCTTCTCCTGATCATTATTGCAAACCAATAGGCACCCTAGGTTGGTTGATGTTTGTTATGCTGACAGTGACTCACCCAGTGGATACACAACTCTTAGTAAATGTGAGTCCACACACTTTCTCCTTAAGTTGGATATCTAATACCTATTTGATATATGACTAGCCATCTCATCTTCTCCAGGTTTTGGATTAAGCCTTTTAATGGCCCCATCCCTAGCGGGCACTCAATTTGGATCACATCCTTTGCAACCCCATTTAGATACTACCCGGATTACTCTTGGATTGGACAGTTCCCCTTTCCTAGTAGCCACCCCTGTCATTGGAGAATTTATTCAACGGATGCGCAGATTCTCCTTGGTTCAGTAAATCTGAGATAGGTCTAAGCTAATATAAACTCTTTCTCAATTTGATCCCTCGCAAACCAATAAAGTCCACGATAAAGCTAAGTAAACAAATAAATTGATTCGCTTGTGGATTAGGAATTCAAGCCCCCAAATGGCCCCTTTTCCTAAGCAGACATCCTATCTTTAGGGCAGTGTTAGCAGAACTCCCTATAGGAAATACTTGACTACCTGAG
Source organism: Cymbidium sinense (assembly GCA_021442155.1). Taxonomy (NCBI): domain Eukaryota; kingdom Viridiplantae; phylum Streptophyta; class Magnoliopsida; order Asparagales; family Orchidaceae; genus Cymbidium; species Cymbidium sinense. The sequence goes on along the minus strand of CM038218.1, from coordinate 90,155,531 downwards.
TTGAGATAAATTCTCAGGTCGGTACTCACTATGTAGTCACCCTTTGGTAAAGTTCAATCTATTTGCCACAAGAAGGTTACCCCAGCAGTCATTGTGCTTTAGAAGAAGTAAGACTATGACACATTCTTTCTAGCATGATTGTCGCAAACCGATGGGAAGCCCTAGGTTGAGTTCGATTTATTGCCCAAAGAAACCGATCACCCTAGTGGTCTTTTGTAGTGGAAGATGTGGGTCCTTAAGATTTCCTCCCTTGAATTGGTCATTGCAAACCAAAAGTCACTCCTTTGGTTAGATAGCTCTCCCATCGGCCGGGAAGCTACTCCATTTGGTTCAGCAAGTATGAGATGGGTCTAGGCTAATATAAGCTCCTTGTCAGTGTGATCCATCACAAACCAATGAAACCCATCAAAATAAATCTAAAAATAAAATTAATCTAGACTATCTTCGAGCTGATATAAGTCCCCCAGCGATATTCACTCAATAATCAGCCCTAGGTCGGGTTTGATTTGTTTCCTAAAGCAACCAATCACCTCAGTGCTTCCTTATTTTGGAAGATGTGAGTCCCCGCACTTTCTTCCTAACTTGACCATTGCATGCCGAAAGGCATCCCTTTGGTTGGCTAGTCCTACTTTATGCTTAGTAGACTACCCCTTTGGATTGGTAAATTTGAGTTAGGTCTAAGCCTCCATGGCTCCGATTCAGTGCGATCCATCGTAAACCAATAAGGTCCATCTCAAAATTCAAAATCTAAAAAAATCTAAAACAAATTCAATAAAACAAATTCATTGGAACAAACAAAACAAAATAATCAATCAATCAAAATCAAATCTTTTGCTTCTCCTCAGTGAGATGCAAATCTTTCTAGTTCCCCGACGGACTGAGAATTCTAATCCCTTAGAAAATTTCACAACATTTCCTCCCTTGTGGATGACTTGAACTTGCCTCCTCAGTGGAGAGTTCATTTGTCTATCCCGGTGGAGTCAAAATAAACACAATTAAACAAATAAGAAATTGAAACAAATTCAAACCTCTTCTCCAGTGAACCTTAATTAAACAAATCAAATTTGTCTCCCCAGTGAGACTCAAACCAAATAAAACCTATCATCCACTTGTGGATGACTTGAACCTACTTCCCTAGTGGAATGATCACATACTCTATCCCTAGTGGATTCCTCCTTCTCTCTTATGTCCTTGACATAAGTAGAGCCAAATTGTACTAAGCTCTAGATTCTTTCTACACCTTCGGTTAGGAGTAGATCGTCTCTAATAGTGCTTGTGATCGTTCGGAGTTGTTGATCGCTTCGGTTAATACCAATACGTGCGGTGTACCTTATCAGTCACGCCCTTTGTTGACCTCATTTTTAGAATGAGCCCTTAACCCCTCTATCCTGGACATAGGACTCATCTTAGACTTTAAGAGATCCTTAGTCTTAAGAAACATCTAGTGATTAGGTGGACACTCAACCTAGCCCTAGAGACTTAGAAGAGTTAGCCATAGGAATAGGTCATGCCTTAGGGGTGTTAGGAAAATTTGCCTACCCTATAGCTTGAACCACATTCCTTACTTCCTTCCTTCAAACCATACTCCAAATCAAATCAACATCAAACTTAAATCAATTCTAGCCTAATTGATTTTCTCCAAACTTAAATCAATTCCATATCATTGAAATCTATGATTGAAACTTATGATTGAAGTCCAAAACATTTCCAAAGTCCTTTGATTCCCTCTTAAGGACTTAGCCTAAATCTAATCCAAATCAATTCAAACTCATGAGATTTTCTCACAACTCATTTATATTCTCATTTATATTCACATATATATATGAAATATAAATTCAAATCAGCTAAACTAAATCCAAAATTCAAATCCAAATTCAAAATCTTTCCTAGGTCCTTTAATTCTCTCTTAAGGACTTAGCCTAGATCATGATTCAAATTACTTCAAATCCTTAAAATTTTCTCATAACCCATTTATATTCTCATTTATATTCACATATATAAATTAAATATAAATTCAAACAACCAAAACCAATTCTAAAATTCAAACTCAAACCCATTCAAAATTCAAACTAAGTCTTTCAAGTCAAATTCTTGAGCTTAGGCAAATCAATTTCAAATCAAGCCAAACTCTTGATTTTTCTTCATGATTCAATCAATCCTACAATAATGAATCCAAATATAAATATAAACTTCAATCACTTAACCAAAACTCAATTCAAAAAAATCAAACCCAAGTCAAGTTCATGTTCACCCTATGAACTTGAAATTGTCAAATGAATCAAAACCCATTTGACTTCAAACCACTTGCAAATGGATTTATATTTCAATCATAAGTCCATATGTGAGTTCAATCAAACTCAAATCAAGCTTTGACCAAACCATTTAACCTACTTAGGCTGACTTGACCCAAAGTGACCTAAAGTACCCTTATGAGCCAAATTCTAATCCTAATCAAATTGGATTGAACTAAGCCCACCTAAGCCTCTCATCATGATCAAGAGTCATCATAAAATGATCAATCACTCAAATTGGGTCAAACCAAGTCAAACATAAGGGTTGACCAAGTCAACACTTAGCCAAAATAAAACCCAACATAGTCAAAATTCACCGTAGGCCAAATTGATTGAAACCAACGATCTAGGTTCATTCATGACTAATGTTTGAACTTGACCAAGTCAACATTTGAGCCTAACCTAGCCCAATTGGCACTTGACCCAAGTTGACCTAAAAAGTCAAAATATGTCAAAATTTGATCTAAAGCAAATTGATTGAAACCAATGGGTCAAGTTCATTCCAAAATGATTATTGAACTTGATCAAATCCTCAATTGGACCTAGTAATTGACCTTGAACCCAACTTGACCTTAAAGGGTCAAAAATTCAAACTTAACCAATATTGATTGGAAACAAAGATACAAATCCATTTCATATGACCAACAAAACATGAACCAACCCATGACCTAACCCAAATAGGTCAAATGGGTTAATTTGGTCAACTTGACCCATTTGACCTAAACAAACTAATTTGAACCAAACTCAAACCTAAACCAAATTGAATCGAACCAAAGTCACCAAAATATTTCAAATGATCATATGAACTTGATCCAACCCTTGGTTTGACCTAATTTGACCAATTGGTCAATGTGACTCTAGTTGACCTATTTTGACCTAAATGGATTAACATGAGCCAAATCTTATCAAACCAACTCCAAATTCAATAAAAGTTGGTCAAACCTATTTTCTCATCATATCAAACATACCCAAATTAAAATCAAGATCAAATGACCATTTTACCCCTAAGCCATAGGGTAACCCAAAATCAAAACCACTTGGAATTTGGTCAATTCCTTTTCATGGACACTTGGTATCCTCTCAGTGAATGAAATGGTCACTAATCGACCTAGTGCACATGACCCAATAGGTTCAGGTCAGCCAAACCCAACCCAAACCCAAAACCAATCACCTCATTTGAAATTAAGCACATGGAATCCCTCTTCCACTCAATTAAAGTACATGGCCACCTCACCCACTCCTTCTCTAGCCAAAACCAAATTTAGGGACACCTCTAAGAGCCTAACAAACCCATTACATAAGCTCAATTGAATCAAAATGGCAAGCACCTTCATGGTCATCTGATGCTTCAAGGGGGAGATATACTCCCTTTAATTCAATTCAATCTGCACTACCTCATACTCGATTGAGCTAAGGGAAGCTAGAGGAGCCATTGCCAAGTGCCCCCAAGCTTCCTAGAGTGAAATCAACTTCTCCATTCTCAATTTTCAGAGCTTGAAAATAGGGGAGCTCAATTGAAAATCCAACTTACTCCACACTCAAAATTAACCCAATTCCTTCTTCAAGCACCATTAGGGAGCTCAATCGAGCTTGCCCAAAGCTTAATCCAAGTTCTCCAAGCAAGGGAGGTGCTTCCTTGACCAAAGTCGAGCCTACTTTATGGGGAGCTTGGCCTCTAGAAGGAACCATCCAATCTCAAGACCTCAAACTCTCAACAGAGCTTCATCTCCACTGGATGAAGCTTCTCCAAGGGAATCGAGCACCAGTGATCACACTCGATGAAGTTAGCCATTAAACTGAGCTTAATTTCAATATGGTTTGGAGCTTAATGAAGTGAATTTTAATCCTATAGAATTCTAGCCATTATATATGATTGTCTTTGTGCTTAGATGGTGTTGGTTGAGTTTCAATCCAATATGAGTTCAATCGAGCTCAGATCATACCTTAGAAGATGGACAGTGTCCATTCTTCACACGAAAATATAGAGATGGATCATAGGTCGTCCATCCATGCATTTTGGATGGACAGTTGTGATTAAAACATGTAACATCCATGTTTTATCTCTTTTGATATTGGCTTAACCTCAACCATATGATCCTTGATCAGACAGGTGAGGAGAAAGCGTGTAGCACCGCCACTGACACGGTGCTATGATGTGACTACTTTGTCCAGTGGTGCCTGACCACAAATGGCCTTTTATTCTTTTATGTTAGCTTTATAAAATGAGTGAAGTTTTATTTAGCTTGTGCATTAAGATGACATCTTTTTCCTAGTTTCTTCCTTGCTTGATGTATATTTTGGATGATGATTAGGCTTTTAGGAAAAAATAAATATTCTACCAAATTAATCAACTCAAAATTAAAAATAAATAACTCATAACCTCACTTAAAGCCTAAGTTAAAAATCAAGATAAAAGAATTAGAAACCCCTTAGTTGGATGAGTATTTGTTTTATAACATCAAGCACAAAAGCATATTGTTTCACTCTTGATTGGAGAGCTTTCACCTTTTCTAGAGAAACTTGGCTTAACCTTTGAGAGCCATGGTGAAAATACACCTCTTCCATTCTCACTGATTTTGGCCAATAATCTTACTTCTCATGCATTAGGCATATGAATCCTATAAGCCTGAGTCAAATGGTTGTCCAAAAATGAAAATAACATGTAGTATATTTTGCATTGGATCTAAGTCATTTTTCATATGCCCTTACATGATCTAGTTTCTTAGGGAGTGAGTTTATGGACTTAGTCTCTTTCTAAATAAATAACAGCTTAGCTATCTTGTATAAAGAATATGACTTTCCTACATAAATTTAAAATTGTAGGAGGAGTTAATTGGTGGCCACCCCTAGGTGATTGTAAGTCCAAGCAGTCGGGTTATTTGTCCTCTCTTGTGGAGGCAAACCAAATTCCCATTTTCACCTTAGATTTAGGTTGTGCTTTTGGCCCTCGCCAAAGCTCCCTAGATTTAGGTTCTGAGATTTCTTCTCCCTTCTATGGGCCATAAGTATAAATTCTCATCTCTTAAGCATTTCTATAATCTTGTGTTATGGAATCATAAGCCCTAAATTTATAATGAAAAACTCAACTCAAATAAATTAAATCAATTTCAAAAATGTAAAGCCCAACCATAAGATAGTCTGAGAGGCTCGCTAAGTTTCCTAGCATCATGAGCATCTCCTACTTATCTTCCCTTGGCTTCGATAATAACTCTCTCTCTCTCTCTCTCTCTCTCTCTCTCTCTCTCTCTCTCTTTAATCATTTCCATTTGATCTTCTAAAATAAACTAATCGATTGATAGTCCTACCTATTGAAATCTTTGGAGATAACGATCACTTACCTTAATCGAGAGTATTCCTAAGGAACCCCCTTTCTTAGGATGTAATTACTATGGGGGCTTGCCCCTATAGGGAACTTAACAAACCCAGTTTAAAAGAAGCCTTGCTTTACTTTTTCATATAAAGTATGGGAAGAATCTCTAGTACATTTGTAGACCCGTTGTCCTTAAGAGTCCTTATTGAGGTGATTAGGTCCATTGTAAAGTGGTGGCTTTTATCTTTTGAGATAGTACACCTCTCCTCAATGTCGTACCCGATCACCCTCAATAAGAACATCTACGAATCTATATGGTGTCAAAATGCATAAAAGAAGAAAGTATATTTCTATCTTCATTTATTCTGCATAGAGTGAAGATGGAAGTATATTTTCTTTTAGAAATTATATACATAATATATAATTTCACCACATTTAGTTAATCTCTATTTTATAGGTTTAATTAGATTTATCTTTTCCATTTTCATGTAATTTTGTAACTAAGATTTAGAATGAATGTTATGGGGGATTAGGATGAACATTGATCACAAGACCAAGTCTTATGCACCATGTGAAGCCTTAGAGCAAACTACATCCCAACCAACCAAAAGGAAGAAAGAAGTGAAGAAAGAAAGAAAGAAAGAAATGAAGGATTAAGAAATAAGAATCAAGAATGAAGACCACTATAACTTGAATTCTTTCTAAATTATAATTATTCATTTGTAATATGGGGGGTATAAGGGTAGAGCTCGGCTACCCACATTTCTTTTGAGGTTGTGCGATGGTACCTGACCACATCAGCCTTTTATTCTTTTGTGCTAGCTTTAAAAAATTATTTGATGTTTGTTTAGCTTGTGCATTAAGATGATATATTTTTCCTAGTTTCATTCTTGCTTTGATGAATGTCCTGGATACGATTAGGCTCTTAGGTAAAAATAAATTTTCTATCCAATTAATCAACTCAAAATTAAAAGTATCAACTCATAATCGCACCTAAAGCCTAGGATATAAATCAAGATGATAAAAGATTTAGCAACCCCTTAGCTGGATGTTGTCTGTCTCACATCATGCATAAAAATCATCTTGCTTCACTCTTGCTAATGGAGGGCTTCCACCTTTGCTAGAGTACTTGGCTTGACCTTTGAGAGCCATGGTGGAAACACACCTCCTTCTTGCTAATTTTAGCCCATAACCAATTCCTCATGCATTAGGCATATGAAATCCCATAGCTTATGTCAAATAAATTGTCCAAAATTGAAATAAAACTTAACAAAAATTTACATTATATTAAGTCATTTATTCATACCCTACATGATCTAGTCTCTCAGGGAGTGTGTTTAAGGACTTAGTCTCCTTTCTAAATAAACAATAGCCTAGCTATCTTGCAAAAGCATAAGACTTGCCTATATGTATTTAAAATCGTGGAGGAGTTAGTTGGTGGCCACCCCCAAGCGGTTGTAAGTCCAATAATCGGGTGGTTTATCCTCTCTTGTGGAGGTAAACCATATATCCATTTTTGCCTTAGATTTAGGTCATGCCTTGACCCTCGCCAAAGCTCCCTAAATTTAAGTTCAGAGGTTATTATTTTGGACTATATATCCTCTCACCTCCATGATCTTGTATTATGGAATTGTAAGATTTCTAATAAAATTCAACTCAAATAATTAACTCTCTTCAAATTTCAAAAATATAAAGCTCAACCATAGGATAGTTTGGGACACTCATTAGATTTCCTAGCATCATGAGCATTCCCTACTTATCTCCCTTTAGTTTTGATAATAACTCGTTCCTCTTGATCAATCCCACTTGATCTTCTAAAATAACCAATTTATTGATAGTCATATCTTTGAAATCTTTGGAGACAGTGATCACTTACCTTAATTGAGAGTATTCTTAAGGAATCTCATTCCTTAAGATGTTTAACTATGGGGATTGCCTGTAGAATTTTTAACGGTTTTAAATTAAATCATACGTTACTTTTCATGTAAAGTGGGGAAGAGTCTAGTACATCCAAGACCCATATAGCCCTCCTTAATTAAATGGGGTATTCATATGATGGTGTTTTTTCATTTTACCCATCAATAAAAAAAAAACATTCACCACAATAACCATACCATATTCATGGAGCCAAGGATGGCCTAATAGAGCTTTGAATGAGGTATCAACATCTATCACATGAAATTTAGCTTGGGTATAGAGTTCTCCAAACCTAAGCGGTAGAATAAAAGATCAGAGTCCTTACGCCTTCGGAAGCCACGGACCATCAATTTATCTCATCCAAGATGCTAAATGTCTAGGGACAACCACCTAAGTGTTTACAGACTCTTAAGATTTACTGATAAACCTGGTCAATCAAAATTTGATTGCTTATGATTCGATCACTTTCTATAGTTACATATAATGGTCAATTGTGTTCCGTTGTCCCGAGCATAAGATCTTCTTCAAAGAAAGTGATCATTGGGAGATCTTGAACTTGCAAAACTTCAATCATGCATCGTTCAGTAAAATAAGCTTTATATTCCTTCGAATCTTTAAGAGCTTGAGTCAACATTTCTTGAAGGTCCCTCGACATTAAGAGATCCTCATACACACTCAATTGTTCAAGGAACTTTCTAAGATGTGATAGGATATTATAATCAATTCCTTCACTTGAATTCACCCTCTTCTTTGGGTCTTTAGGGATGATATATTCATTAACTTCAATGTTTTTGTCTTCATTTCTAGTTTTGTGCTTATTCGATGGCTATTTCTTTAATGGAGGTGGTAGTATCTTGCCACTCCTTAGTTGTACTTGAACTACTTTATTCGACTCAGACTCTTTAGATGAGATAGTTACTTCAAAGTCACCATCTACCCTGGAAGACTGTGTGGATGCTTCAGAGTCACTTCCAAGCTTCAAGCAGCCTATTTGAGATGTCTTTAAAGGCTAAGGCGCATCTTTTTTATAAAAATGTAAGTCTTCTTCTGAACTGTGATCTATTTGTCACACCATCAAGCATTACTTTGATGTTATAGGTTTAGAAATTCTCCTACTTTGCGGGATAAACTTTATGAGTTTATTTTTGTATATTGCATTTTTCAAAGCTGCTTGATTCCAATTATTTAGACATGGATCACATTGGGGGATGTTCGATACCATAGAAATAACTTTACATGTTTCTCTAGGAAGCAAGTTTTTATTACCATTTCCTTCTTCATTTAGCTTAATGATCTGGTGTCATAACATGTAATCAGTAAGCCTGATAGTCTATCTCATCGGTTGATGACACTCTTCTAGATTATTGATGATCTTTTGAATTATAGTTCTCTTCTTACACTTCATACTCTTATTTTTCTTAGTTGACTTATTTGATTTATGAGTTCTACATTTAGCAGAGTGCTCCTCGTGCTGTGATGAAGTAGCCTTATGTGCTGAGAAGCTAAAATGCTTGGTTTAAGCATTTCTTTTAAGTCCAACATAGGTTCAAGTGGTGATTTTCACTTAACACTAGGAGCATATTTCAGCTGCTTCAATTATTTCACTATCATCTTAGAGACTACTGCCTCCCATTGCTCATCTTGTTTACTTTTCCTTTTGCATTCTCTTTTCATCAATGGTACTGAAGTGGACATAACCACATGATAGATTCTCTTATAGGATGAATGAGAACACTATCAAATAGTGTGAATTCACCTTTTATATATTTTCTGTCCAGCTAATCCTTAAAAATATAGCAATCTTTAATTGGGTGGCTAATTACCCAATGGTATGGATAATATTTTGGATTATCAGTTTGACCTGACTCTTCAGGTCTTTTAGATTCTAGTAATTCTAATCCTGCTTTAAGCATCTGGAGGAATAACTTAGCCACACTTTCCCTCTTGAAGGAGTATTCCTTACTCAATTTATTTTTTTAGAGATGAGTGCACTCGCTCATCATCTCTCATTGATTGCTTTGATTGGGAGTTAACTGATTGCTTTCTCCCTTTATCAGCATAAGCAGGGTGTTTTCCTTTATCAACATTGTAAGTTGCTCACTTTCTATTAATCGAGCTGTAGGAGGTTGTATGAGACTCATTCCTCCTTGAGTCTGAGAATTTATTCCTCTTTACCTTTTCAAAGTGACCCTCAGGTTTTGAGTGATTTAACTTTTCAAACTTTTCCACTCAGTCTAATAACTCTTGAAATGTCGAGATAGAGGCCATGCATAGATATGGTTCCATCTTATCATCGATGTTACCCATCAACAATTAGATTGCATGTTCCTTTTCTAGTTGTTGTTCATATTTCATGCTCATATTTTACCAACATAAAATATATTAATCACTAACTCATCTTTTCTTCTTCGTTCTAAGGCGAGGTTAGCAATTGTAATCCTTTCAGTTGCACTAGAGAATCTTTTAATGAACATCATCTCTATTCAGCAAAAGTCTTGACCGAGTCATTAGGCAACTCAGCGTACCATTCAAAAGCAGTTGAGGTTAAACTACTAATGAGCTGGTAGAATAGTAGTGCATCATTGCCTTCTGTATTGCCACATGTTGCTTTGAATTGCACCAAGTGTTGTATGGGGTTTCCAGTGCCATTGAATGTATTGAATTTAGGCACCAAAAAACCTTTAAGGTATGACACTTGATCGTACTCTACCGGGTATGGATGACTTTTGCATACCAATTTTTCTTCCTGGCCAGCGGCAATGACAGCTTTGATTTTTTCATTTATAATTATTTCCAATTGAGCTGCTATCACGGGCTTAGATATGTTAGACACATGTTGAGGGATGGGTTGAGGAGCTAGTTGATTGACTTCATTTCTCCCCTCGGGTGCATTCTGTGCTCCAGAAGCTTGAGGCACTAAGTCAACTAGTGGATCAGCATGTGTACATTAGTTGTCGGATGGTTGATAGGTGGAATAGATACTAGCTTTGCTGCTGCATTTTTCTACATCATCTATAACATAACATTCATTTATGACATCATTTGATTTATCTTTGCATTTAACTGGATGATCTCCTTATCCTTTTCCTTCATCTGTCGTTGCATTCATTTCTGCATTTGGGCTAGCGTGATAGTGTCAGCAAAGAAAGAGTTATCCTCTTCTCTTTCTAGTTGTTCTTCCTCTTCATCACCTGAGAATGTACTTGAAGCTCCCCCTTCTATTTGCTCAAGAGCTAGTTCTTCAATATGAATAGGAGGTGCAGCTCCACACCATCTATGTTGGTGTTGTCGTGCACCAGATGATTCTCTGATGTATTGTACCACATACACTACTTCCACTACCATAGTATCCTCATCATATTCTTCATCTTCTTGTATTATGACTTTAAAACATCTCGTCCAATGAATTTTTGGCTCTGGATTCAAGACAAATATCTCTTCAATTGGAGGGCTACAATCAAAGTAAACTTTCTTTCGTGTAGATTTAGTTGACCGGCTGTGGTGTTTATTTTCAATTGTGTGTATAGGGGACACCAAGCAGATCTGAGGGTATACTTATTAAGGTGATTGAGTACGATATTAAGGAATAGTACACTATCTTGAAAGATAGAAATTAATACCCTACAGTGGACCTAATCACCTAATAAGGACTCTTAACGCATGATGGTCCTTCGAATATAACAGAGATTTTTCCCCTACTTTACAAGGATGTAAAGTAGGGTTTATTTGAACTGGGTTCTAAAGTTCCCACAAGGCTATAGTTAATTACATCCTAAAGAAATGAGTTCCTTAGGAATACTCTTGATTAAAGAAGGCAATTGCTGTCTCCAAAGATTTCAAAGATAAGACTATCAATAAATTGGCTATGTTTGGAAAATCAATCAGGATAGTTCAAAAAGGAGATACTTTTGAAGCCAAAAAGAGATGACTAGGGAATGTTCATGATACTTGAAAGCCTAATAAGCATTCTAATATATCCTATGGTTGGGCTTTATATGTTTGAAATTGAAGAGAATTATATATTTGAGTTGAAATTTTATTGGAAAACTAGGACTTATAATACCACAATACAAGATTGTGAAAATGCCTAAGAGGTAAAGATTTATGCTTGTAGAGTAAAAGAAACAACAACCTCAGATCCTAAGTCTAGAGAGCTTTAGCGAGGGCTAAAGCATGTCCTAAATCTATGCGAAGATGTGTATATGATTTGCCTCCATAAGAGAGAGTAAACCACCTGACTGCTGGACTTATAACAGCCTGGAGTGATAGCCAGCTAACTCTTCCTACACTTTAAAACTATATGGTCAAGTCATATGTTTTGTAAGATGGTTAGGTTATTTTTATTTAGAAAGAGACTAAAGTTCTTAAACTCACTCCTTAAGATACTAGAGTATGGGTGGTATGAGTAATGACTTAGTCTAATGCAAATCTTATCAATTTTTATTTGATTTTTTACTCTTTATTTTGATAAAGGCTATGGGATTTTTATAGATCTAAATGCATGATGAAATAAGGTTATTAGCTAAATAAGAAGGAAAGAGGTGTTTTCCACCATAGAGGAGACCCTCAAAGGTCAAGTCTTCCCCTATCGTGCAAGGATGGAAACCCACTCTTAGCAAAATTAAAACAAGATGACATGCATGATATTAAACATACAACATCCAGCTAAGGGATTGCTAAATTTTTTAATTAACTGAATTCAATGCGTAGGCTTTATGTGAGATTATGAGTTATTTATAAAATTTAGTTATGAGTTGTAGTTGGGGTAGAAAAATTAATTTTCCCTAAGAGCCTAAGCAGATCCATGTCATACATTAAATCATCATATATGAAGAAACTAAGAAAATACATGTTATTTCCATTGTGTAATTATAAACAAAACATCAAACAATTTATAAACCCAACAAAAAAGAATAAAAGGCCGGTACGGTCGGGTACCGCTGTACAACCCGAAAAGAGAAATGGATAGCCAAGCTCTACCCTTATATAATGTAGTATATGAAATAATAATTATAAATTCACAAATGAATAAATGTTATGGGGGTCTTCATTCTTCATATCTTCATACCTCCTCTATTTCTTCATTTGGGTTTGCTTTCTCCAAAGGCATCACGGGGGCCTCCCAAGATAAACACTTCTAGCCTCCGCTCATCCTAATCCCCCATAACACTAATCCTAGTTCCTAATTCACAATTATATTAAAATTAGAAAAGTAAATCTAACTACACATGCAAAATAAGTGTTAGCTAAACACACCATACAACCCAAGCAGTTATATGTACAATTTGGACTTAGCACCCTGCACATGGGTAATCAAGTCCGCTTGTCCTAATTTAGATTGTGCTTAGGGGTTAAGCAACCTGCAAAAGAGAGCATTTATTTTAAGAACCTCTTAAGCATAATCTCCTATGAAAAATATTGTTAGTCTAATCACAAGCTAACATCCAGTCTACAAAGTATACACCCTAACATACAATCTATAAAAATACATTATAAAACCAAATATACATCAAACCATGCATACAACATAAGGCTAGAAGTGGTGACTTAATCTAAGGTTTATGTATTAAGGCTTGTGTGGTATGCCCCAACTAGGATTTATTATAATTTTCTAAGTAAGAAATGATTTAATCTGAATGATGGTTTCACTTTAAGTGGCTTACTTGATTTGTGAGTTTTACTTTATATTTTTTTTTTTGTTTCATTTGGCTTACACTTAGCAACTAAGTATTAAAAAGAGAAGAAGAGAGAGGATAACTCTCCTTTATCCCTACCTTAAGCCACATCTAAAGCATATTAATTAATTGATTCTCTTTAGTGAATGGCTTATTACATATTTTAATTAATCCTAAATTTAGGTTCACTTTAAATAATCTTATTTAATAAGAAAGGTATCTTAAGATTAATTGGATTTAATTACTATCACACAATACATGTTTATTCATTTATTCTCATCATATATAACATGCATATAATTAAGTCCTAAACACATCTATACAGGAAACATATTTTTGGCACACTTAAATGCAAGATGCATAAATGAGTTTTATGGAAAAAGAGGATTCTCATTCATTAGCTAAATACACATTCAAATGTATGAAAGTTCTAAGTAAGTACTTCACCATTGTTTGACCAGGAGAACGAAGTAGGAACCTCCTTGGGGCTACTTAAAGCCATGCGTCCCTGGTTGTCTAGACTAGATATACCAGCTATTCTTAAATACATGTGGATATATAAACAACTATAAGAATGGAAATCACACGAAATTATATTTTTGTTTTGAATTATGCATATGGAATAAGGTGAGGTTTTCATTCATTAGCCAAATGTACACACAAGTGTATAAAACTTATAAGTAAGTACTTCGCCATTGTTTGACCAAGGGAATGTGGTAGAAACCTCCTTGGGGCTACTTAAAGCCGTGCATCCCCAAGTTTCCAGACTAGATATACCAGCTATTCTTAAATACTCATGAGTGTACAAATAACTATAAGAATATAAACCATGCAAGAATTATATTTCAATTTATTTATACATGTGAGCTAAAATTCTATCTAAATTCTAACATGGATATACATAAGAATAAATCCAAGCCAGTGTTGTGTCTCTTTTCAAATAAACTATACACTTGTTAATATTCATATCCTTATATAAATTCATGAAGGTTAAGGAAAAGAGAACTTCATATCACATGTTCTAAGTTGTAAGCACATACAAGCTAATAAATGCATATAATTATCATTACTTCATGTGTTATAGTTGATTTATATACTTTTCAAATAATTTTTTATTTAATAGAGATAACAGCCACACTTATCTTTAATTAAGTCAACACATGCAAATTTGTCATAAAAGAAATCATTTATTTTTAATTAATTTTTTGAAAGAAATGAATGCATGAATCAAGATGTGGTATGTAACATTTTAATATGATTGGAAAGAAATAAAGAAACACAAGCATATGATTTCATTCAATCCAACTAATTTCTAAGGATAATAATATTAAATAAAAACTGAAGTTCCTTAAAGTCATTTTTAATTTTATGTTTAATTTGATTCAAGAGAGATGTGAGAAAGAGGTGCTAATCCTAATCCCATTTCCTATATGTGTGGATTAATTTAATTTAATAATAAGCAATTAAATGATTTTTATGGATTGATTAAGTTAAGTATGGATTAAATCAATTAATTAACCCTTACTTATATTATCTTAAGAAAATTGATTAAATAATTATGAGCTAATCTGATATGTAAATTGAAAAGTAAATAACAATGCTCCTATAAAATGAAAGGGGCCTAATGCAATTAGCTCATAATTATTTAATAATTAAACTTAAGGAACCATTTTAATCACTTTCATGATTTTCTCATACATGTGAGCTAATCATAATTTCATTATGCTTCTTTAGGTTCTTGAACACCTAAAGCTCTACCCAAGATGGATTAAGGAAAAAAAATTAAATTTAAATAGATTTTTAAAATCAATTAAACCAATAATCTATTAATTCATCTCTCCAAAAAAAGGGACTAACCAAAGTTAATAATTATCTTGAAAAGAGATTGGCTTAAAGGAAAAGGTAGGGAAAGAGGTCCCCACCTATTTTCATAAGCCATCCACTAGACTAAGCATGATTTAATATGATTTGAATTTCAATTTAGCTAATTAAATTTCTAATTAGTTAATTAATTAATAATTAGGACCTTAGTTGAAAAGAGAGGGAAAATTAGAGAAAGGATTTGGAGGGAGGCTCCAGTCCACTTCCCTAAGTCTCCTTACTATCCAACAATGATTAGGGAGTCCAAATAATTACTTAATCACTATTCATATGCTTAATCTTAATAAAGTTAAGAGGATAATTAGGACTTAATCAATCAATTTTCTTAATTAAGCAACTAATAAATTCCAAGAAAATAGTGGAGGTAGAGGTCATCCCCCTAAACATCCTCAAAAAGTTTGAAATCAATTGGATAATTAATTAAAGATTAATTAAACCCTAATTAAGCTCTATTTTCTATTCAAAATTCATTGAAAATATTTTTATTAAACTCTTCTCTGAAATACGTTTAAAATAAGCCATCATTTGTATTTTTTAGATTTTTCTATAATTAGTTATGAATTATAGAAGATTTAGAAATAAAATATATTAATTAACATTAATTAAAGCCCTAATCTCGTCGGCGCCATGTGGCATGCTGATGCGATGCGATGGGATTGAGTATTTAAGTTATCACATCCGTACGGCTGAGTTAACCGACTGTGGATGCAGTTTCTTGTGGATCGTCTGATCTAAGATCAAACGGTCACAATTAATCCCACAGTTTAGAGAGAATAATCAAGGGATTTAAGCATGATTTAATCACAGTCGTCCATTCCAATCACGTAGAATGGATGGTCTGTGATCTTTCTCCTTCGTGAGTAGTGAAAGACGAATCTCGTCCATCTTTCTCCATTCGATCCACCGAGCTTGGATTGATTCAAAATCTCTCATCAAGGGAGAGGAACACATCCAATGGCTAACATTGCATGACATACACATTTCTTTCATAAAAGACCAACCTGAAAATCACCTATGTTATGGTTTTGAAGGATTACCTTGCCAGAACTCAAGACCGGCAGTGTGATCGATGGAGGTAGCTTCTTCTAGTAGAGATGAAGCCATGTTGAGAAGCTTGGGCCTTGATTTAGAGTAGATCTCTCGGATGACCAATCCATGCACTTTGGAGCTTCGATCTTGATCGAACTCGAGCTTTCGGTGGCTTTGGAGCTTAGCAAATGATTCAATCTCGCTCGTCTAGGTCCAAGGAAGGTGTGTGCAAAGTTGATTGAAGTTTGGTGGAGGATTGAATAAATGGGATTTGGAATTTGTCTCCCCTATTTTGGTTTGATGTAAAATTGAGAGAGGGAGAAATGGGGGAGCTTAGGAGCTTGGGGAATGGTTGTGGGAGACTCTCCTTCACTCTCCCAGCTCAAGCAGATGAATGATGCAATTCCCATTGAGTGAGGGGGGCATATCCCCTGTTGAGGTGGATGGGGATTCAATCCCATTTTCACACGACCATGGTTGAATTGTGTCTCCATCAAGTCCACATTGCTCGTTAGGAGTGGGGGAAGGCTTGGGAGGTGACTTAAGGTATGATATGAGGATATTTCTTTTCCTTTATCCATGGGTGCTCGATTTGCATGGGTGGTGAGTTAACTCACCTCCCCTTGGTTCATGGCAAGTCCTAGTGTGCTTAGTATGGGCTAGGAAGCTTCATTTGGTAATTTGATGGTTGTCCAAGTGATGGGAGAGTGAACTTTGCCAAATGGGGAAGAATCCAATGCAAAGAGGTTTGTCCAATAGCTAATCCCTTAGATGGGGCCCACTTAGCTTATGGGCAGACTTTGTGCTGACCTAGGGTCAATTTGGGTTGGATTTGGTCAGCCATCAAAGTCTCATGGGTTGATTTTGAGTGTTTAGGCTTCATTTGGTCAAATAGGTTCATATGGGTTCATGTTGGGTTGGGTTGACCAATTGGTCAAAATAGGTCAAACCAAAGCTTAGTTTATGTTCAAATGATGATTTGAAGAGTTTTTGTTCAAATGATTTGGGTTTGTTTAGCTTTGGTTTGATTTTGGGTCATTTGAAATCAAATGGGTCAAATGAGTCAAGTTGACCTATTTGACCAATTTGACCAAATTGGGTTGGGTTAGGTGTTGGTTCATGTTGAAATGGTTAATTCAAAATAATTGTAGGCTTTGGTCTGAATCAATTTGGGTTTAATTTAGATTTTGCCTTTTTTTTACTTTTTAGGTCAATTTGGGCTATGTAGGGTCAAGTTGACCAATTGGTTAAATTAGACTTGATTATCTCTCTGGTCAAGTTCAATAATTGATTTAGAATGAACTTGAGCCTTTGGTTGCAATCAATTTGGGTTAGATTATGATTTGACTCATTTTGGCTTTTTAAGCCAATTTGGGTCAACTTGGGTCTAATTTTCAATTGGACTTGGTTTAGCTCAATTGAGAGTTTGGTTATGTTAAATCATTGATCATGAGTTGGTTTGAATCAATAGTTTTAATCAATTTGGCATATGGTGGGCTTTGGCTTGTTTAGATTTCATTTGGGCTAAAGGTTGACTTGGTTTGACCCAATTCAAGGTGGTTGATCATTCTAGGGTGATTGTTGATCATGATATAAGGCTTGGATGGTTTTGGTTCAATCCAATTTGGGTTGGATTAGAACTTGGTTCAAAAAGGGTTCTTTAGGTCACTTTGGGTCAACTTGATCTAAATGGGTCAATTGGTCTGTTTTTGGTTTGATTCAAATTTAGTTGAACTCATATATGAGCCTAGAATTGAAATATAAATCCAACTATAATCAATTTGGAGTCTAATGGATTTTGGCTCATTTGAAATTTTCAAGTCAAAAAGGCTAACTTGGGCTTGACTTGAGTTTGATTTGATAATTATAGTTTATGTTTATATTTGGGTAAGTGATTAAAGGAATGATTGATTCAAGAGAAAATCTATTAGTTTTGGCTTGATTTGGATAGGATTTAGCCAAGTCCAAGAAATTGGCTAAAAAGGCTTGAATTGGGTTTTAGTTTGATTTTGGACTTGGTTTTGATCATGTGAATTTATATTTCATTTATATTTGGGAATATAAATGAATATATAAATGACTTATGAGAAAATCACTTGAGTTTAGAATAATTTGGAAGAAAATTTTACCAAACTTAAGGGTGTAGGTCAAAAGGGCTTAAGTAGGGAATTGATTTAATTTGATTTATTTTTTATCATTGGAAGGTGGGTTTCATTTATATTTATGAATATAAATGAAGGAGTGATTGGTTTATAAAGAAACCAATTTATTTTGGGTTGATTTGGGTTAAGATTTGAGTAAGCTTATGGAGATAGGTCCATAGGGCTTAAGAGGGGATTTGGCTTTGTTTGATTTAGTTTTGTCTATTTTGGTATGGGTTTTATTTATATTTGTGAATATAAATAAAGTAATAATTGATTTATAAAGAAATCAATCAAGTTTGGGATAATTTAGGTGGAGATTCAGCTAAGCTTATGAGAGTGGGTCAGAAGGCTTAAGAAGGAATTTTGATCTTGGATTTGATTTGAGATTGAATTATTTGGTTTGGAATTTGGATTTGGATTTGGTAAATGATTGAGGGATTGAATTGATCTTTGAGAAAATCAATTGAATCAAGATTTATTTTAATTTGGTTAAGGTTAAGTCCATAAGATGAAATCATGGAGCTTAGGAAGAATGTTGATCTTGAATTTGATTATGGGTTTTAAGGATTTGGTTTGAAAGTTGGATTTAAATTTGGTAAATGATTGAGGGATTGAATTGATCTTCGAGAAAATCAGATGAATTGGGATTAATTTGAATTTAGTTAAGGCTAAGTCCATAAGATGAAATCAAAGAGCTTAGTAAGGGTTTTGAATTTAATCATTGGGTCTTATGGAGAAATCTTGAGCTTGAATTTGATCATGGGATTGATTATGAGTCTTCGGAATTTGGTTTTGATTTGGTATGAATTTGAGGTTTGGTTCAAGGAAAAAAGCATGGATTGGGTTTAGGCTATAAGGTAGGCAAGTTTTCCTATGTCCCTGAGGCATAACCTATTCTTTTGGCAAACCCTTCTAAGTATCTAGGCTTAGGTTAAGTGTTCACCTACTCACTAGAAGTATCTTAAGACTAAGGAGCTCTTAGTGTCTACAAGATTCCTAGATCTATGATGAGAAAGTTAAGAACTCACTCCAAAAGTGAGTTCAACACCAGCGATGGGATTCCCTGGAATGTTCACCTGGGTGTCGACCATCTTGTAATTCATTATCAGAAGATTTCTTTTTTTGAACCCATTTTTGTCGATTCTTATAATTGGCGGATTTCCAGGAGTGCGAACCAGATGTCACGCCTTTTCCTTTATTTTCAACAGTTTCTCTTCAGGGTCTTGGCCTCCAAGCTTGCTTGCCCTTCCGTTGGGACCTTTCAAAAGTGGATTCCCTAACATATGGTAGGGGTGTCACGCTTCGATGCTCACCATACGATATTTGCTTGAATCGGTCACTAGCTCCAATAATAGGTGGTAAACTACAAGATGAAACATTATCATCTTCGATTATCATGGGCTTTTAGACCTTATTTTCATTAAGTCTATTTCCTTAGTAACCTTCAGCACTCAATGCACTCAATAGATAAGGTTTCAAGAATTTTCTTTTGGGGAACTAGAGCTTGATGCAGTGGTCGGTCCCAAAAAGATTGCTTCAGCTAACCAGTAAAGCTATTCCTCTTTACCCATTCCAGGTTCTCAAATTTATTCTAGGTGGGAATACTCACTTCTGCTGGTTCTGAGGCTAACTACATAGCATATTGTTCCGACAACAGTTGTTGATCTCTTAGTTCACTATTCATCCTTCTTCTCTACCTTCTTATTAATTTTCCTCCATTTGACGAAGCATCATGATCATGCCTTCCTGGTACAAAAAGTTCAATTGGCATAGTGGTGTTTACAGGCATGATTGAGACTTTCTGACCAACAATAATTCTCTTCATAATCAGAGTGTCAGAATATCTTAGTCTTTGAAACACAGAAGCTCTCTTTTGGGGAGCTTCAGCAGTAACTAAATTTTTTCTATTGCAAGGGCTGATGTGCATGACATGCAAATGTATCTTGAATTGATGTGACAATAGTTTTAGTTGCAATTGTTGAAAGGTCAACACTACTAAATTGAATGGTAGCTTCAGCTTCTCTAATGTTGATGCTAGCATTAGCCAGACGAATGTTAGACCCGCAGCTCAGCTTCACAACAAACGGAGTATTCTGTAGATACATCTACACAAATGAAAGCTAGGGATCAATAATCATAAATAAATATTATACTCCATACTTTCAGAATGCATAGAAATAACAGAATAAAAATAAAATAACATATTTAAAAGAAAATTTTAAGCAAATAAAATCATAATCAACAAATTATTATGTTTATTAGAGATTGTATTCTATAACTAAATTTTAATTTTGATTACTTATACTCCACTACTACTATACTCCAAATTTGACTAGCTAAAGATGAAAAGAGAAACCACCAGTAGAATAATATGCTTCAAAATTCGCCAGAATCTCGATTAATAGAGTTTGATTTAAATGTTGGTCAAACTTTTAGAAGGCAGATAAAATAGTAGATAAGACACTACCCAGAGATTTCGTCCTCATTTTTGTGAGGACTTTGGATCTAGTTCCATGTTTGTTATAGGTGCAAGCAGCTATAGTTAATTACCTTTCTTAATGTTGAGAGAGAACTTTCGATTAAGGCTACCCGTTAGATCGCTGAATGCGTAGCGTATAGTAGCAGCATGTGGAGTTTAAAATTTGAGGTTTAGAATTCAAGAAATTCATCATTATTTAACTTAAAGCATATGGTTGGTGGAATGATGACATGCCTGATCTAGATCCTATGGTGTCATCCCTGTCATGGTCCTACTAGTCGAGGAGGTAGAATGCCAAGAAGGATCCAAAGAACTACATGGGTTACATCCAAGTAATTTTATGGGGTGGTGTTTATCTAAGGAGATAAGCTTAAGTCCACTTTAGCTCACAAAAGGGCTTTGTGCCTATCAAATATATCCTATGATTCATAACTCGAAGGATTAAGCCATTGGGGAACATACGGGTTACAGTCGTGACCATAATCTAATGGTGTTATTTGGCGGCAACCACACAATCAAAGGATTCTGGTCGTAACTACATCATATGTGGAGCCTACTGGTCAAACCACATGAATAGAGGACACGGGTCACGTCCTTACTGACATGAGATTATTTAAGTTTGAATATAGTTATTTATTTGTCTTGATATTAGCTCCTTTATGATATAGAGTTTTCTTAATATGTTATCCCCAACGAACAATAGTGGATGGGTGGATGAACTATTTTCCTTAAGTATTTAAATAATAAATTTCATTTAGTTCAGATATTTACAGATATTTACAGATATTTACTTAATTGACATTTAATTTTATGATAAATTAGTTTAGAGCTCAAGTATCTTTTGATGATATTGTCCCCTCCGGTTAAGATTTTCAATCAGCGAGGCCATCATCGGGGTATATAAGTCTACTTAATCATTTAGTTTATTATTTTAGATTCTGTTAACTCTATTAATTTAATAATAGAGGATCTGATTTAGATTTATATTTCGAGTATTTTGAATTTGAGAATACTTAATATGATATCGTAAATATTTTGATAATAGTTACCCCTCCAGTTGATATCTTCAAACAACTCAGCTATCATTGGGATAAACCTTGCCAACTTTATTTATTTGCTAGTAGTGGATCGGGTTTATGGCTTATGTCTAATTTAAATTCTTTAGGAGATTGATATTATATAAACCTTGTCAACTCTATTACAAATATAGAGGATTGGATCTTATAATCTAAAGTAATTTAAGTTCATCTAGAAGTTGACCACTTAGTAGACCTTATTAACATTATTTCACGCATAGAGGATTAAGCCTACTATGATCATAGTTTATGGAGTTGAATATTTGTCTATTTCATTGATTTGAATTAGCATATGAAGACATTCATTGGCTTACATGCATATAGTCATAAAGGATTGAATCGATTTCATCATTCTTCCTCTTTAAAAAAAAAAACCCGTGCAGCATCTTCATACACAAAGTTTAGGTGCTTGGTATGAGTGTAGGGGCTCATGCAGGTATTTAGTAATTTAGGTAATTTTATTTCTAAATTATGAGATTAATTTTATATTTGTTTGATCTCAACTTAGCCTGCGCAGCCCTTTTATATATTAAAATTTGCACTTTAAATCTCTATGTCCGAGCACATGCAGGTATTTATGACTTAGATAATTTCATCTAATTAATGAAATCAGTGATTTTAAAAATTATAATTATCATAAAATTTCTTTTATTTTTGGATTTATGGAAGCTCCATAATTAGTGTAGCATTTAGTTTAGTATCGCATTTTGTCATTTATCATTACAGCATTGGTATCATAGATGTTTTAAATTATTCTAATATCTTATTAGATCTCTTGGAATAACATTTAATTATTTTATTTTATTCAAAGTTGATTTTTTGAATATTCAATAGACTCTCATTTATGTCATTGATAATTCTCAAACTCATCACAAACTATATTCAACTTCTCCTTAGTCCAATTCGAGTATTTAATAAGACGAATAATATGCTTCAAATATTTTTCAAGAATTCATTGATTATGCTTATTAGCAATCATTCGCTCTCATTGAAAATCTCTTATGAATTTCTTGATTTTCTCCAATTCATTTGTAGTGAATTATGATTTGAAAACTATATTCTAATTCCAAAGAAGATCTTTTATGCTCTAATTGGATATTCAGTCAGTTCATCTTCTAAATCAATTGAACTGAGATATTGAAATGATAAATTTATATTTATTGCCAAAATAATCATATCATCTCAAATTGATAAATGTGTTTGAGTTTAGCCAATCTTTCTTTGTTTAAAAATATAATCTTCAAATTCATTCTCATTTATAATTCAAAATTTAATTCGATATTAATTTATGTTAGCCATTTTAGGCAATGCTATTTGTTTAACATAAATTTTATTTGCAATTATGAATTTTGAATAAAATTTCGGCAACATTTAGGAGTATTCTGGTGTCATCCCCGCGTAGGGGGTGACATTAAAATAATTTTGACTTACCCGTCACGCCCTGATGAGTATGATGGTTGGTATTTTGAAGAAATTTCAATCCATTCATGATAACGCTTTCAATCCCGATAAAAATAAATATATATGCAACTTCTACACATTCAAATTTCATTTTAAATTGTTTATTTTTGATATAATTGATCTTTTTAAATAAATCTAGATTCTTCACTTTTTTAAAAAAATTCAAAATTTAGTCAAAATATCGACGATTTCAAAGATAGATTTTAATAATTTTTTTACTGATACGCTTCTATTAAGTATAGCGAGTATATTTTGATTTACACTATATCTTGCACCTACTACACCCTATTGGTCATTAGCGAGATCTTAAAACATGCATAAAGAAATATTACACATCCATCAATACCAACAATAATAATTTTGCATGAGTTCGGCTATAGAGAATAGAATATGAGAGATTATCAAGTTGATTATTTGGGTTGAATAGGTAGAGGAAATACTGAAAATCGAGAGTAACCCACCTGATGACGAAATTGTCTCTCGGCAATCATCGTTTGTGTGGAAGTGAAGCCGGAGAAGGAGGGAATTAAATAGGGGAAATGCCGAAACCGAGAGGAACCTGCCTAATGACGGAGTTGCCTCTTGGTAGCCGTCGTTTGTGTGGAAGAGAAGCCGGAGAAGGAGTCAGGCCTTACGATCTGAGGGAGACTGACGAGCTTACCCTAGTGGCTTGAAGGAATCCGGCTAGGTGAGATGGAATGGCGCAGATAGGGTGAAGATGGACGGCTGAATTGAGGTGCTTGGCTGGAAAGGAAAAATCAACGGCGGCCAAAGGGATCGGTTCAGCAACTGTAGTTAGATGGACGGAAGTGGGGAGAACGATCGTTACCTTCAGTTGGAGATTGGAGTTTCGGTCAAACGAATTGAGAGAGAAAAAAAACAGACAGGGGTTTCAGCTGCTGGGTTCACGAGAGGCTGACAGGCAGCTTTGTCTAACCTGTAGTAGAGACGAAAAATCGGGAGACGGGAAAGGTCGCTCGGCCTGAGAGGAGTGAGGTCAGGATGGCTGCGGTTCAGTATCGTGAGAGAGAGGGAGGACGGAGGGGCTGTTGTGTGGCTCGATATCTCGAGAGAGATGATATGTAGGGAGTTCGACTTCCACGTTCCAACAGGGAACCGAGGACTTGAGCAATAGTATGCGGCGCTCCGAAGGGAATATCGGGCTGTAAATAGAGGAGTTCTCTGTCTAGGGTTAGATATAAAGGAGGTATATATATAGGCTTTTCTTAATTTAATTATTTATTTAATCCTAATTTAGATTTTGTCATCGCATCATTGATTTTGATTACTTGATATTCTGCACTTATCCGAACAGGAATGGCCTCATTTAATGGTTCGATATTTTGACGCCAATACATAATCAATTTTACGAAGGCCATTGAAAGATCGTACGCTTCCCGATATATGTATATGTGCATCGATGGATTCTCTTATTGATTGGTCGACCGTTAGATGTGCAATATATATATTCTAATCATTTTCAACGCTCAATACATAAACATTTGTTGATCGAGTCGTTTTCACCCATTTCGAATATCCAAAGATATTCAGATTTTCGCTATTGTATCCGAAGTCCGTTGAGTTTAGCATGTGAGCTCGACTCAACTTATGTAATAGACATTGAGGTCAACTCAACCCTATTTAGTGATGGAACCAATGATAAGTAAAAGAGAGAGTCATCACCCCTTGATTTTTACTAAACTCTTTAATATTATGTACTATACTAAAAAATTTGCCCCTACTAAACTTAACTTCTCAATAATAAATTTTTATTATTTTTGATTTCGCCACCCCTCTATTCCAGTTTTGGTTTCGCCTCTCACTCTGTTGATGGCTGTAAACAAGTTGTAAGTGCCATGATCGGAAGATTAAGATAAAAAGAAAGCTATCATTTGTTGTGGCCAATTGCCCCTTTTTTTATGGGGGGCAATCATTCAAATTTTTTTTAAGATGAATATTAAATTTAAATTTAAAACTTTTAAAATATATATTTTTTAATTATTAAGCTAAAAATCCTTTCACAATTACCTATTTCTTAATCACTGTTTTTAATAGGTAATTTAACGTGGCTTGCTTCTCGTAATGGAAGCATATAATGCTGTTCGAGAGACCAGATGTTCAATATTTGAGGAATTATATATATATATATATATATATATATATATATATATATATATATATATATATATATATATATATATGATATATATATATATATATATATATATATATATATATATATATATATATATATATATATATATATATATATATATATATATATATATATATATAAGTTTTATATTTTGGTACTAAAAAATTATAATATCATAGATTTTATTTTATTTATTATTTTAAATGCATTCTTATTCTTCATAATAAAGAAATTGACATTTTTATCTTTGTTATGTGCTATTAAATTTATAGAGATAAAATGAGAGTTTTACATTTTAGCGACACACAAAAATCTTACATATAGATAAAAGAGAGCAATACAAAAGATACCAAAGTTTTATATGAAAAATCTTTCGGGGGGAAAAAAAATCATGGGATCTAATCTAAATAAAATGATCTACTATTTGAGGAAAACTATAGGGTTTCATTTTTTGCCTCAATTAGATAATATGAGATTAGAAAGTAATGCATTCAAAGTTAATCTATTATAATTATAGTAAAGCTAGAAGTGTTGAGAGATAATGATTGTAATTAAGCAATGGTAGTTAGATAATATTAGTAAAATAATTGTGATTGGACAATAATAGTTGGATAATGATGATTGATTGACAGTGGCTAATTATAGCAATTCAATGATAATGAATGGACGATGACAACAAGATAGCGGTGATCAGATGGCAACAGTTGAGCAACGATGGTCATACGATGATAATATGTTGATGGTAGTGGGTGGCAGTGATTGCATCTATCAAATATTGAGTAAAACTTTAGAATTCTATAGACCTCCAAGTTTTTTCTATGATAAAATTCAAGTCCCTTTTATGTAAAACTAAGACTCAATTTAAAGTTTTGGGAGTGATATTTGATTATTTCGACTAAAATTTTGGAACACTCTATTGAATAGTCTATTTTAATTCTTTAGATTCTTTTATTTGTCATTTAAGTATTTAATGATCTCAAAATTAAATGACCTAAAATACATAAGATTTTTCTCCCTAAAACACCTGGTTTGACTATAAGCATGTGGGATTATAGATTATTGAATCATTTAATTAATGTCCCAAACTTTTTAAACATACTTCAAGTATTAGATTTAAGCTCATTTAGACTCGAATTAAGTCATTTTTAGTGTCTTAAGTTTGTCCCATTAAAATATTTAGTTCAATTATAAGTTTAGTAAAATTAAAGAATAGATGATTATGAATTTACTACTATAAATTTTCAAGCTACATAAAAATTTATGCTTGATTAGATGATTTTTTTTTAAAATGGTGTATTAATTCAAGATTATTTGTAGACATGATGTTATCTTCTACATATCCTTTTAGAGGAAAGTGGCATTTGGTCATTATAATTTATGCGTTATGGCTACAATATAAATCTAAATATTTTATCATTTTATATTTTTTATATTATGTATTTTAGTGATAAAAATCAAACATAAAAAATAAAAAGAATATTTACATACATAACACCCATTTCTTATATATTTATAATTTAATCATTCTCTCATCTTAATTTTTTTTTAAATTAATACCCAAATATAAAATTCATGACAAAAGTCCTACTCTTTTTTTTTTTATTATTATTAAATTCATAACAATTTGATCGTGTCACATATAAATATATGAATTTAATAGTTCTAAAAAAATAAAACATAAGATTAAATTATAAGTATATTAAAATTAGATGATTAATTTATAAATTTTTATAATAATATTATATATTTTTTATTATACACCCAAATAGCAAGTGAGACAATTCCGTTACAACTTGGCCCATCATAGCAACCAGAATTCAAGTCAATAAAATTGTTCGCCGTTTTTACTCATGTCATTTTAGCCTTTCAGCTTTCTTATTAATTCAAAAGTAATTAAACTTTAATCTCACATATAACGGTGAATGTTAAATTTTATTTTGGCTGTTAAATATAGTGATTTTATGCAATTAAAAAAAATGTTTCTACAGTATTTTTTTTTTTTAAATATTGATTTAAAATATCTTTTTGAAGAAATTGAAAACAGAAAATAACGTTAAATCTATTTAAAAATTTTATAATAACTTTGAATTATTATTTTGAATTATAAATTATACATAATTGTTATTAATATTTTGAATTATTTGTAACTTAATTGTTATATTTTGAAAAAAAAAACAAATTGTAAATTAAATCTTACCCTTCTTCGTGCCACTATTGATAGAAGTTCAAAAAAAAAAGGAGAAAGATTAAAAATCATATATTGAAATATTACATTTATTCTATAAGACAATTTCATCAAGTCATAATGTTTTCATTATCTTTTTTTATATAATTTTTTGCTTTACTAAATCTTTTAATTATCTATTTTATCTTTTATTTATGTCTTTACATTATGATTACTTGCATTGACATGTGTCATAATTAAATAATATGTCTATCAATTGAGAAGTTTATCATTTATATATTTTCATTATTTATTAATTCATCATATATTTTGATAAACAATCCACATATTTAACACAAAAAAATATTAAATAAATATATATTGTTCATGTTCAATTATATAATAATTTAAAATTAATTAACCTTCACTTGATTATATTTTAAATTAACATTTATATTGATTATTTAAGAATTTTATTATATTTATTTAGTAATATATGTTCACTTATTAACTCTCATTTTATCTAATTAATTATTTGTGTTCAATAGAAAATAATAAATATTTAAGGTTAAATATGATAATTATTTTCATAATTTATTTCTTATGACTACTTATAATTTATCAAAAATCTTTATAAAAAATTATCTATTCATCTTCTAAATTTTTTAAATATCATATTCAATCATTAATAAGTGATATTTTTCAACATTATAATAAATATTTAATAAACTAATGATTTACATATTAACTGTTGGTAATATATTTTAGTTTATACTAGATTGAATCTTCATTTATTTCGATGAGATTTTTTTATCCTTATAATAAATGTTAATTACATTTTATTTAAATTTTTTGTTGTAATTCATTTTTAATTATAATTACTTATAATGATAATATTTATGAAATATTTAATTATAAAATAAAAATTATTAAATTTATATAATCTAATTTTTAATTTATAAAATTTATTCATTATCATTTTCAAGATACTTAATTTTCATTACCATTCTCTTATTTACGTAATCCTCTACTAGATCTTTTATTTATGTCCTTAAATTATGATTAATTGTGTTAGAATGTTGGCATATATCATGAGTGAATAACATTTTTATCAAATTTAACTTTATAAGTAGAAAGATGAATCTAAATAAATATATAATTTTAATGACGAGCAACTTAATTTCAAAATAATTTGTCTTCCAAATTAATCATATAAAATGACACATACTTTTATAATTATCTAAAAAAAATGATTTTCTCATTAAAAATAAAAATTTAATTTAAAGAAAATCTTTTTGGACAAATTAATTTTAAGGTAAAAAAAAAAAAAGAAGTTGAGCAGAATTTAGATAATCATATGTATAATCATCCATATAAAATAATACGAAAATGAAGAGATAAAAATTCGGAGCCATATAATGATAAAAAGTCTAAATAATAAAAACATATTTGAGAAAAAATTTTAAATTCAAATAGATTGACTTATAAATCTAAATTAATCTCATAAGTCTTGAGAATATGTAACTTTAACTAAAAGGTTATGATAAAATTATCTAAAAGTAATGATTCTTATACCTCTTTGTATATTTTATAAATACATGAAACAGTATTCATTAAATTATAAATTTTCGAAATTTTAATATATAACTTTTTTATAAAGAGAAATATGAACTTATTATTTTGATCTTTTTAATAAAAATATAAATTAAATAATATAATTTAATATTTATAATATTATTTTTATTTTTAAAATATTATTCACGTGCACTTGGTGTATGTGCAATATTACTAGTATATATATATATATATATATATATATATATATATATATATATATATATATATATATATATATATATATATATATATATATATATATATATATATTGATTTATTTTTCATATTTTTCTCTCTAATTTAATTTATGTTTTTTTTATATCTATAAATAAATTTATCTCAAATAACAAAATTATATATATAGCTTGCGTTTGATGACATATTTCAATCAAATCATTAATAACTCATAGCATCACTAAAAATTATCATCAATACAGAAAATTGAGAATTAATCTTTATCTCGGATCCTTCTTAATTTTCAGATAATTGTTGGCTGATTTTATCTAATCACTTTAATTACATTTTATATGTATTTAGTTTACTTTAACTGAATTTGAAGCAGTTAATAATTATAATAAATCGATACATCTTAAAAAAAAAATTCATTAATCAAATACTACTCCTCTAATGTTAATTTTTTTCTAAAACTTATGTTCTTTTTGAATTTTAATTTCAAAAAACTTATCGAATTGAATTCTCAATCAGATGAATCAAATGACATCAAAAGTATTCTAATTCTAATTCAAATAAACTTAAATGAAGCACATAAAATATAAATATTTATATTTAGTGCAAAGTTAATATTTATATTTTTGTATATCAAAATATCATATAGGATGAGTTTATGATGAGTTGGTATAAGTTCAATATTAATCAACAAATTGACGAGATCAACCTTATGAGCTCATTGATAAGATTAAGTCTACCAAAATTACACATGTGCACATATATGACTTAAGAATAAGTTAGACATTATGGCTCAATTATTCATGCTATTCACCAATAGTGGTTCAAAGAAGTTTGTAAGCAACTTCATATTAGGGGTGTGCGTTTTGTTGATTTGGATGTATTGGATGATAAATTTTTAAAATCAATTAGTTTTGGATTCCTAAAAATATTGATCCAAACTGATCAAATAAAATGCAAAACTAAACAAACCGAATAATAATTTGGTTCGATTATTTTGGTTTGGTTTTGGATAAACCGAAGTTGGCAACATTTAAAAATTATTTGTATAATTTTTGTATATAAATGAAAGCAAATAAATATAATAAAAAATATAATTAACTACTTCTTGTGCTAAAAAAAATATTTGAAATTAATTTTTACTTACCTGAACGATGTTTAAAACTTAGAAGTTGATGGAACAATATTATCATATTATGAAACCAAAATATTTTAAAAAATTGGATAATGGTCCTCCAAAAAAGCACCTACTAAAGTATTGAAAAAATAAATAAAAATAAGTATATAATAGATAAGACTATTATATATAAATTAATAATACCGTATTACATATAATTACTTTGATTTATTTGGTTTCATCCAAAATTTATTTAACAAACCGATCCAAAAATCAAAAACCAAAGTTTTCTTTAATTAAAACCAAAATCCAAATTACTAAGTTCAAAACCGAACCAAATTACTCAAAAGCTTCGCTGAAGTTGACAGATAAATTTAGAGCATAATATATGATCCATATGTATTTATAGTCTACATGTCTCTTTCATTTTACAATAAATACAAATTTAGAGCATAATATATTGTATTAGTTATATGTAGCTTTTTATGGCTCAACATGAATCTATAAATAAAGACTCAAGTGATGGGCCTATTAAGCTCAATTATTCGCTCAATTCTTCCACTTTGTCTGTAATTTTTTCTCGCTTTTAGTAATTTATTTAAATTTTTTGCAATTAAATAATTATTCTGTGATAACTATAAAAAAAATAAAAAATAATTTAACAAATTTTTACAAAATACCTATGATTTTTTTAAAAAAATTTTAATTTTTCTACAACAGTTTTATAATAACATTTACATATAACTGCAATCGTTCCACAGAACCCTAAGATGGCTGAGAAAATGATTCTAAAAAGATTAAGAATAAGATATTCTACAGTTTTTGCGTTGCTCATAGTAAAAGTCTACTTAGGCGAGGTCATTATAATTTGATGTTACAATAAAAGTAAGGACACGTGACTTAAATAATAATAACAATAATAAGTTTTTATCTTACTATAAGGGGTCGGCTATATAATTTTTTTTTTGTGTCTTATTAATTGCCAAATTTTTATTTAATTTCAATAAATTAAAATCATTTTTAAACATTATAATCAAATCTTTTTAACTCTATTTCTATCTTTTTTAACATAAGATGTATTTAATACACGTGATTTATATTATTCAAAATTTATTTCTCAATCCTAAGTTGAGCTATAATAGATGTTTATTTAGGTAATATAAATAGTTGCTACAACTATTTACTTGGTAGTAAATGATAATGCTGAGAAAACAAATACTAAATAATATAAAATCAACGAAATATCTTTTAATTAGGTAATTCGAAATTTATCTATAATTTTAAAAATATTCATACAGAAGAAAAATGCACTGAAATGATACCCACAAATTCAAGTATTTGAGAGAGTGTAGCCAAATTTAAGTTATGACATAAACCTAATTCCTCATAAAGGAGAAATATTTATAGTATTATAAGAGTCGTAATAGCTTATAAAATACCAATTAAGTATCTAATAACTAATATTAATCCGTAATCTAAATTTATTACAAAACAGATAATTAATGTCCACTCTTTGCAAGTAAACGTATAGCACAAAAAGGCATCTAAAATCATTAGGCTCACAGATATATTTAAAATATTCTATAATAAAAATAATCACTGTTGAATAAAAATTTAATTGTCAAATCATTGAAATCATGGAAGTCATTAAACTTAAGTTTTTAAGATCAAATTAGGGCTGCAAATGAACTGAGTGAAGTTGAGCATGTATTTATTCGAGTTCAAATTTGTTTATCATTATCAAGCTCTAGCTTGATTTGATCTTTGTGGATGATGCTCAAATTTGAGCTCATTTAAACGAATTTTGTTCAAGTTTGGTTTGAGTTTGTTCATGAGCTCGATTCAAATTAAGAGCATTGAGCTTGTTAAGAAGCAATTCATTTGATGAAATAATTGAGTTTTAATTAGCTTATTCACGATCTTCTTGTTGAGAAATATGCATGAGTTGAAAATAAAATTTTAAATAATATCGTTCACGAACAAGTCTTAATCGAGCTTATTAACGAGCTTATTCACGAACTTTAAATAATATTGATCATGAACTTAAAAGAATCGAATGACGAGCTATTCAAGTTTGTTCGTTCAACAATCAAGTATTTACAAAAATGTTCAAACTTTTTCGATTAGTTAATCAAATGTTCATGAATGAGCCGAGTCCCGAGTTGCTTATTGAATGCTTTGTTCAGTTGCAGCCCTAGATAAAACCAAAGTATAAATTAAAAATCAAAATTTAAAATCTCCTCCAGGGTTCAATTTCTATATTTAATGCAAA
The DNA here is from genome assembly GCA_021442155.1 of Cymbidium sinense. Lineage (NCBI taxonomy): Eukaryota > Viridiplantae > Streptophyta > Magnoliopsida > Asparagales > Orchidaceae > Cymbidium > Cymbidium sinense. The sequence goes on along the minus strand of CM038218.1, from coordinate 90,122,757 downwards.
TAAAAAGATAAAAACTAATCATTGATGAACTTAATGAAAAAAAAAAAACTGATAATATTTATTAATGAGCTACGTTTAATTAAATTTTGTTTCTTGTTTATAGAATAAAGGCAGGAATTAATAAAGACAAAAAAAAGTTACTTCTGAGCGTAAGTTAATTGAAAATAGCTAGATAAGATTATTTTTATTTTTATTTTAACTTTGAGTAAATTTAATCGTAAAATCATAAGCATATTCGTATAAATTAGGCTTCCAACAGAGGACATTATTATGGGACCGAAGCTCCTAACTATAAGGTAAACTTCTTAACCAATTAAAAATTGATATGACACTGAAAATTCTACTAGTCGAAGCACGAATCTTGATGTTAAAAGCAAACTGATCCGAAGTTAAAACTGGTCGAAATCAAGAACTTAAAATATAATTGGAAATTTTGGGATATAAGTTAAACCCCTAAAAAGCTCTCAAATATGGAGTGTTTATAGTCAAATCGAGCTCTCGACGAGCCGGATCTAACAAGCCCAAAATCTCAAAATTCCGACTTCATTTGAGCATTCAAATATTTAAAATACATCAAATGATCAAATTGATCATTTTAAGCCGTCCGATGAAGTGGTTTGCATGTATTTATAGAGACGCCACCCTCCAATCTATAAATAGTCCCTCATTTCATGAGGGGAGGTCGTAGAGAGAGAGAGAGCCAAAGCTAAGAAGATCCTCCAAGCACAATCGTTACCACCACTGGCAACCCCCCCCGATCTCGGCCGAATCTCGCTTCATCATGACGCATTATCATCACTGTTCCGTTGTTCCTCGCCATCATCTCTACCACAGAATTATTACCAACAATTGACTACATAGTCGTTGTTCCTCATATACGGAAGATTTTGTACTCAAAATGACATAGTGAAGTTTAATGTTTAAAGCTTGATTTTTCTCTTTTTTCGAGTTTTCCACGCGAAAATTTAAGTTTTTCACTTTAAATACTCACAGATGCTTTGATTTCACAACAAGGCTAAGGCATAAACTTTTACTCTACCGCAACTGATTTTCTAGCACGCAACAAGATGAATTTCAAACTCATTGAATTGACTTTGATGCTGACTGTTAATGCAAATATTGATTGATTACTCGTATATATTGTATTTATTTCAAAACGCATTTAATAATTTTAAAATATATTAAGAGACAAATATGTCAATATTCAAGGTTAAAAATGCCTCAAAGTGACCTTCAAAATCAGCCACTTATCCAAATTAACATAAATTGCCTACAATTTATTTTTAAATATTAAAAATTATTTATTTATATACGTGTCTGATTTTAAGGCCATGCTAACTCCTCTTCATCATGATATTTTCCAATCAAGTTTTAATGAGAATTATCGGATTCAAATTTTTTTAATTAATTTAAGAAATTGTTTGACTTTGACATTACTTTATTTTATTTTATTTTTAAGATAATAAAGATGTGTTTATTTAGGGGCTTTTTTGGTAATAATTATTTTTAAAATATTCAAAATGTACAAAACTCAATTGAGCGTTTTAATAATAATAATATTTATTTTAAAATTAAAAGAAAAGCTTAAAAAATTCACTAAATAAATATATTTTTCAAAATAATATAAAAATAAAAATATTAAATATAAATTAAATTTGATCCTGAATAAACATTCATTTTTTTACATAACTTTTTTTTTAATTTGAAAAAAGTCAAAAAAAAATTTATTGGCTTTTTTTAATTTCTGACCCAATTTTTTGGGCCAATTACATTCATACCACTTACTTCTTACCTATTTATTAAACTGCGACTTTCATACCTCAATGCTTAAACGTATTACTTAAATATTGAAATTCATAATAAAAGTCTAATCTTTATTTTTCATTTTTATAAAATTTTTAATATTTATATTTAGTCATAAATGTATTGGTTCTGTGATTAAAAAAATGATGAATGTTAGATGTAAAAATATATAAGTATTGAGTGGTATGTTTATAATTCTCCTATTTTTCAAATGAAAAATTTCTCCACTAGCCTAAATCAATTGTCTCATCCCAAAGATCTGTATTAACATTGATTGTGCTAGGCGCAATATTATTTCAAGTCATTTTTGCCCGAGGAGTGACATTGCACCATGAATTTCAAAGCTCAATTCACCTTATCTTCCTTTAATTTAGGGGAGGAGTTGATTTAATTTTTTAAATGATCTTAAAATAATAAATACATAAGAATAATATAAAATATATATTAATTTTAATTAAACTATAAGAAAAAACATATATAAATAAAGATAAAAATAACAATTATAGAGGACGCAAGCAACCAATTTGAAATAAATGATTTTGAAGGATGTTAAAAACCTTGATATCAAAGTTTATATATAACAATTTTACAATTTTTTATTTCAAAGGGTTGTCATATATATATATGGATATATTTTTTCGGTTTCGTAAATTATTTATTTGAATATATATATTAAAGTATAATAATTATAAGAATATTCTAATTTTCCCTAAAAATTAATAACTACCCTAATTTTTTCCTCTCTTTTTATGTGTATATGTGTTAGGTGAAAAATGTTATATTTATAAATAAGTAAGTATTTAGTGGTAGATTTATAGTTTTTTTCTTTCAAATGAAAATTTTGTCCATAAGTTTTCATGAATTGTCTCATCTCAACTGTCTTTATTATTATTGACCGTGCCAGGCACAATGTTATTCATCACCTAATGAATATCAAGTCATTTTTGGCCAAGGGTACCATCTCATCCATAAATTTCAAATCTCAATTCACCTTGTCTCTCTTGAGTTTTGAGGAGTTGATTTATTTTTAAATGATCTTAAGATATTTTATTTATATTAAACTATAAGAAAATTAAAAACAAAAAATAAAGATAAAAAAATATATAGATGAACTCAAGCAAGCAATTAGTTAATAATGATTTTAAAAATTGTTAAAAAGCTTGATATCAAGTTTTATATATAACATTTTTATAATTTTACATTACAAAGAGTTGTCATATATTTTTAATTATTTGGACACATTTTTTAGTTTTCATAAATAATTTATTTGTATAGATATATTAAAGTGTAATAGTTATAAGCATATTCTAATTTTTCTTTTAAAAATAAATAATTACAATAATATCGCCCTTTCTCTCTCTTATATATATATATATATATATATATATATATATATATATATATATATATATATATATATATATATATATATATATATATATATATAGATATATAAGTTTTGACTCTGTTCAAAGTCACTGATGACTTCCAGAACGCACGAAGGAGCTGCAATATTTTCCAGACCCATCGCGGAAGTAGGAAATACCGAAATAAGTTACGTTAGAGCCGTTTAATAGTTAAAAGATTCCAAGTATTGTCAATCATGGGCTCGAATCTCGTTTAAAAAATGTGAAATCTCGCGGGAAGGGGTAACATCACCATGTAGTGGATTTGGTTTAAAGGTTTTTCTATTAAATATATTCTCTATTGCTGGATGGCTTATATTCAGGGTCTTAAATTTTCTGATAAATTTGCAAATAAAGGGATTGGTACCCAACTCCTTTGCTGTTTTTGTCATTCTGTTTTAGAATCTCACAACCACTTGTTTTTTGAATGTCCTTTGGCTATGAAAATGGTGAGGGCTTTCATTCCAAATGGTACGTTTCTTTTGCTGCAGTCTACTCTCCAGGTTCTTAATTTTATTAATGATGGGGAGCACAAAGTGGTACAAAGATTACATTTTCTGATTATTTCTGTTCTTGTGTATACCTTGTGGAGAGAAAGGAATAACCGCCTTTTCTCTTCTACCTATCTCCCCTTTGCTGCTTTATCACATCAGGTTAAGGAAAGGGTCTAGGCTAAATTGCAAAAGTGGAAATTAAAAGTTGCTTGGCCCAGTTCTGTGCAGGATTTAATTCGGACATGGAAAAATTATTTTCCTCCTTAACTCTCCTCTTATTTGTGACTGTTTATTGGAAGTTTATTTGTTTATTTCATTCTCTGTTTTATTTATTGTTTATGGTTTTGTCGTTGAGGATTATCTGATGTTATTTATGTTATGTGTCTTACGATGGTTTTATGGTTTTCCTGGATGTCTTCTGCTCCATTGCTTCATCCTGATCTCCTTTGGGTGGTAATTTATGGTTATCTTCTATCTTGTATATGGATTTTGCTTTTTTCTTACCAACATACTCTATGTTCCTATCATTATGCTGGCATTAAGTGGAAGGATGCTCGATCTTGCTTTCATATATATGGTTTTTTCTTATTAGGTTACTATATTTATCATTTTGTTTTGTTGTTTAAATCTTACCTGTGATGGATTTCAAGATAAGAACAAATCGCTGATCTTTTCCTTCGCTACTATTTGTCATGTTTTTGAGCTCGCTTTTAATGGAATGATGAGGATTTTAGCACAACTTATTGATCTTTGAATTGTTCTTCTTGATTTTCTTAAAACCACGATCCCTTTGTCATAAGATTCTATTATGTTTATTGTTTAACATAATGGGAACTTTCGTCCCCTATACGATTGTTTTGTATGTGCTTATTTTTTATCATTATGATTTTATTCTAAGCTTTTTTTTATCCTCTAGGATTTTCTTTCTCAAGCATTGTTGATTTTGTTTCTAGAATCATTGTCCTGTTTAGTTTTTTTCTTATTACTTCAGTCCTGTAAGGGATTAGTCTATTTGTAACTTTACTTTGGAATATAATTGATTCTTAACCTTTCTAAAAAAAAAAAACATCACCATGTGGTTCCGCGCGCTCCAACCAGCGCTTAAACGAAATCTGCGCCTGTCGTGCCAACGTACCAGGCCCACAGAGCCCTTCGGCATCACGTCCGCCATCTTTATGGTCAACCACCAACGGACACGTGTTCACATGTGTCTGCCTTCATCATGTTTTCCGGCCACTCGAAACTAGTTAGAATAAAAAAGCCAAAAAAATAAAAAAATAAAAAAATAAAAAATAAAAATAACAAAAAACAAAAAACAAAATAAAAATAAAAATTTAAAAAATAAAAATTAAAATTTAAAATTTAAAAATAAAAAATAAAAAAGTAAAAATAAAAAATAAAAAATAAAATAAATAAATAAATCCAATGCATATTTATATTAAATTTTAAATATTAAAAATCACAACTCTCGATTACTTCTCCGCAGCTTTCTCTATTTTAGATCAATTATATTTTATTATAAATTACACTAATACATATGAAAAATAATCTGAAATATTTTTATTTAATATTTTAATCTTAATTTTTAGTCTCCATATTAGATACTTCTTATATTATCACGTCTGCAAACTATGTAGCTTAGCGAAACACATAATCTTTCAAAATTTATTTTAAAATTAATAATGAATATCAAATAATCTTCTTAATTTATATAACTACCTGACAATTAATGTAAAATTTTATAAAGAGTACACAAAAATTATGACGATGAAAAATATATTCTGTAATGAATATATTAAAAAAGATCTTGCATAAAATTTTTTATCATTGTTAATTTTATATTAATAATTATATTATATTTCAAATAGTTTTTTTTATGGCAAAAATAGATAAATATAACTATTATGATAAAAATAAATGATAATATATTACTAATTATGAACATTATAAAAATTGTTAATGATAAATTGATGTACGAATGTTATATATTATCTCTAAAATTATAAATTTTGTAAAATAAAAATTCAAAAAGTATATATCTTTTAAATTTTTTTGATATGTTTTAAAGTTATTGAAATTAATTGTAAAATAAAAATAATATATAAATAATTAATAAAAATTTATGTCATATCTAGAGGAAGTATTTTATGTCTAGATAGACTTCTGAAAAATTAAAACTCTTAAAAAAATTAAATTTTCAAAATTATTAATGATATAAATATTTTTTTTTGAAAAATTTAAATAATGATTTTTTATAATCATCATATTCTAACAGCTTTAATTTTTAAAAAGAGTTTTTTACTACAAATTTTTTTAAAAAAAAAAAAAATAATATTTTTTACTATTTTCTAAAAATTAAATAAAATTTTATCTCAAATAATTAATAATTAATTAACTTTAAAATTATTTACTTTTTAAAATAATAAATTATAAATTATAAATATGTTACTTTTGTAATTCAGAAGATAATTATTATTTTTAATTAATGAGTTGTTAGTTCTCTTATGCTCAAACTAAAATTAGGCTTTATTAGTTAAAAAAAAGTTAGTATATTCTAGTATATTCTATAAATTTTTTTTATATAAATTCGAAAGATATATCGTTAAATGTTTGAATGATACTTGTTTAAGTTCCTCAATAATGTGAACCAATTCAACAGAGATCTCTTCCATCGGACAAAATAATAATTAGAGTAGCAAGTACAATGCTGCAACGTGCTATCTCGAAATATCAAACGAAGCCACCACTTGCCCGCCACGAGACACCGTCGTATGTTGGCCGATGCATTGCATCCGTGTATCGCTCTTTTTTTTTTTTTATTATTATTTTTTTATATAAAAATTAGGGCAGATCCTATTGTATTACCCAAAAAGAAAACTAAGTACAGAGAAAATAAAAAATAGACCAAACGGATCAATGACGGATCGTAAAAATAAAAATGGACTCAGAGAAGGCAAGGCAAACAACAGATCAAGTTCACCTACAACTAAGTGATCTCCCTTTTAATTTAAGCAAGAAATTGGCTCATAAGGAAAGAACCTAGAGCATTAAGGTAGCAGGAATAGACCACCTAATGAACATCGAGAGAAAATTTCCTTCTATAAATGTATATCATTCAGAGGGAGCAAGAACACCCTCCTTGAGATGATGTCTTTAACTAAGAAATAAAAGAAATAAAAACTCAGCAACAGGATCCTAATCGTCCAAGGGGAGATCACAAGACTGGATCACATCAATTTGCCCAAACCTGGAACCAACAGACACATCCTCATCCAAGAACAACAAGAAAAAATATGACAATAACCAAAATCATAACATTACAAGATGATGATAGATCCATACACCACCATAAAATGCCCATGATTCCTCCATTTCTCCAAGCATGAAACATAATGAGGCCAAGATTTGAATGTCCAACGCCCGAAGTTTAAAGGCTACTTTGAGTTTTAATCTTTAAGGCATAAGAGAGTAAAGCCTTGATTTTGAAACAATCTATTATTCCTTTCTATACAGGTATAAATAATCACAACAATCAATCAACAAATACGTGCACTCAAAACCATGCTCAAGAAGAGAAGAGGCGTAAGCACTTGTTGATGAGTGGTTGAAATAGAAAAGAACCCCCATTAGGTAAGAGATTGCTAAGTTTAAGGAAAAGGAACAACCAAAGAAAATGTGAGCATGTGATTCCTTCTCGCAATGGCAAAATCCACAAACTAGAATAGGACCAAGGCCATAAATTTAGCACGCCTAATTTAGTTTCTCAATATAAGCCATCCAGCGAAAATTAACGTAGTTAATGGCAAAGCCTTTAAACTAGATGTCTTTGGACTAATCCATAGAAGGGGAGTTATTAAAAATAGCTTCTATAATTCTTTTGTTTGAGGTACCCTTCTCACCATTCCAAAAAAAGAGAATCCACCCGAAGAAAGGGGAACGAGACTGATAGAGTGGGCGCAAGATGGGTTCCTTTCTTCAAGAAAATCGCAGAGACTAACAAAGTTTGCCTAATAGAATTGAGAGGAGAGTTTCTAGGGAAATCAAACAAAGAAAAGCATCTGTAACCATATTTCTAGAAGGGACTTACCCTAGCACCAAGGATCAAAGAAAAGAGAGCAAGATGAGCCATCCCCAACCGGGAAACCTTCCTCCAACCTGAGATGCAAAGTTGAAGTTCCCTCCAAAGGGTTGAGGAACGTAGGATTTACCCAAATTAAGCCGCACTTATTGACCGCACTGTAAGCCAAACAAAGTATCCCGAATCACTTTCCAAAAGACCTTAATTTTACACAACACACATAAGTATGTTTACTGATTGAGATGAGTCCCTCCTTTATCTCTAGGCAAAGTAGTCTTAGACCAAGAGATTAGGTGTTCTTTGACCACATCACCGTGTAGAGAAATTTTGGGATGGAAGTAATCTTTTGAGGATGCACTTAAGACCAAAGCCCTTATCCCATAAGAAATATCGCTATTAATCGAGGACCTTATGAGCTATAATCTACCCTCCCCCACCCCACCACATAATGAGCCATTTGGACCACCCAAGAAGCCAAGAAGAAAGTTTATCCAGGGAGTGAAGTGATTAGATTTGAGAGCTCTAGAACTAAAGGGTGGCCCAAAAGTGGAAATTCACCCCTCATCAATATTCGTGACATACAATGATTAGCTTCCAAGGTTGTGCTTATTTTTGGGATGGGACACTATGCAGATCTTAGTATTTATCAAGGATGCACTACATTAAGAATGATGCACTATATCAAAAGATAGAAATCACTACCCTATAATGGTCCTAATCACCTAATAAGGACTCCTAAGACATGATGGATCTTCAAATGTATAAAAGATTTTTCTCTTACTTTACATAGAAAAGTAAAGCAGGGTTTATTTTAAGTCGAGCTCATTAAGTTCCCTATGGAGGTAAGTTTCCATAGTGAATTACATCTTAAAAAATGAGAATTCCTTAAGAATACTCTCGATTAAAGTATATAATTATGGTCTCTAAAGATTTCAAGGCTAGACTATCAATTAATTAGTCATGTTTGGAAAATCAAATGGGATTGTTCAAGGAGAAGACTTATTTTAGAAGCTAAAGGGAATAAGTAGGAAATGCACATGATACTAGGAAACCTAGTGAGCATTCCAGCTTTATCCTATTGTGCTTATATGTTTAAAATTGAAGAGATTAATTTTATTAAAGTTGACATTTTTTTTAGAAAGCTAGGACTTATAAACCAATCAACACAAGATTGTGAAAATTTCTAAGAGGTGAGGATTTATGCTAGTAGCCCGAAGGAAACAACAACCCTAGATCTTAGATCTAGGGATCTTTGGAAGAAGCGAAAGCACGACTTAAGTTTAAAAGAAGATGGGTATAATGTTTACCTCCATAATAGAGGATAAATCACCGGACTGTTGGGCTTACAATCGCCTGGAGTGGCGACCAGCAAAGTCCTCATATGCTTTAAATCCATGTGGTCTAGTCATATGAAATTTTAAGATGGTTGGGCTATTATTAATTTAGAAAGAGACTAAAGTTCTTAAACCCACCCCTTAAGAGACTAAAATATGAGTGGTATGAGTAATGACTTAATCTACAAATGCAAATCTTTTAAAATTTTATTTGATTTTAGACACTTATTTTTGATAAAGGCTTTGAAATTTTTATATGCCTAAATGCATGGTGAAGTAGAGTTGGAAAATCAAGAGAGAAAGAGGGTGAAGCTCAAGAGGGTTGCTCTCACAGAACGTCCCTATACATGTAAGGATCTAAGGCCTTCATTTTGCAAGAGTGATTCAAGAAGATGCATGATGAAACATACAACATGGGGTTGCTAAATCTTTTAGTTATCTTATCTATAGCCTAAGCTTTATGGTGAGGTTATGAGTTATAGAAAATTTTAATTATGAGTGATTATTTTGTCCTAAGAGCCTAACACATTCAGGCCACACATCCAAACATCAATCATTTAAGAAACTAAGAAAATCATGTCATTTCTAGTACACATTCTAAACAAATCATCAACCAATTTCTATGACTATCATGAAAGAATAAAAGGCCAATGAAGTCGAGTACCACCGTACAACACGAAAAAGAAAAGATAAGTAGCCAAGCTCTACCCTTATGCAATCTGAAATTACAAAATAATAATTACATGAATGAATGCTATATGGCCTTCATTCTTCATGTGTTCATGTCTTTATGCATCTTCCTCCTACTTTGATTTGGATGAGCTTGCTTCAAAGGAATCACAGGGCCTCCCAAGCCAAAGCCTTCTAGCCACTGCACATCATAATCCCTCATAGCACTAATCCTAATTCCTAATTACAAAATTACATTAAGAATATAAAAAATAAATCTAACTACATACAAATAATCTGGCTAAAATATACAACTATGGTGTTTATTTTCAATTTGATGTATATGGGGGACACCACATAGATCTGAGGGTGTACTTATTAAGGTGATCTAGTATGACATAAAAGAATATTGTACTATCTCAAAAGATAGAAATCATTATTCTATAATAGACCTAATCACCTTAATAATGACTCCTAAGACATAATGAGTCTTCGAATATACCATAGATTTTCCCTTTCTTTATATGGATGAATAAAGTAGGGTTTATTTAAACCATATTTTAAAGTTCCCTAAAGGGGCAAGTCCCCATAGTTAATTACATCATAAAAAAATGAGTTCCTTAGAAATATTCTAGATTAAAGTAGGCAATTATTATCTCCACAGATTTTAAAGATGTACTTTTCACCATAGAGGAGACCCTAAAGTCAAGTCTTCCCCTATCGTGCAACGATGGAAACCCTCTCTTAGCAAATGTGAAAAAAGGATGACATGCATGATATTAAGCATACAATATCCAGCTAAAGGGTTGTTAAATTATTTAATTATCTTGATTTAATGCCTAGGCTTTAAATGAGGTTATGAGTTATTTAGAAAATTAGTTATGAGTTGTAGTTGGGATATAAAGTTTATTTTTTTCCTAAGAGCCTAACTAGATCCAGGCCACACATTAAAGCACCATACATGAAGAAACTAGGGAAATACATGCCATTTCTATTATATGATTGTAAACGAAGCATTAAATAATTTATAAACCCAACATAAAAGAATAATAGGCTGGTGCGGTCAGGTACCGCCGTACAACCTAAAAAAAGAAATGAGTATCCAATCTCTACCCTTATACAACCCGGTATGTGAAAGAATAATTATAATTACATAAATGAATAAATGTTATTAGGGGTATTCGCTATTAATATCTTCATATCTCCTCTATTTCTTCATTTGGGTTTGCTTGCTCTAGAGGCATCACGGGGGCCTCCTAGAACAAACCTTGTAGCCACCACTCAACTTAATCCCCCATAACACTAATCTTAATTTCTAATGCAAAATTACATCAAAAATAAGAAAGGTAAATCTAACTACACCTGCAAGTCAAGTGTTAGCAAAACACACCATACAACCCAAGTTATATAAATATATATATATATATATATATATATATAATTTGGACTTAGCACCCTGGACATGGGTAACCAAGTCCACCTGTCTTAAGCCTATAAAAGAGAGTATTTATATTTAGTTTAAGCACCCCTTAAGCATAATCTTCTACAAAAAATATGATTAGGCTAATCACAGCCTAACATCTAATCTACGAAGCATACATCCTAACATCCAGTCTATAATAATACATCATAAAACTAGACATACATCAAACCATGCACTGCCCTAACATAAGGCTAAAAGTGGTGACTTAATCTAAGGTGTGTGTATTAAGGCTTGTGTGGTATGTCTTAGCTAGGCTTTGTTGTAATTTCCTAAGTATGAAGAGATTTAATTATGAAGGATGGTTTCATTTTAAATGACTTAATTGATTTGTGAGTTTTGCTTAGCATTTTCTTTTATTTTATTTGATTTACACTTAATAACTAAGTACTATAAAAAGAAGAAAAGAAAGGGTCACTCTCTCTTATCCCTACCTTAAGCCACATCTAAAGCCAATTAATTAATCAATTCTCTTTAGTGAATAACTTATTACATATTTTAAATTAATCCTAAGTTTAGATTCACTTTAAATAATCTCATTCAATAAAAGAGGTATCTTAAAATTAATTGGAATGAACTACTATTACATGACACATATCCATTGATTTCTTTCCATCATATATAACATGCATATGGTTAAGCCCTAAACATATCTATACATGTAATAAATTTTTAGTATACTTAAATGTAAGATGTATAAAATGAGTTTTATAGAAAAGAGGATTTTCATTCGTTAACTAAATACACATTCAAATGTATGAAAGTTTTAAGCAAGTATGTTGCCATTGTTCTATACTAGGGGAGTGAGGTAGGAATCTCATTGGGGCTACTTAAAGCGTGTGTTCCCGGAATGTCCAGAATAATATACCCACTATTTTTAAATATATATGGATGTATAAGTAACTATAATAATAGAAAACCATGCAAAAGTAGAATTTGATTTATTTATGTGAACGAATTAAAGCTCTATCCAAATTCTAATGTCAAGATGCATAAGAATAAAATCAAACGGGTACGTCGCCATTATTTTGTACTAGGGGAGTGAGGTAGGGACCACCTTGAAGCTACTTAAAGCCATGCATCCCTGAAATGTCTAGACTAATATACCCATTAATATTCATACTTATGCAAATCAATATATGAATGAAAGAAGGGAACTTCACTTCATGCACTAAGTTTATATCCATATGCACCTCCTAAGTATGTATAGCTAATGCACAACATGTACTATTATTCATTAATAAGCTTTTAAAAATACATTTGAGATTTAATAGTGATAATAGCCACACATATTTCTAATTAAGTCAATACATGCAAATTTGACATAAGGAATCATTTATTTTTAATTGATTTTTGAAGAAATGAATGCATGAATCAAGTGGCATACAATATTTTAATATGATTGGAAAGAAATAAGGAAACACAAGCATGTAATTTCATTCAATCCAACTAATTCTTAAGGACAATCACATTAAATAAGCTTATTTAAGATGAACCAAAGTTTCTTAAAGTCACTTTTGCTTTATGTTTTGGTTTTGATTTATGAAATTGAGACTAGGTTTGCTGATCTTAACCCATCCCCAATTATGTAAATTAATTGAGTTTAATGAGGAGTGATTAAGTTGAATTGTATAGATTGATTAAGTTGAGATAAGAATTAAATTAATTAATTAACCCTTACCTGCATCACCTATTGACCTCACTTTTAGAGTGAGCTCTCAACTTCATCATCATAGATTTAGGACTCTTGTAGACACTAAGAGCTCTTTAGTCTTAAGTCACTTCTAGTGATTAGGTGAACACTTAACTTAAGCCTAGAGACTTAGAATAGTTAGCCATAGGAATAGGTTATTTCTTAGGGACTTAGGAAGAGTTGCCTACCTTATGGTTCAAACCCAATCCATGCTTCCTTCCTCAAACCAAACCTTAAATCCGATTCAAGTCTAAATCATAAATCAATTCCAAATCAAATGATTGAAACCCATGATCAAATTCAAATTCTAGAACCCTTTCTATGCCCTTGATTTTGTCTTATGGACTTAGCCTTAACCAAATTCAAATCAACCCCAATTCAATTGATTTTCTCAAATAGAAAATTCAATCTCAAATCAAATTCTAGCCCAAATTCCAAATCAAATGAGTAGAACCCATTATCAAATTCAAATTCCAAAATCCCTTCCTAATCCATATGAACCACCTTCATATGCTTAGCCCAAACCTTCTTTAAACCAAATCAAATTTGGTTAATTTCTTTATAAATCAATCATTCCTTCATTTATATATATAAATATAAATGAAATCCAAATTCAAATCAATCAAATCAAATCAAGACCTTTCTTAAGCCATATGGACCTACCTCCATAAGTTTAATCAAATCTCAACCCAAACTCAATTGATTTCCTTATAAATTAGTTATTCCTTCATTTATATTCACAAATATAAATGAAACCTACCCTCCAATGACCAAAAATAAATCAAACTAAATCAATTCCCTACTTAAGCTCTTTTGACCTACACCCTTAAGCTTGGTCAAATTTGCATTGAAATCACTCCAAACTCAAGTGATTTTCTCATTAATCATTTATATCTTCATTTATATTCATAAATATAAATGAAATATAAATCTAAATAGCCAAAACCAAACCCAAATCAAATCAAATTTCTAATTTTAACCTTTTTAGCCAATTTCTTGAACTTGGCTAAATGATACCCAAATCAATTCAAAACCCATGGATTTCTTCATGAATCAATCATTCCAACAATCACTCACCCAAATATAAACATAAACTACAATAATCAAACCAAATCCAAGTCAACTCAACTCAAACCCAAGCTAGCCCTTTTGACTTGAAAACTTCAAATGAGCCAAAATCCATCATAGCCCAAATTGATTATGGTTGAATTTATATTTCAATCCTAGGCTCATGTATGAGTTCAACTAAACTTGAATCAAGCCAAAACCAAACCAATTGATCCAGTTAGGTCCACTTGACCCAAAGTGACTTAAAATATCTTTTTGAGCCAAGTTTAAATCTAACCCAAATTGAATTGAATTAAGACTATCCAAACCTCATATGATGATCAACAATCATCCTAGGGTGATCAACTACCTTGAATTGGGTCAAGCCAAGTAAACTTGGTCCTTTGATCAAATCAACCTTTAGCCCAAATGAAACCCAAACTAGCCAAAATCCACCATATACCAAATTGATTGAAACCATTGATTCAAACTCATTTAGAATCAATGATTGAACATGATCAAACCCTTAATTAAGCCAAACCAAGTCCAATTGACCATTTGACCTAAGTTAATGCAAATTAGCCTAAAAAGCTAAAATAGGTCAGATCATGATTTAACTCAAATTGATTGCAACCAATGGCTCAAGTTCACTCCAAATTGATTATTAAACTTGACCATAGCCATAATTAAGCCTAATTTGACAAATTGGTCAACCTGACCTGTTCTAGCCTAAATTGACCTAAAAGGTCAAATTGGCCAAAATCTAAATTAAACCCAAATCAAACCCAACCAAAGCCTTCAATCATTTTCAATTAGCTAATTGAACATGAAAAACACCTAACCCAACCTAATTTGGTCAAATTGGTCAAATTAGCCCATTTGAAGTATTTGAATCCAAATGAGCCAAAATTAAACCTAAGCCAAATTAATCAAAATCACTTGAACTAAAACTCTCCAAATCATCATTTGAACCTAACCCAAGCCTTGGTTTGACATAATTTAACTAATTAGTCAATCAAACTTAGTATGAACCCATTTGACCAAATGAAGCCAAAGCACCCAAAACCAACCACCCATGGGACCCTAAGGGCTAACCAAACCCAACCCAAATTAACCCTAGGTCAGCCCATAATCATCCCAAAAGCAAAGTGAACCCCACATAAGGGAATTTGCCATTGGACAAACCTCCTAACATAAGATTCCTTCCCCATTTAGCAAAGTCCACTCTCCCATCACTTGGGCAGCCATCCCATTGCCATATTGAGCACACCTAAGCTTCCTAGCCCACCTTAGAACAACTGGGATCGACCATGGACTAAGGGGAGTTCACCTCTTCCCCTCTCAAGCCAAACCAAGCAATCCCATGGATAAAGAAAATAAGATCTCCCCCATATCATCCTTGGAGACTCTTGCCATAACTTTCTCCACTCCTGGAGAGCCACGTGGACTAGATGGAGACAAGTTCAATGGTTTGACGATGGCTAGTCGGCGAGAAAATGAGATTGAATCCCGTCCATCAATCTCAGCAATTGAGGGGATATACCCCCTCAATTTTAATGGAAATTAGACCATTCTACTTCGTTTGAGCCAGAGAGAGTGAAGAAGAGTCTCCCACAGCCTTTCCCCAAGCTTCCAAGCTCCCCCATTTTCTCTCTTCTCAGTTTTACATCAAACCGAAATAGGGGAGGCTTCCCTTGATTCGAATCCATCCATCCCTCAACCAAACTTCAATTAAACTTGCAGACCTTCCTTGGACCTAATCAAAGGCAAGCAAATCATTTCCAAGCTTCCAAGCTACCATAGATAGGAATTCACCCAAGTCTGAAAGGAAAATAGGAAGATCTTGGCCTTTAGAGCAAACTACCTCAAATCAAAGCTCGTGCGGCTCAAGAGGGATATGTTTTTACCAAACGAAGCTTCCTCAATGGTTGGAACCACCAGTCACAAGCTTCGATGAGGTATGCCATTAAAATTGATCCTTGAATGAAAATAATTTAGAGCTTGTGAAGGAAACTTGCATTTGAACCCATCCTAGCCGTTGGATCCTTGTGGATCCTTCGCGCTCGGGTGAGCTTGGATCAAGTGATCTGTGGCGGACAGGCTCTATCTCCCGTCGCTCTTAGGAGATAGATCATGGGCCATCCATTCCACGTGATTGGAATGGACAGCTCTGATTAGACCATGCTTAGATCCTCTTTATTTCCTCCATAATCACGAGATTTAATCTTGGCCATCCAATCTTAGATCGGACGATCCACGGGAAAGCATGTCCATCGCAATCCGAGTCAATGTCCTGATTTGACAACTTAAATAGCTTATTCCATCAAGCCACATGAAAAGCGCATCGCGATAGTAGCCACGTGGTGCTGACATGATTGGGGGGTTAATTAGGCCTAATTAATGCATTTTAAGGTTGAAACTTCTAAATTCATAACTAATCCTAGAAAATCCAAAAAATATAAATGAGGGCTCATTTTAAAGGTAGAGGAGAATCCAAGAAAATTATTATTAATTAATTTTGAACAATAATTTTTGCTTAAATAAAGTTTAATTAAAATTTTAATTAGCCTAATTACTCTCTAATTAATTATCCAATTAATCTTAAAATTTTTAGAGATATTTAGAGGGATGACCTCTGCCTCCCCTATTTTTCTTAGAATTTATTGGAAAGTTAATTAAGAAATTGATTGATTAAGCCTTAATCACTCTCTAATCTTAATTAATGATAATTAAACAATTAAACAGTGAACTAATTAATTAATTAAGTTCATTAGCCTTTGTTAACAATGGAGAAAGTTAGGGAAATGGATTGGGACCCCTTTTTCAATCTTTTCCATAAGTCTTCTTCATTCCCTCTTTAAAATTAATTAATTAAGACTCATTAATTAATTGATTAATCAAATAATCAAAACCCAAATTATATCTGAACTTTAATTAAATAATTGAAAAGATTTAGGGATTGAGACTTGGGCTTCCTTCTTTGTCTCTTTCCCTAAGTCCATTTAATATTGTTGATTAAGGATAACTAGGATTTATTTAGATAATTAATGAACTTAATTAATTTGATTAAACCTATTTTCCCTAATTAACTCTTAGGTAGCTCTTTGGGCATTTAATAACCTAAAGAGAGAGCTAATAAAATTTTGGTTAGCTCATGTGTGTGAGAAAATCATAAAAGTAATTAAATCCCTTAAGCTTAATTAACTATTAATTATGAGCCAATTGCATTAGGCCCCTTTCATTCCTTAGGAGTATTGATAATTTACTATTCATGTGATTGCATATCACATTGGATCATCATTAATTAGTTAAATAACTTAATGTGATATAGGTAATGGTTAATTAATTGACTTAATCCATGCTTAACTTAATCAATTCATAAAATTAACCTAATAACTTTTCATTAAATCAAATTAACTCACACATGGGGAATGAGATTAGGATTAGGAAACCCCTTTCACATTTCTTAGCTCAAATCAAACATGAAATCAAAAATGGCTTTAAGAAACTTTAGTTTAATTTAAATGATCTTATTTAATGTGATTATCCTTAAGAATTAGTGGATTGAATGAAATTACATGCTTGTGTTTCTTTATTTCTTTCCAATCATTTCAAAATGTTGTATGCCACTTATAGTCATGCATTCACTTATTTCAAATTAATTAAATGAAAATGATTTCCTTTATAACAATTTGTATGTGTTGGCCTAAAACTATGTGTGGCTATTATCACTATTAAATCTCAAATATATTTGTAATAAGCTTATTAATGAATAATAATATATATTGTGACTTTAATTACACATACATAGAAAGTGCATGTGAATATAAGCTTAGTGTATGAAGTGAAGTCTCTTGATTACATTCATATGTTGACTTCCATAAGTTTGAATGTTAATGGGTATATTAGTTTGGACATTCCAGGGACGCATGACTTTAAGTAATCCCAAGGATGTTCTTACCTCACTCCCCTCGTGTAGAATAATGAAGATGTACCTATTTGATTTCATTCTTATGCACTTTGACATTAGAAGTTAGATAGAGCTTTAATTCATTTACATAAATAAATCAAATAAATCAAACATAATTTTTACATGATTTTTCATTCTTATAGTTATTTATACATCCATATGTATTTAAGAATAGCGGTATATTAGTTTAGACATTCTGGGGATGCACGAATTTAAGTAGCCCCAAGGAAGTTCCTACCGCACTCTCCTGGTGCAGAATAATGATGATGTACTTGCTTAAAACTTTTATACATTTGAATGTGTATTTAGCCAATGAATGAAAACCCCCCTCTTTCTATTAAAAGGACATGCATTCATATTTTGCTCAAATGGTTGGATTGATTAGTCATATGATTTAGGGTTCTTTTCTTATACTTTTGTATAAGAATTTAGATAGAACTTTAAATTAATATGATAAAATAATTCAGCCAAATGAAACATCAATTCCAAGTACATTTGCTTACATTCATCATTTAAGTGTGCTAAGATACAAATTACATGTATAAATATGTTTAGGACTTAATCATATGCATGCTATATATGATGGAAAGAAATGAACAAACATGTGTTATGTGATAGTAATTAATTCCAATTAATCTTAAGATGCCTTTCTTGTTGAATGGAATTATTTAAAGTGAATCTAAACCTAATACTAATTAAAATATGTAAAAAGCCATTCACTAAAGAGAATAGATTAATTAATTTGCTTTAGATGCGACTTAAGATAGGGATAAAAGAGAGTGATCCTCTCTTTCCTTCTCTTTAAAACACTTAGTTGTTTAGTGTAGGTCAAATGAAATAAAAGAAAATACTAAGTAAAATTACAAATCAATTAAACCATTTAAAGTGAAACCACCCTTTATAATTAAATGTCCTTCATACTTAGAGAATGATAACTCTAAAGTCTAGTTAGAACATACCACACAAGCCTTAATACGCACACATTAGATTAAATCACCATTTCTAGATTTATGTTTGGGTAGTGCATGGCTTGATGTATGTTTGTTTTGTGATGTATTGTTGTAGACTGGATGTTAGGGTGTATGCTTCGTAGACTGGATGTTAGCCGCTTTTACTCATATGGTAGAGATTGTGCTTAAGGGGCGCCTAAAATAAATATAAATGCTTTCTTTTGTAGATTGCTTAACCCCTAAGCATAATCTAAATTAGACAGGTGGACTTTATTACCCATGTGCAAGGTGCTAAGTCCAAATAATACATATAATTGGTTGGGTTGTATGGTGTGTTTAGCTAACACTTGTCTTGCAAGTGTAGTTAGATTTACTTTTCCTATTATTGACATCAATTTTGGAGTGAACTCTCAACTTTCTCATCATAGATCTAAGACTCTTATAGACACTAAGAGTTCCTTAGTCTTAAGACACTTCCAATGATTAAGTGAACACTTAACCTAACCCTAGAGACTTAGAGGAGTTTTCCATTGGAATAGGTTTTTCCTTAGGGATTTAAGAGGACTTGCCTACCCTATAGCCCAAACCCAATCCTTGCTTCCTTCTTTCAAACCAAACCTTAAATTCAAATTCTAAAATCAAATCCAACTATCCAATGATTGAAATCCATCACTAAATTCAAACTCTAAATCCCTTCCTAAGCCCTTTGATTTTATCTTATGGACTTAGCCTTAACCAAATCGAAATCAACCCCAATCCAATTGATTTTCTTAATTATCAAATTCAATCTCAAATTAAATTCCAAATCATAGATCAATTCCAAACTCCAAATGATTGAAACCCATAATTAACTCCAAATTCCAAAATCCCTTCTTAAGCCATATGAACCATCTTCATGTGCTTAGCCAAAACTCCTTCAAACCAACTCAAATTTGGTTGATTTCTTTATAAGTCAATCATTCCTTCATTTATAATCACAAATATAAATGAAATCCAAATTCAAACATTCAAATCAAATCAAAATGAATCAAACCAAATCAAGACCCTTCTTATGCCATATGGACCCACCTCCATATACCTAATCAAATCTTGATCCAAATCAACTCAAACTTAATGGATTTCTTTATAAATCAATCAATCATTCATTTATATTCATAAATATAAATAAAATCCACCCTATAATAATCAAAAATAAATCAAACCAATTAAAAATCCAAGTTAGTAGCCTTATTTGATCTATATCCCTTAATTTGGCCAAACCTGCTTCCAAATCACTCCAAACTTAAGAGATTTTCTCATGACCCATTTATATCTTCATTTATATTCACAAATATAAATGAAATATAAATTCAATTGGTCTAAACCAAACCCAAAACAAATAAAATTCCCAATTTTAGCCTTTTAGCCAAACTTTTAAGCTTGGCTAAATGAAATCTAAATCAACTTAAAACCCATGGATTTCTCATGATTTAATCATTCCTTCAATCATGGATCCAAATATAAACATAAACCACCATTATCAAACCAAAACCAAGTTAACCCTTATGATTTGAAATTATCATATGAACCAAAACCCATTTGGCTCCAAACCAATTGCAATTGGATTTATATTTCAATCCTAAACTCATATGTGAGTTCAACTGAACTTGAATCAAGCCTTGATCAAGCCAATTGACCCATTTAGGTTCATGACCCAAAGTGACCTAAAGCCCTTTTTAAGCCAAGTTCTAATCCAACCCAAATTAGATTGAACTAAGCCCATCTAAATCTCAATCATGATCAACAATCATCATGGGGTGATCAACCCCTTGAATTAGATCAAACCAAGTTAAGCCTATCCTTTGACCAAGTCAACACTTAGCCCAAATGAAATCCAAACTAGCCAAAATCTACTATATGCCAAATTGATTAAAACCATTGACCCAAATCCTTTCATAATCAATGATTGAGCATGACCAAGTCATCAATTGAATCATACCAAGCCTAATTGGCCAGTTGACCTAAGTTGACCCAAATTGGCCTAAAAAGCCAAAATAAGTCAAATCATGATTTAATCCAAATTGATTGCAACCAATGGCTCAAGTTCATTCCAAATCACTTGTTGAACTTGACCAAAGCCATGATTGAGCCTAAGTTGACCAATTGGTCAACTTGACCCAACCTAGCCCAAATTAACCTAAAATGTCAAATTGACCAAAATTTAAATTAATTTTAAATTAAACCAAACCAAAGCCTACAATCATTTTTAATCAACCAATTGAACTTGTCTCAACACCTAACCCAACCTAATTTGGCCAAATTGGTCAACTTCAAACTTAGGCCAAACCAATCCAAATTAATTGAACCAAAACATCCCAAATCATCGTATGAACCTAACCCAAGCCTTGGTTTGACCTAATTTGACCAATTGGTCAACCCAACCCAACCTAACCCAAATGAACTCATTTTGACCAAATGAAGCCAAATCCCTCTAAACCAACTTATGGGACCCTAGGGCTCAGGCCCTACTTCATTCCCAAATCAGCCTAAAAGGAAAGTGGACCCCACCAAGGGAATTAGAGATCAAACCATAGCATTTAAACCTTAAATTCAAAGGATCAAAGCTAAAGTCAACTTGCCCATCCCCATGGAAGCTCATTAACACTACATGGAACTTTCCCTTGACCCACCTAGCTAACCTCACCCTAGGTCGGCCAAGGACCCTTGGGAGGTGAGTTGACTCAATTCAACCGAAATTGAGCACCCATTGGATCGAGCTGATGGGAGCTTTGCACATTGGGTCCATGATAGCTCCCCATCACTCCTCCCATCCCTGACATGTGGCTTGACCCTGATGGAGACAACTCCGGTGGCCGGACGGTGGCCAGCCAGGGTAAAACGTGCACACGAGCCATCCATCAATGATGGAAATTTGAGGGGTATACCCCCTCAATTCAAACATAATTTTACACAGAATTAATTTGTGTGAGTCCTTAGAGAAATTCCAAGGATCCCCAAGCGCTGTCCATTCAACCATTTCCATTCCCGTGCATAAACCAAAATAAGACACCCTTCCCTCAAGCAATACTCCCTCTCTACTAAACCAAATCCAAATTCCTTGCACCCACACCATCCTCATACCCAATCAAAGGCAATCAAACCATTCCCAAGCTCCGAAGTGGCCAGAGGTGTGAGTTCGATCGAAGCCAAGGCATGCGCATGCATGGATTGGTTGACCGAGTGCCATAGGCCAAATTGAGCTTAGACTTCTTCAACAGGGCCTCACCTCAACTAGGCGAAGCTACCTCCAATGTTGCACCACCGGACAGTAGCTCCGGTGAGGTAATTCCTCAAAACTGTAGCTTTAGGCCTTTGTCGGTCTTTTGTGAATGAAATCTCCGTGTCGAGGGGTTTTAGCCGTTGGATGTGACTATATCCTCCTTTAGATGGTGTAGGATCTATTTGATCCCAATCGGAGATTGGATGAGCCCGGATTGAACGGAGAAAGATGAACAGTGCTCATCTTTTGCCACTTGTGAACATGATAGATCATGAGCCGTCCATCTCATGTGATCAAGATGAACATCTCTAATCAAATTTTATGGTAGATCCTTTGATTTCTCCCTTAACCCCAGATTAAATCGTGGCCATTTCGATCTTATATCAGACGGCCCATAGAGAAAGCGCGTCCGCCTTCGCTGAGTCAGCACGTGAATGTGACTACTTAATTAGCTAATCCTATTACACCATGTGAAAAGGAACCGACGCCAGCTCCATGATTGACGGAAGGGCTTAATTAGGGCTAATTAATTGGTTTTTAATCCTGAAACTTCGTAAAATTATAACTAATTGCAGAAAAATCCAAAAAATATAAACTTAGGCTTATTTCCCCCTTGAGAATGTTTAGGGGGATGACCTATACCTCCTCTATTTTTCTAGGATTTTATTGATTGCTTAATTAAGGAAATAATTTGGTAATCCCTAATCACTTTCTTAATCTAATTAATTATAATTAAAGAATGAATAGTAACTTGATTAATCATTTAAACATAATTATCCCTGTTAAACAGTAAGATCACTTTAGGAATGCGATTGAGGATATTTTTCCTAATTCATTTCCTAAGTCTTCTTTATCTTTAAAAATCAAATTAATTAATGGATTATTGGAATGATTAATTGATTAATTAAGTGATTAAATATTTAAAATAAGGAAATCAAAACCTAATTGAATGTTTAAATGATTTAGGGATTAGGATTGAAGGCTTGCCCTTGATCCTTTCCCCTATGTTAATTTCATCATTCAAATTAAAACATAATCAAAACATTTAATCAATTCATTAAAAACTTAATGAAATTAAAATTAAAAATCAATTCATCCTCACCTAAGCAACCTTTAATTGATCTTGGGTAGCTCCTTGGGTGTTTAATAACCCAAGGTGAGAGGTAATGAAATTATGATTGGCTCACATGTGTTAGAAAATCATAAGAGTAATTAAGTGAGATCCCTTAAGCTTAATTAACTATTAATCATCAATTGCATTAGGCCCCTTTCATTTCTTAGGAGAATTGCAAATTTACATTTCATGTGATTGCATATCATATTAGCTTATTATTAATTAGTTAATTAACTTAAGGTGATATAGGTAAAGGATAATTAATTCATTTAATTCATACCTTAACCTAATCAAAACATAAAATCAACTTAAATATTCTTCATTAGACCAAACTAATTCACACATGGGGAAATGAATTAGGATTAGCAAACCTTTCTCATATTTCTTAAATCAAATCAAATTCAAAGATAAAAATATCCTTAAAAAATTTTGATTCATTTTAAATAACCTTATTTAATATGACTGTCCTTAGGAATTAATTGGGGTGAATGAAATCATGTGTTTACATTCCTTTATTTCTTTCTAATCATGCTAATATTGTTTGCCATATGAAATCATGCATTAATTTCTTTTAAAAATTAATTAAATAAAATGTTTTCTTTTTTTATGTCAAATTGCATGTGTTGGCTAAAATTAAGAATATGAGTGACTCCATTATTAAACCAAAAACTATTTTCAAAACTATAAATCAATTATTATAAATGAAGTAATGCTAATTATAAATACTTATAAGATTGCATGTGATGATAGTATAAGATGTGTACTATGAAATTCTCTTTCTTTCTTTTAACATAGATTCACATAGGATTTACAAGCGTATAGTTCATTTGAAAAGAACACAAAACTTGCCTAAATCTATTCCTATGCATCTCTATATTAAGACTTAGGAAGGGTTTTCATATTACACATGTAAATTATACAACCAAATCAAACATAATTTCTTGCATGATTCCTTATCCATTTGTTTCTTTTGTACATTCATATGTATTTGAGAAAAGTGGTATGTCTGGACATCCTAGGGCTGCGAGGCTTTAAGTAGCCCTAAGTAGGTCTTGTATCTTACACCCCTGGTGTAGAAAATAATGGCACCATTCTCACTTAAAACTCTTATACATATGCATGTGTGATGTCATCAATGAAGAAAGAATAAAAAAAAAAAAAACTTAACTTTTGCATGGATTTTCCTATCCTTATAGTTACATTTATATGTGTATAAGAAAAGTGGTATATTAGTCTGGACATCCCGGGGCTGTGAGGCTTTAAGTAGCCCTACGTAAGTCTTACACCTTACACCCCTGGTGTAGAAAACAATTATGTCATACTCACTTATAACTTTTATACATGTGAATTTGTTTTTAGCTAATGGATGAAAAATCCCTCATTTCTAAATAATAAAGACATGCATTCATAATTCAATTAACAAATGAAATATTTAAATTTCAAAATACATTTCTTTGCATTCAACATCAAAGTATGCTAAGATTTACATTGCATGTGTAGGTATGCTTAAGATTATTCATATGTATGATATTGTGGTGAAATATTTCTATCTTCATCTATCTTGAAATGAATGAAAACAAAAAATATATTGCACTGGGTTGGACACCACATAGATCCACAGATGCTCTATTAAGGTGATCGGGTATGATATTGAGGAATGATGTACTATCTAGAGAGACAGAAGTCACTATCCTACAATGGACCTAATCACCTAATAAGGACTCTTAAGGATGATTGGTCTTCAAATCTACCAGAGATTTTTCCCTACTTTACATGGAAAAGTAAAGTAGGGTTTATTTTAAATTGGGTTCGTTAAGTTCCCTTTGGAGGCAAGCCCCCATAGTTAATTACATCCTAAGGAATGAGATTTCTTAAGAATACTCTTGATTAAGGTAAATTATCATCATCCCCAAAGATTTTAAAGATAAGACTATCAATCAATTGGTTATTTTTAAAAGATCAAGTGGGATAGATCAAGTTAAAAGAGTTCTTACTGAAATCAAAGGGAGATGAGTAGGGGATGCTCATGATACTAGGAAACCTAGTAAGAATGCCAAATTATCCTATGGTTGGGCTTTATATTTTTGAAATTGAGGATAATTATTTATTTAAGTTGACTTTTTATTAGAAATCTAGGATTTATAATTCCACAACAAAGGTTGTGGAAATTCTAAGAGGTGAGGATTTATGCTCTTAGCCTGCAAATGGAAACAACAACCTCGGATCCTAAATCTAGGGAGCTTTGGGGAGGGCCAAAGCATGACATAAATCTAAAGTGAAAATGGACATATGATTTACCTCTACAAGAGAGGATAAATCACCCAACTGGTGGACTTACAATCGCCTGGGGGTGGTCTCCAACTAACTCCTCCTACGATTTTAAATACATGTAGAAAAATCTTATGCTTTTGCAAGATAGCCAAGCTATTATTTATTTAGAAAAGAGATTAAACCCTTAAACACACTCCCTAAGAGACTAGATCATGAAGGGCATGAGTAATGACTTAATTCTAATACAACTTTTTGTTAAGTTTTATTTTGATTTTTGGACAATTTATTTGACACAGGTTATGGGATTCATATGCATAATGCATGAGAAATTATTTTTGGGCCAAAATTAGAAGGAGGTATGTTTCTACCATGGCTCTCAAAAATCAAGCCATATTCTTTAGCAAAGGTGGAAGCCCTTCATAAGAAAGAGTGAAGTAAGATGATTTTTATGCATGATGTGAGACATACAACCTTGATTTATGTTCTAGGCTTTTGGTGAGTTTATGAGTTATTAATTTTAATTTTGAGTTGATTAATTGGATAGAGAATTTATTTTTCCTAAGAACCTAATTACATCCAGGCCATTCATCAATCAATGAAGAAACTAGAAAAATCATGCAATCTTAATGCACAAACTAAACAAATATCAAATAATTTTATAAAGCTAGCGCAAAAGAATAAAAGACCGATGTGGTCAGGCTCCATCGCACAACCCAAAAAAAAGGTAGCCGGGCTCTACCTTTATACAACCCGGATTACAAATGAACAATTATAATTAAAATGAATTCATGTTATGGGGTCTTCACTCTTCATTCTTGTTTCTTCATTTCTTCATTTCTTTCTTTCTTTCTTTCCTTTCTTTCCTTCTTTTAGTTGGTTGGGATGTAGTTTGCTCCAAGGCTTCACATGGTGCATAAGACTTGGTCTTATGACCAATGTTCATCCTAATTCCCCATTGTTGACCTCTTTTTTAGAATGAGCTCTCAACACATCCATCTTAGACATAGGATTCCTCTTTGATTTTAAGAGTTCCTTAGTCTTAAGACACATCTAGTGATTAGGTGGACACTCAACCTAGCCCTAGAGACTTAGAAGGGTTAGCCATAGGAGTAGGTCCTGCCTTAGGGGTGTTAGTAAATTTGATTACCCTTAGTTTGAACCATTCCTCACCTTCCTTCCTTCAAGTCAAACTCCAAATCAATCTCATTTGATTTTCTCCAAACTCAAATCAACTCCATATGATTGAAATCTATGATTGAAACCCATGAACAAAATCCATCAAAATTCCTAAGTCCATAATCCTCTCTTAAGGATTTAGCCAAAATCATGATCAAAACTAAATAAAATCTTTGAGATTTTCTCATGATCCATTTATATTCACATATATAAATGAAATATAAATTTAAATCAATCAAACTAAACTTAAAATTCCAACTCAATTCATGAAATTTCCTAAGTCTTTTAAATATTCCTTTTAATGGACTTAGCCAAAATCAACTCTAAATCAATTCAAATTCATGAATTTTCTCAAAACTTATTTATATTCTCATTTATATTTACATATATAAATGAAATATAAATATAAATCAATCAAATCAAATCCAAAAATTAAACTCCAAATTCAAAAAAATTTCCTAAGCCCCTTAAATCCTTCTTAATGGACTTAGCCTAAATAATGATTAAACCACTTCAAATTCATGAAATTATCTCATGATCCATTTATATTCTCATTTATATTCACATATATAAATGAAATATAAAAAATCAAAACTTATTCCAAAAATCAAACTCAAATCCACTCAAAATCCAATCTAAGCCTTTCAAGTCAAAATCTTGAGCTTAGCCAAATCAATTTCAAATCAAGCTAAACCCTTAATTTTCTCTCATGGTTCAATCATACCTACAATCATGAGTTCATATATAAATACAAACTTCAGTCACTCAATCAAAACCCAAGTCAAAAATCAAACCCTAAATCCTTTCATATTCTTCCTTTGAATATGAAATTGTAAATGAATCAAAATCAATTTGACATCAAACCACTTGCAAATAGATTTATATTTCAATCATAAGTCCATATACAAGTTCAATCAAACTTAAATCAAGCTTTGACTAAGCCATTTGACCCACTCAGGCTCACTTGACCCAAAGTGACCTAAAGTACTCTTATGAGCCAAATTATAATCCTAACCAAATTGAATTGAACTAAGCCCATCTTTGCCTCTCATCATGATTATCAATCATCATGGGATGATCAACCAATCAAATTGGGTCAAACTAAGTCAAACCTAAGGGTTGACTAAGCAACACTTAGCCAAAAATGAAACTTAACATAGCCAAAATTCACCATAGGCCAAATTGATTGAAACCATTGATCTAAGTTCACTCATGACCTATGTTTGAACTTAACCAAGCCAAAATTTGAGCCTAACCTAGTCCAATTGGCCACTTGACCCAAGTTGACCCAACTTGACCTAAAAAGTCAAAATGGGTCAAAACTTGATCTAAGCCAAATTAACTCAAACCATTGGGTCAAGTTCATTCCAAATCACTTGTTGAACTTGACCAAAGCCTCAATTGGACAACTAGACCTAACCTAGCCCAATTGACCTTAGACCCAACATGACCTAAAGGGGTCATGTTGAGCCAAATTTGAACTTAATCAAAATTGATTGGAAACAAAGATACCAATCCACTCCATATGACTAACAAACTTAAACCTACCCTTGACCTACCTCAAATAGGTCAAATGGGTCAAATAGTCAACTTGACCCATTTGACTAAATGAAGTCATGAGCCAAAAAAAACTATACCAAATTGAATCAAACCAAAGCCACCAAAATATTTCAAATGGTCATATGAACTTGACCCAACCCTTCGTTTGACCCAATTTGACCAATTAGTCAACTTGACCCAAGTTGACCCATTTTTACCTAAATGGGTCAGCATGAGCCAAACCCTATCAAATGAATTCCAAATCCAATAAAACTTGGCCAAACCTAGTTTCCCCACATTCCCAACATATCCAAAGTGAAAAATTAGTTAAATGACCATTCTACCCTGAGGCCATAGAACAAATTTTGGCTTAATCCATGGGTAATTTGGTCATACCCTCTTCACATTCACTTGAGGTTTTCCTAAAAGCTCAAGGGGACCTAGTGAAGAGTGTGCACCCAACCTAATGGGTTTGGGTTAACCCAATTGGTCCCTAGACTAAACCCGACCCCATGGGTCAAAACTCTAAATTGAAAATCCATCTCCCACTCAAATTCAAGCACATGGGAGGTTGGCAATCCACTCCTTGGCTAAAACTGACCATGTGCACACTCCTAACTGATCAAACAACCCACTGCCTAAGCTCCATTGGTGATTCAGCTATGACCGAAGGACCCTTCTCCTCCTACACCACCTATTGTGGATGAGCTCGTCAACCTTCTATCGGGGTGATGCAGAGTGGTAACCCCAAGCATCATGGTCATCCCTTCACCAACTTCATAGGGATGTGGAGATGGTGATAGTTATTTCAGATATGACAGATGACATTCTAGCTGCACTAGTGATAGTAGAACCTCCTAGGATTGTTACCCCTTTTATAACCAGTAGCAGTCAGGAGTGTCATTCATCTAGTGAGTACAGTCCACATAGGATTGACTCCCCAGCAGTAGGCAATGTCGGTGCCTCTCATTACACGATAGTGATCACATCGATCAGCCAAAGATATTTGTACCCGCTTAGATTGACTATTCTTTAGATGAGATAGTGGCTCATTATTTCATAGAAAAGAAGGAAATTCTAGAGTATGATTTATCAGATGAGGTGAGAGTCAGCTTTGATCCCAATGAAGATGATTTGTTGGGAGACTCAGTTGGAGTCTGCATGGTTGACACTAGAGGGTTTCTTCTCAGGGAACAACAAGCTATGGAAGGTGATGAGTTTGATCAGGAAGACACCGCATAATCAGCCCAATACCTCCAACATCAGTTGAGGCAAAAAGATGAGTAGATTGATAGGATGGCATGATAATTATAGGACTTATTAGTGAATTTTAGTGCAGATAAGCCCCTTTAGTTCATCCATTATAGTCATATGTAGCTAAGTTAGTGCATGTCTTGGACCCAACCAAGACTTTACTCAAAAGGTAGCACTAGCTCAGAGAAGGTGAAAGTACCTCCATACAAGAAAGATATCAAATCCATGGAAAGACAGTAAGAAGCTTTGGCTGCCTAGTGGATCATCGGTTCCAAAGGGTAGAACCTACCCATTGGAATTCGTTATTATTTAATATCCCAAGGGTTTCATACTACCTTCCTTTAAAAGCTTTGATGGAAGTGGAAAACCCAAGACGATATAGCATTTTTCAGGTAAATTTGGCGGATGCTTTACTTTTCCCCTTTCATTAGTAGCTAGAGGGATTGCTTGATATTCAATCGAATGATTCAGAAAGACATTTATTGAGTAAGAGCAACTCTTTATCAAGAGGTTTCTGAACTCGAAAGGGTTACTATAGTGATCTCATTGTAGCATAGAGGAGTCCCTCGATGATTGTTCTCATGGAGGAACTAGTATGAAGTGTAAATCAATTTGAGATGCCATTGAGATTCTCTTGAAGAATATTCATGTCGCCTTCATGCTTAAGGGCTTCACTATCAAGATATTTGAGAAGAAATCACAATGCTAGTATAAGGAGAGGCCAAATAATTGCCTTTCAAGACTAGTTGCCTAAGTAGAAGCCCCAAAAGGTCTATGAGAAGAAGCCATGAGCAGTAGTAGTGATTGACAAGGGAAAGTAGCCAGCTAGAAATTAGTCTAAGAGACCACGACCTCAACGGCCTCCACCTCCTTTGTCACCA
The DNA here is from genome assembly GCA_021442155.1 of Cymbidium sinense. NCBI lineage: Eukaryota > Viridiplantae > Streptophyta > Magnoliopsida > Asparagales > Orchidaceae > Cymbidium > Cymbidium sinense. The sequence continues at coordinate 90,092,339 of CM038218.1, read as the reverse complement.
CCAAGGCATCCCTACCGTCCTCCATCGCATTATGGGATACCATTTCACCATACCATTGAAAGATGCATACCTATCGCCAGGTAGCTATGGTCCACCTACTCTTTTAGATAAGTTAAACAAAACTTATTCTTTTAAGAGGGAGGTAATCAAGAAAATCTATAAGAATCTCTTAAAGAAACTTAATTTTTATCTACTCGAGCTTAGGAGATCGGAGGAAGTAAGAGAAAGTCATGATCCAAACTTTTACCCTTACCACCATATGTTAGCCATTTTGGAGGATTGCTTCACATTCAAGGATGGCTTGAACACAATTCAAGACTGTGGTGTTTATCAAAGGAATACCATGGAACAACCTTCAAGTTCCATCTGTAATCCTTGGGATACATGTGATACCAAATTAAAGAAGGTTAGTATTCTCCTTATCCCGTACATTTAAGAAGATAGTCTAGAAGATCAAGAAGCTTTCCTTGCAGGTGCCTGAGTTAGCTCAAACCTCCAACACCAAAAGGTTTAATTTCTAGTGCTAACTCTAGGAAAGGAGGAGCAAAAATAGCATAAATTAACATGTGTTTGATATTTTAAAATTGACCATGTCCACCCTCCAGTTAAGTTAGACATGTTCTTCCATTTCAAGTAGCTCTTCTATTTCATATACTAGAGAACTTTGTATCGGATAAGGCTACAAAATTTTTACCCACTTATTTTACTTGACTTTACTTTGTATTCCAAATAATTCAAGAAATTGAAAAAAAAAGCTAGTTTGAATTATATGTCACTTAATGGGTTGTCTTCTATTCCTAACGATAACTCTTCATGTCTAAATAACTATAACAATTTTGATCTTCCTCTTTTGATTTGACTTGGACTTTCCAATGTGAATACTATTCACCTCGAGATAGACTTAATCATTTGATTTTGAGGGTTCCATAGAGAAGTTAGGTGAGTTAGTGTGTGTAGAACCTTCCACCACCTTGCCTCAAGAGATCTCTGAAGTCAACCTCCGTAGTGGAAATGTTCTACCTCCTAGGGCAGCATCTCAAGATAAAGGGAAATAAGTCATTGGTATTGAAGATTGAGAAGCCCTTCCACAGGATGCTCCACACTTGGATATGCTAATGGAAGACCAACCAAAGGTGGACTACAACATCCATTCTCATCTAAGAAAGTTATCATCTAAGCTAAGCATATACGATGCCCTTGTCTTATCCAAAGAGATAAGAGAATCACTAATCAAGGCTCTCCTTGATCTCAAGATATGCTTAGCTCAGCTAACCTCTACAGGTGAGGAAGCACATTATGCAAAAGAGGCTCAAGGGATTACCTTCACAAATGAAGACCTTCTACTAGGGGACTTAGAGCACAACTATCCCTTCTACATCATAAGACATGCATGTTCAACTCCAATTCTCCACACTATGAACATTATGAGTCTGAAGACCTTTGCCTATCTAAGGATCAACATCTCCACACTCCAAGGCGGATATGATGTTGAGAGGATTCAATGATCAAGGTGAGCAGGTTTTAGGTTCTATAGTGTTGCATTTAGAGATTGGTGACTGGAAGACTAAATCTAAGTTCTACATCATTGACTCAAATACTTCGTTCACTGCTTTGCTTGGTAGGCCTTGGATATATCAGAATAAATTGTTCCATCCTCCCTTCATCAGTGCATCATGTTCAAAAAAGATGGAATTGAATATCAGGTCAACGATGATGGAAAGTCATTTTTAGTCAGAGAGGTTGATATTTATGAAGATGTAACCTACTATCTTCCTCAACACACCCTTTCTAGTGAACTTGGGAAAAATTCAAATGCAAAATCAAAAGAAAAAGAAAATCAAGAAAAATAAAAGTTAGAAGAAAATGAAAAGAAAAATAAAAGTCCAAGTGAAGAACAAAGAAAAAATGAGAAATAAATAGATCTACATCTTACATTCCACCCACATTCCATTCTGTCATATGGATGTGTGGGTAGAATGGCTCAACCTCCACCAGGCAGAGGTAGACATAGATATAGAGGTCATTCTAGATGTGGGATACCCCTAGTTGGCCTTCAGCCAATAGAGGTTGTGTTCCAGTTCATAGGAGTACCCCTACTATTATTTGTGTGGCATGTCTTAGCTAAGCTTTAAGGTTAAAGTTTTTTAAGTGTGAGAGATTCAATTTAGGAGGGTGGTTTCATTTGAAGTGATTTAGTTGATTGTCAATTTTATTTGATGATTTAATTTAGTTTAAATGAACCTACACTTAATTATTAAGTGTTGTAAGGAGAAGAAAGGAGAAGAGAACTTCTCTTTTGTCCCTACCTTAAGTAATTTCTAAGGTAGATTCATTAATGATTTCTCTTTAGTGAATATTTTATTATGTGTTTTAATTAACCCTAAGTTTAGATTTACTCTAAATAAACCTATACAATAAGAAAGGCATCTTAGGATTAATTAAGGTGAATTACTATCACATAATACACAACCCCTTATTTCTTTCCAACATGTATACCATACATATGAATGAACCTAAGCATAGCTATACATGTAATGCAAATCTTAACACACCTTGATGATGAATGCTAAGAGTTGTTGTTTAAGAAAATTTGGATTTTCCATGAATGCATGTTTTTTATTAAGTAGAAAAGAAGGACTCTTTTATCCATTAATCAAATGCACATTTACATGTATAAAAGATATAAGTGAGTATGGTATCATTATTTTCTACATCAGGGGTGTAAGGTACAAGACCTACTTAGGGCTACTTAAAGCCTCACAACCCCAGGATGTCCAGACTAATATATCACTTTTCTTAAATAAATGTGCATGTACAAAAAGAAACAAATGAAAGAAGAGTCATGCAAAAGATTTTTTTTTTATTAGGTTGTACAATTTATATGTGTAAATGTGAAAATCTTTCTTAATTCATAACATGGAAATGCATAGGAATAGATTTAAGCAAGTGTTATGCTCTTTTCAAATGAACTATACACTTTGCAAATCCTATACAAGTCCATGTTTAGATAAGAGAAGAAAGTCACACAAAATACACATCTTATGTTATAATCACATGCAAGCTTATAAGTATTTATAAGTAGCATACCTTCATTTGTAATCTTTAATTTATAGGTTTTGAAAATAATTTTTGGTTTGATAGTGATAATAGCCACTCATATTCTTAACTTTAGCTAAAACTTGCAATTTGACATAAAGGAAACATTTTATTTAATTTGATTTTTCAAAAGATATGAATGCATGATTTCATATGACATTGCATGCTTAGAAAGAAATAAAGTGATGTAAGCATATGACTTCATTCACCCTAATTAATTCCTAAGGACAATCCTATAAGATAAGATTATTCAAAATGAATCAAAATTCTTTAAAGAGTTTTTTTTTAGTTTTGAATTTGATTTGACTTAGAAAATGTGAAAAGAGTATGCTGGTCCTAACCCATTTCCCACATTTGTGAATTAGTTTAATTTAATTTTAGAATAATTAGATTGATTTTATATTTTGTTTAGGTTAAGGTGTAAATTAAATCCATTAATTTCCCCACACACTACTTTAATATAATTAACCTAACACTTGTGAACCAACATATGATATGACCACATGGAATTTAAATCAACAATTCTCCTAAGAAGAAAGGGACCTAATGCAATTGGGTCACAATTATTGATTAAGCTAAAGGGTTTAATTAAGTACTTTCATAACCTTCCCACATGTGAGTTGGATTATGATTTCCTTAAACTTACCTTAGGTTTAAAACACCTAAGGATCTACCTAAGATCGAGATTGATTAAGTTCAGATTGGTTTTGAAAATTTGATTAGATTAATTAAGTAGATCATTAGTGGATTAATCCTTGATTAGGTTTGGATTAAGAAAGAAAGAGGGTTTAAGGAATAACTTAGGGAAAATATCCCAAACCTATTCCATAAACCTCCTTTTCACTTAAATAATATTTAATTATATCAATTAAGGGATTAAATCACTGTTTACATGCTTAATTACTTTTAATTACATTAAGAGGGTGACTAAGAGTTCATTAATTAACTTCCCTAATTAACTCATTAATAAATCCCAAGAAAATTAAGGGAGGCAGAAGTCACCTCACTGAACATGCTCAAGAAATTTGGAATTAATGAAGTCATTAGGTAGATTTTCAATTAAACCTTAATTAATGAAAATCCACTATTCAAAATTAATTAGAAATAATTTTATTGGATTCCCCTCTGAATTATCTTTAAAATGAACTTGAGTTTGCATTTTTTAGATTTTTCTACATTTAGTTATAAAATTATGAATTTTTTGTGATTATAGGGTAATTAAATTACCTAATTAACTAACTAACCCCATCGGCGCCATGTGGCTGCTGATGCGCGCTTTCCATGTGGCATGACAGGATTGGTTATTTAAGTTGTCACATCGTGCATCGCGTCAGCTGGCAGTGTGATGCGCTTTCCCCTGGGTTGTCCGATCAAGGATGAGACGGTCGGGATCAAACTAATGGTTATAAAGGGATTAAATTAGTGGATCTATGCATTTTAATTAGGGTCATCCATCCAAAATATGTGGGATGGATAGCCCATGATTCATCCCTGCCTAAGCTGCATGAGATGGAGTCTGCCCATCCTTCATGGCTTGATTTGAGCTCACTTGAGCTCAGATTAGGCTATGATTCAACCTACACCATCAAGATGCATAGGGAAGAACATCCAACATTGAATTTTAATGGGATTACAATTCCCTTCACAAAGGATGAAACATTTTTTAAATTAAGATCAATTTTGAGTCATACCTTGCTGGAGGCCATCACCGGTGCTTCCAACAAAGGAGGTATCTTCGCTTAGTGGAGACGAAATTCTGTTGAAAGTTTCAAACTTCAATTTGAGGTGAACTGCTCAATTGATCAAAGCTCTTTCCAATGGCTTGCAGCTTTGGTCTAGGTCTCCCTTCCTATGGATTGGATGCTTGGGAAAAGCTTTGAGTGAGCTCGATTTTCCTCCTTGATGGTGCTTGCCAAGTGAATTGTAATTTGATTGAGGATTGAACAAGTTGGAAAATCTTCGACCTCCCCTATTTCAGCTATGAAGAAAATCGAGAGAGGGAAATCCAAACGAGCTTGGGAATGCTTGGGAAACTTGGAGAAGCTTGCCTTTGATCCTCTGAGCTCAATCAAATTTAAGGGAGGTGATTTTAGTGGGAATGAGGGGGAGTATATCTCCCCCTCCTTGGATCGGATGGGCGAGGCTTGCCTTGCCATTTTGATCAAATTGATGAGGTTGAATGGTTTGTTTAGGTTGTTAGGAGCTCCATGTGCTTCAATTTTTGCAGAGGAGTGGAATGGAGGAGGTGCACATGTGCTAGGTGAGTGTAAGAGTGATCCAAGTGGAGAAATTCTATTGGAGGGGTCAGTTTGGCCTTGGGTTAGGTCATGGCTGACCCAAACCCATTGGGCCATGTGCACCACCTCCCTTGGTGTCCATATGGTCCATCAGGAGGATGCCAAGTGGTCATGAAAAGGAATTGACCAAATTCCAAGTGTATTTGGCCATATGTTGCCCTTTGACCCAAGAGTAAAATGGTCATTTGGCCATGATTTTGATTTGGGCAGATTTGCAATGTTTAAAAAAATGAGTTGTGCCAATTTTCAATGAATTTGGAGTTGATTTGATATGATTTGGCTTTAGACCCATTTAGGTCAAAATGGGTCAACTTAGTCAAGCAATTCAATTGGTCAAAGCCATGGGATAGGTTAAGTTCATATGACCATTTGAAGTATTTTGGTATCATTGGTTTGGTTCAATTTGGTTTAGATTTATTTTTGGTTCATTTGAGTTCACTTAGGTCAAATGGGTCAATTTGACCAATTTGACCCATTTGACCCAATTGGGTTAGGTTATGGGTTGGTTTAGGTTTGGTTGATCATTTAAAATGTATTGCAAGCTTTGGATTCAATCAATTTTGGTTTGGCTTGATTTCAAGTTGATTTGACCTTTTAGGCCAAGTTGGGTTCATGGTCAATTAGACTAGGTTGGGTCTAGTTGGCCAATTGAAGCTTTTGTTAAGTTCAATAAGTGATTTAGAATGAATTTGACCCATTGGTTGCAATCAATTTATCTTAGATCAAGATTTGACCCATTTTAACTTTTTAGGTCAACTTGGGTCAAGTGCCCGATTTGGCTAGGTTTGGCTCAATTGATGGCTTGATCATGTTCAATCATTGATGATGGATTGGTTTATATCAATGGTTTCAATCAATTTGGCCTATGGAAAATTTTAGCTAGTTTGAGTTTCATTTGGGCTAAGTGTTGACTTGGTCAAAGGCTAGGTTTGACTTGGTTTGATCCAATTTGAGTGATTGATCATCTTAGGATGATTGTTGCATATAATGTGAGGCTTTGGTGGGCTTAGTTCAATCTAATTTGGGTTGGATTAGAATTTAGCTCAAAAAGGTGTTTTAGATCACTTTGGATCAAGTGAGCCTAAGTGAGTCAATTGACTTGATCATGGCTTGATTCAAGTTTGGTTGAACTCACATATGGACTTATGATTGAAATATAAATCCATTTGCAAGTGATTTAGAGTCAAATGGGTTTTTGATTCATTTGACAATTTCAAGTTCAAAGGATGAACATGGGTTTGATTTGGGTTAGTTTGATTTTGGTTTGATGATTGAAGTTTGTGTTTATATTTGGGCTTGTGATTGAAGGATTGATTGTTTGAAGAGAAAATCCCAAGGTTTGGATTGATTTGAGTTTGATTTGGCTAAGTTCTGGAATTTGACTTGAAAGGGTGTAACTTGGATTTAGGTTAGATTTGGGCCTGAGTTTTGAATCTAGTTTTGATTATTTGAATTCATATTTCATTTATATTTGTGAACATAAATGAGAAAATAAATGGGTTGTGAAAAAATCTTTTGAGTTTGAATTGATTTGGATTTTCTAAGTCCATAAGATGAAATCAAAATGGCTTAGAAATATTTTGGTTATTTGAATTTATATTTAATTTATATATATGCATATAAATGAAGAGATAAATGAGTTGTGAGAAAATATTTTAAGTTTGAATTGATTTGGATTTGGTTTGACTAAGTCCATAAGATGAAATCAAAGGCTTAAGAAAGATTTTGGATTTAGAATTGAGTTTTAAATTTAGTTTGGTTTGAATTTGAAGTTGATTTGAATTTGAGGTTGATTTGAATTTGAGGTTGATTTGAATTTGAAGTTTGACTTGAAAGAAGGAAGTAAGGATTTGGTTCAAGCTAAAGGGTAGGCAAGTTTTCCTAATACCCCTAAGGCATAACCCATTCCTATGGCTAACTCTTCTAAGTCTCTAGGATTAGGTTAAGTGTTCACCTAATCACTAGAAGTGTCTTAAGACTAAGGAACTCTTAATGTCTAGAGGAGTCATTGTGCCTAGGATGGAGAAGTTGAAATCTCACTCCAAAAGTGAGGTCAACAGATATATATGATGGAAAGAAATGGATGAGTGTGTGTTATGTGATAATAATCCATCCTAATTAATCTTAAGATGACTTTCTTATTGAATAAGGCTATTTAGAATGAATCTAAACTTATGGTTAATTAAAACACATAATAAATCATTCACTAAAGAAAATTCATTAATCAACTTACCTTAGAAATTACTTAAGGTATGGATAAAAGAGAGACTCTCCCTCTCTTTCTTCTCTTTATAACACTTAGTTGCTAAGTGTAGGCTACATGAAGCAAAAAAAAAACATTAAGTAAAATCACCAAATCAACTAAACCACTTAAAGAGAAATCAACCCTTCATAAATTAAAGCCCTCACACTTAGCAAATCATAACTCTAAAGCCTAGTTAGGACATACCACATAAGCTCTAACACATGCACATTAGGTTAAGTCACCATTTCTAGATTTATGTTAGGGCGGTGCATGGTTTGATGAATGTTTAGTTTTGTGATGTATTATTTGATGGATGCTGGGTGTATGTATGTGCTGAATGTTAGGCGATATTTAATCATTAGTTTTATGTGGGTTGTGCTTAATGGGCAGCTGTAATAAAAATATAAATGTTTTTTGCTGTGCATGTTGCTTAGCCCCTAAGCATAGCCCAAGTTAGGACAGGTGGACTTGGTTACCCATCTGTGGGGTGCTAAGTCCAAGTTATTCCTATAACTGCTTCGGTTGTATGGTGTGTTTAGCTATCATTTATTTTGCAGGTGTAGCTAGATTAACTTTCCTTCCTTTCAATGTAATTTTTGCATTAGGATTAAGATAAGTGTTATGGGGATTAAGGATGAGTGTTGGTTATAAAACCATGTCTTATATACCATTTGATGCCTTTGGAGCAAGCGACATTCCAATCAAACCAAAAGAAAGAAAGAACTGGAGCAAACTAAAAAATGAAGAAATGAAAGATGAAGAGTGAAGAATAGAGGTTGAAGAATAAAGAACCCCATAACACTTATCATTCTATAATTGTAATTATTCTTTCATTATATCATGATGTATAAGGGAGCTGACCACCGACATTTCTTTTAGGTTGATTGGTAGGCCACAGGACTTTTATTCTTTTGATAACTTTATAAAATTCTTTGATATTTTGTTTAGCTTGTGCATTAGAAATAGCATGCCTTTTCATAATTTTTTTATGATTGGTGATTGTTGATGTCTGATGTTAGGTATAAAATAAATTTTCTATCCCATTACATCTCATAACTAAAATTTTAAAATAATTCATAACCTCACATAAAAGCCTAGGAATTAAATCAAGATAATAAAATTTTAGCAACCTGATGAATGAATGTATAATATCATGCATGTCATATTCTTACTCTCGCTAGAGAGGCTTCCATCTATGCAAGGGACTTTGGCTTATGAAAAGACACCTTTTCTCTGATTTATCCCATAATTAATTTCTCATGCATTTAGGCATACAAAACCCTATAGCCTCCATCAAAATAAAAAGTCCAAAAAATCAAATAAAACATGACAAAATTTTTTAGATTTAAGTCATTACTCATGCCCTTTATGATCTAGTCTCTTAGGGAGTGAGTTTAAGGACTTAGTTTGTTCTCTAAGTTAATAATGCCTAACCACCTTGCAAAGTACATGACTTGCTTACATGGATTTAAAGCATAGAAGGAATTAGCTGGCTGTTACTCCATGTGGTAATAAGCACAACAGTGAGGTGGTTTACTCTCTCTTTTAGAGGTAAACCATATACCCACTTTCACCTTAGGTTTAGGTCATGCTTTGGCCCTCACCAAAGCTCCATAAATTTAGGATCTGAGGTCGTTGTTTTTCTTTACGAGCTACAAACATAAATCCTGATCTCTTAAGCATTTCCACAATCTTGTATCATGGAATTATAAGTCATATATTTCTAATAAAAATTTAATTCAAAACAAATAAATCTTTTTGAGTTCAAATATATAAAGTCCAACCATTGGATAGATTGGAGTGCTCACTAGGTTTTCTAGTATCATGAGCACTCCTTACCCATCTCCCTTGGTTTTGATAAGAACTCTTCCCTTTTGATATCTCTCACTTGATTTTCAAAAATATAATTCATCCTTTGATAGTCTTATCTTTGAATTCTTTGGAGATAATAATCACCTACTTTATTCGAGAGTATTCTTAAGGCATTCATTTTTTTCCTTAAGATGTAAATAACTATGGAGGCTTGCCTCCATAGGGAACTTAACAAACCCAATTTAAATAAACCTTATTTTAACTTTTCTAAAGTAGGTAAAAAATCTCTGGTATATTCATAGACCCATCATTCTTAGGAGTCCTTATTAGATGATTAGGTCCATTATAGGGCAGTGACCTCTATCTCTTGAGATAGTACACTATTCTGTAATGTCATACCCGATCACCCTAATGAGTGCATCTATGGATCTGTGTGTTTCCCTCTCACATAAACACACCCAAACACAAAAATAGATGTAATTTTGCAATAGAATTAGGACTAGTAATATGGGGATTAGGATAAGCGGCTAGAAAGCTTTGTCCTGAGAGGCTTTGTGATGCCTTTGAAGCAAGCAAATCCAAATGAAGAAATGGAGGAGATATAAATATATGAAGAATGAAGACCGCCCATGACATTTATTCATGTATAATTATAATTATTCATTCATATACCAGGATATATAAGGGTAGAGCTCGGCTACCCATTTATCTTTTCAAGTTGTTGGTGGTATCCAACCACACTGGACTGTTATTCTTTCACGTTGTGTTTATAAATTGATTGATGCTTTATTTACAATTGTGTAATAGAAATGACATGTATTTTTTTAGTTTCTTCATATATGATGATTTAATGTTTGGCCTAGATCTGCTTAGGTTTTTAGAAAAAAATTAATCTTTTTACCCCAACTACAACTCATAACTAATTTTCTATACAACTCATAACCTCATTTAAATCTTAGGTATTAAATCAAGATAATTAAAAGATTTACCAACCCCCTAGCTGGATGTTGTATGTTTAATATCATGCATATCATCTTGTTTTATTATTGTTAAGAGAGGGTTTCCATCCTTGCACAACAGGGGAAGACTTGACCTTTGAGGGTCTCCCTTGTGGTCGAAAATACCTCTTTCTCTCTGATTTTTCCCATAACCTACTTCATCATGCTTTTAGACATTTAAAATTCTATAGCCTTTGTCAAAATGAAGAGTCCAAAATCAAATAAAATTTGATAAAATTTGCATTAGACTAAGTCATTATTCATACCACTCATGATCTAGTCTCTTTGGGAGTGGGTTTAAGGACTTTAGTTTTTTTCTAAATAATAACAACCTAACTATCTTGCAAAATATATGACCTAACCACATGGTTTTAAAATGTAGGAGGAGTTAATTGGCTGTCATTCTAGGCTGTTATAAGTCCAACAGTCGGATGGTTTACCCTCTCTTATGGAGGTAAACAATATACCCATTTTCATCTTAAATTTATGACATGCTTTGATTCTTTTCAAAGCTCCTTAGATTTAGGATCTAAGGTTGTTGTTTCACCGACAAGCATAAATCCTCACCTCTTATGAATTTCTACAATATTGTATTGTGGGATTATAAGTCCTAGTTTTTTAATAAAATTTTAACTCAAACATATAATTCTCTTCAATTTTAAATATATAAAGCCCAACCATAAGATAGATTGGAATGCTCACTAGGTTGTCCTTGTATCATGAGCATCCCCTACTCACCTCCTTTAGCTTCGATAATAAGTCTCTCCTTTTGATCTTTCCCACTTGATTTTCTAAATATAACCAATTTATTAATAGTCATATCTTTAAAATCTTTGGAGATAACATTTGCCTACTTTAATTGAGAGTATTCTTAAGGATCTCACCTTCCTTAAGATGTAATTAACTATAGGGGTTTCCCCCATAAGGAACTTTAGAACCTAATTTAAATAAATGTAAAGTAGGGAAAAATTTCTAGAACATTCGAAGACCCATCAGCCTTAGGCATCCTTATTAGTTGATTAGGTCCATCGTAGGGTAGTGATTTCTATCTTTCAAAATAGTGCACTATTCCTTGATGTCATACTCGATCACCTTAATAAGTACACCCTATCTACGTGGTGTCCTCCCACATACACCCACACATACTCAAAAATAAACACCACATCACCTTAAGTCAATTAACTAAAAAATGATGAGCTAACATGATATGCACCCACATATAAAAGTAAATTAGCAATGCTCCTAAGAGTTCAATGAGAGCCTAATGCAATTGGCTCATAATTTATAGTTGATTAAGCTTAAGTGATTTATTTAATTACATTTATGATTTCTCTACACATGTAGACCAATCATAATTTCATTAAGCTTCTTTAGATTATTAAACATCTAAAGATCTACCCAATGTTTAATTAATCCAATTAAAGATGATTTAAAATTAGAGTTAGATTAATTAAACCATAAATTAATTAATTAATTAAGCCTTAACCATCCTTGATTAGTGAGATAAAATTGGCTTAAGGAAAGAGACTAAGAAGGAGGCCTCAATCCCTATCCCCAAGTCCTTTGCTTAATTAATTAAATTCAATAGCAATCCAAATTTTAATTAAGTTAATTGGTTAATTAAGTGATTAATGAATTCTTGATTAACTCTTTAAAGAAAATGATGGGGGCTTAAAGAAAAGATTAGAAGAAAGGTCCCAATCCATTTTCTTAAGTCCGTTCACTATTAACAGAGGTCATTAAGCTTAATTTATTAACTAATTTAACATTCATTTGATTAATTATCCTTAATTAAGCTAAAAGGGTAATTAAGGCTTAACCAATTGATTACCCCATTAATTAGCTAATAAATTCTAGGAAAATTGGGGAGGAGCTCATCCCTTAAACATCTCTAGAAAGTTTGAAATTAATCAAATGATTAATTAAAGAGTGATTAGGTTAATTAAATATTGAATTAAACCTTAATGAAGTATAAATTACTATTCCAATTTAATTAATGATAATTTTGTTGGATTCTCCTCTAAAATACCTTGAAAATGTGCCCTCATTTGTATTTTTTAAATTTTTCTATAATTAGTATTTAATTTTTGAAGTTTCAATATAAAAAACTAATTAAACAACCCTAATTAAGCCTAATCCCATCGACGGCAAGTGGCACGCAGACGCAGCGCACTTTCTACGTGGTATCGCGAGATTGGTTCTTTAAATTGTCATATCTGCATGCCTCGTCAGCTGGCGATGGATGTGGTATTGATCCCCGCCGTCCGATCTTTGATCGGACGGTGCAGATCAAACCCAAGGATTAAGGGATAAAATACCACGGCTCTAGCATGATCTAAATCATAGGTTGTGATCCTTCCTCTACATGGGAGATGGAAGACAGAACCCGTTCATTATCTGTTATGCGATCTAAGCTCACCAGAGCGTTCAGATTGGCTCCCAATTGAGCCCACACCTTCGTACGAAGGATCCAGAGGGATCCAATGGCTATGATCGACTCACATTCATGTTAACTTCATAAAAGACTAACCAAAAATTAACTAAGGATCAGTTTTAATGGCCATACCTCACCGGAGCTAAGATCGGCAGCTCGAGTTATTGAGAAAGCTTTGTCTACTAGAGACGAGGCCCTGTTAAGCAGCAAATGCTTTGGCTTGAGGTGGATTGCTCTAGAGACCAAGATCTCCCTTTAAGCATTCAATTTTGGTTGAACTACTATCTCCGATGGCTTTGGAGGTTGAAGGCTTTGAGGAAGGCTCAAGGTTTTTGAAATCACTCAGGAGGCTCTAGTAGTCGAATGCCCTCACTTCTTGTTCGAATTGGGGGGAGCAAACCCTAGAATTGAATGTGATGGACAAACGGGATTGAACCTAAAATTTTGGCCGGCCAACTACCACCAGGATGCCGGACTTGTCTCCATTGAGTCCATGTGGCACGACCTGAGTGAGGGAAGTCTTGGGAGGAGTCCCCAAGGCTGATATGGGTAGGTGGTGGCTGATTTCCTCCTCCCTTTGTCCATGGGGTTCGGCATGGAGTGAAGGGGATGAGGTTGGGTTTCCCTTGGTCCATGGCTGATCCTAGTGTGCTTAGAATGGGCTATGGGGCAGATGATACTCCAAATAGCAAAGTTTATGGCTGCCAAGGAAAGCGAGTGGAATTTGCCACTTTTCGATGGAATACAATTCATGTTTGTCCAATGGCTAATCCCCTTGGGTGGGGCCCACTTTGCTTATGGGCAGATTTTAGGTTGAATTAGGATCAATTTGGGATGGGTTTGGCCAGGCACCAAAGCCCCATGAGTTGATTTTGGGTGCTTAGGTTTCATTTGGTCAAATGGGTTCATATAAGTTCAAGTTGGGTTGGGTTGACCAATTGGTCAAATTGGGTCAAACCAAGGCTTTGGTTAGGTTCAAATGATGTTTTGAAGAGTTTTGGTTCAAATGATTTGGGTTGGTTTGGCTTAGGTTTAATTTTGGCTCATTTGAAATCAAATGGGTCAAGTTGACTAATTTGACCAATTTGATCAAATTGGGTTGGGTTAGGTGTTGGTTCATGTTCAATTGCTCAATTGAAAATGATTGTATTCTTTAGTTTGATTTGATTTGGGTTTAATTTGGATTTTTGCCAATTTGACCTTTTAGGTTAATTTGGGCTAGGTTGGGTCAAGTTGACCAATTGGTCAAATTGGACTCAATTATGGCTTTGGTCAATTTCAATAAATGATTTGGAATGAACTTGAGCCATTGGTTGCAATCAATTTGGGTTAAATCATGATTTGACCCATTTTGGCTTTTTAGGCCAATTTGGGTTAACTTACATCAAATGGTTAATTGGACTTGGTTTGGCTTAATTAAGGGTTTGATCATGTTCAATCATTGATTATGAATTCATTTGAATCAATTGTTTCAATCAATTTGGTATATGTTTGGTTTTGGCTAATTTAAGTTTTATTTGGGCTAAATGTTGACTTGGTCAAAGGACCAAGTGGACCTAAATTGGTCAATTGATTTGGTTTTAGCTCGATTCTCAAGTTTAGTTGTACTCATATATGAGCCTAGGATTGAAATATAAATCCAACTAGAATCAATTTGGAGTCTAATGGATTTTGCCTAATTTGGAGTTTTCAAGTCAAAAATACTAACTTGGGTTGACTTGAGTTTGATTTGATAATTGTAGTTTATGTTTATATTTGGTTAAATGATTGATTAAATGAAAAATCCATTAATTTTGGTTTGATTTGGATAGGATTTGGCCAAGTTCAAGAAATTGGCTAAAAAGGCTTGAATTGAGTTTTGATTTAATTTTGGATTTGGTTTTGGCTATTTGGATTTATATTTCATTTATATTTGGCGATTTAAATGAAGATATAAATGATTTATGAGAAATTCACCTGAGTTTGGAGTGATTTAGAAGTAAATTTGACAAAGATTATGGATGTAGGTCAAAAGGGTTTAAGTAGGGAATTGATTTAGTTTGATTTATTTTTGGTCATTAGAGGATGGGTTTCATTTATATTTATAAATATAAATGAAGAAATAATTGATTTATAAAGAAATCAATCAAGGTTGGGATAAATTGGGTTAAGATTTGATTAAGCCTATTGAGGTAGGTCCATAGGGCTTAAGAAAGGATTTTGGCATGGTTTGATTTAGTTTGGTTTGATTTTGGATATTTGAGTTTGGATTTTATTTATATTTATGAATATAAATGAAAGAATAATTAATTTATAAAAAAAATCAATCAAGTTTGGGATAATTTGGGTTGATATTTGGCTAAAGCTTTTGAGAGTGGGTCATACGGCTTAAGAGGGAAATTTGATCTTGGATTTTTTGAAATGGATTTGTTTGGCTTGGAATTTAGATTTGAATTTGAATGACTAAAGGATTGAATTGATCTTTGAGAAAATTAATTGAATCAAGATTGATTTTAATTTGGTTAAGGCTAAGTCTATAAGATGAAATCAAAGGGCTTAGGAAAGGGTTTTGAATTTAATCAAGGGATTTTATGGAGAAATCTTGACCTTGAATTTGATCATGAGATTGATTACAAGTCTTGGGAATTTGGATTTGAGGCTTGGTTTGAAAAGGAAATAATGGATTGGGTTTAGGCTATAAGGTAGGCAAGTTTTCCTAAGTCCTTAAGGCATAATCTATTCCTATGGCTAACCCTTCTAAGTCTTTATGCTTAGGTTAAGTGTTCACCTAGTCATTAGATGTGTCTTAAGACTAAGGAACTCTTAGTGTCTATAAGAGTCATATATCTATGATGAGGAAGTTGAGAACTCACTCCAAAAGTAAAATTAACAATAACTCAAGCAGTTATATTTATAATTTGGACTTAGCACCCTGCACATGGGTAACCAAGCCCACCTTTCTTAACTTGGATTATGCTTAGGGTTTAAGCAACCTACAAAGAGAGCATTTATATTTATTTTTAAGAGACCCCTTTAAGCATAATCCCCTATATAAAACATGATTAAGCTAATCATAGCCTACCAGCCAATCTACGAAACATACACCCTAACATCCAGTCTAAAATATTACATCAAAAAATAAAACATACACCATACATACGTCGACCTAACTTAAAACTAGAAGCAGTAACTTAATTCTAATTTGTGTGTTAAGGCTTGTGTGGTATGTCTTTACTAAGTCATTGTTAAACCAGGGAAGTTAGGTAATCAAATGACCTCTTTGGGGGCTAGCTAAAGCCTCGTATTCCTGGGATGTCCAAATTATATACTCATTTGCACTCAAACATATGTAAATTTGTATGTAAGAACATAAAGAAAGAGACCACAAATAATTTGGCTAATTAATTCAATCACTTGTCGATTATGAATGCATGTATTTTTAGTAGAAAAGAGGGATTTTCATCCTTTAAACACACATACATACACATGTAAAGAGAAATAAGCAAGTACATGCTTTGTTAAACTGGGGAAGTGAGGTAATCAAATGACCTTCTTGGGGCTGGTTAAAGCCTCGTATTCCCAGGGTGTCTAAACTATATACTTTGCTATCTCACTACACATGAATGTATATGTAAATAAGAGAAAGAAAATCATGCAAAAATTAAATTTTTATTTGATTAGAATATTTATGTATGTGAAACAAAACTTCATCCCAATTCTAATGTAGGAACACATTTAAATGAAATAAAATAAGCATGTGTCATTGTTAAACTTGGGAAGTAAGCTAATCAAATGACCTCCTTGGGTCTAACTAAAGCCTCGTATTCCTGGGATGTCCAGACTATATAGTTATTAACATTCAAATACATGTGAAACTACATATAGATTAAAGAAAAGAAAGCTCTATTTCACAAACTTAAGCTATAAGCACATGAAAACCTATATGTAATCATAACTACTATCACTCTAACCAAAGTAATTGATTTATGAATTTTGAAAAATAATTTTGAATTTATTAGTGATAATAGCCACACATGTTATAAATTAATCCAACAAATGTAAGCTTAACATAAAGGGAAAACCATTTGATTTAATTTAACTTTGAAAAGATGAATGCATGATTTCAAATGACATACAACATTTTACATGATTGGAAAGGAATAAATAAACATAAACATATGATTTCATTCAATTAAATCAATTCCTAAGGATAATCATATCAAATAAAATCATTTAAAATGGACCAAAGTTTCTTTAATGTTATTTTAAATTTCATGTATTGATTTAATTTAAGGATGTGAGAAGAGATTTGTTGATCCTACCCATTCCCATGTTTATTAATTAAATTGAGTTAATGAAATATGATTAAGTTGATTTTATGGATTAATTAGGTTGTATTATGCATTAAATGCATTAATTAACCTTTACCTATGTTGCCTTAAAGTAATTAACAAAATAATTATGAGCAATATGATATCCAAATGAATGAAAAATAAATTTTTAATGATCCTAAGAAATAAAATGTGCCTAATGCAATTGGCTCATGATTAATAGTTAATTAAGTTAAGAAACTTAATTAACTACTCTTATAATTCCCTAACACATGTGGGTTAACAATAATTTCCTTAAGATTTCTTTAGGTTGTTGAATACCTAAGGGTCTACCCAAGACTTCATTAATGTGATTTATAATTTCAATTTGATTAATTTAGCAATTTGATTAATTGATTAAACCTTGATTAATTTAATTAATGAAATAAACTTAGGTAAATAAATTTGGAAGGAGGCCTAATATTATCCCATGGGATCATTCACTGTTAAGCAATAATTAACCACTTAATTAATTAGTTTATTACTATTCATGGGATTAATTAATTTAAAAGAGTAATTAGAGCTTAATTAGTTAATTTACCTAATTAATTAAGCAATAAATCCCAAAAAAATTATGGGACATAGAGGTCATCTCATTGAATTAATACACAAAGTTTAGGATTAATTACTTAAGTAATTAAAGAGTAATTAAGCAAATTAGTTATGCAATTAAACCTTGATTAAGCTCTAATTACTATTCAAAATTAATTAAAGATATTTTTAATAAATTCTCCTCTGAAATACCTTCAAAATGAATATTTATTTGTATTTTAATAATTTCTCCATGATTTATTATACTTTTTGAAGTTTCAACCGATTTAAATAATTTTTCATAATTTTTATAAAGTCTATTAATTTATTCTACTAAAAAAAGACTATTTGAGTTTCAAAATTCAATATCTCTCAATCTGAAAATCATTTGGTCTTGAAATTTTTGTGGAAGATGTATTTTAACTTTAATTTCAATCCTTAAAAATTTTAGATCAATCTCATGTATATTTTTAGTTTAATTAATAAAATTTTATTTTCATGAAAACCTAAATTAACTTAGAATGCTTAGTAGAAATTAAGAATTTTGGGTTTGTTGGATTCCTCTTGAAAAGACGAATCCAGCAAGCCCTTACTTGCAATTTTTTTGTTAAGTATTTTATTTTCTATAAATTTTTGAAGTTTCAAGTGATTTAATTAATTTTTAAAATTTGAAAAATCCCTAATTTTTTACTTAACCCAGTCAGCGCCGCACGATGCTGACTGGATCACGTGTTGCCATGTGTAACCGCTTCATTGGGCCATGTGGATCCGCAAGGCGAAAGCGAATTGGATCTCACAGCGCTGACACAGCAAGTGGGTGGTAAACCGCAGTTCTAATCAGACAGTCCGATCACATATCATATGGTACAGGTCAAAAGGAGCGATCTAAGGGATAAAATCAAGCATAGATCTACTCTAATCACAACTGTCCATTTCCATTGAAGAAAGATTAGATGGCTATTGTGCATCATCGCTCCTAGCGGGTGGGATTGATGGAATCGAACAGTAAAACTGAGCAAAAATAACAAAAAATGCATAGAAAGGGGTTTGTTCGAGCTCAATTTTGTGGTGATTCTCGCTGAAAAACTCCTATTTTTGCATTGAGATTGTTCAAAATGAAATATGTAAAGGATATCTAAGAAAATTTCTATAATCAAGTAAACATCATCACAAAAAAAAAACTATGGCTAAAGGATTTGGAAATTACCTCATCGGGGATGGTTTCCGGTGGCTGTGTTGATCCAATCATACTCTTAGATGTGAGAAGAAGCCTTGGGATGAACCTAGACCCCTTCTTGAATGTTGTATCCACCAATGGTCATCGCCTCCTTGCCGGAATCCGCTTGGTTTTGGTATTCTTCTAGCCCAAGGGAAGTGGGAAAGGGGTCCTATTTCTTGGAGGTGCTCTTGGAGTGTGTGCAATGATAGAATAAGTTCTTGGAGGCCTATCTTTTTCTTGTGCTTGATGGAGGCTTGTGAGATGGTAGTGAATCATCTTAGCCTCATAGTGGATGTCCTATGGCTTGCGGTGGTTGGGAATGGTAGTGAATCATCTTAGGTGGCTTGGTTTGGTTGGCTAAGGCGTGGGAGATGGCTGCCAAGAGGGATTAGTGGGTGTCCTATGGGTTTCAAATGCTTCTATGGTAGAGGTGATGTGAATTCACCACCCCATGGGTCATACCAACCACCTCTTGGGTCAGGTTGGGCTGCCTTGATGCCTAGGTGGACCATTAGGAGGGTGCCAAGTGAAATGGAAATGACCACTTACATAAATGATTTATCTTATGAGTTACCCTTGAACAAAGGGTGGAATGCTCATTTGGCATTGGATTTGATTTGGGCAAATTTGAAATGAGTCAAAAGTGAGTTAGGTCAAATTGAGTCAAAATGGGTTAGGTTTACTAATTTGGTCAAATTGGGTCAAACCAAGGGTTGGGTCAAGTTCATATGACCATATTTGGTGTGTTGGTGTCATTAGTTTGGTTTAATTTTGTTTAGATTTAATTTTGATTCATTTGAATTCATTTGGGTCAAATGGGTCTAGTTGACCAATTTGACCAAATATGCCAAATTGGCTTAGTTTATGGCTTAATTGAAGGTCAAGCTATGTTCAAGTATTGATTTTGGGTTAGTATGAATCATGGTTTCAAGAGGTTTGGCTTAGGTTGCAATTTGGCTAGTTTAGGTTCATATGAGTTAAAGGTTTAACTTGGTCAAAGGGCTAGGTTTACTTGGTTTGACCCAATTTATGATAATTGATCAACTTATGATGATCAACAATCATATCATGATGTTTGGGTTGGCTTAATTCACTTTAATTTGGATTGAATTGGATTTTGGTTCATATAGGTCAAATGAGTCACTTTGGGTCAAGTGAGCCAATTGGATTTAGTTGGCTTTATTTTGGGTTTAGTATGATTTAGTTGAGTTTATTTATAGATTTGAGATTGATATATAAATTCAATTGTAGTGGTTTGGGTTCAAATGAATTTTGGTTCATTTGAATATTTCGAATGGGCTAAGTTGTGTTTGACTTGGGTTGATTTTGATTTGGCTTGGTGATTGTAAGTTTCATTTATATTTGTGAATATGATTGATTTATGACAAAATCAATTGAATTTAGATTTTGGGGTGAAGGAATTTGGCTAAGTCGATGAAATTTATTCAAAGGACTTATGAAAGATTTTAAGTTTGGATTTTATCATGGGTTCAATCCTTTGTCTTGAGATTTAAATTTGGATTTGGATTTGACATTGAGTTTGATTGTAGGTTTCAAAGGGTGAATCTAGATTTGATTTGGGTTTAGACTACAGGTGGCTAAATTTTCCTTAAGTCCTAAGGCATAGCCTAATCTTATGATTAACCCTTATAAGTCACTAGGTTTATGTTAAGTGTTCACCTAATCAGAAGTATCTTATATAAGGAAGTCTTAGTGTCTAGAAGACTCCTAAGCCTAAGGAGGAGATTGAGAACTCACTCCAAAAGTGAGGTCGACAAAGGTATTCTTAGATAAACAAATATAAGATTTGTTGTAGTTTACATCTAGGCCAAGAAAGAGGAGAATGTGCTCGGATTCTTTAAGAGCAAGGACAAAATGAGCCGACTTCCCATAAGACAAGGATATCATCAACAAAAGAATATTATAGATAGAGCAGTTACATGAAGCGATTGGTTTGAAAGCGAGAATCAAGGTACTTTTTCCCATAAGACACTAAAATATCTATGATAATAGTAACGAAATGAAGATAAGGCACTGTCCCTGGAGGAAGTAAAATAACCTTTAATTTGACCATTCAGAATAATAAAGATGGGGATAACATAAATGCATGCTTCCACCCAATTGACAAATATCTCATGGAACCCTTTTCGATGCAGCCTAAGAAGGAGAGCTTTACGGTTTACATAATCAAAAGCTTTTTTTAGGTCAATCTTGGTATATAAGGCATTGCAAAAGCTCTTATTCCTATAGTCAGCATAGATCTTGTGGGACAAAGCCATATTATCCATTATATCTCTATGCTTAATGAACGCAGACTGTGCATGATGAACAATGCTTGGAAAAAACATTTTAAAGACTATTTGCAAGGACTTTAGTAATGACTTTATAGATGGTATGCAAAGGGATATTAGTTTATAGTCAGCCAAAGAAATTGCATGCTTAATTATGGGTATTAATAAAACTATGCATAAATAAATCGAGGAGATGTTGAGTCTTGAAAAAAATGATGAGATGCTAACAAGAATTGCCTTCTGATAATGTCCCAACTTTGAATGAAGAACTTAGATGTAAACCCTTCAAATCCTAGGGATATATCCCCATTTATTCCATGAAGAGAAGAAATGATCTCCTGATCCAGAATGGGAGCACCGAGATCAGCATATTTAGACAGAGATATGGTCATCCCCAATATTTAAGAAATAAACTCTTTTGCAAAATGTCACATTTCAAAAAATACTTTTTCAAAATTCACATAATAAAAGATCTTGCACAAAATTCATAAGAAACTTTCAAAAAGCAAAAAATTCATATAACCAAACCTTATCAAACAATCCCCATGATTGTTACATGGAGGTTCTTTTCGAAATCAAAATAAAAAAAAATATTTTATTAAAGCATCTTCTTGAAAATAGTTATCCCTATTCAACATACTCAAATTTCACATATTTCACATAAAATAGTTCTTTTCGAAACTTTCAAAAGCATCTTCTTGAAAATAGATTCCATTTTCAAAAGTCATGGCATAAAATTGAAACTCTATTTAACATATTTCACATATGCTAGGGTTGGAGTTTCTCTCTTTTTCAAAAGAACACTTTTGAAGAAGCCCACATTCTTTCAACATGCTCAAATTTGTTGAATGATGATCCTATCTTCAAATAAAATCATATGATAAAATTGAAACTTCACTTAACATATTTCAAATTTAGGGTTAAAGTTTCCTTTTCAAAAAAGAAATCACACACATGAAATCAAGACATATTTTGGACTCCATTTGACATACCCAAATTTATCAAATGAGAGTCACATTTCCAAAATTTACAAAAACAAATTGAACTTTATTTAACATACCCAAATTTGTTAAATAGATTTCCCCTCTTTCAAATAAATCATAATCAGATTTGATTCCTACTTAACATACCAAATTTGTTAAGAATTCTAATTTTCAAATCATAATCACACTTAACTCCTACTAAACATACCGAATTTGTTAAGTAAGAGTTTCATTTTAAAATCACAAATATATTTGAATTTCACTTAACATACCAAATTTGTTAAGCGAGAGTCTCATTTTCAAAAATAAATCATATCATATTTGGCTTCCACTTAACATATCAAATTTGTTAAGTGAGAGTCTCATTTTCAAAAAAAAATATCATATTTGGCTCCCACTTAATATACCAAATTTGTTAGGTGAGAGTCTCATTTTCAAAAAAAAAAAATCATATCATATTTGGCTCCACTTAATATACCAAATTTGTTAAGTGAGAATCTCATTTTCAAAAACAAATCATATCACATTTGACATTCACTTAACATACCAAATTTGTTAAGTGAGAGTCTCATTTTTAAAACTTAAATCATATCACATTTGGTTTTCACCTAACATACCAAATTTGTTAAGTGAGAATCTCATTTCCAAAACACAAATCATATCATATTTGATTGGTACTTAACATACCAAATTTGTTAAGTAAGAATCTCATTTTCAAATCATATCACATTTGGCTCCCACTTAACATACCAAATTTGCTAAGTGAGAGCCTCATTTTCAAAACACAAATCTTATTACATTTGGCTTCCACTTAACATGCCAAATTTAAGTGAGAGTCTCATTTTCAAAACACAAATCACAAACACATTTGATTCCCACCTAACATAGCAAATTTGTTAAGTGAGAGCCTCATTTCAAATACATATCAAGCACATTTGGCCTCTACTTAACATACCAAATTTGTTAAGTAAGAACCACTTTCAAATCAAATCAACATATATCACACACATAATCAATCATCACAAAAGATACTTTCATAAAATTTTCAAAACATACAATCACAACCTTTCCTTAGCATAACTAAATTTGTTAAGTAAAGGTTTTCCAAATCAAAATTTTCAAACAAGGCACACAACATAAATATCTTCAAAAGTCTCTCCAAATATCTAAACCCTGCCCAACCTACTTAAATTGGTTGAGTATGGGTTCTAAATCAAAATCATATGGCAAAGACTCTCCTCACATATCAAAATCTCTCCAATGAGCCCCACTTAACATAACTAAATTTGTTAAATGTGAGTTCAAATTTCCAAATCAAGTCTAGAATTTATTTTTGAAGGAGAATACCAAAGCGAGGGATTGATTCAATTATGTTTTCAACAAATACAAAGTTTCAGCATGGTTAGTTTCTATTCAGCTCAGTTTAGTACACATGGCTCATAGCAAGTTTGTGTTCTCCTTCTCGTCCTATGTTGACTTGGTGTTGACCTCACTTTTGGAGTGAGCTTTCAACTTCTTCATCTTAGACATAGGACTCCTCTTAGATATTAAGAGTTCCGTAGTCTTAAGACACTTCTAATGATTAGGTGAACACTTAAACTAATCCTAGAGACTTAGAAGAGTTAAACATAAGAATAGGTTATGCCCTAAGGGTGTTAGGAAAACTTGCCTACCCTATAGAACCAAATCCTTACTTCCTTCTTTCAAACCAACTTCAAATTCAAACCAACCTCAAATTCAAATCAACTTCAAGTTCAAATCACCTTTAAATTCAAAACCTTTCTAAGCCATTTTGATTACATCTTATGGACTTAGCTCAATTCAATTCCATCAAATCTTAAACCAACTCTAACCCAATGGATTTTCTCAAATCATGAATCAATTCCAAATGATTTAAACCCATGATTGAATTCCAAATCCAAAATCTTTCCTAAGTCACTTTGATTTCATCTTATGGACTTAGCTCAAATCAAATTCAAATCACTTCAAACTCAAGTGATTTTCTCATAACCCATTTATATTTTCATTTATATTCATAAATATAAATGGAATATAAATTAGAATAACCAAAACCAATTTCAAAACTTAAACCTAAATCTAACCTAAAATCAACCTATACCCTTTCAAGTCAAATTCTTGAACTTAGCCAAATTAAACCCAAGTCAATCCAAACCCTTGGATTTTCTTCATGAATCAATCAATCCTTCAATCATGAATCCAAATATAAACATAAACTTCAATAATCAAACCAAAACTAAATTCCACAACTCAAACCCAAATCAAACCCATGTTCATCCTTTGAACTTGAAATTGTCAAATGAATCAAAACCCATTTGCCTCCAAATCACTTGCAAATGGATTTATATTTCAATCATAAGTCCATATGTGAGTTCAACCAAACTTGAATCAAGCCTTGATCAAGTCAATTGACCCACTTAGGCTCACTTGACCCAAAGTGACCTAAACCATCCTTTTGAGCCAAATTCTAATCCTACCCAAATTGGATTGAACTAAGCCCATCTAAGCCTCACATTGTGAGCAACAATCATCATAAGATGATCAATCACTCAAATTGGGTCAAACCAAGTTAAACCTAGACTTTGACCAAGTTAACACAACAAAAATTAGCCAAAATCCACCATAGGCCAAATTTATAGAAACCATTGATCAAAACCAATTCATGATCAATGATTGAACATGATCAAGCCATCAATTGAGCCAAACCTAGCCCAATTGGCCACTTGACCCAACTTGACCCAACTTGACCTAAAAAGTCAAAATGTGACAAATTTTGATCTAAGACAAATTGATTGCAACCAATGGGTCAAATTCATTTTAAATCACTTGTTGAACTTGACCAAAGCCTCAATTGGCCAAACTAATTGACCATGAACCTAACTTGACCTAAAAGGTCAAATTGACTTGAAACCAAACCAAACCAAAATTGGTTGAAACCAAAGCTTGCAATACATTTCAAATATTCAACCAAGCTTAAACCAACCCATGACTTAACCTTAATTCAAATAGGTCAAATTGTTCAACTTGACCAATTTGTCCTAAATGAAATCAAATGAACCAAAACCAAATATAAATGAAATTGAACCAAGCCGATGATACCAAATCACTCCAATTGGTCATATGAACTTGACCCAACCCTTGGTTTGACCCAATTTGACCAATTGGTCAACTTGACCTATTTTGACCTAAATGGGTCAACATGAGCCAAATGATATGAGATAAACTCAAAATTCATTGAAAATTGGCACAACCCATTTTTCAATTATTCCAAATCTTCCAAAATCAAAATCAAAGCCAAATGACCATTTTGCCCCTAAGTCAAAGGGTAGCCTATGGTCAAATTCACTTGGAATTTGATCATACTCCAACTCAAGACCACTTGGCATCCTTTTAGTGGTCCATTTGGACATCAAGGGATGTGGTGCACATGACCCAATGGGTTTGAGTCAGCCAAACCCAACCCAAAGCTAATGGAAAATAAGCATACAGAATCACCCCATACTCTTATTTAACACATGGGCAACTCCTCCACTAGACTCCCAAAATTGAATCACATGGCACCCCAACCAACCATTAACCCATAAGATCAATTTGATCAAAATAGCATGTAAGCTCATAGCCATCTAATCCAAGTAGGGGGAGATATACTCCCCTATATCTCCCAAGCTCTCCCAAGCATTCTTAAGCTCATTCAAACTTCTCATTCTCGGTTTTCCTTAAGCCAAAAATAGGGGAGGTAAGAGAATTTTACAACTTACTCATCACTCCACCAAAATCCAATTGCTCTTCCAAACACCATCAGAGAGGCAAGTCGAGCTCACCCAAGGTGTTTTCTAAGCAACCAAGCCACGGGAAGGAGGAGCTAGACCAAAGCCGCAAGCCATTGAAGCAAGCTTTGGTCAATAAGAAGATCCACTTCACCTTAGGCCTTCAAACCTTCAACTGGGCTTCGTCCCCCTAGATGAAGCTACCTCAACATTTGGAAGTGCCAGTGATAGCCTCCGACGAGGTATGCTTCAAAACTCAGCTTAGGGAGAAATTTCTTTGGTCCTTTGTGAAGGGAATTGTCATCCCAATCGAATTTGACCATTGGATGTTCTTCCCCACACCTCTTGATGGTGTGGGTTGAATCCTAGCCCAATCCGAGCTCAAGTGAGCTCGGATCAATCCATGGAGGATGGATGGCCTCCATCTCCCATAGGAGAGGGGAGGAATGAATCATGGACCGTCCATTCTATGTGTTTTGGATAGACAACCCTGATTAAAACATGTTAGATCCCGTGATTAATCCCTTTGATACTGCGAGTTTAATTCTGACTGTCCAATCTTTGATCGGATGGTCCAAGGAGAAAATGCGTAGCACCGAGATGACATAGGATAACTTAAATAATCAATCCCATCCCACGTGGAAAGTGCATCGCGCCGCGGTCACGTGGTGTATGGGATTAGTTAATTAGGACTATTTAATTGTCCCTTTATCACTAAAACTTCAAAAAAATACATAATTAAATGTAGAAAAATAAAAAAAAAATAAACTCAACTTCATTTTAAAGATAATTCAGAGGAAAATCCAATAAAATTATTTCCAATTAAATTTGAATAGTTGATTTTCCTTAATTAGAGTTTAATTGAAAATTTAATAACCCTAATTACTCCCTAATCATTTCATTAATTAATTCCAAACTTTTCAGACATATTTAGGGGGATGACTTCTGCCTCCCCTAATTTTTTTGGAATTTATTAATTAGTTAATTAGGGAAATCAATTAATGAATCTCTAATCACCTTCTTAATGTAATTAAAGATAATTAGGCATGTGAACAATGGTTAAATCACTTAACTAAGATAATTAAACATTATTTAAATGAAGAGGAGGTTTATGGAATGGGTTTGGGGTATTTTACCTAAGTTATTCCCTAAACCCCCTTCCTTTCTTAATCCAAACCTAATTAAGGATTAATCCACTAATAATCTTTTTAATTAGCTTAATCAAATTCTCAAAATCAATCTGAACTTAATCAATCCTTTACTCGGTAGATCCTTAGGTGTTCAAGAGCCTAAGGTAAATTTAAGGAAATCATTTCTATCTCACATGTGTGGGAAGGTTATGAAAGTACTGAATTAAACCCTTTAGCTTAATTAATCATTAATTATGATCCAATTGCATTAAACCATTTTTTCTTAAGAGCATTGCTGATTTAAATTCCATGTGGTTGCATATCATATGTTGGCTCACAATTGTTTGAATAATTATGTTAAGGAGGTGTAGGTAAGGGGTAATTAATGGATTTAATTTACACCTTAACCTAAACCAAACATAAAATCAACCTAATGGTTCAAAAAGCTAAATTAAAATAACACACACATGAGGGAAATGGGTTAGGACCAGCAAGCACCCTTTTCATATTTCCCAAATCAAACTCAAAATAAAAATAAAAATCTCTTTAAGAAATATTGATTCTATTTAAATAATCTTATTTCATAAGATTGTCTTTAGGAATTAATTAGGGTGAATGAAGTTGTAAGAATATGAATGTATTATCACTACTAAATTAAAATTATTTTAAAATATGAATCAAAGATTATAAATGAAGGTATACTTATAAGTATTTATAAGCTTGCATGTGAATATAGCTTAAAATGTGCTTTATGTGACTTCCTTCTCTTTTCTTAACATGGTTTGTATAGGATTTGCAAAGTGTGTAGTTCATTTGAAAAGAACATAACACTTGCTTCAATTTATTCCTATGCACTCCCATTTCATGAATTAAGAAGGATCTTCACATTGCACATATAAATTATACAATTAATAAATCAAACAAATAAACAAAAACCTTTTGCATGATTCTTTTTCCATTCATTTGCTTTTGTACATGCACATGTATTTAAGAAAAGTGGCATTTCTGGACATCCCAAGGTTGAGGCTTTAAGTAGCCCCAAATAGGTCTTACCTTATACCCTTATATGTAGAAAATAATGATACTCACTTATGTCTTTCATACATGTAAATGTGCATTGGATTAATGGATAAAAAATCCCTCTCTTTTCTACTTGACAAAATCATGCGTTCATGAAACATTCAAATTTTCTTAAACAAACATCTCTTTGCATTCATCATTAAGGTGTGCTAAGATTTGCATTTGTGTGTATAGCTATGCTTAGGGTACATTCAATGCATGATACAAATATTAGAAAGAAATAATGAGTTGTGTGTTCTGTGATAGTAATTCACTATAATTAATCTTAAAATATATTTCTTATTTGAATGGGTTTACTTAGAGCAAATCTAAACTTAGGATTAATTAAAACACATAATAAAATATTCATTAAAGAAAAATCACTAATGAATCTACCTTAGAAATTACTTAAGGTAGGGATGAAAGAGAAGTTCTCTTATATTTCCTTCTCTTTACAACACTTAGTAATTAAGTATATGTTCATTTAAACCAAATTAAATCATCAAACAAAATTAATGAATCAACTAAACCACTTAAATTAAACCACCCTCTAAGTTGAACAATTTCACACTTAGAAAATCTTAACCTTAAAGCATAGCTAAGACATACCACACAAGCTTTAAATGGCACACACATTAGGCTAAGTCACCATTTCTAGCTCTATGTTAGGGCGGTGCATGGTTTGATGCCTGATTTTATTTTGTGATATAATGTTTTAGTCTAGATGTTAGGGTGTACGTGCATAGACTGGATGATAGGTTGATCTTAGTCTAATCATTATCTTCTGGAGGGGATTGTGCTTAAGGGGTGTTGTAATAAAAATATAAATATTTTTACTGTTCAGGTTGCTTATACCCCTAAGCATAATCCAAAATAGGCCAGGTGGACTTGGTTACCCATGTGTGGGGTGCTAAGTCCAATTTATTTATATACATGCTTGGGATGTGTGGTGTGTTTAGCTAATCTTTATTTTGCAGTTTTTAGTTAGATTTACTTATCCCATTTTCATGTAATTTTTGCAATTAGGATTTGGAATGAATGTTATGGGAGATTAGGATGATGATAATTGGTCATAAAACTATGTCTTATGTACCATGTGAAGCCTTTGAAGCATCCACACTCCAACCAACCAAAAGAAGGAAGGAAAGAAGAAAGAAGAAAAGGAAGAAGTAAAGCAAAACATGAAGTAAAGAAGAAAAGAAGAATGAAGAATGAAGACCCCCATAACATGAATTCCTTTTTTATTATAATTAATTCATTTGTAATCTGAGTTTTATAAGGGTAGAGCTCGGCTACCCAATTTCTTTTTGGGTTTGTTCGATGGAGCCCGACCACATCATCCTTTTATTCTTTTGCGCTAGCTTTATAAATTGTTTGATATTTGTTTAGCTTGTGCATTAAGATGACATGATTTTTCTAATTTCTTCCTTGCTTTGATGAATGACCTAGATGCAATTAGGCTCTTAGGAAAAAAAATAAATTTTCTATCTAATTAATCAACTCAAAATTAAAAATTAACAACTCATAACCTCACCTAAAGAATAAGTTATAAATCAAGATAAAAGATTTAGCAACCCCTTAGCTGAATGTTGTATGTTTTCACATCATGGATAAAAAGCATCTTGCTTCACTCTTGCTTATGGAGGGCCTCCACCTTTGCCAGGGAACTTAGCTTGACCTTTGAGAGCCATGGTATAAATACACCTCCTTCTTGCTGACTTTGGCCCATAACTAATTTCTCATGCATTGGGCATATGAATCCCATAGCCTATGTCAAATTAATTGTCCAAAAATGAAAAATAAAACTTAACAAAATTTGCATTAGATTTAAGTGATTACTCATGCCCTACATGATCTAGTCTCTTAGGGAGTGTGTTTAAGGACTTAGTCGCATTCTAAATAAATTACAACTTAGCTATCTTGCAAATACATATGACTTGCCTACATGTATTTAAAATTGTAGGAGGAGTTGGTAGCCACCAGCGTTCCAAATAGTTTAGCAGTTTATCTTCTCTTATGGCGGTAAACCATATGCTTATTTTTGTATTAGATTTAGGTTGTGCTTTGGTGCTCACCAAGCCCCATAGATTTAGGTTTTGAGGTTGCTATTTCCCTTTGCAAGCTACAAGCATAAATCCTCACCTCTTATGCATTTTCATGATCTTGTATCACATAATTGTGAGTCTTCAATTTCTAATAAAAATTCAACTCAAACAAATAATTTCCCTCAACTTCAAAAATTTAAATCCCAACCATAGGATAGTTAGGGATGGTTAATAGGCTTCCTAGTATCATAAGAATCCCCTACTTATCTTATTTTGGTTTCAATAATAACTCCCTCATTTTGATCAATCCCACTTGATCTTCTAAAAATAACTAATTGATTGATAGTCCTATCTTTGAAATTTTTGGAGACAACGATCATTTACCTTAATCGAGTATTCCTAAGGAATCTCATTTCTTAGGATGCAATTAACTATGGTGGCTTGCCTCCATAGGCAACTTAACGAATCCGATTTAAAATAAACTCTACTTTACTTTTCCATATAAATTAAGGGAAGAATCTCTCATACATACGAAGACCCATAGTCCTTAGGAGTACTTATTAAGGTGTTAGGTCCATTATAGGATGATGACTTTTGTATCTCGAGATAATAAATCATTCCTCATTATCGCACCTGATCACCTTAATAAGAACATCTGTGAATCTACATGGTGTCCAACATAAGAAGTGTTTTTTTTGTTCTTCATTTATTTTTCTCAAAAGATAGATGAAGAATGAAAATGAAATTTACCACACTTGGCCCAGGATCAGGCCAAGCTCACCTGACCACTTTGCACATCATCGGTTTGGTCATGGGTGAGAGGCTGAGTTACTTGTGAGGCGGTCCTCATGACGGTCAAGGGAGGAGGCGGGGCCGGATGCCACTTACCTTGACATACCTTTTGACTTTGAGTTCCCTCCACTGAAGAGGAAGGCAATAGAGGTTCCCGCAATGAGAGCAGCAACTTCAGCATCATTAGTTCCAGTGGTAGCTCTAGTGGTGCCAGTGGTTCCCCTGTCTGTTCCATTAGTTGTTCATCCTGTTGCCCTGACGAGGGCTGACAACTCCTCGTTGGTCCCCTGAAAGGGGAAGACTATCCTGGTCTCCGAGATAGTCTCCCCTACCTTTGAGATAGGTTCTAGCTCCCACCCTGCTCAACTCACCCGCACTTAGCACCGTCATAAGAGTAGGAAGGTTAAGCGGCATCACGTGCGAGCAGCTGTAGAGGCATAGGCAGCATCCCACATTGCAGAGGAGGGTTCACTTTGGGAGGTATCCCCCTTATTGGCAGTAGATTCCATCCCCTCTCAGGCTCAGATGGAGAGGAGGATTACCAAAGGATTGCAGCATCGCCTCCACCAACTATATATGCTTCAAAGAGGAAGAGGTCCTATGTCGAATTATGGTCAGTTATTCGCCAGATAGGTAGAATCCATGGATGCTCTGAGTCCGGTGCATTGTTTAACTTGAGGTCTTTGATCCCTAGGAGCATCAGGGATCAGATACACAGAGCCATATACAAGGAGGCTCGAGTAGTAGTACAAGCGAATAGGAGGGAGAGGAGGAGGTATGCCCGGTAGTCAACAACCTCTGCTTTTATGGATTTCCCAGGTCAGCAGGCTACCAAAGCAGACCGTACTGACAATATAGTGCTCACAAGCACAGTTAGTCATAGGAGGAGAACTCTTACTGAGCGGTA
Source organism: Cymbidium sinense (assembly GCA_021442155.1). Classification (NCBI taxonomy): domain Eukaryota; kingdom Viridiplantae; phylum Streptophyta; class Magnoliopsida; order Asparagales; family Orchidaceae; genus Cymbidium; species Cymbidium sinense. The sequence goes on along the minus strand of CM038218.1, from coordinate 90,060,366 downwards.
GCTAGTGTCTCCACCACATCGTACCACTCATCTTCCACCTTCACCAGTACATATTCCAGCATCCCCTTTGTCAGCCAAGACATAAAAGTCAGCATCATAGGAGAAGAAAGCCCGTTGGTGATCCAGCTATGGCCTCAGGGTCCCATTCCATCTACTCCACCCATTGAGGTGAGGTCAAGCTTTCCTTCTCGACCTTCCACTTCATCTGTAGTGAAGAAGGAATGGCAACCCAAGGGCACCATAGTTGTTTCACCACCCCCACCACAGTTGGAAGTAGCAGTAGTAGCAGATGGGGAGGGTGGCAGTTCCATAGTTCCCATGGTAGTAGATCTTCTATATACATCACTTCATTGGTAATTAGTCATGAGCATGTATCTTCCAACGAGCATAGTCCTCCCAGAGATAGCACTCCAGGTTGAGGTGTTAGATGCATTTTGTCTGAGAATAGTCCCTACCAGTGAGTGTTTGTACTGGCATAGTTAGATCATTCCTTGGATGACATCTTAGCACATTATTTTGCAGAGAAGAGGGAAATCCTAGGATGCGATCGATCTGATTGTGAGGAGGGAAGGGACAATTTTGACCCGGATGAGGATGATTTTCTAGAGGTCTCAACTGAAGTCAACATGGTCGATACCATGAGCTCCCTCCATAGAGACTAGCAGAGTCAGGAAGGTATTGTGGTTAAAGAAGATGATGCTATCCATTCAACCCAACACCTCCTTCAGTTGATTAGGTAGAAGGATGGTCAGATCAACCAGATGGAGAAGAGGATGGAAGACTTATTAGCAACCATCCATGCACTCCAAAATGAGGTTTTTGCCCCATAGCATATAATGATAGAGGTAGATCATCCCGAGTCAGTACACGTCCTAGATCAGCCCAAGAGTACTTCTCAAGTAGATCAGGATAGTGATAGCTTGCATAGGAAAGTGGTGGATAGTACCTCCATGCATGAGAAGGATGTCAAGCACATGGTGGAACAACAGGTGAGGGAAGCACTGGCACAAGCCTGAGGTGGCTCATCTATTCCAAAGGGTGGACCCTACTCAGTGGAATTTAATGCAAGCCAATATCTTAAGGTTTTCGTGCCTCCTTCTTTGAAAATCTTTGATGGTAGTGGGAACCCTTGCCAACAGATCGCACATTTCAGAGCTAGTTATTGCAATGCTGGAGGTAGTGATGCCCTTCTTTTCAAATTATTTGTTAGAAGTTTAGCGGATGTTGCATTTGACTGGTATGCTAAACTGCCCAATGGTTCAGTAAAGATATTTGCTGAGTTGGAGCACCTCTTCATCAAGAGGTTTGTTGGAGCTCATCAAAGGGTGATTGCAGGTGATCTTGTTGTAGTGACACGAGTTCCTAATGAGTATCTTATTGATTATATTCTCAGGTGGCGCAACCTGAGCATGAAATGCAAGCCACAACCATCCGAAGAACATGTCATTGAGATTATCCTCAAGAATATTCATGGCCCAGTCACCTTTATTCTTAAGGGCTTTACCATCCTAACATTTGAGAAACTAATTAACAAGATGGCTAGCCTACAAGGGGAAGCATCTAGCTAGGGTTCAGTCAGATAGGCCTCGAGCTCAACCTCCTCTCACTCCTACATCTCATACTAGCCACCTCAGTTGCCACAATGACCACCATAGCCACCTCCTCATCAGCATCCTCAGCAGCATTATTCCTACCTGCCACTAGGTAGTTATTACTTACCTACTCTTGTTGATAGATTGAATAAGTCTTATTCATTCTAGAGGGAAGTAGTTAGGAAGATCTTTAAGAATCTCTTAAAGAAGCTTGATTTCCAGCTACCAGAGCTTAAGATGCCGGAGGAAGTGGGCAAGAGTTATGATCTAAACTATTACCCCTACCACCACATGTTTGGCTATGTCTTAGAAGATTGCATTGACTTTAAGGACTGGCTTGAGCGTAGCTATAAGTTGGGTGCCATCATCAACCCCAAGGAATACATATTAGAACAACCATCTAGTTATGTTAGATTAATCCTCGGGGATACATGTGATCCTCTTAAGATAAAGGAAGGTTGAGATATCACCCTATCCTGAACCTCCAAGAAAATTATTTTTAAGATCAAGAAACTTCCTTGTAGGTGCCTGAGGCAGCTCAAACCTCTAACTCCAAGGAATATTTTGAAGTTGTTAAGGACAACTTGAGGGAGGTAGGAGCCCAGCAGCAACAGTGACAACCTCCACTTTCCCGAGATAGTATAGTAGCATAACCATTGATCGGTTCCAACACTCTTTCCATAATTGTAGCTATAGTTTCTTCAGTCAGCTCTTCTTCTAGTAGTCATATTATATTGGCTGAGGGAGGTTCCAAACCCCTAACTCTACTTACTTTACTTTATTTTTACTTTTTACCTTCATTCAAATCTAAGAAATCAATGAAGAAAACTGATTCCATTTACATTTATGTTACTTCTAATGATCTATCTGAGATTATTCCTATAGAAAGCTCTCCGAGTTTAATTAATAGTAACTCTAGTTCCAATTAATCCTCTTCTAGTTTAGAAATGAATTTCCCATTCCTGAATCACTCAGGTTCATCCATTGAGATTTATTTGGATTCATCCAACTCTGATGATCTCATAGGAGAAGATGTAGGTGAACTTGATGAGTAGGTAGAACTTTCAACCAAAGATATGCTTGTGGAGGACTAGCCCAAAGTTGACTATAATGTCCTCGCTCACCTAAGAAAGCTGCCAGTTAAACTAAGCATATATGCTACCATTGTCCTATCCAAAGAAATGAGGGAGTCATTCATCAAGGCCTTCTTGATCTAGAAATATGCTTAGCTCACCGGTTGCTGAGAGAGGCATGTTATTCAAGAGAAGCTTTTGGAGTTACATTCACCAATGAAGACCTTCTTTTGGGGACAATCGAACACAATCATCCCCTCTATATCACAATGGATGTGGACAGATTCTGACTCTCTAGGGTGTTAGTTGATCTAGGTGCATCAGTGAACATTATGAGTCTAAAGACCTTTGCCTACCTGAGGATTGACATCTATGAGCTCTGAGGAGATCGGATGATATTGAGAGGATTCAATGAGCAAGGTAGGAAGGCTTTAGGCTCATATTGTTGTCATTGGAGATAGATGACTGAAAGACAGAGGCCAAGTTTTACATAATCAAATCGGATACATCATTCACTACTTTGCTCGGTAGGCCTTAGATACATGAGAATAAGATGGTTCCATCTTCTCTACATCAGTGCATCAAGTTTCAAAGAGGTGGAATCTAATACTATGTCAAAGGTGACTTAAGGCTATTTTCAGTTAGAGAGGTTGAGATATATGAGGATCCAACCTACTATCTTCCTCAAAATTAGAAAATCTATTCTTGCAAACTTGGTCAAAGTTCAAAAACAAAAGAAATAAAAAAAGAAGAAAATGAAAAGAAAAGAAAAGAAAATGAAAGAGAAAATGAAAATGCAAGTGAGCGAGAATTAAACACTGAGGAAGAAGTAGAGCTTGAAGTTATATTCTACCCACAGTTCATTCCTCCATATGAACGCATGGGTAGGATGACTCGACCCCCACCAAGTAGAGGAATAGACAGATCTAGAGGCAGTTCTAGAGGTGGAAGACCTCCTTGTTGGTGGCCAACTAGTAGGAGCTATGTTCCATTTCATAGGAGTACCCCCGCTATCCACATAGACTTAGAATCCAATTTAGAGGATGAGTCTAATGTGGTTAGCATGCCAATCAACCCCTCTCAGTGGGTCCCATTGGAGGTGGAACTTGAGCAAGATAGAGATGAAGACCAGGCCTCCATGCAAAGCATGAATATATATGAGTTAGTATTACATAAAATAGTCAGGTAACAGTTGGGAACATTAGCTCTAACCCCTCTTTTCTCTCAAAAAGTTGAGGGTTTGGTAGTTAAGGAGGCCCCTAAGTTATCTACAGATGTCAAGCCAAAAAAGTTTTTGTTTGGAGCATCCTCCTCAAGTCAGGAAGCTGATGTAGAACTTGAGGATGATTCATATAAAGATTTAATACAATTTTCTTTTGATTGGTATTTTCCTTGTGTTCTTAATTTAGTAAAGAAGGGATTAATTCCACATTCTTGGTCTAAACATAGCTCGGATTACTTTGAAAGGTTATGAGACAACCAAAGTAGACATTCACAATCAAGACCAGAACTAGGATACAGTGGGTCCAGTCAATGATGGCATTCATTGTCTAGTCATCACCAATCATTTGGAGTCTGATAGGTTCTTTTCAAATCACGCTAACTTATATGAGGAGGTATGTTTAGAAACTTCAGACGTTCCAAATGATCTTGAAGTCAAAGATGCACAGCCATAGTTTGAAGAAGAGATTAGATAAACCATCAACAAACTCAAAGAAATTAACTTGGGAACTGAAGATAATCTATGCCCAACATACATTAGTTCTATGTTGAATAAAGAAGAAACCAATGACTCGAGTTATTGAAGTTTAAGGAGTTCTATATGGAGAAATGGTTAGTTTATCTCCTGACGTAGTAGTCCATAAACTAGCAATAGATCATAATGTTAACCCTATTAAGCAAGCTCTTAGGCACATGTGATTAGACATTGAGCAGCAGGTCATTTCTGAAGTCAAGAAACTGATCGATATTGGCTTTATCAGGAAAGAGAAATATCCTACCTAGTTGGCCAGTGTCATTCTAGTTAAGAAAAAGAATGGCCAAATTCACATTTGTGTCGATTTTAGAGATTTGAATAAGGTATGTCCAAATGATGAATTTTCACTACCAATCCCAAAACTAATGGTGGACATTGTCTCATCTCATGTAGTATTCACTTTCATAGATGGATCATCTGGATACAACCAAATTAAGATGGCCCCCAAGGATGATAAAAATACTACTTTTTGAACCCTGATCGAAATCTATTGTTATAAGGTCATGCCCTTCAGCCTTAAAAATGCTGGTGCTACATACCAGCGGGCCATGACTCAGATCTTCAATGAACTTATTCATCATCAATTTGAATGTTACGTTGATGATCTCATTGTCAAAAGTAAAGAAAGGGAAGACCATCTCTTTGACTTAAGAGTAGTTTTTGAATGGTTAAGGTAATATAACATCAAAATGAATCCCTTGAAGTGTTCATTTGGAGTAGCTTCAGGGAAATTTCTTGGGTTAGTTATCCAGCACTGTGGAATAGAAATTGTTCCAAAGAAGATCAAAACTATCTTAGAAATGCCACCCCATAAAAGTCTAACTAGACTCAAATCATTCCAAGGGTGGTTGGCATCTCTAAGACACTTCATTTCCAACATATCAGAGAGATGCCAGCCATTCTCAACACTTATCAAAAAGGATGCCAAGTTTAAGTGGGATGACAAGTGTCATTATGCTTTTGAATATATCAAGCACTACTTGATGACGCCCCCAGTTCTAGCAGTCCCTATCCCGTACAAGCCATTAATACTATATACTACTACATTAGATGGCTCCCTTGATGCTTTGTTGGCCCAAAATAATGACGAAGGGAAAGAGAATGCACTCTACCATCTCAATCATCGTGTAATCTCTGCTAAGAAAAACTATCCACCTATTAAAAAACACTGTCTAGCTTTAATCTTTGCATTCCAAAAGCTGCGGCATTATGTGCTTTCTCACAAGGGGAATCTGATCTCTAGGATCAATCTGCTGCAATATCTCATGACACGGTCGACACTATCTAGATGGTTGGCACGTTGGTCCATGATTTTATCATAGTTTGACACCACTTTTATGTTATATAAAGGACAACCTAGTGGATTTCTTAGCGGACACCCACATCCTGCTAATTCCGCAGTGATGAACTCCCTGATGAACACATCATGAACTTAGGGGACACTAGCATTAGCTGCTGGAAGATGTATTTTGATGGTGCAGGTTCCTTTCAAAAGGGAGAAGAACCACGATCTACTCTTTCAAGAGAGGCTAGGGTAGGAATAGTTCTCCTAACTTCAGACTGTGATGTGATGAGATTCTCAATTAGTTACCAATCCATGCACCAATAATAAAGTTTAATATGAGGCTCTGATTATCGATCTGGAGTTAACCATTACATTATGCATCTAGAGCATCAACATCTTCAGGGATTCTCAATTAGTTATCAACCAAATTACTGGGTCTTACAAAGTTCTAAAGTCTAAGCTCCATCATTACCATAAGTATACTATGAGGTTGATGGCCCAAATCTCAGAGGTTACCATCTACAAGATTCCTCGAGGAGAAAATGCAGTAGCAGATGAATTGGCCAATCTTGCCATAGAGTTGGCATGTCCGGAAGATGAGTTCATACCAATAAGGGTCCAAAAAAGGCAAGTCTTATCCCTTGTTGATGCTGAACTCATCGAGAGACTTTCTCTTGAAGGGGAGGTTGTCATTGCCAAAAAGGATGATGAGTCAGATTGGAGGCAACCATTCATGGATTATCTAAATATAGACAAAATACATCAAGAGAAGTCACTAGCCCATCAGGTGAAGCAGAGAGCCCATTCATACGCTCTTATGGATGGCACATTGTACCAGCAGTCCTTCGATCATATCTGGTTATATTAGACAAATACATAGCCCGTAAGATCATGACCGAGGTACACTCAATTTTATGCAGAGCACATTAATCTGGTCCGAAGATGAAAGCCAATATTAAGAGACTAGGATATTATTGGCCTTCGATGACCACATATTGCATGGAAGTAGCTAGAATATGCCACCAATGTCAGGTGCATGGTATGAGATTATACTAACCACCCAACATTCTACATCCTGCATTGGTCTCATGGTCATTCGAGTGTTGGGGTACCGACATAGTGGGTCTGATCGATCCTCCTTCTTCTAAGGGACATCGGTTCATCCTAGTTTCCACTGACTACTTTTCAAGTGAGCAGAGGCAATCCCACTCAGAGAGGTGATGGCTCAGCATGTGCTCCAGTTTCTCAGTAACCATATAGTATATAGGTTTGGGGTCAATGAATTATATCTGAAAATGTTACTGCATTCAAGAGCACTAAAATCAACAGCTTTGCTGAGAGACATAGCATAGATTAGAGATATTCTACCATATATTACCCAATGAAAAATGGATTAGCAGAAGCCTTCAACAAAACTCTCATCCATATATTAAAGAATATGCTTGATTATAATAAGCGGCAGTGGCATGAGAAGCTAATTGAAGCCTTGTGGGCTTACCACAATGCATGCAACACTCCAACTCAATCTATCCCATTCTTCTTAGTGTATGGGTCTGAAGCAGTTATACCATTAGAAGTGCAACTTCCATCATTAAGGATAGCTGTGGGTAGCAAAATCACAATGGAGCAGAATGCCAAATTACGATAAAAAGAGCTCAAAGGTTAAAAGGAGAGATACCTTGGGCATGCCAGAATCTCGAGTTATATAAAGCCAAAATAATTCAAGCTCATAACAAGTTGGTCCGTCCTAGATCTTTTCAAGTAGGTGAGCTTGTTTTAGTTCTAAGGAGATCAATTATTGCCCATAAAAAGATGGGAGGCAAGTTTAAACCCACTTGGGAAGGCCCTTTCTCCATAGAAAAGGCCTTCCAAGGAGGATCTTATCAGCTTATAAATTGTAAGGGAGAGCACCCATTGCTTCCAATCAATGAGCTCTACCTAAAGAAATAGTATCCATAAATCTTGTTTGAAAATAATCATCAATAAAACTTCTTTTCATCTCAAATCTCACCTTTTAACATTGGTTAGAAATATCTTTGCTTGTCAATCTACCACGATGTGTTTAGGGTAGTGTAAGCAACCCAAGTGGTGTCTTATCCTTTAGCAACATAACACCAACACAAACTACACACAACCACATATAAAATAAACATATATCTTTTTTTCTCGGGCTACTTTGATGTGGGATAACGTCCCCTGTGGCACTCACTCATTAGCTGCTCTAGGTCGGTGACATGTTACTCTGTTAGTGCATCACCCTAGTGGTCTATTATTCAGGAAGATACAAGTCTACTACACTTTCTTTCTTGATTTGATCACTGCACACTGATGAGCGCCTTGTTAGCATGGTAGGCCTTACTATGTGGTCGGTAAGCTACCCTCATGTTTGCGTCATTTAAGAGGATGTAAGTCTGTTATGCCTTCTTCTTAAACTAGCCATCATGAACTGACTTGGTCGAGTAGAGGATTAGAGTAAGTCCCCCAGTAGCTCCTTTCCTCTAGACTACTTCAAGTCTGGATCCAGTCCTTCTTGGTGACTCCCTACTTAGTAGTCACCCTTAGGTTGGGTTGATCTATTGCGCCGTCAATGGGTCGCCCTTGCGGTTGGTCCCTACTTTGGAAGATGCAAGTCTACTTTCTTCTTAAGTACTGTCGTTGCACACTGATGGGCAGCCCTAGGTCAGATAGCACCTATCGAGTCGAAGACATACTAGCCTGATGATCATTTTTGTCTGTGAGAATGTAAGTCTACAAGCCTTCTTCTTAAATTGATCATCGCACACCGACGGGCACCTTAGGTTTGTTGGTTATTGCCATGCTAATGGTGATCCACCCGGTGGATTCACCACTCATGGCAGATGTAAATTTACAAGCTTTCTCCCAGAGTTGGCCATCGTATACCTATAGGCTTTCATTTACAGGATCCTGGATAAAGCCCCTCCCCTATGGGCACTCTATTTGGATCACGTCCTTAGCGATCCCATTTAGACACTACCCCAGTTACTCTTGGATTGGATCGTCCCCCTTTCCTAGAAGCCACCCATGTGGCTAGAGATCTTCTTGGGATATGCGATTCTCCCCTTGGTAAGTCTGAGATAGGACAAGGCTGGTATAAACTCCTTCTCAGTGTGGTCCCTTGCACACCAACAGGGTCTGCATAAATATATAAACAAAATAATATATATATTTTTTCTTGTGGATTAGGAGCAAAACTCCCAGTAGTACCTTTTCCCAAGCAATAATCTTATATTTAGGGCAGTGTCAGCAAAACTCCCTGTGGGAATTGCCTGACTACTTTTGAGTTGAGATAAGTCCCCGGGTCAGCACTCTCTTAATAGTAGCCCTTAGGTCGGGTTCGACTTGTTGTGCCACCAATGAGTCACCCTCACGGTCTTCTTTGCTTTAGAAGATATAAGTCTATCACGCATTCTTTCAAGCATGACCATTGCACATCGACGAGTAGCCTTAGGTCTGTTTCAATTTGTTGTGTTAATAATAGATCACCCTAGTGGTCCCTTGTTCAGGAAGTTGTAAGTCTACAAGCTTTCCTACTGACTCAACCATTACATACCGAAAGGCATCCCTTAGGTTGCTTAGCTCTACCCAACGGCCAGTATACTATCCCTTTGAATTTCTAAATCTAAGATAAGACTAGGCTGATATTAGACCCTTTTTAATGGATCTATCGTACACTGACATGGTCCATCTAAAATTAAATTAATCTTGACTATTCTTGAGTAGATATGAGTCCACACGGAATTCACTAAATAGTCGCATTAGGTTGAGTTTGATTTGTTGTGCTATCAACCGATTACCCTAGTGTTTCCATATTTTAGGAGTTGTAAGGCTACAAGCTATCTTTCTGACTTGACCATTGTACACTGAAAGGCAACCCTTAGGTTGGTTAATCCTATCTGATGGTTGGTAGACTATCCCTTTGGATTCATAAATCTAAGATAGGCCTAGGCTTATATTAGCCCCTTCTTAGTGGATTCATTACACACCAACATGATCCATCTAAAATAAAATTAATTTTGACTATTCTTGAGTCGATATGAGTCCACAGTGGTATTCGCTCAATAGTCGCCATAGGTCGGGTTCGATTTATTGTGCTATCAACCAATCACCCCAGTGATTTCTTATTTAGAGAGTTATAAGTCTACAAGATTTCTTCCTGACATGACCATTGCACACTGAAAGGCAACCCTTAGGTTGGATAGTCCTACCTGATGGTCGATAGACTATCCCTTTGAATTTGTAAATCTAAGATAGGCTTAGGCTAATATTAGCATCTTCTTAGTGGATCCATCATAGATCGACAGTGTCCATTTTATCAAAATCATCATCCTTCCCTTGTGGAATCTAAATTAAATCCATCCACTCCTATCCCTAGAAGATACACAAACTAAAGAAATCTATAAATTGAACCCATCTTATCCCCAGCGGATTTGAGCTCATATTTCAAGCAGAAGTGCCCTCAAAATCCAAATCACATCCTCTCCCCAATGGAGCCTCAAATTATAAGCCAACAAATCAAATCAAATTCTCATCCCCAATGGATGCCCCACCAATTAAGTCAAATCAAATTTCTCCCCAATAAAGTGTAAATCATATCCTCTCTCCAATGGAGCCCTTATGAAATCAAACCAAATCAAGTCCCTATCCCTAGTGGATAATTTGAACCTGCTTCCCTAGTGGAAGTTTCATGCTCTCATCCATGGTGAGTTATAAATCCTATTCCCCAGTAGATCTTTTCTCCCTAAATCATATCAAATCAAACTCAAACCCTTATCCTCTATGGATAATTTGAGCTTGCCTCCCTAGTGGTTCACATGCTTGATCCCTCAGTGGATCCTTTCTTTCTCTCTTATGTCCTTGGTTAAGATGAGTTCCATTGCACTAAGATTTTGATTCGTCTACATCTCGGGTATAGGAGTAGATAGTTTATGTTAGTGCTTGCGATCCTTCAAATATTGTTAATCATCTTGGTCAACACCAATACGTGTGGTGCGCCTCGTCAGTTACACCACACCTATTAGGAGCCCTTTTTTGTTGAGCCCACTTTTTGAGTGAGCTCTCAACTTCCTCATCATAAATCTAGGACTTTTTTAGACACTAAGAGCTTCTTAGTCTTAATACACTTCTAGTGATTAGGTGAACATTTAACCTAAGCCCAGAGACTTTGAAGAGTTATCCATAAGAATTTATTATGCCTTAGGGACTTAAGAAGACTTACCTATGGCTCAAACCTAATCCATGCTTCCTTCCTCAAACCAAACCTTAAATCCAATTCAAGTCCAAATCATAAATCAATTCCAAATCAAATGATTGAAACCCATGATCAAATTTAAATTCCAAAACCCTTCCTAAGCCCTTTGATTTTGTCTTATGGACTTTGCATTAACCAAATTCAAATCAACCCCAATTCATTTGATTTTCTAAAATGTAAAATTCAATATCAAATCAAATTCCAACCTAAATTCTAAATCAAATGACTAGAACCCACGATCAAATTTAAATTCCAAAATTCCTTCCTGAGCCATATGAACCACCTTCATATGCTTAGCCAAAACCACCTTTAAACCAAATCAAACTTGGTAGATTTCTTTATAAATCTATCATTCCTTCATTTATATTCACAAATATAAATGAAATCCAAATTCAAACCATTAAAATAAATTCAAACCAAATCAAACCAAATAAAGAGCTTTCTTAAGCCATATGGACTTACCTCTATAAGCTTAATCAAATCTCAACCCAAATCAACCCAACTCAATTGATTTCTTTATAAATCAGTTATTACTTCATTTATATTCACAAATATAAATGAAACCTACCCTCCAATCATCAAAAAGAAATCAAACAAAATCAATTCCCTACTTAAGCTCTTTTGACCTACAATCTTAAGCTTGGTCAAATTTGCTTCCAAATCACTCCAAACTCAAGTGATTTTCTCATTAATCATTTATATCTTCATTTATGTTCACAAATATAAATGAAATATAAATCTAAATAGCCAAAACCAAACCCAAATCAAATATGATTTCCAACTTTAGCCTTTTTAGCTAATTTCTTGAATTTGGCTAAATGATACCCAAATCAATTCAAAACTCATGAATTTCTTCATGAATTAATCATTCCTACAATCACTAACTCAAATATAAACATAAACTACAATTATCAAACCAAATCTAAGTCAACTCAAGTCAAACCCAAGGTAACCCTTTTGACTTGAAAACTTCAAATGAGCCAAAATCTATTATAGCCCAAATTGATTATAGTTGAATTTATATTTCAATCCTAGACTCATATATGAGTTCAACTAACTTCAATCAAGCCAAAACCAAACCAATTGATCCATTTAGGTCCACGTGACCCAAAGTATCCTAAAAGACTTTTTTGAGCCAAGTTTTAACCTAACCCAAATTGGATTGAATTAATCCCATCTAAACCTCACATCATGATCAACAATCATACTAGGGTGATCAACTACCTTGAATTGGGTCAAACCAAGTAAACTTGGTCCTTTGATCAAGTCAACCTTTAGACCAAATGAAACCCAAACTAGCCAAAATCCACCAAATACTAAATTGATTGAAACGATTGATTCAAACACATTCATAATCAATGATTGAGCATGATCAAACCCTTAATTGAGCCAAACCAAGTCCAGTTGACCATTTGACCTAAGTTAACCCAAATTGGCCTAAAAAGCCAAAATAAGTCAAATCATGATTTAACCCAAATTGATTGCAACCAATGGCTCAAGTTCACTCCAAATTGATTATTGAACTTGACTAAAGCCATAATTGAGCCTAATTTGACCAATTGGTCAATCTGACACAACCTATCCCAAATTGACCTAAAAGGTCAAATTATCCAACATATACAAATTAAACCCAAATCAAATCAAACCAAAGCCTACAATCATTTTCAATTAACCAATTGAACATGAACCAACACCTAACCTTACCCAATTTGGTCAAATTGGTCAAGTTGGCCCATTTGACCTATTTGAATTCAAATGATCTAAAATCAAACCTAAGCCAATTTAATCAAAACCACTTGAACTAAAACTCTCTAAATCATCATTTGAACCTAACACAAGCCTTAGTTTGACCCAATTTGACCAATTGGTCAACCAAACTCAACATGAACCCATTTGACTAAATGAAGCCAAAGCACCCAAAACCAACCCATGGGACCCTAAGAGCTGACCAAACCCAACCCAAATTAACCCTAGGTCAACTGATAATCATCCCAAAAGTAAAGTGGACCCCACACAAGGGAATTAGCCATTGGACAAACCTCCCCACATAGGATTCCTTCCCCCATTTGGCAAAGTCCACTCTCCCATCACTTGGGCAGCCATCCCATTACCATATAGACCACACCTAAGCTTCCTAGCCCACCCTAGAATAACTAGGATCAGCCATGGACCAAGGGGAGTTCACCTTTTCCCCTTTGAAGCCAAACCGAGCACCCCATGGACCAATAAAATAAGATCTCCCCCATATTAGCCTTGGAGACTCTTGTCATAGCTTTCTCAACTTCTAGCGAGCCATGTGGACCAGATGGAGACAAGTTCAAATGGTGTGTGGGTGACAAAAAAATGGGATTAAAGCCCATCCATCTACCTCAGTGATTGGGGGGAAATACCCCCTCAATTTTAATGAAAATCAGACCATTCTACTTCGTTTGAGCTAGAGAGAGTGAAGGAGAGTCTCATGCATCCTTTCCCCAAGCTTCCAAGCTCCCCCATTTCCTCCCTTCTCGATTTTATGTCAAACCAAAATAGGGGAGGCTTCCCTTGATTTGAATCAATCCATCCCTCAACCAAAATTTAATTAAACTTGCACACACCTTCCTTGGACCTAATCAAAGCCAACAAAGCATTTCCCAAGCTTCCAAGCCACCGCAGATAGAAATTCAACCAAGATCGAATGTCAAATATGTGGATCTTGGCCTCTAGAGCAAACTACCTCAAATCAAAGCTTGTGTGGCTCAGTAGGGCTGTGATTCTACCAAACAAAGCTTCCTCAATCATTAGAACCACTGTTCATAAGCTTCGATGAGATATGTCATTAAAACTAATCCTTGAATGAAAATAGTTTAGAGTTTTGTGAAGGAAACTTGCATTTAAGCCCATCCTAGCCTTATGGATCCATCGTGCGAAGGTGTGGGTTGAGTTGGGAGTGGATATGAGCTCAGGTGAGCTTAGATCATGTGATCCATGGTGGATGGGCTTCGTCTCCCTTCACTCGTAGGAGATAGATCACAGGCCATCCATTTTGCATGATTGGAATGGACAACTCTAATTAGATCATGCTTAGATCCTCTCTATTTCCTCCTTAACCATGGGATTTAATCATGGTCGTCCGATCTTAGATTGGGCGGTCCACGAAAAAGCATGTATGCCATAATCTGAGTTAGTGTCCCAATTTGATAACTTAAATAGCCTATCCCATCTCACGTGGAAAGCATGCCGCATCAGCAGCTACATGGCATCAACAAGATTAGGGGTTAATTAGGACTAATTAATCCATTTTTAATGCTTAAACTTCTAAAATTCATAACTAATCCTAGAAAACCCAAGAAATATAAATGAGGACTCATTTTAAAGGTAATTCAGAGGAGAATCTAAGAAAATTATTATGGTGAATTTTTATCTTTCTTCATTTATCTTTTTTCAGAAAAATAAATGAAGAGCAAAAACAACACTTCTTATGTTGGACACCACATAGATCCGCAGATGTTCTCATTAGGGTGATCAAGTATGATTTTGAGGAATGATGTACTATCTCAAGAGAGAGAAGTCACCATCATACAATAGACCTAATCACCTTAATAAAGACTTCTAAGGACTATGGGTCTTCGTATGTATCAGAGATTCTTCTCCTACTTTACATGGAAAAGTAAAGTATGATTTATTTTAAACTGAGTTTGTTAACTTTCTATGGAGGCAAGCCCCCATAGTTAATTACATCCTAAGGAATGAGATTCCTTAGGAATACTCTCAATTAAGGTAAATGATCGTTATCTCGAAAGATTTTAAAGATAGGACTATCAATCAATTGGTTATTTTTTTGAAATATCAAGTGGGATTGATCAAAAAGAGAGAGTTATTATCGAAACCAAAGGGAGATAAATAGGAGATGCTCACGATGCTAGGAAGCTTAGCGAGCATCCCAAACAATCCTATGGATGAGCTTTATATTTTTGAATTTGAAGAGAGAGTTATTTGTTTGAGTTAAATTTTTATTAGAAATCTAGGACTTACAATTCCATGATACATGATCATAAAAATGCCTATGAGATGGGGATTTATGCTTTTAGCCCGCAAAGGAAAACAACAATCTCAGAACCTAAATCTAGAGAGCTTTGGCGAGGCCCAAAGCATGACCTAAATCTAAGGCAAAAATGGGTATATGGTTTACCTCCACAAGAGAGGATAAACCACCCGATTGTTGGACTTACAACTACTAGGGGTGTCCACCAACTAACTCCTCTTACGATTTCAAATACATGTAGTTAAGTCTTATGCTTTTGCAAGATAGTGAGGTAGTTTTTTATTTAGGAAAGAGACTAAGTCGTTAAACACACTCCCAAAGAGACTAGATCATGTAAGGCATGAGCAATGACTTAAATCTAATACAAATTTTTGTTAAGTTTTATTTTTATTTTTGGACAATCTATTTGACACAGGCTATGGAATTCATATGTCTAATGCATGAGAAATTGGTTATGGGCCAAAATTAGCAAGAAGGAGGAGTGTTTCTACCATGGCTCTCAAAGCTCAAGCCAAGTTCCCTGGAAAAGATGGAAGCCCTCCATAAGTAAGGGTGAAGCAAGATACTTTTTTATGCATGATGTGAAAATATATAACATCCAGCTAAAAGGGTAGTTAAATATTTTATCTTGATTTATAACCTAGGCTTTAGGTGAGGTTATGAGTTATTAATTTTTAATTTTGAGTTGATTAATTGGATTAAAAATTTATTTTTCCCTAATAGGAAAAACATGTCATCTTAATGCATAAGTTAAAGAAACATCAAACAACTTATAAAGCTAGCACAAAAGAATAAAATGTCATTATGCTCGAGCTCCACTACACAAACTCAAAAAAAATTGGGTAGCCAAGCTCTACCTTTATACAACCCAGATTATAAAAGAATTAATTACAATAAAAAAGGAATTCATGTTATTGAGGTCTTCATTCTTTTGTATTCTTTTTTCATTTCTTATTTTCTTTCTTCTTTCTTCTTTTGGTAGGTTAGAATATGGTTGCTCCAAAGGCTTCACATGGTGCATAAGACATAGTCTTATGACTAAGGTTCATTCTAATCCCCCATAACATTCATTCCAAATCTTAATTATAAAATTACATGAAAATGGGAAAAGTAAATCTAACTAAAACTTGCAAAATAGAGATTAGCTAAACACACTACACAATCCCAAGCATGTATATGAATAAATTGGACTTAGCACCTGGCACATTGGTAACCAAGTCCACCTGGCCTATTTTGGATTATGCTTAGGGGTATAAGTAACCTGCATAGCAAATGCATTTATATTTCTATTATAGCTCCCCTTAAGCACAATCCCCTTCAGATGACAATGATTAGACTAAGATTGTCCTATCATCCAGTCTATGCACATACACTCTAACATCCAGACTAAAATATCACATCACAAAATAAAATCAAGCATCAAATCATGCACCACCCTAACATAGAGCTAGAAATGGTGACTTAGCCTAATGTGTGTGCCATTTAAGGCTTGTGTGGTGTGTCTTAGCTAGGCTTTAAGGTTATGATTTTCTAAGTGTGAAACAGTTCAACTTAGAGGATGATTTCATTTAAGTAATTTAGTTGATTTGTTAATTTTATTGGATGATTTGATTTAGTTTTAATGAACCTAAACTTAATTACTAAGTGTTGTAAAGTGAAGAAAAGTGAAGAGAACTTCTCTTTCCTCCCTACCTTAAGTAATTTCTAAGGTAGATTCATTAGTGATTTTTCTTTAGTGAATGTTTTATTATATATTTTAATTAATCCTAAATTTAGATTTTCTCTAAATAAACATATTCAATAATGAAGACATTTTAAGATTAATTAAAGTGAATTACTATCACAAAACATACAACTATTTATTTCTTTCCAACATGTGTATCATGGATATGAAATTATCCCAAGCATATCTATACATACAAATGTAAATATTTAGCACACCTTAATGATGAATGCTAAGAGATTTTTCTTAAGTATATTTGGATGTTTCATGATACATGATTTTGTTAAGTAGAAAAGAGTGAGATCTAAGTGTTGTAAAGTGAGGAAAAGTGAAGAGAACTTCTCTTTCCTCCCTACCTTAAGTAATTTTTAAGGTAGATTCATTAGTGATTTTTCTTTAGTGAATGCTTTATTATGTATTTTAATTAATCCTAAATTTAGATTTGCTCTAAATCAACATATTCAATAAGAAAGGCATTTTAAGATTAATTAAAGTGAATTACTATCACAAAACACACAACTTTTTATTTCTTTCCAACATGTGTATCATGCATATGAAATGATCTTAAGAATATCTATACATGCAAATTTAAATATTTAACACACCTTAATGATGAATGCTAAGAGATTTTTCTTAAGGATATTTGGATGTTTCATGATACATGATTTTGCTAAGTAGAAAAGAGCGGGATTCTTTTATCCATTAATCAAATGCATGTTTACATGTATGAAAGACATAATTGAGTACGGTGCCATTATTTTCTATGCTAGGGTTGTAAGGTACATATATAGTGGATTTTGGCTAGTTTGTGTTGCATTTGGGTTAAGTGTTGACATGGTCAAAGGCTAGGTTTGACTTGGTTTGACCCAATTTGAGTGATTGATCATCTTACGATGATTGTTGCTCACAATGTGAGGCTTAGAGGGGCTTAGTTCAATCCAGTTTGGGTAGGATTAGAATTTGGCTCAAAAGAGGTTTGGATCACTTTGGGTCAAGTGATCCTAAGTGGGTCAATTGACTTGATCAAGGCCTGATTCAAGTTTGGTTGAATTCACATATAGACTTATGATTGAAATATAAATCTACTTGCAAGTGATTTGAAGACAAATGAGGTTTGATTCATTTGACAATTTCAAGTTCAAAGGATGAACATGGGTTTGATTTGGGTTTGAGTTTTGAATTTAGTTGTGGTTTGATGATTGAAGTTTATGTTTATATTTGGATTCATGATTGAAGGATTGATTGAATCATGAAGAAAATTCAAGGGTTTGGATATATTTGAGTTTGATTTGGCTAAGTTCAAGAATTTGACTTGAAGAAGCATAGGTTGGATTTTGATTTGAGTTTTGAATTTGGTTTTGGTTACTTGAATTTATATTTCGTTTATATTTTTGAATATAAATGAAAATATAAATGGGTTATGAGAAAATCTGTTGAGTTTGAAGTGAATTTAATTTAATTTGAGCTAAGTCCATAAGATGAAATCAAAGTGACTTAGGAAAGATTTTGGATTTGGAATTCAATCATGTGTTTCAATAATTTGGAATTGATTCACTATTTGAGAAAATCAATTGAGTTGGAATTGATTTGAATTCGAAGTTGATTTGGATTCGAAGTTGAGTTGAGTTTGAGGTTGATTTGGATTTGAGAAAAAAATCAATTAAGTTGGA
Source organism: Cymbidium sinense (assembly GCA_021442155.1). Classification (NCBI taxonomy): domain Eukaryota; kingdom Viridiplantae; phylum Streptophyta; class Magnoliopsida; order Asparagales; family Orchidaceae; genus Cymbidium; species Cymbidium sinense. The sequence continues at coordinate 90,041,977 of CM038218.1, read as the reverse complement.
TATAATTTAAGATTTGATTTGGAATTGATTTAAGAAAATCAATTAAGTTGAAATTGATTTGAATTTGAGGTTTGACTTGAAATAAAAAATAAGGATTTGGTTCATGCTATAGGGTAGGCAAGTTTTCCTAGCACCCTTAAGGCATAACCTATTCCTATGTCTAACTCTTCTAAGTCTCTAGGGTTAGGTTAAGTGTTCACCTAATCAGTAGAAGTGTCTTAAGTCGAAGGAACTCTTAATATCTAGGAGGAGTCCTATGTTTAAGATGAAGAAATTTAAAGCTCACTCCAAAAATGAGGTCAACAATTATTATTAATTAATTTTGAACAGTAATTTTTACTTAATTAAAATTTAATTAAATATTTAATTAGCCTAATTACTCTCTGATTAATTATCCAATTAATTTCAAACTTTTTAGTGATGTTTAGAGGGATGACATATTTTTCTTAGAATTTATTGGATAGCTAATTAGGAAAATTTATTGACTAAGCCTTAATTACTCTCTTACCTTAATTAATGATAATTAAATAAATAAATAGGGAACTTATTAATTAATTAAGTTCATTAGTCTATGTTAACAGTGGAGAAACTTAGGGACATGGATTAGGGTGCCTTTTTCAATCTTTTTTTCAAGTCTTCTTTATTCCCTCTTTAAAATTAATTAATTAAGACTCATTAATTAATTAATTAATTAAATCAATCAAAATCTAAATTATATATAAACTTTAATTAACTAATTGAAAAGATTTAGGGATTGAGACTTAGGCTTCCTTCTTTGTCTCTTTCCCTACATCCATTTCATATTATTGATTAAGGATAATTAGGATTTAATTAAATAATTAATGAACTTAATTCACTTGATTAAACCTATTTTCCCTAATTAACTCTTGGGTAACTCTTTGGGTGTTCAATAACCTAAAGAGAGAGCTAATAAAATTATGGTTAACTCATGTGTGTGAGAAAATCATAAAAGTAATTAAATCCCATATGCTTAATTAACTATTAATTATGAGCCAATTGCATTAGGCCCATTTCATTTCTTTGGAGCATTGTTAATTTACTTTTCATGTGATTGCATATCATGTTGGCTCATCATTAATTAGTTAATTAGCTTAAGGTGATATAGGTAAGGGTAATTAATTGACTTAATCCATACTTAACTTAAGCAATTCATAAAATTAACTTAATTACTTTTCATTAAATCAAATTAACTCACACATATGGGGAATGAGATTAGGATTAGCAAGCATCTATCACATTTCTTAATTCAAATCAAACATGAAATCAAAATGGCATTAAGAAACTTTGAATTATTTTAAATGATCTTATTTAATGTGATTGTCTTTAGGAATTAGTTGGATTGAATGAAATTGCATGCTTGTATTGCTTTATTTCTTTCCAATCATGATAAAATGTTATATGCTACTTGTAGTCCTGCATTCACTTCTTTCAAATTAATTAAATGAAAATTATTTTCTTTATGTAAAATTGCATGTGTTGGCTTAAAAATATTTGTGGTTATTATCACTATTAAATCTTAAATATAATTTTAAAAAGCTTATTAATGAATAATAATATATATTATGACTTTAGTTACACATACATAGGAAGTGCACGTGAATATAAGCTTAATGTATGAAGTGAAGTCTCTTTCTTACATTCATATGTTGACTTGCATAAGTTTGAATGTTAATGGGTATATTAGTCTGGACATTCTGGGGATGCACGACTTTAAGTAGCCCCAAGGAGGTTCCTACCTCACTCCCCTGATGCAGAACACTGGCAACGTAGCTGTTTGATTTCATTCTTATGCACTTTGATATTAGAGTTTAGATAGAGCTTTAATTCATTTACACAATGAAATCGAATAAATCAAACACAATTTTTGAATGATTTTTCATTCTTATAGTTGTTTATACATCCATATGTATTTAAGGATAGTGGGTATATTAGTTTGGACATTCTGGTGATGCACGGCTTTAAGTAGCCCCAAGGAGGTTCCTACCTCACTCCCCTGGTGCAGAATAATGATGACGTGCTTGCTCAAAACTTTCATATATTTGAATGTGTATTTAGCTAATTTATGAAAACCCCCCTCTTTCTATTAAAAGGAGATGCATTCATATTTTGTTCAAATGGTTAGATTGATTAGTCATATGATTTAGGGTTCTTTTCTTATACTTTTGTATAAGAATTTAGATAGAGCTTTAATTTAATATGATAAAATATTTCAACCAAATTAAACATTAATTCCAAGTACATTTTCTTACATTCATCATTTAAGTGTGCAAAGATACAAATTGCATGTATAGGTATGTTTAGGACTTAATCATATGCATGCTATATATGACAGAAAGAAATGAACAAACATGTGTTATGTGATAGTAATTAATTCCAATTAATCTTATGATGCCTTTCTTTTTGAATGGGATTATTTATAGTAAACCTAGGACTAAATAAAATATGTAATAAGCGATTCACTAAAGAGAATTTATTAATTAATTTGCTTTATATGTGACTTGAGGTAGGGATAAAGAAGAGTGATCCTCTCTTTTCTTCTTTAAAACACTTAGTTGTTTAGTGTAGGTCAAATAAAATAAAAGAAAACAATAAGTAAAATTTACAAATCAATTAATCCATTTAAAGTGAAACCACCCTTTATAATTAAATGTCCTTTATACTTAGAGAATGATAACTCTAAAGCCTAGTTAGAGCATACCACACAAGCCTTAATACACACACATTAGATTAAGTCACCAATTCTAGCTTTATGTTAGGGTGGTGCATGATTTAATGTATATTTATTTTGTGATGTATTGTTATAGACTGGATGTTAGGGTGTATGCTTCATTGACTGGATGTTAGGCTATCATTAGCCTAATCATATTTTCTGCAGGAGATTGTGCTTGAAAGGTACTTAAAATAAATATAAATGCTCTCTTTTATAGGTTGCTTAACCCCTAAGCATAATCTAAATTAGGATAGGCGGACTTGGTTACCCATGTACAGGGTGCTAAGTCTAAATTATACATATTACTGCTTGTATGGTGTGTTTAGCTAACACTTATCTTGCAGGTGTAGTTAGATTTACTTTTCCTATTTTTGATGTAATTCCACATTAGGAATTAGGACTAATGTTGACCTCACTTTTGGGGACTCTTATAAACACTAAGAGTTCCTTAGTCTTAAGACACTTCTAGTGATTAGGTGAACACTTAACCTAACCCTTGAGACTTAGAAGAGTTAGTCATAGAATAGGTTGTGCCTTTGGGATTTAGGAAGACTTGCCTACCCTATAGCTTAAACCCAATCCTTGCTTCCTTCTTTCAAGACCAAACCTCAAATTCAAAGTCAAATTCCAATATCAAATCTAACTATCCAATGATTGAAATCCATCACCAATTCAAACTCCATATCCCTTCCTAAGCCCTTTTGGTTTTATCTTTAGGACTTATCCTTAACCAAATCCAAATTAACCCTAACCCAATTGATTTTCTCAATTATGAAATCCAATCAAATTCCAAATCACAAGTCAATTCCAGATTCCAAATGATTGAAATCCATGATCAACTCCAAATTCCAAATTCAAAAAAAAAAAAACTCTTCTTAAGCCATATGAGCCACCTTCATGTGCTTAGCCAAAATTCCTTCAAATCAACTCAAACTATGTTGATTTATTTATAAATCAATCATTCCTTCATTTATATTCATAAATATAAATGAAACCCACCCTCCAATGACCAAAAATAAATCAAACCAAATCAAAACTCAAATTAGCCCTTTTCAACCTACATCCCAAAGCTTAATCAAATTTGCTTTCAAATCACTCCAAACTCAAGTGATTTTCTCATGACCCATTTATATATTCATTTATATCTATAAATATAAATGAAATATAAATTCAAATGACCAAAACCAAACTCAAATCAAACCAAATTCCTAATTTTACCCCTTTTAGACAAATTTTTGAATTTGGCTAAATGAAATCCAAATCAACTCAAAACTAATGGATTTCTTCATGACTCAATTATTCCCAAAATCATTGATCCAAATATAGACATAAACCACCATTATTAAACCAAATCGAAGTCAACCCATATCAAAACTAGATTAACCCTTATGACTTGAAATTGTCATATGAAACAAAACCCACTTGGCTCCAAACCAATTACAATTGGATTTATATTTCAATCCTAAGTCCATATGTGAGTTCAATTAAACTTAAATAAAGCCTTGATAAAGCCAATTGACCCATTTTGGCTCACTTGACTCAAAGTGATCTAAAAGATATTTTTGAGCCAAGTTCTAATCCAACCCAAATTAGATTGAACTAAGCCCATCTAAATCTCAATCATGATCAACAATCATGATGGGGTGATCAACCACATTGAATTTGGGAGTCAAACCTAGCCTTTGACCAAGTCAACACTTAGCCCAAATGAAACCCAAACTAGCCAAAATTTACCATATGCCAAATTGATTGAAACCTTTGATCCAAACCCATTAACAGTCAATGATTGAATATGACCAAGTCATCAATTGAGCCAAACAAACCTAATTGGTCACTTGACTTAAGCTGACCCAAATTGGCCTAAAAGATAAAATGGGTCAAATCATGATTCAACCCAAATTGATTGCAACCAATGGCTCAAGATCATTTCAAATCACTTGTTGAACTTGACCAAAGCCATGATTGAGCCCAAATTGACCAATTGGTCAACTTGACCCAACCTAGCCCAAATTGCCCTAAAAGATCACATTGACCAAAATTCAAATTAATTCTAAATTAAACCAAACCAAACCTAAGATCTATTTCAATCAACCAATTGAACTTGACTTAACATCTAACCCAATCCAATTTGGTCAAATTAGTCAAATTGGTCAATTTGACCAATTTGACCCTTTTGAGTCCAAATGAGTCAAATTTAAACCTAAGCCAAACCATACCAAATTAATCACACCAAAACATTCCAAATCATGATTTAGACCTAACCCAAGTCTTGATTTGATTCAATTTGACCAATTGGTTAACCCAACTCAACACCTAACCCAAATGAACCCATTTGACCAAATGAAGCCAAATCACTTCAAACTAAACCATGGGAAATTAGGAGCTGGCTAGACCTGACCAAACTAGACCTAACCCATTCCAAAATCATCCTAAATCCTGGTGGACTCCACCCAAGGGGATAAATTAAGATGTCAAGCTCTTTTACCTTAGATTCTTGCCTAAAATGGCAAAGTCCACCCTTGTCTCCCAATGGAAGCCATCAAACTCCACAAAGAGAGCCTCCCTAGCATCCCTAGCCCAACCTAAGCCACTCTAAAACTTGCCTTGGACCAACGGAACCAACCCAATGCCTCACATCCATGGCAAAACCCATGGGTGCCTAGGGGAAAAATTGCAATCCCAACTCCCCAAATCAGGCCTTGAGCCTCCAGCCACACTCCCCCAACCATGGCGTGCCATGTGGAGTCAAAGGTGATAGCTCCGGCAGGATGACGGTGGCAGACAGGTCAAAAATGGATGACTAATCCCATCCATCCATCACACTCAATTGAGGGGTTTACACCCTCAATTCAAACAAATACATGTCAGAGAGCTTCGTGAGACTCCCTAGAGTAATTTTGAATCCTCATAGAGGTTTCCCAAGGCCTCCCCGAGCTCCCTTGATTGGCATTTCTCCTCTGCGATTAAAGCCTAAATAGGGCACTCCCATTCTGAGTAATACTCCCTCCTTGCTTCACCAAGCCCAAATTCATTTTGCTCACACCCTCACCACACCTTGTTGAGCTCAATTGAATCATTACCCAAGCCACCATGCCACGAGAAGTGCATCTTTGATCAAGACCGATCTCCATTGAAGAGGAGCTTGGTCGATCGAGCAACCCACTTCAAATCAAGAACGAATTTCTTCAACAGGGATTCGTCTCTACTAGACGAAGCTACTCTATCATTGGAAGCGCCGGTGATAGCCTCTGACAAGATAATTATTCAAAATAGTAGCTATAGGCAATTTCCAGTTGATCTTTTTTGAAGAGAATTGTCATCCCATGCAATGTTTACTATTGTTTATGCAGCCCCCTCCTTTTGAAGGCGTGGGATCATTTTGATCCCAATACAAGGTGAGCTCAGATTGAATGGGGAAAGATGAATGATGTTCGTCTTTCATCGTTCGCAAAGGAAAAGGATCATGTGCCATCTATTCTGCATCATTGGATTGGATGGCTATGATCAAATCACGCTAGATCCATTGTAATTCTTAGCCTAAACCATGGGTTTAATCTTGATTGTTCGATCTTAGATCAGACAATCCGTAGAGAAAGAACGTCCGCCGAGTCAACGCGCGAATGTGACAACTTCAATAACCAATCCTATCACACCATGTGGAAAGCACACCACGTCAACAGCCATGTGGCCCGACGGGATTAAGGGTTTAATTAGGGTTATTTAATTAGTTTTTAATACTGAAACTTCCTAAAATCATAATTAATTATAGAAAAATCTAAATAATATAAGCTTAGGCTCATTATAAAGGTATTTCATAGTAGAATCTAGGAAAATTATTATTGATTAATTTTAAACAGTGATTTTGGCTTAATTAATGTTTTATTAAATACTTAATTAGCTTAATTACTCCATCACTCAATTGATCTCAAACTTTTTGTGGGTATTTAGGGAGATGACCTCGCCACTTTTTTTTTGAGATTTTATTCGTGGCTTAATTAGGGAATCACTTGATTATGTCCTAATCACTCTTCTAATTTAATTAGTTATGATTCATAAATTAATAGTGCTTTAATTAATTATTTAAGCTTAATTACCTATGTTGAACAATAAGGGTGCTTAGGGAATGTGATTGAGTTTTTTTTAATTCACTTCCAAGTTCTCTTCACTTTTGAAATGAATCTAATTAAGGATTAATGAGGTAATTAGTAGCTTAATTAACTAATTAAGGTTAAATATAAAGATCAGAGCCTAAGTTATTAAGTATAGGGCTTAGGGATTGAGATCAAGGCCTCTTTCTTGGTCTCTTTCCTTTAGTCCATTTCTTTTCCTTAATTGGAGATGTTTATGCTTAATCAAAAATAGATTAATGAACTTAATTTCTTAGTTAAAATTTCCTTCACATCTAAACAACCCTAATTAACTTTTGGGTAGAACTTTGGGGTTTAATAACCCAAAGTGAGAGATAATGAAATTATGATTAGCTCATATATGTTAAAAAATTATAAAAGTAATTAAGTTAGATCCCTTATGTTTAATTAACTTTTAAGCATAAGCCAATTGCATTAATCCTGTGGTGGAAATTTAACATTCCTAAATGTTCTCCTCATCATCTTCATTCCTCCTTTCCTTTCTGAGGTGGAAAGAAGAAGATAAATGAGATGAGAAGATCACAGGGGAATATAAAATTGCCTTGCTAGGATGCCACTCAGATCCATAGATGTTCTTTTTAGGGTGATCGGGTATGACATTAAGGTGAGGTGTACTATCTCAAAAGATAGAAGTCACCACCCTATAATGGACCTAATCACCAAAATATGGACTCCAAAGGACGTTGGGTCTTCGAGGTGTACTAGAGATTCTTCCCCTACTTTACATGGAAAAGTAAAGTAGGGTTTATTTTAAATCAGGTTCATTAAGTTCCCCACAGGGGCAAGCTCCCATAGTTAATTACATCTTAAGGAATGGTGATTCCTTAAGAAAACTCTCGATTACGGTAAATGATCATTGTCTCTAAAGATTTCAATAGGGTAGGACTATCAATCGATTAGCTCATTTTAAAAATCAAATGGGATTGATCAAAGAGAGATTTATTATCGAAACAAAATGGAGATAAGTAGCAGATGCTCATGATGCTAGGAAACCTAGTGAGCATCTCAAACTATCCTATGATTGGGCTTTACATTTTTGAAATTGATTTAATTTGTTTGAGTTGAATTTTTCATTTGAAACTTATGGGTTATAATTCCACAACACAAGATTATAGAAATACCTAAGAGATGAGGATTTACGCTTATGGCCCGTGAATGTGAGAAGCAACCTCAGAACTTAAATCTAGGGAGCTTTGGCGAGAGCCGAAAGCACAACCTAAATCTAACGAGAAAATGGGTATTTGGTTGGCCTCCACAAAGAGAACAAACCACCCGACTGCTTGGACTTACAACCACCTGGGGGTGGCCGCCAACTAACTCTTCCTACAATTTTAAATTCATGTAGGCAAGTCATATGCTTTATGCAAGATAGCTCTGCTGTTATTTATTTGGAAAGAGACTACGTCCTTAAACTCACTCCCTAAAGAGACTATATCATGTAAAAGGCATGCTTCAAATGACTTAAATCTAATGCAATTCAGATTTCTTTTTTTTTATTTTTATTTTTGGACAATTATTTTGACTCAGGCTAATAGGATTCATATGCCTAATGCATGAGAAATAAGGTTATTGGCCAAAATTAGCGAGAAGGGAGGAGGTGTGTTTCCACCATGACTCTCACAGGTCAAACCAAGTTTCTCTGATAAAGATGGATGCCCTCCAATCAAGAGTGAAAACAATATGTATTTGTGCATGATGCTATAAAAGAAGTATTCATCCAGCTAAGGGGTTGCAAATTCTTTTATCTTGATTTTTAACCTAAGGTTTAGGTGAGGTTATGAGTTCTTTATTTTTTGTTTTGAGTTGTTAGATTTGGTAGAAGATTTATTTTTCTCTAAGAGCCTAATCCACATCCAGGCCATACATAAAGAAAGGAATAAACTAGGAAAAGGATGTCACTTAATGCACAAGCTAAATAAATCATCAATCAATTTATAAAGTTAAGCGCAAAAGAATAAGGGGCCATTGTAGTCGGGCACCACTGCACAAACCTTAAAAAACCAAATTGGGTAGCCGAGCTCTACCCTTATACAACCCAGATTACAATCGAATTAAATATATTTAAGCAAGGAATTCATTGTTATCGGGGTCTTCAAGTTTCATTTCTTCATTCTTCTCATCTTCTTTCCTCTTCTTTTCTTCTTACTTCTTAGGTTCCTTCTTTTGGATGGTTGGAAGGTGGAAGCTCCAAAGGCTTCACATGGTGCATAAGATGAGATCTTATGACCAATGTTCATCCTAATCCCCATAGCAATCATTCCAAAATTCTAATTGCAAAATTTATATGAAATGGAAAAGTAAATCTAGCTAACATCTGTGAAATCAAAGGTTAGCTAAACAAACCACCAAATCCAAAACATGTATATTGGACTTATCATCTCACACATGGGTGACTAAATTCACCTGGACAATTGGATTATGCTTAGGGGTATAAGCACATACACGACAAAAGTATTTATATTTTATTTATTACAAAGCCCCTTAAGCACAATCACCTACAGAAGACAACAGTTAGACTAAGATCACCCTACAATTCAATCTACCCACATACATCATAACATCCAATCTATAACATATATCACAAAATCAAAGCAAGCATCAAACCACGAACCACCCTAACCTAAAGCTAGAAGTGGTGACTTAGCCTAATGTGTGTGCTTTGGAGGTTTGTGTGGTATGCTTAGCTATGGCTTTAAGTTAGAATTTTCTAAGTTTGAAGCATGTTCAACTTAGAGGAGGGATTCATTTAAGTGATTTAATTATTTTGGGTTGATTTCATTTCATGTTTTGATTAGGTTGAAGTGAATCCTACAATTAATTACTAAGTTATAAAGCGAGGGAAAGAGAAGAGAACTTCTCATTCCTTCCCTAACCTAAGTAATTTCTAAAGTGGATTCATATTTTAGTTTTGTTTAGTGAATATTTTAATTAGGTGTTTTTAATTAATCATAAGTTTAGATGAACTCCCATTCAAAAAGAAAGACATTTTAAGATTAAGTAAAATGAACCAAATTCACAAAACATACATCACTTCATTTCTTTCCCAACATGTATAACATGCATATGAATGAGTCCTAAGCATATCTATACATGCAAATGGGAATGTTTAACACACTTTATGATGCATGCTAAGTGATTCATTTAAGGAAAATTGAAAGTTTATGATGCATGATTTTCATTTAGTAGAAAAGAAATTTCTTATCCAATTTTCACATGCACACGTGAAAGTTAGAAAGGCATAAGTGAGTATAGAGCCATTGTTAACCAGATGTGTAAGGAACAATACCTACTTAGGGCTACTTAAAGCCTCGCAACCTTAGGGTTGTCCAAAATAATATAACACTTTCCTTAAATACAAGCATGTGTACAAAAGAAATGAATAGAATAGAAAGAATGTAAATATTTGTATTTGTTGATTCATTTTGTTTATGCAATTTATATGTGCAAGCATAGGTATCCTCCTTAAGTGATAGAATTAGACAAGTGTTAGGTTCTTTTCAAATGAACCACACACCTTGCCAAATCCTATTCAAAACCTATACTAAAAGACAAGAGAAGGAGAACTACACTAGCATCCTTATATTTTACTCACATGTAAACTTATAATTAAAATATAAGTAACACACTTTCCGTTTTGATAACTGATTCATATATTTTGAAAATAATTTGAATTTAATAATGATAATAACCACTCATATTTTTAACTTTGCCAACACATGTAATTTTGACATAAAAGAAACATTTTCATTTTAGATTTGATTTTTGAAAAGCATTGTTGACCTCATTTTTAGAATGAGCTCTCAGCACCTTTATCTTAGACATAGGACTCCTCTTAGACTTTAAGAGATCCTTAGTCTGAAGATAAATCTAGTGATTAGATGGACACTCAACCTAGCCCTAGAAGACTTAGAAGGTTTAGCCATAGGAATAGGTCATTAGGGGTGTTAGGAAATTTTCCTTCTCTTAGCTTGAACCACTCCTCACCTTCCTTCCTTCAAGTCAAACTCCAAATAAATCTTAATTGATTTTCTCCAAATCCAAATCAACTCCATATGATTGAAATCTATGATTGAAACCAATGATCAAAATCCATCAAAATTCATAAATCTAAAATTTCCCTAAGTCCTTAATCTTCCCTTAAGGACTTAACCAAAATCATGATCAAAACCAAATCGAACCTTTGAGATTTTCTCATGATTCATTTATATTCTCATTTATATTCACACACACACACACATATATATATATATATATATATATATGGAACATAAATTCAAATTCAAAATAAATTCATTGAAACTTTCCTAAGTTTCTTTAATTTTCCATTAATGGACTTAGCCAAAATCAACCCTAAACCAATTCAAACTCATGGAATTTTCTCAAAAAATATTTATATTCTCATTTATATTAACATATATAAATGAAATATAAATATAAATCAATCAAATCAAACTCAAAAATTAAATTCCAAATTAAAATTCCTTTAAATTCCTTTTAATGGATTTAACCCAAATCATGATCAAACCTATTTAAACTCATGGGATTTTCTCAAAACTCATTTATATTCTCATATATAAATCAAATATAAATACAAACTCATCAAATCAAACCCAAAAATTAAAATCCAATTTAAAATTTTCCTTAAATCCTTTAAATTCCCTTTAATGGATTTAACCCAAATCATGATCAAACCTATCCAAACTCATGCAATTTTCTCATGATCCATTTATATTATCATTTATATTCACATATATAAATGAAATATAAATTCAAACAATCAAAACCAACTCCAAAATCCAAAAAATCCAATCAAATCAACAAAAATCCAATCCCTTTCCAAGTCAAAATCTTGAACTTTGCCTAATCAATTTCAAATCAAGCCAAACTCTTGATTTTATCTCATGATTCAATCAACCCTACAATGATGAACCCATATATAAATCCAAACTTCAATCAAACAATCAAAACACAAGTCAAAAATCAAAGCCAAAATCCTTTCATATTCTTCCTTTGAATATGAAATTGTCAAATGGATCAAAACCCATTTGACTTCAAACCACTTGCAAATGGATTTATATTTCAATCATAAGTCCATTAACAAGATCAATCAACTTCAAATCAAGCTATGACCAAGCCATTTGACCCACTTAGGCTCACTTGACCTAAAGAACCCTAAAGTACCCTTATGAGCCAAATTCTAATCCTAACAAAATTGGATTGAACTATGCTCATCATTGCTTCTCATCATGATCAACAATCATCATGGGATGATCAATCAATCAAATTGGGTCAAACCAAGTCAAACCTAAGGGTTGACCAAGTCATCACTTATCCCAAAATGAAATCTAACATAGCCAAATTCCACTATAGGCCAAATTGATTGAAACCTGATCTAAGTTCACTCATGACCTATGTTTGAACTTGACCAAGCCAACCATTGAGCCTAACTTAGTCCAATTGGCCACTTGACCCAAGTTGACCCAACTTGACCTAAAAAGTCAAAATGGGTCAAAACTTGATCTAAGCCAAATTGACTCAAACCAATGGGTCAAGTTCATTCCAAATCACTTGTTGAACTTGACCAAAGCCTTAATTGGCCAACTAGACCTAACCTAGCCCAATTGACCTTAAACCCAACTTAACCTAAAGGGGTCATGATGAGCCAAATTTGAACTATACCAAAATTGAATGGAAACAAAGATACCAATCCACTCCATATGACTAACCTAACAGAAACCTACCCTTGACCTACCTCAAATAGGTCAAATGGGTCAAATAGGTCAACTTGACCCATTTGACCTAAATGAAGTCATATGAGCCAAATCCAAAACTATACCAAATTGAACCAAACCAAAGCCACAAAAATATTTCAAATGGTCATATGAACTTGACCTAACCCTTGGTTTGACCTAATTTGACCAATTGGTCCCCATTTTTGACCTAAATGGTTCAACATGAGCCAAACCCTATCAAATGGATTCTAAATCTAATGAAACTTGGCCAAACCTAGTTTCCCCACATACCCAACATGTCCAAAGTAGAAAAATAGCAAAATGACCATCCTACCCCTAGGCCATAGAACAAATTTTGGCTTAATCCATGGTAATTTGGTCATACCCTCTTCACATTCACTTGAGGCTTTCCTAAAAGCTAAAGGGGACCAAGGGGAGAGTGGTGCAACTAACCCAATGGGTTTGGGTCAGCCCATTTGGTCTCTAGACCAAACCTGACCCTATAGGTCAAAATGCAAAATTCAAACTCCCTCTTAAACTCAAATTCAAGCACATGGGAGGTCGGCAATCCACTCCTTGACTAAAACTGACCATGTGCACACTCTTAACTAATCAAACTACCCACTGCCTATGCTTAATTGGATCAAAATGGCAAGTGCATTATCGGTCGCCTGATCCTTCAAGGGGGAGATATACTCCCCTTAAACAAACTTGAATGGATCATTCCTAAATTTGATTGAGTGCTAATGAGACTTAGGAGCCATCAAAGAGTGATAGAAAACCTCCTAGAGCCCTTGTCATTCCCCATTTCTCGATTTTGATGAAAATGGGGAGCTTAATCCATTCTCCAACTTCCTCTTCACTCAATCTCCATCCAATTGCTCTACTTTATCAAGGAGGTAAGTCGAGTGCACCCAAGCTTCCTTTGGGTTCCCACAGGAAGGATTGAATTGGATCAAAGCGAGCTCAAGCTGGGAGGAGATGACCCATAGGAAGATCCACTCACCCTCAGTGCTCATTCATGAGGCTTCGTCTCACAGAAAGCTACTCAAGGAATCGAGCAGTGATCACCTTGGTGAGGTATGGGATTTTTTTACCATTAAACTCAATGTGGTGTGGAGCTTTGTGAAAGAAATTTTCACCCCATCAATTTTTGACCATTGGATTTTTCGCTCTTTAGCTTTAGATTGTGTGGGTTGAGTTTGATTTGAATCCATGTTAGATCGAGATTGGATGTTCCCCTTGATCATGGACGGTCTCTATTGATCAAGGGGAAGAACTTAGGAGATCTTAGCCATCCATCCATGCATTTTAGATGGACGACTGAGTTAATTCCCCGCATTAAGAAATTCATTATCCATTTTAAAACCACGGGAAGATCCCTGGCCATTCGATCTTTATTCAGACGGCAGGGATTAAAATGCGTGTGTCGCCAACCGCCATTCGGGATTTGACTACTTAAGTAACCCCCTCACGGTGCAATGCATGTAAAGCGTGTTGACGACCGCCGCCACACGTCGCACCGTGAGCTAGGGGATTAGCTAAATGCTTAATTAAATCCTATTTAACTTAGAGATCTTCTAAAATTCATAACTCCTTCTAAAAAATTCAAAAAATTATGAAATAAAATCCTATGGAAAGATAATTCAACCTAGAATATTTTAAAATTAATTTCAATGGGATTTGACTATATTTTTCTCTGAAATTTGGGTTTTCTTGGAAATTTTATTTTGCTAATTACTTTTTAATTAAGCATCTGACTAATCCAAAATTTTTTGGGTATATTTTAGGGGATGACTTCTGCCTCCTCTAATTTTCTTGGGATTTATTGAAGGCTTGATGAGAAGAATTGCACATGAATTTCTTAATTACCATCCTTATGTAATTAAGGATAATTAAGGTTAGGGTCGATTAAGGTCAAATCTAGTATGTAGGAGGTTTATGAAATATTTTTGGGCATTTCCCCTAAGCTATTCCCCAAACCCCCTTTTCTCTCCTTAATCTCCTCTTAATTAAGGGTTAATTCATTAATTATCCCCTTAATTACTTTTTAAAAATTCTAAAAAGTTTCCATAACTTAATTAATCTACTTTGGGTAGATGCTTAGTTTTTTAATAGCCTAAGTTTAATTAAGGAAATCAAAACCCAATTCATAAGTATGAAAGGTGTTTTGAAATTACTTAAGCTAAACCTCTTAGCTTAATTAACTTTTAATTATGATCCAAAGTTCATTAGGCCTTTTCCTTATTAGGTGCATTACAAATTTAAATTCTTTGTGGGTTTTATGTCATCTCATTGGTTGGTTAATTATTCTAAGGTGGTGTAGGTAAGGGTTAATTAAGTTAATTCATACCTTAACCTAATTAATGCTTTAAAATGGATCTAATTATCTAAAAATTAAAAAAATATCAAACACATGTGGGAATTTGTTAGGAACAGCAAACTCAACTCACCTTTTCAAAATTAAATCAAACTCAAACCCAAACAAAAATCACATTGAATTCACTTTGATTTATTTTAAACTTTCTTATTTCTTAAGAATGTCTTTGGGATTTAATTAAAGTGAGTTTGTTTACATGCTTTCATTACTTTGAATCTTTCCCCAATATGTTAAATTTGTATGTCATGTGGTTTCATGCATTCATATTTTTCAAATTCAAATTTAAAATGAAATTGTTTACTTTATGTCAAATGTTGCATGTGTTGGCTAAAGTAGAAATATGAGTGGATATTATCACTACTAAACTCAAATTATTTTCAAAACATATAAATCAAATATCAAATCTGAAAGTATGCTACATATACTTTAATTATAAGCTTGCATGTGAAAGATTATATAGGTATGCTTAGAATAGGTTTCCTTTCTCTCTTATGTTGGTATAGTTTTGGATAAAAATTTGGTGAGATATATGGTCTATTTGAAAAGGACCTAATACTCACCTAATTCTAAATCCTATTCATCTCTATGCTATCACCTAAGAAGGGTTACCTACACTTGTATACATAAATTACATAAACAAAATGAATCCATTAATACAACTTTTACATTCTTCTTTTCCATTTCATTTCTTTTATACACATGTTTGTATTTATGAAAAGTGGTATATTAGTCTGGACAACCCTAAGGTTGTGAGGCTTTAAGTATCCCTAAGTAGGTTTTATACCTTACACCTCTGGTTAACAATGGCGTTGTACTCACTTATGCCTTTCTTACTTTCATGTGTGTATGTGAAAATTTGGATTAAGAAATCCTTTTCTACTTAAGAAAATCATGCATACTAATCTTCCAAATTTTATTAAATGGATTACATAGCATGCATCATAAAGTGTGTTAAATACTCTCATTTGTGTGTATAGATATGCTTAGGATTCATTCATATGCATGTTATACATGTTGGAAAAGAAATGAAGTAATGTGTGTTATGTGAATTTTGATTCATTTTATTTAATCTTAAAATGCCTTTCTTTTTGAATAGGTTTGTTTAGAGTTTATCTAAACTTAGGATTAATTAAAAGATTTAATCAAAACATTCACCTAAATCAAACTAAAATGTGAACCGACTTTAGAAATTACTTAGGTTAGAGAAGGAAAGAGAAGTTCTCTTCTCTTTCCCTCTCTTCTTAACTTAGTAATTAAATGTAGTATCCACTTAAAATAAATCAAAACATGAAATAAAATCAACTCAAAATAATTAAATAACTTAAATGAAACCCTCCTCTAAGTTGAACATTTTCTCACACTTAGAAAATCCTAACTTAAAGTCATAGCTAAGCATACCACACAAAACTTTAAAGCACACACATTAGCCTAAGTCACCACTTCTAGCCTTAGGTTAGGTCTGTGCATGGCTTGATGCTTTGTTTTATTTTGTGATATATTTTTTAGACTAGATGTTAGGGTGTATGCTCATAGAATGAATAGTAGGATGCTCTTATTCTAACTATTATTTTCTACAGGGGATTATGCTTAAGGGGCGCTATCATAAATAAAAATATAAAATGCTTTTTCTTGTAGGTGCTTTATACCCATAAGCATAATCCATAGGCCAGGTGGACTTAGTCACCCTTGTGTGGGGTGATAAGTCTAATATACATGCTTGGGAATTTGTGTGGTTTATTTTAGCTAATCTCTATCTTACAGGTGTTAGCTAGATTTATCTTTTTCTTTTCATGTAAATTTGTGCAATTAGGATATTAGAATGATTGTTATGGGGATTAGGATGAACATTGGTCATAAGATCCTATCTTATGCACCATGTGAAGCCTTGGAGCATCCACCTTCCAACCATCCAAAGAAATAACTAAAGAAGAAAAAAGAAAAGAAGAAGAAAGAAGAAAAGAAGAAAGAAGAGAGAAAGCTTGAAGATCTCCATAATAATGAATTCCTTGCTTAATTATAATTTAATTCATTTGTAATCTGGGTTGTATAAGGGTAGAGCTCAGCTGCCCACATTTGATATTTTTTGAGTTTCTGCGGTGGTGCCCGACCACAACGGCCTTTTATTCTTTTTGCGATTAGCTTTATAAATTGATTAATAATTTGTTTAGCTTTTGCACTAAGTGGCATGATTTTCCTAGTTTTTTTCTTGCTTTATGTATGGCCTAGATGTGGATTAGGCTCTTTAGGGAAAAATAAATCTTTTTCCCAACTTAACAACTTAAAATAAAAATTAAATAACTCATAACCTCAACTAAAGCTTAGGTTTAAAATCAAGATAAAAGAATTAGCAACCCCTTAGCTGGATGAGTATTTCATTTGTAATATCATGCACAACAACATCTTATTTCACTCTTGATTGGAGGGCTTCCACCTTTGCTAGAGAAACTTGGCTTGACCTATGAGAGCCATGGTGGAAACTCACCTTCTCCCTTCTCACTGATTTGGCCCATAATCTCATTTCTCATGCATTAAGCATAAAAATCCTATTATCCTAAGTCAAAATGATTGCCCAAAATGGAAATAAAATGAAATTTGAATTGCATTAGATTTAGGTCATTTGAAGCATACTCTTTACATGATCTAGTCTCGTTAGGGAGTGAGTTTAAGGACTTAGTCTCTTTCTAAACAACAATAGCCTAGCTATCTTGCATAGGCATAAAGACTTTCCTACATGAATTTAAAATCGTAGGAGGAGTTAGTTGGCGGCCACCCCCAGTAGGTTGTAAGTCCAAGCTGTCGTGTGGTTTGTCCTCTCTTGTGGAGACAAACTAATCATCCATTTTTTGCCTTAAATTTAGGTTGTGCTTTCGGCCCTTGCCAAAGCTCCCTAGATTTAGGTTCTAAGGTTGCTTTTCCCTTCTGTGGGCCCTAAGCATAAATCCTCACCTCTTAAGCATTTCCATAACCTTATATTATGGAATTGTAAGCCCTAGCATTCTAATAAAAAATTTAACTCAAACAAACTAAATCAATTTCAAAAATACAAAGCCCAACCATAGGATAGTTTGAGATGTTCGCTAAGTTTCCTAGCATCGTGAATATCTCCTACTCATTCCCATTTAACTTTGATAATAAATCTCTCTTTGATCAATCTCATTTGATCTTTAAAAACAAACCAATCGATTGATAGTCCCTTCCTATTCAAATCTTTAGAGACAATGATCATTTGCCTTAATCGAGAGTTTTCCTAAGGAATCCCCATTTCTTAGAATGTAATTAACTATGGGGCTTGCCCCTGTAGGGAACTTAATGAACCCAATTTTAAATAAATCCTACTTTTAGTTTTCCATATAAAGTAGGGGGAGAATCTCTTGTACACTTCGAAGACTCAACATCCTTAGGAGTCATTATTGAGGTAATTAGGTCCATTAAAGGGTAATGACTCCTATCTTTTGAGATAGTATATTATTCATTGATGACGTACTTGATCACCTGAATAAGTACATTTGCAGATCTATTTGGCATCCCAAAAAGATGAATTTCTATAGGTCTTGTCTTTCTCTTTCTGCCAACAAATTTTGAAAGGCGGCTCCTATATTGAAATTTTTCACCACAAGCATTGATGAATGAAACCACATGACATACATATTTAGCATGTTGGAAAAGAATTAAAGCAATGAAATCATGTAAACACATTCACTTTCATTAAATCCTAAAGATAATCTTATGAAATAAGAAAGCTTAAAGTAAATCAAAGTTTATTTAATATGATTTTTGTTTGATCTTAAATTTGATCTAATTTTGAAAATGTGAGTTGAGTTTGTTGTTCATTCCCACATGTGTTTGATGTTTTATTTAATTTTTAGATGATTAGATTCATTTTATACTTTGATTAGGTTAAGGTCTGAATTAAATATGTTAATTAACCCTTACCTACACCACCTTAGCATATTTAACCAAATAAGTATGAGCCAATGAGATGACATAAAACCTCACAAGAAATTTAAATTGGTAATGCACCTAGGAAGAAAAGGGCCTAATGCAATTTGGCTCATGATTAATGGTTAATTAAGCTAAGGGGTTCAACTTAAGTAATTTCAAAAATACTCCTCACACATACGAGTTGAGTTTTGATTTTCCTAATTGAATTTAGGCTCTTGAACACCTAAGAATCTACCCAAAGTAGATTAATTAAGTTCTGGAAAGTTTTAGAAATTTTAAGGAATTAATTAATAGGGTAATTAATGAATTAGCCCTTAATGAAAAAAGGATTAAGAAGGAAAATAGGGTTTAGGGAATAGCTTAAAGGAAATGCCCCAAAATTATTCCCTAAACCTCCTATTCATTGGATCAAACTTTAATCAACTTCAATAAGGGATTAAAACACTAATCAAACTCTTAATTATCCTTAATTACATAAAGGGGTAATTAGGAAATAAATTAGAAATTACCCAAATTAAGCCACCAATAAATCCCAAGAAAATTAGGGGAGGTAGAAGTCATCTCCTAAAATATACCCAAGAAGTTTAATATTAATAAGTGGATTAATTAGGGAGTAATTAGCAAATTAAAATTTCCAAAAAAGGTAAAATCAGAGAAAGATACAATTCAAAATCCATTAAAACCAATTCTACAATATTCTAGAATGAATTATCTTTCAGTGGAAATTTACCTCATATTTTTTAAATTTTTCATTAAAGAGATATGCATTTTTAAAGCTTAGAGGATTAATTACAATTATTTAAAACCTAATTAAATCCTTTAATCCACAGCATGACATGTGGCGGCTGAGTTAAGTACGCTTTCCACTCGTCACCCAACGAGCGGCCACTTAAACATCACGTCACGTCATGCATGGTGGCAGTGTTACGTGATTTTATATCCGTCGTTTGATCAAGGATCGAATGGCCAGAAATTAACCCACAGTTTTAAAAGGATAAATGGGATTTAAAATGTGTGTTTAATCTCAGACGTCCATCCAAAATGTGTGGATGGATGGCCAGAGATTCACCCCTACCAAACTCTGTGAACCATGGAGATCGTCCATGTTCTAGAGCAAGATTCGAGCTCAATTAAGCTCAAATTCGGCTAAAATCTTGCACAGACCATCATCAAGCAATGTAGATCACATCTAACAGTTGAAACTTCATGCCATTAACATTTCTTTCATAAATGACCAACACACCTTAAGTCTAGTGATCGAAATATACCATACCTCATCCGAGGTGATCACCGACGCTCGATTCCCTTGGAGGAGCTTCGTCTGGTTGAGACGAAGCTATGGTGAAAGATTTAGCTCCTAAGGTTGAGTGGATTGCTCTATGGATCAGCCCCTCCTTAGATTCTTTGTGGTTTTGATGGAATTGAATCTCCTCTTACTTTTGAAACTTGAAAAAGACCTTAGGCAAGCTCGACTTGGTCCTCTTGTGGAGTGTACAAAGAGAATTGAAGTGATTTGGAGTGTGGAGAAAGAATGCCAATCGATGGAGCTCCCCTATTTTCAAAGGATGAAAATCGAGAATGGAAATTTCCAAATCCCTTCTAGGAAGCTTAGGAACACTCAAGAATGCTTCTTATGACCCTCTAACACTCAATCGACTATGAGCCTCTAAGAATTGAATTAGGGGAGTATATCTATGGAAAAAGCAGCTCTCTTTTCTATTTTGATCCAATTTCCAATATTGAGAGGGATGTTTGAGCTATTAGAAGTTGGCACATGGTTGATTTGGGCTAGGGAGTGGAGTGGTAACCTCCCATGTGTATCAAATTGAGTGGAGGGAAGTTTTCCATTTGGCTAATTTAGGCCATGTGGTCGATTTTGGCCTTGGGACAATTTTGGCTAACCCAAACTCATTAGGTTTGGTGCCCCACCCTCCATAAGGTCTACTTGACCTATTAGGAAGGTATCAAGTTGATATGAAGAGGGCTTGACCAAATTCTTTATGGATTTGGCCAAAATTTGTTTTATGGCCTAGGAATTGAATACTCATTTGGCTGATTTTTGAATTTGGATATGTTGGGTATGTTGAGAAAATAGATTTGACTAAGTTTCATTGGATTTGGAGTTCATTTGATATGGTTTGGCTCATGTTGGCCCATTTAGGTCAAAATGGGTCAACTTGGTTGAGACCAATTGGTCATTGGGCCAAACCAATTGGGTCAAGTTCCTATGACCATTTGAAATATTTTGGTAGCTTTGGTTTGATTCAATTTGGTTTAGGTTTGAATTTGGCTCATATGACTTTATTTAGGTCAAATGGGTCAAGTTGACCAATTTGACCCATTTGACCTATTTGAGCTAGGTCATGGGTAGGTTTAGGTTTGGTTAGTCATATGAAGTGGATTTGTATCTTTATTTCCAAACAATTTTGGTTAAATTTGAATTTGGCTCAACACGACCCCTTTAGGTTAAGTTGGGTTAAAGGTCAATTGGGATAGGTTAGGTCTAGTTGGCCAATTGAGGCTTTGGTCAAGTTCATCAAGTGATTTGGAATGAACTTGACCCATTAGTTTCAATCAATTTGGCTTAGATCAAGTTTTGATACATTTTGATTTTTTAGGTCAAGTTGGGTCAACTTGGGTCAAGTGGCCAATTGGGCTAGGTTAAGCTCAAATGTTGATTTGGTCAAGTTCAAATATAGTTCACGAAGGAACTTAGATTAATGGTTTCAATCAATTTGGCCATGGTGGAATTTGTCTATGTTAGGTTCCATTCTGGCTAAGTGTTGACTTGGTCAACCCTTAGATTTGACTTTTGACCTAATTTGATTGATTGATCATTCCATGATGATTGTTGATCATGATGAGAGACAAAGATGGGCTTAATTCAATCCAATTTGGTTAGGATTAGAATTTGGCTCATAAGGGGTACTTTATGTCACTTTGGGTCAAGTGAGCCTAAGTGGTGCAAATGGCTTGGTCAAAGCTTGATTTGAGTTTGATTGAACTTGTATATAGACTTGTGATTAAAATTTAAATCCATTTGTAAGTGGTTTGAAGTCAAATGGTTTTGATTTATTTGACAATTTCATATTCAAAGGAAGAACATGAATGGATTTGGGGTATGATTTTTTATTTGAGTTTTAATTAAGTGATTGAAATTTATATTTTTATTTGGATTCATGATTGTAGGGTTGATTGAATCATGAAGGAAAATCAAGATTTTGGTTGGATTTGAAGTTGATTTGGCCAAGTTCAAGATTTTGACTTGAAAGGCTTAGGTTAGATTTTAAATGGATTTGTGTTTGATATTTGGAATTGGTTTTGATTGTTTAAATTTATATTTCGTTTATATATGTGAATATAAATAGGTTATGAGAAAATTGCAAGTATTTAGAATGATTTGATCATGATCTAGGCTAAGTCCTTAAGAGGGAAATTAAAGATTTAGGAAAGATTTTGGAGTTTTGGATTTGATTTTTTTTTAATTTAGATTTGACTGATTTATATTTATATTTTATTTATATATGTGAATATAAATGAGTTATGAGAAAATCCCATGAATTTTAATTGATTTGATCATGATTTAGGCTAAATCTTTAAAAGGAATTTTAAAGGACTCAAGAAATTTTAGAGTTTAGAAAATTTTGGATTTTGTTTGATTGATTTATATTTATATTTCATTTATATATGAGAATATAAATGAGAATATAAATGAGTTATGAAAAAATCCCATGAATTTGAATTCATTTGAACATGATTTCAGCTAAGTCCTTAAGAGGGAAATTAAGGACTTAAGAAGGATTTTAAATTTAGAATTTAATTTTTTTGAATTTGATTTGATAGATTTGTATTTATATTTCATTTATCTATGTGAATATAAATGAGAATTTAAATGAGTTATGAGAAAATCCCATGAATTTGAATTGATTTAATCACGATTTAGGCTAAGTCCTTAAGGTGGAAATTAAAGACTTAGGAAATTTTTGGAGTTTGAAATTTTTAATTTGGTTTCAATCTTAGATTTCAATCATTGATTTCAATCACATGGAGTTGATTTGAGTTTGGAGAAAATCAAATAAGATTGATTTGGAGTTTGACTTGAAGGAAGAAAGGTGAGGAGTGGTTCAAGCTAAGGGTAGGCAAATTTTCCTAACACCCCTAAGGCATGACCAATTCTTATGGCTAACCCTTCTACTGGTGGTTAAGGGTCCACCTAATCACTAGATGTGTCTTAAGACTAAGAAACTCCTAATGTCTAAGAGGAATCCTATGTATAAGATGGAGGGGTTGAGAGCTCATCCTAAAAATGAGGTCAACAAAGGGTGCCCAATGGTTGTGGTTTGAATGACAAGGAACACCGCACGTATTAGTGTTGACCAAAATGATCAACAACACTGAAAGATCACACGCACTAGCAGAAACTATCTACCCCTAACCCAAGGTGTAGAAGGACTCCAAAGCTTAGCACAATGTGGCTCTACTTATGTCCAAGACATAAAAAAGAGAGAGGAATCCACTAAAGGATAGAGTATGTAAACCTTTCATTAAGGAAGCAAGTTCAAGTCATCCACAAGGGGATGAGAGGTTTGATTTATGTTCTGCTGGGGAAGAGGGTTGAATTTGTTTTAATTTGTTATTTGTTTAATTTGTCTTTGTTTTGACTCCACGGGGGATAAAAAAGTGAACTCTCCACTAGGGAAGCAAGTTCAAGTCATCCGGTGAGGTAGTGAAATCGAGGATTAGAATTCTAGCTCATTGGGAACTAGAAGGATTTACATCTTGGGTTGATTTCTTTATTTCATTGGATTTTTTTGTTTCAAATTTTTACATTTTGGATTTTGAGATAGACCTTGTTGGTTTGCGATGGATCGCACTGAGTAGGAACCACATAGCTCGGATTTACCAATCCAAAGGGGGAGTCTACTAAACACGTAGTAGGACTAGCCAACTAAAGGGATGTCTTTCGGTATACAGATGTACTAGGAAGAAAGCATAGTAGACTTACATCCTCCAAAGTAAGGACCAGTTGCTGGGGTAATCTATTGGCAAAGCAACAGATTGAACCCAACCTAAGGTTGATTATTGAGTGAATGCTGCTTGGAGACTTAAATCAACTCAAAGATAGTCAAAGGTAGATTTCATTTTTATATTATTTTGATTATGATGCATTCTATTGGTTTGTGATGAATTTCACTGAGTATGGGCTGTGGAGGCCCAGACCTAACTCAGATTTACCAATCTAAAGAGAGTAGTCTACCAACCATAAGGTAAGACTATCCAACCAAAGGGGTGCCTTTTGGTTTGCAATGGCCAAGTCTTAAGAAGAACATGCGGGGACTCACATATTCTACAAATAAGGAGCCACTAGGGTTATCAGCTACTTTGGGAAATAAATCGAACCTGACCTAGGGATGACTATTGAGTGAATGCCACTCGGGGACTTAAATCAGCTCAAGGATAGTCAAAAATTAATTTCATTTTTAGATTATTTTGATGGATTTCCTTGGTTTGTGATGGATCAAACTGAGAAGGAGCTGATGTTAGCCTAGACCTATCTCAAATTTACTGAACCAAAGGGAGTAGCTTCCCAGCCGATGGGAGAACTATCCAAACAAAAGAGTGCCTCTTGGTTTGCAATGATCAATTTAAGGGAAGAAAGCTCGAGGACTCACATCTTCCACTACAAAAGACCACTGGGGTGATTGGTTGCTTTGGGCAACAAATCGAACTCGACCTAAGGCTGCTCGTTAGTTTTCAACAGTCATGCTAGAAAGAATGTGTCATAGTCTTACATCTTTCAAAGCAGAAAGGCTGTCGAGGTAACCTGCTTGTGGAAAAATAGATTGAACCCGACCTAAGGGTGACTATGGAGTGAGTACTAACCCAGGGATTTATCTCAACTCAGATTGTCAGGAAATTCCTCTAGGGAGTTCTGCTGATATTGCCCTAAAAATAGGATGCTGCTTGGGAAAAGGGGCCCTTTGGGGTCTTGAATTCCTAATCTACAAGTGAATAAATTTGTTTGTTTGGTTTAATTTGTTTTATCATGGACATTGTTGGTTTGCGAGGGATGAAACTAAGAAGGAGCTTATATCAGCCTAGACCTATCTCAAATTTTTTGGACCAAGGGAGAATCTGCATATCCACTGAACAAACTCTTCAACCATAGGGGTGGCTACTAGGAAAGGGGGACTATCCAATCCAAGAGTAACCCGGGTAGTGTAAATGGGGTTGCAAAGGATGTGATCCACATAGAATGCCCACAGGGAATGGGGCTGCTAAAGGGTTTAATCCAACACCCTAGAGAAGATGGCATGGCAAGTCATATATCTAATAGGTATTCGGTGTCCAACTCAAGGAGAAAGGTCAGGGACTCACATCTTCCAAGAGTGGTATCCACCGGTGAGTCAGCCGATAGAACATCAACCAACCTAAGGTGCCCGGGTTGCAACAATCAACCTAGAAGAAAGCTCGGGACTCACATCTTCCTATAACCGACATTGGGATAGTGTGTCTTCTACCAATGCCATCCAACCTAGGGCGACTACTGAGTGAATGCCATAGGGAGACTTATATCGACTCAAACATAGTCAAGAGGAAAGGAGCCTCTGGGGGACTTACCCTAAACCTCAAATATACTCAACCTAGTTAGTGCATGATGATTAGTTCAAGAAGAAAGCACGGGGATTCACATCTTCTTAAGCAAAGTCAACACAAGGTAGCTTACTGGCAGGGTAGTGAAGCCTACCATACTGACAAGGCACTCATTGGATTGCAATGGTCAAGTTAAGAAGAAAGCATGGGGACTCATATCTTCCAAACAAGTGACCACTGGGGTGACATACTAGTGAGGTATCATGTAGACCAGACCTAGGACAGCTAATGAGTGAGTGTCACAGTGGGCTTGCTCCCACATCAAACTAGCCTGAGACAAAAGATTTATGTTTATTTTTTGTATGTGTTAACAGGAATAGGATGCCTCTTGGGTTCTCTCACACCTATCCTAAACACAGTAAAGAGTTTGATGAAATGGTGCCACGGATGGCAGCCAAGGTTCCCACTAAGAAAGGATGCCACTTGGGTTCTCTTACACCTAACTTAGTTATGCTAATCAAAATAAGATGCCACTTGGGTTCTCTCACACCTATTCTAATAGCATCGGGAGGTTATGTTTGTAATGTGAAAGTGGGATAGGATGCCACTGGAGGACTCTTACACCTACCCTAAACACGTCACGGTGGATTCGCAAGACAAGCAAACAACGCTTCGAAAGAAGAGAAGATTTGATGAAATAGAATCATATTTTGTTTCTTTGATAGAATTGTATTTAGACATGATTTATTTCATGGATAATATTTTTTTAAGTAGAGCCCATTAATTGGAAGCATCGAGTGTTCCCCTTTACAATCAATAAGATAAGATCCTCCTTGGTAGGCCTTCTATAGCATAGGCCTTCCCAAGTGGGTTCAAACTTGCCTCCCATCTTTTGATGGGCAACAATTGGTCTCCTTAGGACTAACACAAGTTATCATACTTGGAAAGACCTAGAATGGACTAGCTTGTTGTGAGCTTGAATCATTTTGGCCTTGTACAACTCGAGGTTCTAGCACGCCCGTAGGTGACTTTCTTTAAAACCTTTGAGCTCTTCTAACCATAACTTTGCATTCTGCTCTAAAGTGAGCTTGCTACCCAATGCTATCCTTAGTGATCAGAGTTTTACATCTAAAGGTAGAATGGCTTCTGACCCATACACTAAAGAAAATGGCATTGATCGAGTTGAGTTGGTGCGGAGGACAAGGCTTCAACCAACCACTCATGCCATCATTATTTTATCATCAAGAGTCTTCTTCAATATCTATGAGAGTTTTATTGAATGCTTTGCTAAGCCATTTGCTCGGGGTAGTAGATGGTGAGTATCTAATCTATATTCTCGCAAAGCCGTTGATCTTCATGCTTTGAATGTAGTACCATTATCAATATAATTCATCGAGGCACCCAAACCTATATATGATATGGTTCTAAAAAATTGAAGCATGCCGAAGTTGTGACCTCTCGAGTGGGATGGCTCGCCACTTGGAAAAGTAGATGGTAGCTAAGATGAACCGATGACCCTTGGAAGAAGGAGGATCGATCACCCATAATGTCGCATTCAACACTCAAAATGGCCATGAGGCCTGTAGGTGTAGAAAGTTGGGTGGTTGGTGGAGGACCACACTGCACCTGACACTGATGGCATCTTCTAGCTACATCTATGTAGTCTATAATCATCGAAGGCTAGTAGTATCCAAGTCATTTGATCTTCCTCTTCATCTACAGGCCAGACTGATGTGCTCTGCATAGACCTGAATGTACCTCGATTATAATGCCATAGGATTTGTTTTTGTCTAAATAGCATAACCATATTTGGTCAAAGGACGACAAGGTGCCATCAACGAGCATAGAGAGACTCGTTTCACCATGGGCTTGTGACTTTTCTTGAGGTAGTTTTCCAGCGTTCAAATAGTCTATGAATAGTTTCCTCCAATCTAGCTCATCATCATTTATGGCAACGGTAACCTCCCCTTCAAGAGAAAGTCTCTCAATGAGTTCAACATCAATAAGGGATAGGACTTATCTATTTTAGACCCTTATTGGAATGGACTCATCTTCCAGACATGCTAATTCTGTGGCAAGTTTGGCCAAAGCATCTAATGTTCTCTACTCTCGGGAACCTTGTAGATGGTGACTGTGGAATTTGGGCCAACAACTTCATGGTATACTCATGGTAATGATGCTTGGGTTTGAGAACCTTGGACCCAAAAATCGATTGATGACCAACTAAGAATCCCCAAAGATGTTGATGTCTTGACATTGATATGATGACTAACTGTGATCGCAATCAAAGCCTCATACTCTTTTGTTGTGGTGGGTTGTTGGAAAGATAGTATGAAAATCTCATCACATCACGGTCTGGAGTTAGAAGAACTATTCCTACCCTAACCTTTCCTGGGAGAATAGATTGTGGTGCTTCCCCTTAGTGAAAAGAAGCTGCACCATCAAAATGCATCTCCCATCGGTGGTTGCCGGCCTCCCATAAGTTCATGATTTGTTCATCAGGGAAATCATCACTAAGCAGAGAATCAACAGGAAGTAGTGTGCTGCTAAGAAATACGTCAGTGCTTATCCTTTTATTGCACGAAGGGGTATGAATGTAATATCAAACTATGAAAGTATCATAGACTAGCATGCCAAATGTCTGGATAGCTTTGGCCATGTCATGAGTTACTGTAGTGGATTTGTCCTAGAGATCAAGTTCACCTTATGAGAAAGCATATAATGTCATAGCTTTTGGGAAGCAAAGATCAAAGCTATACAATGTTTCTCAATAGGTGGGTAATTCATTTCAGTAGGAATTAGACAATGGCTGAGGTAGTAGAGAGCACTCTCCTTCCCTTCATCGTTGGCTTGGGCCAACACAGTGCCGAGAGAGTATCCAATGTAATAGTGTAGAGAATGAGTGGTCTATCTGAGATAGGGGCTACGAGAACTAGAGGCTTCACCAAATACAGCTTAATGTTTTTGAATACATGTTGGCACTTATCATCCCACTTGAACTTAGCATCCTTTTTGTGAAATGATGAAAGTGCTTGCATCTCCTTGATAGGTTGGAGATAAAGCATCTTAAATATGCCAGCCATCTTTGGAAAGATCTGAGTTGAGTTAAACTCTGAGGAAGTGGCATTTCTAGGATAGCTTTGATCTTTTCAGGATCTATTTCTATTCCTATGTGTCACACAACAAACCCAAGGAATTTCTTTGAAGCTACTAATGCACACTTCAAGGGATTCATTTTGAGGTTATATTATCTTAACCGTTCAAAAATTACTCTCAAGTCAAAGAGATGGTCTTCCTTTTCTCTGCTCATGAATATTAGATCATCATAGCACTCAACCTGCTGATGGATGAGTTCATTGAAGATTTGAGTCATGGCCCGTTGGTATGTAGCACCAGCATTTTTAAGACCAAAAGGCATGACCCTATAATAGAAGATTCTAATTGGGGTTCGAAAAATAGTATTTCTTTCATCTTCAGGAGATATCTTGATTTGGTTGTAGCCAGATGTCCCATCCATGAAAGAAAACATAGCCTGAGTTGAGGCGATGTCCACCATTAATTCTAATATAGGAAGAGAAAACTCATCCTTAGGGCATGCCTTATTTAAGTCCCTAAAATTGACGCATATATGAATTTGGCCATTCTTCTTCTTAACTGGTACGACCCAATCTAACTAGGTAGGGTATTTTTCTTCCCTGATAAAACTAGCATCGATCAGTTTCTTGACTTCAGAAATGACCTGTTGTTCAATTTCTAATCCCATGTGTCTAGGAGCTTGCTTAATAGGGGTAGCATTATGATCTATTGCTAGCTTGTGGACTGCTACATCAAGAGATAATCTGGGCGTCTCTTCATAACTCCATGTGAAACAGTCTTTAAACTCAGTGAATAACCTAACTAAGTCATTGGTTTCTTCTTCATTCAAGAATGAACATGTAATGCTCGGATTTTCTCCCAGGTTGATTTCCTTGAGCTTGTCTATTATTGAATGGATTTCTTTTTCAAATTCTAAAGGTACATCCTTGATTTGGAAATCATCTGGATCATCTGAGGTTTCTAAACACACATACTAATAATAGTTGGTGTTGTGTGAAAAGAACCTATCAGACTCCAAATGATTGGTAACAACCAAGCAGTAATCATCATGATTGATCGGACCCACCGTACTGAATCCTAGTCCTTCTCTTGATTGTGCTTCCCTGCATGTATTGTTCCATAGCTTTTTAAAATACTTTGACCTATGCTTGGACCATGTATGAGGAACCAAACCTTTCTGTATAAGATTATGAACACAAGGTGAGTAAAAGTCCAATGGTAATTCTATTAATTCTTTAAATGTATCCTCCTCAAGTTCTACATCAACTTCAGGACTTGAGGATGATGATCCCAAAAAGAATCTCTTCAGCTTCATGTCATTGGAAAACTTATGGGCTTCCTTAACTACTAAACCTTCAGGATTTTGAGATGAAAGTGAGTGAGTTAAGATTCTCCCACCGCTAATACATAAACCTGATTTGAATACTTTTTTTGGAGGTCTTCATTGCTATCAGATCGAAAAGTCACCTCCAATGGAACCCACCGAGGGTTGGTATACTAATCACATTAGACTCATCCTGAACTGGATTCTAAGCCCATGTGAATAGAGGGTACTATGAACTGGAACATAACCTTGTTGGTCGATGGCCAACTGGGGTCTTCCACCTCTGAACCTCATTTCTACCTCCTCTAGGTAGGTTGAGTCATCCTACGTAATACATATGATGGAATGAGCTGGGTGGAAAATGATATCTTGACTCTATTTCTTCTTCAATTCCCCTTTCTTGTGGACTTGGATTTTCATTTTTCTTTTCTTTTTCTTTTTCCTTTTTTTTTCTTCATTTTCTTTTCCTTTTCCTTTTGAATTTGAATTTTTTCCAAGTTCAAGAGAAAGGGTGTGTTGAGGAAGATAGTAGATCACATCCTCAAAAATCTCAACCTCTCTAACTAAAAATGGCTTTTCATCCCCATTGACTCGGTATTCAATTCCATCCTTTCTAAACTTGATGCACTGATGGAGGGAGGATGGAATGATCTTATTCTAATATATCCAAGGCCTACCTAGCAAAGTAGTGAACGAAGTATCCAAATCAATAATGTAAGACTTGACTACAATCTTCCAGTCACCTATCTCAAAAGGTAACACTATGGAACCTAAAGCCCTCTCACCTTGTTCATTGACTCCTCTCAACATCATTTGATATCCTTAGAGTGTAGAGATGCCAATCCTTAAATAGGCAAGTATCCTTATACTCATAATGTTCACCGATGCACTTGGATCCATGAGAACTCTGGCAAGTCTAAAACTGTCCATGTCAACTGTGATGTAGAGGGGACGATTGTGCTCCCAAGTCTCCCAGAAGAAGGTCTTCATTTGTGAATGTGATCCCCTGAGCTTCTTTTGTATAATGTCTCTCCTCACCTATAGTGATCAGCTGAGCTAAGCATATTTCAGGATCAAGGATAGCATTGCTTAAGGATTCTCTCATCTCTTTGGATAAGACAAGGGAATCGTATATGCTTAGCTTAGATGGCAACTTTCTTAGATGAGAGAGGACATTGTAGTCCACCTTGAGCTGATCCTCCATAAGCATATCTAAGCGTGGAGCATCCTATGGAGGGGCTTCTTGATCCTCTGTACCAATGACTTATTTCCCTCTATCTTGTGGTGTTGCCCTAGGAGGTAGGACCTTGCCACTATGGAGGTTGACTTCGGTGATCTCTTATGGCAGGGTAATGGAAGGTTCTACCTCTACGTTAGGCTCACCTATAGTTTCTCCTATGGGACCTTTAGAATTGAATGATTCTAAGTCTATCTCAAGAGGCGAACCCGTAGTATTTTGAGTAGGAAAGTCCAACTCTGAATTACAAAGAGGAAGATCAGAATTGTTAAAGTTATTTTGACTTGAAGAGTTATCATTAGGAATAGAAGAAGAAAACCCATCAGAAGTGACATAGAAGTAATTCAAACTAGCTTTATTCTTCAATTTCTTGGATTTGTTTGGAGGTAAAAAGTAGAAATCAAGTAAAGTGAGTGGGGTAAGGGATTTGATGCCCTTATCTGCTGATACAAGAGTTCTACTAGTAAAAGAATAAGAGCTAGTTGAAGTGGAAGAACTTGATGGTGTGGAAGCTGCAACTATAGACTGGAGGCTAGACTCGATAGGTGGTTGCGCTAATGGGCTATACCTAGCTTACACATGCTGTTATTTCTATTGAGATCCCCTTTCCTTGAGTTAGCACTAGCAACGTGCAAACCTTCCTTGATGTTGTAGGTTTGAGCTGAATCGAGCACCTATAAGGAAATCTTCTTGATCTTCTAGATGATCTTCTTAGAGATTTTGGATAAAGAAATATCCCAACCTTCTTTGGTTTTAGAAGGATCACAAGTATCCCCAAGGATTTCTCTATGGAACTGGATGGTTATTCCATAAGGTATTCCTTTGGGATAACTACAACACCGGTCTTGAAGTTGTGTTCAAGCCATTCCTTGAATGTAAAGCAATCCTCCAAAACATGGACTAGCATACGGTGGTAGGGGCAAAAGTTAGGATCATGGCTTTTGCTAACTTCCTCCAGCCTCCTAGGCTCATGTAGCTAAAAATCAAGTTCTTTAAGAGATTCTTAAAGATCTTCTTGATTACCTCCCTCTTAAATGAATAAGGCTTATTAAGCTTATCTAAAAGAGTAGGTGGACCATAGCTACCTGACGGCAGATATGCATGCCATTGCTGCTGGTGGTATGGATGAGGCAGCGGCAGTGCTGGCCATGGAGGCTACTGTGAAGGTCGGTAGGGCTACCTCGGTGGTGGCAAAGGAGGTGGAGGACACTGAGGTTGTGGTCTCTTAGACTAATCTCTAGCTGGTTGCTTCCCTTTATCTACCATTGTCACTGCTCCCGACTTCTTCTCATAGACCTTCTATTGCTTTGCTTTAGGCAATTGGTCTTGAAAAGGAAACTATTTGGCCTCTCCTTATAGTCTAGCTGCCTTTTTGATTAGCTTCTCAAATATCTTGATAGTGAAGGCCTTAAGCATGAAGGCAACCAAGCCATGGATATTCTTTAAAAGAATCTCAATGGCATGCTACTCAGATAGCTACGGCTTGCATTTCATACTCAGGTCACGCCATTGGAGAATATAATCAACAAGGGACTCACCTGGATTACCTACTGTAACCCTTTGCTGAGCTCCAGCAAACCTCTTAATAAAGAGTTGCTCCAACTCAGCAAATATCTTTATTGAACTATTGGGTAGTTCAGCATACCAATCAAAAGCAATCCCTACTAGAATATTAACGAAGAGGTGGCAAAGCTAACCATCGCTTCCATGGGCATTACAACAACTGGCCCTGAAGTGTGCTATGTGCTGCCTTGGGTTTTCACTATCATATTTTGAAGGAAGGTGGTACAAAACCTTTGGGATATTGGATTGAATTGAATTCCTCTGGGTAGGGTCTACCCTTTGGAACCGATGATCCTCCCCGGGCTTAAGCCAACGCTTCCTTCACTTGCTGCTCAACCATGGATCTGATGTCTTTTTCTTGTATAGAGGTACTTCTCACTACCTTCCTATACATGCTAGTGCTACCTTGCTCAACGGGAGGTGAAGTCTTGGTTGGGTCCAAGACATGCACTAACTCAGGCTGACTAATGTTGACTATAGTAGGATGCACTACTGGGGCTTATTTCTGAAGTACTGAAATCACTGCTAATAAGCCATTTAGCTATCGTGCCATCCTATCTATCTGTTCATCTTTTTATTTCAACTGATATCAGAGGTGTTGGGATGATTGGGTTGTGTCTTCCTAATCAACCTTATCACCTTCCATGGCCTGCTGCTCCCTGAGAAGAGATCCTCTAGTATCTACCATACAGACTCCAGCTGAGTCTCCTAACAAGTCATCTTCATTGGGATTGAAGTTGACCTTCTCCTCATCTGACCAATCATACCCTAGAATCTCCTTCTTCCCTACAAGATAATGTGCTACTATCTCCTCGAGAGAATGATCTATCTGAACGGGAACAAATGATCTCAGCTGACTGGGGTGATCACTATCATGCATTGAGAGGCACTGAACCTCGCCTATTACTGGAGAGTCAATCCTATGAGGACTGTACTCACTTAAAGAAACCCACTCTTGACTGTCACTAACTATAAAAGAGGTGACATTCCTAGGAGGTTCCATTATCATCGATGCAACTGGGCTATCATCTGCTACCTCTGCAATAGTTGCTACCATCTCCATGTCCTGCTGAACTGGCAGAGTTGGTGAAGGGATGACCACTATTCTCTGGGGTCACCATTCCTTTCGCACCACCATTGTGGCATAAGGTGGAGCTAGAGAGCTCAGCCTCACCATAGTAGGCAGTGTAGATAGAGTAGGATCCCTCAGCCATAGTCGGATCACTAAAGGGGTATGCTTCTCCCCGAATATGGCTTTCATGGCCTTTGATGGAACTGGAGATGCTCTGATGTGGACTGGTGATGGCGAACGGGGGGTAGAGTGGTGTGGTGGAGACACCACTAACTCTCTATGAACAGGAGCTGTCCTATTATGATGACTGGTGCAAGTAAGTAAGATATTATCTGTATGGTCGGTGCACGAAGCGCGTCAAGCCAAAAAATCAACAAGTGCGGAAGCTACCGACTGGCGACTTAACCTCTGCCTCTCCCTGCTGGTAATGTGAGCAGATCTATGGGCCTCTCTGGCCCTCTCCTGACAAATATGTTTCCCCACACTATGGGGGATGATGGATCTCAGATCAAATTGAACTCCCGGACTCAATGTAAGTTTTTCAAACTGCACAAGAATGGGCGACATATGACCTCCCTCGAGTGCGATGGGCGATGTTGGACCATTGGTGGAGGTGATGTGTGAATCCTCCTAGCATCCTCTATGTCTGACCTAGAGAGAGGATGAAACAGGTTTACTGTAACCAGTGGTGAAGTCAAAATGGGAAACTCCTAAATAGTTGAATGGGTGGCTGCCTCCATCTCCCTGGCAATCCTAGTGTGATACCACTTGATCATGCGGTTCTTGTTCCTTCATTGTGTTCTGGTAGGATGGGAGGAGTGAGAGATAGACCCGTACTCAAAAGTAGGGGAGGCAATCCCTGAGATCAGGGGAGCCTTACCCTTAGAGGGTACTGATGAGAGGGTGCTAGCACTTGTTGTGAGAAATCATAGGGCACACCAAACTAGAGGTGTTGCAGCATGAAGCGGGTTGGGCCGCTTTCCTCTTCAATGAGGAGATATCAAAATCAGAAGGTAGATCAATCTGGATGAGCGACTTCTTCTTGGCCACCGCGGTCCTACTGACATCCATGAGAGGAGTGCCCTCACATGTAATCCTCAATCCCTCAAATCCCTACGGAAATGGATAAGGTGTGTATGATCCAATTGGGGGAAGTTGGCCTGGTCCAAGGCCAAATTCATGCCATGAGGGAAAGTGAAAACAAATTTCTACAAACCTGTCATTTTAGATCAACTGCAAAGACTGAAAAACTAAACTGTAGCTATACTATAACTGATGGTGAGAATCTGCAATAGGAAATGAGCTTGGATCAGATTTCTATCTTTGTTGATTTTTTGAATTTGAAATGAAAATTTGAACCCACATCCAACATCTTAGAAGTGTTAAGAGGGGTTCAAATACATTTGAGAAGATTTGATTGAAAGAGGAATTTTGAATATGAATCCAACTTCAACAAATTTGGGTATGTTGAAAAATGGATTCAAATATTTTTTGAAGGATGCTTCCATAGGTTCATGTTTGTTTGAATTTAAAATTTTGATTTAAGGACCCTTTCCTTTAACAAATTTGAGTATGTTAAAGTAAGGGTCAATTGATTTTGCTTTTGATTTGATATTTTTGAAATCCACTCACTTAACAAATTTGGGTATATTAAGTGAGGTGTTTGAAAATAATTATTTCTTTTTTTGAATTGTTGTTTGATTTTGAAAGTTGAAGTTCTCACTTGGCAAATTTAGGTATGCTAAGTGAAGAACTCAAGTGTGTTTTGTTCGATTTTTGGAAATAGGATTCTTAGAAAATTTGAGCATGCTAAGAAGATCCTAAGTGTTTCATTTGTTTTGGATGTTTTGATTTTTGAAAGAGTACGATCCTTAGCAAAT
This sequence comes from Cymbidium sinense, assembly GCA_021442155.1. Lineage (NCBI taxonomy): Eukaryota > Viridiplantae > Streptophyta > Magnoliopsida > Asparagales > Orchidaceae > Cymbidium > Cymbidium sinense. The sequence goes on along the minus strand of CM038218.1, from coordinate 90,006,278 downwards.
TTGGGTATGCTAAGGAAATCCTAATATGTTTCATTTTTTCTTTGATTTGTTTGAAAGTGGAGACTTTACTTTAGTAAATATGGTATGTTAAAGATGAAGTCCCACTTAGTTTTGTGAAATGGAGGTCTCACTTAGCAAATTTGAATATGATAAATGAAATTCCAAAAGATGTGTTCAACATTTTTTGTGTTTTGATTTGGTTTTGAAAATGGAAACTTCTCTTTAGCAAATTTGGTATGCTAAAGAATGAAGTTCCAAAAGTTCTTGAAAATTTTTGGTTTTGAATTTGGAGACTTCACTTAGCAAATTTGAGTATGCTAAATGAAGTTTCCAAAATGTGTTTGGAAATTTTTTATTTTTGAATTTGAAAACTTCACTTAGTAAATTTGATTATGCTAAAAGAGGTTCCGAATGTGTTTGAAAATTTTTGATTTTGAATTTGGAGACTTCACTTAGCAAGTTTTAGTATGCTAAATGAAGTTCCAAATGTGTTTGAAATTTTTTGGCTTTGCATTTGGACACTTCATGTAGAAAATTTGAGTATGATAAATAAGGTTTCAAATGTGTTTGAAAATTTTTGGTTTTGCATTTGGAGACTTCAACTTAGCAAATTTGAGTATGCTAAATGAGGTTCCAAATATGTTGGAAAATTTTTGATTTTGAATTTGGAGACTTTACTTAGCAAATTTGAGTATGTTAAATGAAGTTCCAAATGTGTTTGAAATTTGGTTTTTGAAAATTGGAAACTTCATTTTAGCAAATGGGGTATGCTAGAATGAAGTTCCAAATGTGTTTTAAAATTTGAAAATGTGATTGTTAAGTTCTGATTTTTGAAAAGGAGTCTTCCATTCACAAATTTGGGGTATGTAAGAATGGAAGTCAATATTTTCTTTTTTTGAAATATGAAATTTTTGTTTTGTGTGTGATTATTGCTTTAGAAAGAGGGAATTCCAACTTAATCATATATGGAATATGTTTAAGTGGGATTTCCAAATGATTTTATTTTTATTTGGAAATGAAAGATTCATTCAATAAATTTGGGTATATTGAGTGGAGATGTTCATATGTGCTTTTGGAAATTTTAGTTTTGTATGAAAATGAAACTTCCATTCAATAAGTGTAGGTATATTGAATGGAGAGGTTCATGTGTGCTTTTTGAAAATTTTGATTTTGATTTTTTTTTTTTTGGAAAGATGGTTGTTTATTCTATTTTTGTAAATGAAATCTTCATCAAAGTGATTTGAGGGAAGATGTTCATTTGTGCTTTTGAAAAATTTTGATTTTGATTTTTAGAAAGATGATTATTTTACTTTTTGAAAATTAAATCTTCATCAAAATGATTTGAGGGAAGATGTTCATTTATGCTTTTAGAAAAGATTGGTATTTTTATTTTTGAAGATTCCTACATGTAATAATTACAATAATTGTTATATGAGGGTGTTTTAAGAAAATTTTGTGAAAAATTTTATTATGTGCATTTTTGAAAGAGTGCTTTTATGAAAAATTTATTTTGTCTTTATTATTTTAGAATGAACCTTTCTTCATCATAAAGATGATAAAGAGGAAGTCTTTAAATGTTTTCTTTTATTATATTTTTATTTTTATCCATTGGAGAACCCAACGGGGGTTTTAAGACCAACACAGGGTGAGATCCTAAAACCTAAAGATGTTGGCTAGCTTAACTTAAGAATGAAATAAGCTAAGTGTCAATGGAAAGAAAGATAGTCTAGGGTTCATACAAAAGTACAAACCCATTATCGATACTTAGAGACAACGATCATTCACCAAAGATGGAAAGAGGAACCATCCCCAGCGGAGTCGCTATAAAACTTTGTGGTGGAAATTTAACATTCCCAAATGTTCTCCTCATTATGTCATTCCTCCTTTCCTTTCTAAGGTGGAAAGAAGAAGATAAATGAGATGAGAAGATCACAGGGGAATATAAAATCTCCTTGGTAGGATGCCACGTAGATCCACAGATGTACTTATTAGGGTGATCGGATATAACATTAGGAGAGGTGTACTATCTCAAAAGATAGAAGTCACCACCATACAATGAACCTAATCACCTAAATAAGGACTCCTAAAGACATTGGGTCTTCAAGGTGTACCAGAGATTCTTCTCCTACTTTACATAGAAAAGTAAAGTAGAGTTTATTTTAAACCAGGTTCGTTAAGTTCCCTACAGGGGCAAGCCCCCATAGTTAATTACATCCTAAGAAATAGGGATTCCTTAGGAAAACTCTTGATTAAGGTAAATGATTGTTGTCTTTAAGGATTTCAATAGGGTAAAGCTATCAATCGATTAGCTTATTTTAAAAATCAAATGGGATTGATCAAAGAGAGATTTATTATCGAAGCCAAATAGACATAAGTAGGAGATGCTCACGATGCTAGGAAACATAGCGAGCATCTCAAACTATCCTATGATTGGGCTTTACATTTTTGAAATTGATTTAATTTATTTGAGTTGAATTTTTCATTAGAAATTTAGGGCTTATAATTTCATAACACAATATTATAGAAATGCCTAAGAGGTGAGGATTTATGCTTATGGCCCATGAAAGAAAGAAGCAACCTCAGAACCTAAATCTAGGGAGCTTTGGCGAGAACCGAAAGCACAACCTAAATCTAAGGCGAAAATGGGTATTTGGTTTACCTCCATAAGAGAGAACTAACCACCCAACTGCTTATACTTACAACCACTTGGGGGTGGCCGCCAACTAACTCCTCTTATAATTTTAAATTCATGTAGGCAAGCCATATGCTTTATGCAAGATAGCTCGATTGTTATTTATTTGGAAAGAGACTAAGTCCTTAAACTCATTCCCTAAAGAGACTAGATCATGTAAAAGGCATGCTTCAAATGACTTAAATCTAATGCAATTTAGATTTCATTTTTTTTCATTTTTGAACAATTATTTTGACTCAGGATAATAGGATTCATATGCCTAATGCATGAGAAATAAGGTTATTGGCCAAAACCAGCGAGAAGGGAGAAGGTGTGTTTCCACCATTGCTCTCACAAGTCAAGCTAAGTTTCTCTGGAAAAGGTGGAAGCCCTCTAATCAAGAGTGAAAAAAATATGCATTTGTGTGTGATGTTATAAAATAAGTACTCATCCAGCTAAGGGGTTGCTAATTCTTTTATCTTGATTTTTAACCTAAGCTTTATGTGAGGTTATGAGTTCTTTATTTATAGTTTTGAGTTGTTAGATTTGGTAGAAGATTTATTTTTCCCTAAGAGCCTAATCCACATCCAGGACATACATAAAGCAAGGAATAACTTAGGAAAAGTATGTCACTTAATGTACAAGCTAAATAAATCATCAATCAATTTATAAAGCTAAGCGCAAAAGAATAAGAGGTCATTGTCGTCAGGCACCATCGCACAAACCCAAAAAAAATAAATTGGGTAGCCGAGCTCTACCCATATACAACTTGGATTACAATCAAATTAAATATACTTAAGCAAGGAATTCATAGTTATGGGGGTCTTCAAGTTTCATTTCTTCATTCTTCTCTTCTTCTTTCCTCTTCTTTTCTTCTTTCTTCTTTGGTTCCTTCTTTTGGATGGTTGGAAGGTGGATACTCCAAAGGTTCCACATGGTGCATAAGATGAGATCTTATGCTCGATGTTCATCCTAATCCCCATAACAATCATTCTAAAATCCTAATTACAAAATTTACATGAAATGAAAAAGTAAATCTAGCTAACACCTGCAAAAACAAAGGTTAGCTAAACAAACCACCAAATCCCAAACATGTATATTGGACTTATCAGCCCACACATGGGTGACTAAGTCCACCTGGCCTATCGGATTATGGTTAGGGGTATAAGCATCTGCACGGCAAAAGTATTTAAATTTTTATTTATTACAGTGCTCCTTAAGCACAATCCCTTGTAAAAGATAATGGTTAGACTAAGATCATCCTACCATTCAGTATACGCACATACATCCTAACATCCAGTCTAAAACATATATAAAATCATAAAATGCACCGTCTAAGCTAGAAGTGGTGACTTAGCCTAATGTGTGTGCTTTGGAGATTTGTGTGGTATGCTTAGCTATGGCTTTAAGTTAGAATTTTCTAAGTGCGAAGAATGTTGAAATTAGAGGAGGGTTTCATTTAAGTTATTTAATTACTTTGGGTTGATTTCATTTCATGTTTTGATTAGGTTAAAGTGAATCCTACATTTAATTACTAAGTTATAAAGAGAGGGAAAGGGAAGAGAACTTCCCTTTCCTTCCCTAACCTACGTAATTTCTAAAGTGGATTCATATTTTAGTTTTGTTTAGTGAATGTTTTAATTAGGTGTTTTTAATTAATCTTAAGTTTATATGAACTCTAAACAAACTCATTCAAAAAGAAAGGAATTTTAATATTAAGTAAAATGAACCATATTCACAAAACATACATCACTTTATTTCTTTCCCAACATGTATAGCATGCATATGAATGAGTCCTAAGCATATCTATACATGCGAATGGGAATGTTTAACACACTTTATGATTCATGCTAAGTGATTCATTTAAGGAAATTTGAAAGTTTATGATGCATGATTTCCATTAAGTAGAAAATGGATTTCTTATCCAATTTTCACATGCACACATGAAAGTAAGAAAGGCATAAGTGAGTACAACACCATTGTTAACTTGAGGTGTAAGGTACAATAACTACTTAGAGCTACTTAAAGCCTCGTAACCTTGAGGTTGTCTAGACTAATATACCACTTTCTTTAAATACAAGCATGTGTACAAAACAAATGAATGGAAAAGAAAGAATGTAAAAATTTGTATTAGTTGATTCATTTTTTTATGCAATTTATAGGTGCAAGCATAGGTATCCTCCTTAAGTGATAGTATAAAAATGAATAGGATATAGAATTAGACAAGTGTTAGGTTTTTTTTCAAATGAACCACACACCTTGCCAAATCCTATTCAAAAATTATACTAAAAGAGAAGAGAAGGAGAACCTACACTAAGCACATCCTTAGATTTTACTCATATGTAAACTTATAATTAAAATATAAGTAACACACTTTCAGTTTTGATAATTAATTCATATATTTTGGAAATAATTTAAATTTAATAGTGATAATAGACACTCATATTTTTAACTTAGCCAACACATGCAATTTTGACATAAAAGAAACATTCTCATTTTAAATTTGATTTTTTGAAAAGCATGGATGAATGAAACCACATGACATACATATTTAGCATGTTGGAAAAGAATTAAAGCAATGAAATAATGTAAACACATTCACTTTAATTAAATCCTAAAGACAATCTTATGGAATAAGAAAGCTTAAAGTAAATCAAAGTTTATTTAATATGATTTTTGTTTGATCTTGAATTTGATTTAATTTTGAAATGTGAGTTGAGTTTTTTGTTCCTAACCCATTCCCATATGTGTTTGATGTCTTTGTTTAATTTTTAGATGATTAGATTCATTTTATACTTTGATTAGGTTAAGGTATGAATTAAACATGTTAATTAACCTTACCTACACCACCTAAGCATAGTTAACCAAATAATTATGAGCCAATGAGATGACATAAAACCTCACAAGGAATTTAAATTTTCAATGCACCTAAGAGGAAAATGGCCTAATTCAATTGGCTCATGATTAATGGTTAATTAAGCTAAGGGGTTTAACTTAAGTAATTTCAAAAATACTTCTCACACATATGAGTTGATTTTTGATTTCCTTAATTGAACTTAGGCTATTCAACACCTAAGAATCTACCCAAAGTAGATTAATTAAGTTCTGGAAAGTTTTAGAAATTTTAAGGAATTAATTAAGAGGGTAATTAATGAATTAGCCATTAATTAAAAGAGGATTAAGAAGGAAAAGGGGTTTTAGGGAGTAGCATAGGGGAAATGCCCCAAAATTATTTCTTAAACCTCCTATTCAGTGGATCAAACCTTAATCAACTTCAATAAGGAATTAAGACACTAATCAAAACCTTAATTATCCTTAATTATGTAAAGGGTAATTAGAAAATTAATTAGCTATTTTCTCAATTAAGCCACCAATAAATCCCAACAAAATTAGGGGAGATAGAAGTTGTCTCCTAAAATATACCCAAGAAGTTTAAGATTAATCATTGGATTAATTAGGGAGTAATTAGAAAATTAAAATTTCTTATAAAAGGCAAAATCAAATAAAGATACAATTTAAAATCCATTAAAACCAATTTTAGAATATTTTAGATTGAAGTATCTTTCAGTGGCAATTTACCTCATATTTTTTTGATTTTTGTTTAAAGAGATATGAATTTTTAAAGCTTAGAGGATCAATTAGAATTATTTAAAACCTAATTAAATCCCTTAATCCACAGCATGACACGCGGTGGCTAAGTAAGTAAGCTTTCCATGTGTCACCCAATGAGCGGCCACTTAAACATCACATCATGGCCCGCATGGCGGCGGCGGTACACGATTTTACATCCACCGTTCGATCAAGGATCTAATGGCCAGACATTAACCCATGATTTTAAAAGGATAAATAGGATTTAAAATGTGCGTTTAATCTTGACCGTCCATCCAAAATGCGCAGATGGATGGCCAAAGATTCACCCCTATGAAACTTTATGAACCATGGAGGTCGTCCATGTTCTAGAGCATTGGACGACCTCCATGGTAATCTTGCACACACCATCTTCAAGCAATGTAGATCACATCCAACAGTTGAAACTTCATGTCATTAACAATTCTTTCACTAAAGACCAACACACCTTAAGTCTAGTGATCGAAAAATGCCATACCTCATTAGAGGTGATCACCTCGATTCCCTTGGAGGAGCTTCGTCTTGTTGAGACTAAGCTGTTGTGAAAGAATTGGCTCCTGAGGTTGAGCAGATTGCCCTATGGACCAACCCCTCCTTAGCTCCTTGCAGTTTTGATAGAATTGGATCTCCTCTTACCTTTCAAACTTGAGAGAGAGCTTAGGCAAGCTCGACTTGGCCCTCTAGTGGAGTGTGCAAAGAGAATTGAAGTGATTTGGAGTGTGGAGAAAGTATGATAATCTATGGAGCTCCCTTATTTTCAAAGGATGAAAACCGAGAATGGTAATTTCCAAATCCCTTCTGAGAAGCTTAGGAACACTCAAGAATGCTTCCTATGACTCTCTAACATTCAATCGATAGTGAGCCTCTAAGAATTGAAGTGAATTAGGGGGAGTTTACCTCCCCCTATGGCAATCGGACGGTCGAAGCTCTCTTTTCCATTTTGATCCAATTACCAAGATTGAGAAGGTTATTTGAGCTGTTAGAAGTTTTCACATGGTCAGTTTGGGCTAGGTAGTGGGGTGGTAACCTCCCATGTGCTTCAAATTGAGTGGAGGTACGTTTTCCATATGGCCAATTTGAGCCATATGGTCGATTTTGGCCTTGGGTTAATTTGGGCTGACCCAAACCCATTGGGTTGGGTTCATCACTCTCCATAGGGTCTACTTGACCTATTAGGAAGGTATCAAGTTGATATGAAGAGGGCTTGACCAAATTCCCCATGGATTTGACCAAAATTTGATCTATGCCCTAGGACTAGAATGGCCATTTGACTGATTTTTGAATTTATATATATTGGGTATGTTGAGAAAATAGGTTTGGCCAAGTTTCATTGGATTTGGAGTTCATTTGATATGGCTCCACTCATGTTGACCCATTTAGGTTAGAATGGGCCAACTTGGGTCAAGTTGACCAATTGGTCAAATTGGGTCAAACCAAGGATTGGGTCAAGTTCATATGACCATTTGAAATGTTTTGGTGGCTTTGGTTTGATTCAATTTGGTTTAGGTTTGAATTTGGCTCATATGACTTTATTTAGGTCAAATGGGTCAAGTTGACAAATTTGACCCATTTAAACTATTTGAGCTAGGTCATGGGTAGGTTTAGGTTTGGTTAGTCATATGAAGTGGATTGGTATCTTTATTTCCAATCAATTTTGGTTAAGTTTAAATTTGGCTCAACATGACCCCTTTAGGTCAAGTTGGGTTCAAGGTCAATTGGGCTAGGTTGGGTTTAGTTGGCCAATTGAGGCTTTGGTCAAGTTCAACAAGTGATTTGGAATGAACTTTACCCATTGGTTTTAATCAATTTGGCTTTGATTAAATTTTGACACATTTTGACTTTTTAGGTCAAGTTGGGTCAACTTGGGTCAAGTGACCAATTGGGTTAGGCTCAAATGTTGACTTGGTCAAGTTCAAATATAGTTTATGAATGAACTTAGATCAATGGTTTCAATCAATTTGGCCTATGGGTATGTTAGTTCCATTTTGGCTAAGTGTTGGCTTGGTCAACCCTTAGGTTTGACTTGGTTTGATCCTATTTGATTGATTGATTATCCCATGATGATTTTTGATCATGATGAGAGGCAAAGATGGGCTTAGTTTAATCCAATTTGGTTAGGATTAGAATTTAGTTCATAAGGGGTACTTTAGGTCACTTTGGGTCAAGTGAGCCTAAGTGGGTCAAATGGCTTGGTCAAAGCTTGATTTGAGTTTGATTGAACTTGTATATGGACTTATGATTAAAATATAAATCCACTTGCAAGTGGTTTGAAGTCAAATGGTTTCGATTCATTTGACAATTTCATTTTCAAAGGAAGAACAAGAATGGATTTGGGGTTTGATTTTTTATTTGAGTTTTGATTAAGTGATTGAAGTTTGTATTTATATTTGGATTCTTGATTGTAGGGTTGATTGAATCATGAAGAAAAATCAAGAGTTTGGCTTGATTTGAAGTTGATTTGGCTAAGTTCAAGATTTTGACTTGAAAGGCTTAGGTTAGATTTTGAATGGATTTGAGTTTGATTTTTGGAATTAGTTTTGATTGTTTGAATTTATATTTCATTTATATATGTGAGTATAAATAGGAATATAAATGGGTTATGAGAAAATTTCAAGGATTTTCAATGATTTGATCATGATCTAGGCTACGTCCTTAAGACGAAAATTAAGGATTTAGGAAAGATTTTGGAGTTTTGGATTTGATTTTTTTAATTTAGATTTGATTGATATATATTTATATTTCATTTATATATGTGAATATAAATGAGAATATAAATGAGTTATGAAAAAATCCCATGAATTTGAATTGATTTGATCATGATTTAGGCTAAGTCTTTTAAAAGGAATTTTAAAGGACTTAGGAAATTTTGGAGTTTGGAGCTTGAATTTTGGATTTGGTTTGACTGATTTATTTATATTTCATTTATATATGTAAATATAAATGAGAATATAAATGAGTTATGAGAAAATCCCATGAATTTGAATTGATTTGAACATGATTTAGGCTAAGTCCTTAAGAGGGAAATTAAGGAATTAAGAAGGATTTTAAATTTGGAATTTAATTTTTTTGTAAATTTGATTTGATTGATTTGTATTTATATTTCATTCATATATGTGAATATAAATGAGAATAGAAATGAGTTATGAGAAAATCCCATGAATTTGAATAGATTTGATCATGATTTAGGCTTAAGTCCTTAAGGTGGGAATTAAAGACTTAGGAAATTTTTGGAGTTTGGAGTTTGAAATTTTGAATTTGGTTTCAATCTTGGATTTCAATCACATTGAGTTGATTTGAGTTTGGATAAAATCAAGTAAGATTTATTTGGAGTTTTGACTTGAAGGAAGAAAGGTGAGAAGTGGTTCAAGCTAAGCGTAGACAAATTTTCTTAACACCCATAAGGCATGACCTATTCATATGGCTAACCCTTCTAAGTCTTTAGGGCTAGGTTAAGTGTCCACCTAATCACTAGATGTGTCTTAAGACTAAGAAACTCCTAATGTCTAAGAGGAATCCTATGTATAAGATGGAGAGGTTGAGAGCTCATCCTAAAAATGAGGTCAATAAGGCCACTTTCATTTCTCAGGAGCATTGTGAATTTACTTTTCAAGTGGTGTCATATCATATTGGCTTATTATTAATTAGTTAATTAACTTAAGGTGATGTAGGTAAGGGATAATTAACTCATTTAATCCATATCTTAATCTAATCAAAACATAAAATCAACTTAAAAATTTTCATTAAACCAAATTAATTCACATGGGAATTGGGCTAAGATTAGAAAACCTCTTTCACATTCCTTAAATCAAATCAAACTCAAATTTAAAAATATCTTTAAAGAATATTGGTTCATTTTAAATAGCTTTATTTAATTTTATTGTTAATTGGGATGAATTAAATCACATGCTTACATTCCTTTATTTCTTTCCAATCATGCTAAATATTGTTTGCCATATAAAATCATGCATTCATTTCTTTTTTAATTAATTGAAATGTTTTCTTTATGTAAAATTGCATGTGTTGACTTAAATAAAATATGAGTGGCTATTATCACTATTAAAGCACAAAATATTTTCAAAACCTATAAATCAATTATTAAAAATGAAGTGATGTTAATTATAAACATCATTAAGCTTGCATTGATGATAATGTAAGATGTGTAATATGAGGATCTCTTTCCCTACTTTAATATGGATTCACATAAGATTTGTAAGTGTATAGTTTATGAGAAAATTTCTTGAATTTCAATTGATTTAGATTTGATTTAGGTTAAGTCCATGAGAGGGAATCAAAGGACTTAGGAAAGATTTTTTGATTTGGTATCCAATCATAGGCTTCAATCATTGCTTTCAATTATTTGGAATTGATTCATGATTTGAGAATATCCATTGAATTTGTTCAAGGTTTGAGTTAGAGTTGGAGTTGATATGAGTTTGGAGAAAATCAATCAAGTTGGAATTGATTTGAGTTTGCAGTTTTGACTTGGAAGAAGGAAGTGAGGAATTTGGTTCAAACTATAGGGTAGGAAAATTTTCTAACACCCCTAAGGCATAACCTATTCCTATGGCTAACTCTTCTAAGTCTCTAGGGCTTAGTTGAGTGTTCACCTAATTACTAGAGGCGTATTAAGACTAAGGAACTCTTAAAGTCTAAGAAAAGTCTTATGTCTAAGATGGAGGGGTTGAGAGCTCATCCTAAAAATGAGGTCAACAATAACACTTGCTTAAATATATTCATATACATTTCCATGTTAAGACTAAGGAAGAATTTCATATTACACATGTAAATCATACAACCAAATCAAACATAGTTTCTTACATGATTCTCTATTCATATATTTCTTTTCATACATCTACATGTATCTAAGAAAAGTGGTATATTAGTCTGGACATCTCGGGGCTACGAGGCTTTAAGTAACCCTAAGTAGGTCTTATACCTTACGCCCCAAATATAGAAAATAATAGCGTCATACTCACTAAAACTCTTATACACATGCATGTGTGATGTGGCTAATGAATAAAGAATCATAATAAAATATCACATTTTGCATGGATTTTCTATCCTTATGGTCATTCATACATCTACATGTATCTAAGAAAAGTGGTATATTAGTCTGGACATCCCCGAGGCTTTAAGTAGCCCTAAGTAGATCTTGTACCTTATGCCCCTAGTGTAGAAAATAATGGCGTCATACTCACTTAAAACTTTTATACATGCAAATGTGTGTTTAGGTAATGGATGAAAAATCTCTCTTTTCTACATAACAAAAATATGCATTCATAATTCAATCAAAAAGGAAATATTTAAAATCCAAATACATTTCTTTGCATTCATCATCAAAGTGTGCTAAGATTTACATTCCATGTATAGGTATGCTTAGGATTTATTCATATGCATGATATACATGGTGGAAAGAAATAAATGGATGTGTGTTATGTGATAGTAATCCATTTCAATTAATCTTAAGATGTCTTTCTTGTTGAATAGGGCTATTTAGAGTGAATTTAAACTTAGAGCTAATTAAAACACATAATAAATCATTCATTAAAGATAATCCATTGATTCATTTACCTTAGAAATAACTTAAAGTAGGGATAAAAGAGAGATCCCATCTGTTTCTTCTCTTTATAACACTTAGTCGCTAAGTGTAGGTCATATGAAACAAAAGAAAACACTAAATAAAATCTTCAAATAAATTAAACTACTTAAAGAGAAATCAACCCTTTGTAAATCAAATTTCTCACATTTAGCAAATCATAACTCTAAAGCTTAGTTAGGAAATACCACTAATTTTAACACATGCACATTAGATTAAGTCACTATTTTAGCTTTATGTTAGGGCGTGTCCGGTTTGATGAATGTTTAATTTTGTGATGTATTATTTTAGTTAGGGTGTATGTGTAGTCTAGATGTTAGGTCGATATTAGCCTAATCATGCTTTCTGCAGAGGGTTGTGCTTAAGGGGCTATGGTGAATTTTTATTTTCATCTATCTTGAGTAAATGAAAACAAAATATGCTAGTTGGACACCACATATATCCATAGATGTACTTATTAGGGTGATCAGGTATGACATTGAGGAATGATGTACTATCTCGAGAGATAGAAGTCACCATCAAACAATGGACCTAATCACCTAAATTGGACTCCTAAGGACAATGGGTCTTCAAATATACAAGAGATTCTTCCCCTACTTTACATGGAAATGGAAAGTAGTGTTTATTTTAAACCGAGTTCATTAAGTTCCATATGGATGCAAGCCCCTATAGTTATTTATATCTTAAAGAATGAGATTCCTTATGAATACTCTCAATTAAGGTAAATAATCATTGTCTCCAAAGATTTCAAAGATATGACTATCAACAAATTGATTATTTTTTGGAAGATCAAGTGGGATTGATCAAAAGGATAGAGTTATTATCGAAACCAAAAAGGAGTTGAGTAGGGGATGCTTATGATATTAGAAAGCCTAGTAAGCATCCAAAACTATCCTATAGTTTAGCTTTATATTTTTGAAATTTAAAGAGGATTATATATTTGAGTTGAATTTTTATTAGAAATTTAGGGCTTACAATGTCATAATACAAGGTCACGGAAATGCCTAAGAGGAGAGGATTTCTGTTTGTAACTCGCAAAGACAAACAACAACCTCAAATCCTAAATCTAGAGAGCTTTGGTGAGGGCCAAAGCATGACCAAAATCTAAGGGAAAATGGGTATATAGTTTATCTCCACAAGAGTGGATAAATCACTCGACTGTTGGACTTACAACCACTTAGGGGTGGCTGCTAACTAACTCCTCCTACAATTTTAAATACATGTAGGAAAGTCATATGCTTTGCAAGATAGCTGGGCTATTATTTATTTAAAAAGGAGGCTAAGTCCTTAAACACACTCCCTAAGAGACTAGATCATGTAGGGCCAAAACCAGCATGAAGGAGGTGTGTTTCCACCATGGCTCTCAAAGGTCAAGCCATTTTCTCTGGCAAAGGTGGAAGCCCTTCATAAGCAAGAGTGAAGCAAGATGTTTTTTATGCATGATGTGAGAGATACAACATCCAGCTAAGGGGTTGCTAAACCTTTATTATCTTCATTTATGTCCTAGGCTTTAGGTCAGGTTATGAGTTATTAATTTTTAACTTTGAGTTGATTCATTAGATAGAAAATTTATTTTTCCCTAGGAGCCTAATCGCATCCAGGAAATTCATCAATCAATGAAAAAACTAGGAAAATCATGCTACCTTAACATACAAGCTAAACAAACATCAAACAATTTTATAAAATTAGTGCAAAAGAATAAGAGGTTGATGTGGTCTCCCGCCAAAAAAAAAATGTGGGTAGCCAAGCTCTACCCTTATACAACCCGGATTACAAAAGAATAATTATAATTAAAATGAATTCATGTTATGGTGGTCTTTATTCTTCATTCCTCTTTCTTCATTTCTTCATTTCTTTCTTTCTTTTCTTTCACTTCTTTTCTTCTTTTGGTTGGTTGGGATGTGGTTTGCTCCAAGGCTTCACATGGTGCATAAGACTTGGTCTTATGACCAATGTTCATCCTAATCCCCCATAACATTCATTCCAAATCTTAATTGCAAAATTACATGAAAGAGGGAAAGATAAATCTAATTAAACCTATAAAATAGAGATTAGCTAAACATACCACACAACCTAAGCATGTATATGAATAAGTTAGACTTAGCACCCCACACATGGCTAACCAAGTCCACCTGTCCTAGTTTGGATTATGCTCAGGGGTATAAGCAACCTGCATAATAAAAGTATTTATATTTTTATTACAGCCCCCCTTAAGCACAATCCCCTTCAGAAGATAATGATTAGACTAAGATCATCCTATCATCCAGTCTACATATACACCCTAACATCCAGTCTAAAATATTACATCACAAAATAAGATCAAGCATCAAACCATACACTTTCCTAACATAAAGTTATAAATGGTGACTTAGCCTAATGTGTGTGCCATTTAAAGCTAGAAATGGTCATTTGGCCTTGATTTTGCTTTAGCAGATTTGAGATGTTTCAAAAATAGGTTCGACCAAATTTCAAGGAATTTAGAGTTGATTTGATATGATTTGGCTCAAGTTGAACCATTTAGGTCAAAATGGGTCAACTTGGGTCAAGTTGACCAATTGGTCAAATTGGGTCAAACCAAGGGTTGGGTTAAGTTCATATGACCATTTGGAGCCTATCGGTATCATTGGTTTGGTTTAATTTGATTTATATTTGGTTTTGGTTCATTTGAGTTCACTTAGGTCAAATGGGTCAAGTTGACCAATTTGACCCATTTGACCCAACTGGGTTAGGTCATGGGTTGGTTTAGGCTTGGTTGATCATATGAAATGTATTACAAGCTTTGGTTTCAATAAATTTTGGTTTGGTTTGATTTCAAGTTGGTTTGACCTTTTAGGTCAAGTTGGGTTCATGGTCAATTGGGCTAGGTTGGGTCTACTTGGCCAATAGAAGCTTTGGTCAAGTTCAACAAGTGATTTAGAATGAATTTCACCCATTGATTGCAATTAATTAGGCTTAGATCAATATTTGACCCATTTTAACTTTTTAGGTCAACTTGGGTCAACTTAAGTCAAGTGGCCAATTTGGCTTAGTTAGGCTCAATTGTTGGCTTGATCATGTTCAATCATTGATTATCAATTAGTTTAGGTTAATGGTTTCAATCAATTTGGCCTATGGTAGATTGGCTAGTTTGAGTTTCATTTAGGCTAAGTGTTGACTTAGTTTGACTTGGTTTGACCCAATTTGAGTGATTAATCATCCTTGGATGATTATTGCTCACAATGTGAGGCTTAGATGGGCTTAGTTCAATCCAATTTTGGTAGGATTAGAATTTGGCTCAAAAAGGTGCTTTAGGTCACTTTGGGTCAAGTGAGTCTAAGTGGTTCAATTAGCTTGATCAAGGCTTGAGAAAAGTTTGGTTGAACTCACATATGGACTTATGATTGAAATATAAATCCAATTGTAAGTGATTTGGAGTCAAATGCGTTTTGATTCATTTGACAATTTCAAGTCAAAAGAGTGAACATGGGCTTGACTTGGGTTACTTTGATTTTGATTTGGTGATTGCAGTTTATGTTTATATTTGGGCTTATGATTAAAAGATTGATTGTTTGGAGAGGAAATCCAAATGTTTGAATTGATTTGAGGATCATTTGGTTAAGTTCAAAAATTTGAGTTGAAAGGGAATAGGTTGGATTTAGGTTATATTTGGGCTTGAGTTTTGAATTTAGTTTTGGTCATTTGAATTTATATTTCATTTATATTTATGAATATAAATGAGAATATAAATGGGTTATGAGAAAATCTTTTGAGTTTGGAGTGATTTGAATTTGATTTGAGCTAAGTCCATAAGATGAAATCAAGATGGCTTATGAAAGATTTTGGATTTAGAATTGATCATGGATTTGAAATTGATTCATGATTTAGATTTTGGAATTGATTTGAATTTTAGAAAATCAATTAGGTTGGAATAGATTTAAGGTTTGATTTGAATTTGAAGTTTTAGTTGAAAGAAGGAAGTAAGGATTTGGTTCAAGCTAGAGGGTAGGCAAGTTTTCCAAATACCCTAGGCATGACCTATTCCTATGGTTAACTCTTTTAAGTCTCTATGGTTAGGTTAAGCATTCACCTAATCGCTAGAAGTGTCTTAAGACTAATGAACTCATAATATCTAGAAGAGTCATATGTATAAAATGGGAAAGTTGAGAGCTCACTCCAAAAGTGAGGTCAACAAAGGGCGCCCAATAGGTGTGGTGTGATTGACAAGGCATACCGCACGTATTGGTGTTGACCGAGATGATCAACAATGTTCAAATGATCATAAGCACTAATAGAAATGATCTACTCCAAAACTCAAGTGTAGAAGGAATCAAAAGCTTAGTGCAATATTACTCTACTCATGTCAACAACATAAGAGAGTGAAAGAGGAATCCACCAGGGATTAAGTATGTGAACCTTCCACTAGGGAAGCAGGTTCAAGTCATCCACTGGGGATGAGAGCTTTGATTTGATTTGCATCTCAGTGGGGACAAAATTGGTTTGATTTGTTAATTTATGATTTGTTGCTCCACTAGGGATGAAAATGTGAACTCTCCATTAGGGGAGCAAGTTCAAGTCATCCACTCGGGATAAGAGGTTGTGAAATCTGCTAGGGGATTAGAATTCGGGATCCACTAGGGATGATAATATGAACTCTCCACAAGGGGAGCAAGTTCAAGTTGGATTGATTTGGTTCCACTGGGTGAACTAGAATGATTTGCATCTCACTGAGGAGAAGCAGATTGATTTGATTTATTTAATTTGGTTTGACTCCACTATGGAGGTTAATTGGATTTATTTTGTTTTTTTAAATTGACTCCACTGGGGAGGAGGGTTGAATTTATTTTAGATTTTAAATTTTTAAATTTTGAGTTGGACCCTATCAGTTTGCGATGGATCACACTGAGTAGGGGGCCATGTTGGCCTTAATTTACTTCAGAATTACAAATCTAAAGGGGTAGTCTACCAACCACATAGTAGGACTATCCAACCAAAGGGGTGCCTTTCGATTTACAATAATTAATTCAAGGAAGAAAGCACGGTGACTCACATCTTCCACTACAAAAGACCACTGGGCTAACACGTTAGCAAAGTAACATGTTAACTTGACCTAGGGCTGACTATTAAGTGAATGCCATTGGGGGACTTAAATCAGCTCAAAGATAGTCAAAGTTAAATTTATTCTTAATTATATTTGATGGATCCCTGCGATGGACTGCACTGAGTATGGGCCATGTCAGTCTTGACCTAGCTTAGATTTACCAATCCAAAGGGAGTAGTTTCCGACCGAGGGGAAAATTATCCAACCAAAGGGTTGCCTTTATTTATCAGAATAAAGCAGGGACTCATATATTTCCTGAATAGAAGACCATTGGGGAAGCATATTAGCAAGGTAATATGTTAACCTGACCTAGGGCTGCCCGTCGATTTGCGACAGTCATGCTAGAAAGAGTGCATAGTAGACTTATATCTTCCAAAGCAAAATGACTGCTGGGGTAACCTATTTGTGATAAAATAGATTGAACCCAACCTAAGGGTGACTACAAAGAGAGTGCCAACCCAAGGACTTATCTCTACTCAAGAGTAGTCAGGCAATTCTTATATGGGGTTCTGTTGACATTGTCCTAAAGATAGGATGTCTGCTTGGGAAAGCGTCCGGGTCTTCTTCTAATCCACAAGAGAATAATTTGTTTATTTATCATGGACCCTATTGGTTTGTGAGGGATCATATAGAGAAGGAGCATAGACCTATCTCAGATTTACTAAACTAAAGGAGAATATGTGCATCTGCTGGACAAATTCTCCAACCACAGGGGTGACTATTAGGAAAAGGGGATTGTCCAATCCAAGATTAACCCAGGTATTGTCTAAATGACATCACAAAGGATGTAATCTAAATAAAGTATCTGCGGGGGAGGGGTTTCTAAGGGCTTTATCCAAAACCCTGGAGAAGATAATATCTATAGGTATTCAGTGGCCAACTCAAACAGAAAGTGTGGGGACTCACATATGCCAAGAGTGGTGTATCCACTGGGTGAGTTGCTAACATCAACCAACCTAAAGTGTCCATCAGTTTACAATAATCAGCTTAAGAAGAAAGCATCGGGGACTCACATCCTCCTACAACGGCACTGATTGTCAGGACAGTCTATCTTCGGCTCGACAGGTGCTACCTAACTTAGGCCGACTACTAAGTGAATCCCATTGGGGGACTTAACTCAGCTCAAAAGTAGTCAAGAGGAAAAGGATCCATTGGGGGACTTACCCTAAACCTCAAATATACTCAACCTAGTTAGTGCATGATGGCTAGTTCAAGAAGAAAGCATGCAGACTAACATCTTCTTAAACAAAGTCGACATGAGGTAGCTTACTAGTTGCGCAATGAGGTCTACCAAACTAAAAAGGTGCTTATCGATTTATAATGGTCAAATCAGGAAGAAAGCGTAGGACTCATATCCGTTAGACAAGTGACAACTAAGGTGACAGACTAGCAAGGTAGCTTGTCAGCCCGACCTAGAGCAGCTAATGAGTGAGTGTCGCAGGGGGCTTGCTCCCACATCAAAATAGCCTGAAGCAAAAAAATTTTGTTTGTGTTTGTTTTGAAGGGAATAGGATGCCTCTCGAGTTCTCTTTCACATATCCTAAAACAAGCTGGGGAATTTATGAAATGGTGCCACGAATGGCATTTGCAATCCTACTAAGAAAAGATGTCGCTTGGGTTCTCTTACACCTAACTTAGTCGTGCTAGTCGAAATTGGATGCCTCTTGAATTCTCTCACACCTATTCTAGTAGTGCCAAGGAATTGTGATCAATTATGTTTGTGTTGTGAAAGAGGGGTAGGATGCCTCTTAGGTTCTCCTACACCTACCCTAAACATGTTATGGTGGATTCGCAAATAAGCAAACAATGCTTCAAATAAAGAGAATATTTTGATGAATTGTAATAGAATTTTTGATGACAATTATTTTCAAACATGATTTTATGGGTAGTATTTCTTCAAATTGAGCCCATTAATTGGAAGCATTGGGTGTTCCCCTTTACAATCAATAAGCTGATAAGATTTTCCTTGATAGGCCTTTTCTATGATAAAAGGAAATTCTCAAGTGGGTTCAAACTTATCTCCCATCTTTCGATGGGCAATAATTGGTCTCCTTAGAACTAGAACAAATTCTCATACTTAAAAAAGCTTTAGGGTAGACCACCTTATTGTGAGCTTGAATCATCTTGTCTTTGTATAACTCGAGATTCTAGCACGCCTGTAGGAATCTCTCCTCCAAACCTTCGAATCTTCTAATTTTGCATTACTCTAGTGATTTGATTTGCTCATTGCTATCCTTAGTGATGGGAGTTGAACTTCTAATAGTAAAATGGCTCATACACTAAGGAGAATGGGGTAGAGTTAGAGTTATGTATGTGATGTGGTAATGCCCAAAAGCTTCAAATAGTTTCATGCCACTCATTTGTTGTCATCAAGTGTTTTCTTTAGTATCTGGATGAGAGTTTTGTTGAATGCTTCTGCTAGGCCATTTACCCTGGGATAGTAAATGGTGGAGTATCTCCAATCTATATAGTGTCTTCTAGCGAAGTTGTTAATCTTGGTGCTCTTGAATGTAGTACTATTATTGGATATAATTCATCGAGGCACCCCAAACCTATATACGATATGGTTCCTAAAAAACTGGAGCACATGCTGAGCTGTGACCTCTCTAAGTGGGATTGCCTCCGTCCACTTGGAAAAGTAGTCGGTGGTAGCTAAGATGAATTAATGACCCTTGGAAGTAGGAGGATCGATCGGACCAATAATGTTAGTACCCCAACACTCAAATGGCCATGAGGCCAATATAAGATGTAGAATGTTGGGTGGTTGATGTAGGACCACACCGTGTACCTGACATTGATGGCATCTTCTAGCCATGTTCATGCAGTTTATGATCATCAAAGGCCAGTAGTATCCTAGTTTCTTGATCATTTCTTTCATCTTCGGACTGGATTGATACGCTCTGCATAGACACAATGTACCGATCGATCCTATCGTGTTTGTCTAAATAGCATAACAACATTTGATTGAAAGATCGTTGGTACAAGGTTCCATCCACAAGAGCATAGGAGAGAGCTCTCTACTTCATCTATTGAGCTTGTGACTTCTCTTGAGATAGTTTGTCTCTAGTCAGTAATTTATGAATGGTTGCCTCTAATCTAGTTCCTCTACCTTTTCGGCAACGGTAACCTCCCCTTCAAGAGAAAGGCTCTTGATGAGTTCAGCATCAATAATGGATAGTACTTGTGGGACCCTTATTGGAATGGACTCATCTTAGGACAAATTCCTTAGTGAGTTTTGCCAAAGCATTTTTCTCTGTTCTCACCTCAAGGGATCTTGTAGATGGTGACCTCGATTTGGGGGACTTCATGGGGTACTCATGGTAGTGATAAATCTTAGGTTTTAAAACCTTATGATAATCGGTTGATAATCAGTTGAGAATCCACATAGATATTGATGCTTTTGACACACACTATGATAGCTAACTCTATATCGGTAATCAAAGCCTCATACTCAGCTTCGTTGATGGTGCAGGGATTGCAAAGATAGTATGAGAATCTCATCACATCGTGGTCTGAAGTTAAGAGAACTATTCCTACCCCTGCTTTTCCTGGAAGAGTATATCATGGTTCTTCTTCTTTATAAAAGGAAATCATCCATCAAAATACATCTCCTAGTGGAAATTTCCAACCTCCTCTAAGTTCATAATTTGTTCATCGGGGAGATCATCACTATGCGGGGAATCAGCAGGAAGTAGGTGTGCTGCTAAGAAATCCACTAGTGCTTGTCCTTTCACCGCACTGAGGGGTATGAATGTAATATCAAACTGTGAGAGAATCATGGACCAATGTGCCAACCATCCATATAACGTCGGTCATGTCATGAGATACTGCAGTGGATTGATTCTTGAAATCAAGTTCACCTTATGAGAAAGCATATAGTGTCGTAGCTTTTGGGATGCAAAGATTAAAGCTAAGCAACGTTTCTCAATAGGTGGGTAGTTTGCTTCTGCAGGGATCAAATGATGGTTGAGAAAGAATAGAGCATCTCTCCTTCCCTTCATTATTGGCTTGGGCCAACGAAGCACCTAGGGATTCATCTAATGCAGTAATGTAGAGGATCAGTGGCCTACCCGGGATAGGGGCAGCTAAAACTGGTGGCTTCACCAAATACTGCTTGATCTCTTTAAAAGCATGGAAAATGGCTTGCATCTTTTCGATAGATTGGAGATAATGTGTCCTAGATATGCAAACTGTCCTTGGAAAGATTTGAGTTGAGTTAGACTTTTAGGGGGTGTCATTTCTAAGATAGCCTTAATCTTTTTTGGGTCTATTTCTATTCCCCGATTTCGGACAACAAACCCATGGAACTTCCCTGAAGCTACTCTGAATGCACACTTCATGGTGGTTCATTTTAAGGTTAAATTATCTTAATCATTCGAAAACTACTCTCAAGTCAAAGAGATTATCTTCCTTTTGTTTGCTTTTGACTACTAGATCATCAATATAGCATTCAACTTGATGAGGAATGAGCATGTTGAAGATCTGAGTCATGGCCCATTGATATGTAGCACCAGAATTTTTAAGGCCGAAAGGCATGACCTTATAACAATAGATTTTGATCAGGGTTGGAAAAGCAGTGTTTCTTTCATCCTCATAGGCCATCTTGATTTGGTTGTAGCCAGATGACTCATCCATGAAAGAGAATACTACATGAGATGAGGTGATGTCCACCATTAATTCTGGTATAGAAAGTGAAAATTCATCCTTTGGTCATGCCTTATTTAAGTGCCTGAAATTGATGCATATGTGAATCTGACCATTCTTTTTTTTTTAACTAGCATGACACCGGCTAACTAGATAGTGTATTTTTTCTTTCCAAATGAAACCAGCATCAATCAATTTCTTGACTTCAAAAATGACCTATTGTTCGATTTCTAATCGCATGTCTCTAGGAGCTTGCTTGATAGGGTTAGCATTATGTTCTATTGCTACTTTGTGGACTACTACGTTGAGATAATCTGAGCATCTCTTCATAACTCCATGCAAAGCAGCCCTTAAACTCAGTTAATAGCCTAACTAAGTCATTGATTTCTTCTTCTTCGTGAACGATGTATGTCGGATGTGGATCTTCTTCCATCCTGAGGTTGATTTCTTTGAGCTTATCAATAGTTGAATGGATTTTTCCTTCAAAATATTGAGGTGCATCTTTGATTTGGAGATCATTTGGATCATCTAAAGTTTCTAAACACACTTTCTCATAAGAGTTAGTGTGATTTGAGAAGAACCTATCAGACTCCAGATGATTGGTGACAACTAAGCAATAATCATCATCATTGAGTGGACCCACTATATCGAATCCTAGTCCTGATCTTGATTGTACATCCCTACCTTTGCTGTTGCACAGCTTCCTGAAATACTCTGACCTGTGCTTGGATCATGTATAAAGAATTAAACCTTTCTTTTTCAAGATTATGAACATAAGGCGAGTACCAATCAAAAGGTAATTTTAATAAATTTTTATATGAATTATCCTCAAGTTCTACATCAGCTTCTGGACTTGAAGATGATGATCTCAATAGAAAGCTCTTCGGCTTGACATTTATGGAAGACTTAGTGTCCTTAACTACTAAACCTTTAACTTTTTGAGAAAAAGCGACGTTAGAGCTAAAGTTTCCTATTACTGCCTTATAGTTTTACATGAACCTAATTTAAATACATTCGTGCTTTGCTTGGAGGCCTAGTCTTCATCACTATCTGGCTTGAGTGTCACCTCTAATGGAACTTACTGAGAGGGGTTGGCTGGTATGCTAATCACATTAGACTCATCCTCCGATCTGGATTCCAAGTTTATGTGAATATCAGGGGTACTCCTGTGAACTAGAACATAATTCATGTTGGCTGGCGGCCAACCAGAGGGTCTTTCGCTTCTAGAATTCCCTATATGTTTGCCTCTATCTTTGCCTAGTGGAGGTCGTGTCATCCTATCCATATGTTCGGTGGAACGAACTGTGGGTGGAATGTAATATGCGCCTCTACTTCTCCTTTGGTGTCCTTTTCTCATTCACTAGTATTTTCCTTTTTCTTTTCTTTTTCTTTTTCTTTCTCTTATTCTTTTTCTTTTTCTTTTGATTCTTTTTCTTTTTCATTTGTATTTAAATTTTGATGAAGTTCATGAGAAAAGTCATTTTGATTTTGAGGAAGATAATAGGTCACATCTTCATATATCTTGACCTATCTAACTGAAAATAGTTTTTCATCTCCTTTGACACAATATTCAATTCCATCTCTTTTGAACTTGATGCACTGATGAAGGGAGGATGGAATCATCTTATTCTGGTGTATCCAAGGCCTACCGAGCAAAGCAGTGAATAAAGTATTCGAATCAATTATACAGAACTTGGCTTCAGTCTTCTAATTTCCTATTTTCAAAGGTAACACTATGGAGCCTAAAGCCCTCTCACCCTGTTCATTGAATCCTCTCAACATCATCTGATCTCCTTAAAGTGCAGAGATGTCAAACTTCAAATAGGCAAGGGTCTTTAGACTCATAATGTTCATCGTTGCACCTGGATCAACTAAAACCCTATAAAGTCTGAATCTGCCCATATCCATTGTGATGTAGAGGGGACGATTGTGCTCAATGCTCCCAGAAGAAGGTCTTCATCTATGAATGTGACTCCCTGGGCTTCTCTTGAATAATGTGCCTCCTCTCCAACAGCGGTCGGCTGAGCTAAGCATATCACTGGATCAAGAAGATCCTTGATTAATGATTCCCTCATCTATTTGGATAAGATAAGGGCATCATATATGCTTAGTTTAGCTGGAAACTTTCTTAGGTGAGTGAGAACATTGTAATCAACTCTGAGCTGATCCTCCACAAAAATATCTATGGGTGGAGCATCCTATGGAGGGGCTTCTTGCTCGCTAGTACCAATGACTTGTTTCCCCTTATCTTGAGGTGCTGCCCTAGGAGGTAGAACATTGCAACTATGAAGGTTAACTTCGGTGATTTCTTGTGGTAGTTTATTGGAAGATTTTACCTGCTCATTAGGCTCTCCTACAGCTTCATCTATAGGACCCTTGAAATCTGATGATTTTAAGTCTATCTCAAGAAGTGAACCCATATTATTCAGAGAAGGTAAGTCCATCTCTGAATTAAAAAGAGGAAGTTAGAGTTATTATAATTATTATTTAGACTTGAAGAGCTTTCTATAAGAGTAGAATTAGACAATCCATGAGAAGTGACACAAATGTAATTCAAACTAGCTTTATTCCTCAATTTCTTGGATTTTAGAGGTACATAGAAATCTAGTGAAGTAAGTGGGGTGAGGGATTTGATGCCCTCATCCACTAGTACAAGATGTCTACTAGAAGAAGAGCTAGCTAAAGTAGAAGTGTCGGCATAAGTAGTAGCTGCAATGGTGGAATGGAGGCTGGGTCAATGGTTGCACTACTTGGCTATCCCAGTGTATGGCTAAGCACGCTACTTGAGCTCCCACTTTCCCCAAGTTATCTTTGGCAACTTGCAAACCTTCCTTGATGTTGGAGGTTCGAGTTACCTCAGGCACTTTCAAGGAAAGTTTCTTGATTTTTGAAATAATCTTTAAGAGGTTGGGATAAGGAGATATCCCAACCTTCTTTGATTTTGAGAGGATCGTAGGTATCCCCAAGGATTACCCTAACATAACTGGATAGTTGTTCCACTAAGTATTCCTTTAGGATAACTATGGCACCTGACTTGTAGCTATGCTCAAGTTAGTCCTTGAATGTAAAATAATCCTCCAAACCATGGCTAAGCATGCGGTGGTAGGGGAAAAAGTTAGGATCATTGATCCTGCCCACTTCCTCTGGCTTTCTAGGCTCCGGTTGCTTAAAATCAAGTTTCTTTAAGAGGTTCTTAAAGATTTTTCTAACTACCTCCATCTTAAATGTATAAGATTTATTTAGTTTATCCAAAAGAGTAGGTGGATGGTAGCTACCAGGGGGTGGGTATGTGTACCGCTGCTGTGAGTATGGCGAAGGAGGTGGTGAAAGTGGAGGCTGTTGTGGCTATGGGATAGGTGGGAGGCAGTGATAGCTCTAGAGCTGGAGGTCTATCACATTGCTCTCTAGCTGATTTCTTCCCATTGTCCAATGCTGCAACTGCCCCTGGCTTCTTTTCATAAATTTTTTATAGCTTTAGCTTTGTTGATTGATCTTGAAAAGGTAATTGTTTAGCCTCTCCATGTTGACTAGCCACCTTGTTGATTAGCTTCTCAAATGTCTTGATGGTAAAACCTTTGAATGAGAGGGTCATGAATACTCTTTAGTAGAATTTCAATAACATGATGTTCAGACAGTTGTGGTTCACATTTCAAACTCAAATTATGCCATCTGAGAATATAGTCAATGAGGGACTCACTGAGTGTTATTGTGCTACAATGAGATTGCCCACATTTACCCTTTGCTGAGCTCCAACAAACCTCTTAATAAAGAGTTTATTCAACTCAACAAAAATCTTCACTAAATTATTGGGAAGTTCAGCATACCAATCAAAGGCTATACCTGCTAAACTGTTGACAAAAAGATAAAATAATAATGCATCGTTGCCACCAGTATTGCAACAGCTGGCCCTGAAGTGCGCTATGTGCTGGCGTGGGTTCTTGCTGCCATCAAAGCTCTTGAAAGAAGGAGGCACAAAATCCTTAACATACTGGATAGCATTGAATTCCTCTGGGTTGGGTTTACTCTTTGAATCGATGATCCTCCTTGGGCTTGCGCCAATGCTTTGCATGACCATGAGTTTAATATCCTTTTCTTGCATGAAAGTATTGTCCACTACCTTATTATACAAGCTAGTGCTACCCTTCTCTACTAGAGGTGAAGTGGCTTGATCCAAGACATGCAACAACTCAAGTTGACCGGTCTCTGCAATAGTAAGATGTGCTGCTGAGGCTTAGTTCTGAAGTGCCAAAATTGCTGCTAGCAAATCTTCAAGCCTATTTCCCATCTTGTTAATTTGTTCATCCTTATGTTTGAGTTTGTTGAAGGAGGTGTTGGGTCGAATAGGCTGTATCATCCTATTTGGCCACAACACCTTCCAAACTCTGCTGATCCTGAAGGAGGGAACCCCTAGTGTCAACCATATGCACCTCTGTTGAATCTTCTAGCAAGTCATCTTCATTGGGACCAAAGCTAACTTTCTCTTTCTCTAGGTCACACTAGTCATACCCTAGGATTTCCTTCTTCTCAATGAGATATTGTGCTACAATATCATCTAAGGAGCGATCCAATTGTGTTGGTACAAATGATCACTACTGACCGGTGGTAGGATCATGTTCATGGATAAAAATATATCTAACCTCCCCTATTACTGGAACACTTATCTGGTGAGGGCTATGCTCACTGGAGGATACATGCTCATGGCTATCATCTGTCATGGGCGGAGTACTACTTCTAGGAGGATCTATTACAATGGGGGAAACTGAACTGTCTCCTTCTCCCTCAGCTACTGCTATCTCCATGATATGCTGAGGTGAGGGTGATAATGGCATGACTATGATGCTTCGAGGTCACCACTCCCTCTTTCCCATAACTGAGGTGGGAGGTCGAGCAGTAAAGCTTGGCCTTGCCTCAGTCGGTGATGTAGATGAAATGGGATCTCTTTGCCATAGTCGGATCATCAGTGGGGCTTCCTTTTGCCCTGGATGCTGTCTTCATGGCTTTTGATGGAACTATGCAAGATGAAACTTGCACTAAAGATGGTGGGCGTGGAGTAGAGTGGTGTGGTGGAGATACCACAGACTCTCTCTGAGTGGGAGCTCTCCTCCTTTGGTGGGTAGTACCCGTCAACATAATGTTGCCTGTATGACCGGCATGGGTAGCACACCGATCGAGAAAATCCATGAGGGTGGAGGTAGCTGACTGTCTGGCATACCTTCACCTCTCCCTGCTAGTCACAAGCACTAATACATGGGCATCCCTAGCCCTCTCTTGTCGGATATGCTCACCCATTCTACGAGGGATAACCGATCGTAAATCAAATTGGGCACCGGACTCTGATCATTCATAAACCCTACCAACTCAGCACAGAACTGTCCTAAGGCTGGCATACGACCTCCTCCTATCTCTGGTAGGAGCCTTATACTAAACTGCAGGTGGAGGTCTCACTATAAACCTAACATCTTCCTCTCCATCAGATCTAAAGAGAGGGTGGAACTTGTTCTATGTAATCAGAGGAGAAACTATCCTGGGTAATTCCTCTACCAAAACTTGAGAAATTGCCTCCATCTATTTGGCTATGTGCACATGATGTCGCTTGATCTTGCGGCATCTAATGTGGCACTGAGTTTTGCTGGGAGGAGCAGTATGGGAACTAGACCCTACCTCGTAGGTAGGGGAGACTATACTTCATAGGTATGGGAGACTATCCCTGAAGATAGGGGGCCTTCCCCTTGGAAGAAACCAACAAGTGGGTTCTAGCCCATACCAGTATAGCCAAGCGCGCAATTGCTATGGAACTACTGCGCCTTCCTCTTGAGGAAAACTGAATCGGCATCTCAATATGGATGAATGGCTCCCTAGTCACTCCACTCCAGGCCATGATGGTTCTCCCCTCACAAGTGATCCTGGTCCTCTCGAATCCCTAAAGTGAATCAGATAGCAAAGTCGGTCATGGGCTGCTCGATCTAAGGCCAAATCCAAAAGGAAAAATGAAGACATACTTCTGGACATCCATGTGAACTGAACTGAACTAAGTGAAAATTGACTAAAACTGAGTTGAAATTCTAGAATTTGAAAACAAACTCAAATCAGATCTTCTACTTTTATATTCTGCTAATTTTTTGTATTTTGATTTATAATTTGAACCCACACTCAACAATTTGAATATGTTAAGTGGGGCTCATTGATTTTAGGAGAGCGATTTTGAATTTAGAATTGGAGAAGAGATTTTGAATTTAGAATCCATTGTCAATAAATTTGTGTATGTTGAAAATGGGTTCAAATATTTTGAAGAGTTTTTTAATGCTTCCATTGGTTCATATTTGAATTTGATTTTCATGTTTGGGGACCCTTTATTTAACAAATTTGAGCATGTTAAAATAAAGGTCAATTAATTTTATTTTGGGGATTACTCATTTAGAAAATTTGAGTATGCTAAATGAGTTGTTTGAAAACAATTTTCTTCTTTTACTTGTTTGCTCATGATGTGAATCAAGTGTGAGTTTGGAAATGGAATCTTTACTTACCAAATTTGTGTATGCTAAATAAAGTCCAAATGTTTTTGTTTTGATTTTTTTAAAAGAGGATCTTTATTTAGCAAATTTGGGTATGCTAAATAAAGAATTCAAATGTGTTTAATTTTTATGTTTTGAAAATAAGATCTTCACTTAGCAAATTTAGGTATGCTAAATAAAGAATCCAAGTGTGTTTAATTTTTTGATTTTGCAAAGAGGATCTTTACTTAGCAAACTTGGGTATGCTAAATAAAGAATCCAAATGTGTTTGATTTTTATGATTTTGAAAAGAGGATCTTCACTAGCAAATTTGGGTATGCTAAATAAAGAATCCAAATGTGTTTGATTTTTTTGATTTTAAAAAGAGGATCTTTACTTAGCGAATTTAGATATGCTAAATAAAGAATCCAAGTGTGTTTGATTTTTTTGATTTTAAAAAGAGGATGTTTACTTAGTAAATTTGGGTATGCTAAATAAAGGATCCAAATGTGTTTGATTTTTCTTTATGATTTTGAAAAGAGGATCTTTACTTAGCAAATTTGGGTATGCTAAATAAAGGATTCAAATGTGTTTGATTTTGAATATTTTGATTTTGAAAAGGAGGATCTTTACTTAGCAAATTTGGGTATGCTGAAATAAAGAATCCAAATGTATTTCATTTTATGTTTTGATTTTGAAAAGAGGATCTTCACTTAGCAAATTTGGGTATGCTAAAATAAAGAATCCAAATGTGTTTGATTTTATGATTTTCCAAAGAGGATCTTTACATAGCAAATTTGGGTATGCTAAAATAAAGAATACAAATGTGTTTGATTTTTATGATTTTTGAAAAAGAGGATCTTTACTTAGCAAATTTGGATATGCTAAATAAAGGATTCAAATGTGTTTGATTTTGAATATTTTGATTTTGAAAAGGAGGATCTTTACTTAGCAAATTTGGGTATGCTGAAATAAAGAATCCAAATGTATTTCATTTTTATGTTTTGATTTTGAAAAGAGGATCTTCACTTAGCAAATTTGGGTATGCTAAAATAAAGAATCCAAATGTGTTTGATTTTTATGATTTTCCAAAGAGGATCTTT
Organism: Cymbidium sinense; assembly: GCA_021442155.1. Lineage (NCBI taxonomy): Eukaryota > Viridiplantae > Streptophyta > Magnoliopsida > Asparagales > Orchidaceae > Cymbidium > Cymbidium sinense. Next base: position 89,977,069 of record CM038218.1, on the reverse strand, counting down.
ACATAGCAAATTTGGGTATGCTAAAATAAAGAATACAAATGTGTTTGATTTTTATGATTTTTGAAAAAGAGGATCTTTACTTAGCAAATTTGGATATGCTAAATAAAGAATCAAATGTGTTTGATTTTTTTTTATGTTTTGATTTTGGAAAGAGGATCTTCACTTAGCAAATTTGGGTATGCTAAATAAAGGATCCAAATTAGTTTGGGTTTTTTTTTATGATTTTTGAGAAGAGGATTTCCATTTAACAAATTTGGGTATGTAAAAATGGAAGTCAATTATATTTTATTTTTTTCAAAGATGAAATTTTTGTGTGTGATTATTACTTTTTTGAAAAGAAGGAAATTCTAACTTAACACATGTGAGATGTGTTGAGTAGAATTTCAAATGGTGTAATTTCATTTGAAAGTAAAACCTCCATCCAACATGTTTGGATATACTTAATGAAGAGGTTTATTTCCAAATTAATATTTTTTGAAAAGAAAGAAATTCCAACTTCAACCTATGTGAGATATATTGAAATGAAATTTCAATGTTATGATTTGGTTTTATTTGGAAATGAATTCTTCATTTAATAAATTTGAGTATATTGGATTAGGGTGTTCATTTTCAAATATGTGCTCTTTGAAAAGATGATTTTTATTTTGTTTAAAAATGAAATCTTCATTCAATAAATTTAGGTATATTGAATAAGGATGTTCATATGTGCTCTTTGAAAGATGATTTTGACTTTATTTAGAAAGGAAATCTTCATTCAATAAATTTAGGTATATTGAATGAGGATGTTCATTTGTACTTTTTAAAAGATGATCCTTAACTTTGATTTTTGAAAAGATCCTACACGTAACAATCTTGAAGATTGTTAGATTAGTTTAAGTTATGAAACTTGCTAATATTTTATTGTGTGAATTTTTTGGAAAAGCACTTTTTGGAAAATGATGTTTTTATATAAAGGATTTATTTTTCTTTTTTCTTTTTTTTTTGAATGAACCTTTGCTTACCATAGAAATGGTAAGGAGGAAAGTCATTAGTTATTTCTTTTTATTAAATTTTTATTTTCACCTTTTAGGGAACCCAATAGGGGTCTTAAGACCTACACGGAGTGAGGTCCTAAAACCTAAAAGATGTTGGCAAGCTTAGCTTAAGAATGAAATGAACTAAGTGTCAAGAGAAAAGAAGGATAGTCTCGGATTCATATGAAATACAAATCCACTATCGATACTTAGAGACAACGATCATTTACCAAACATGGAGAGAGGAACCATCTCTAGCGGATCGCTAGAAAAATTTGTGATGAATTTTTATTTTCATCTATCTTGAGTAAATGAAAGTAAAATATGCTAGTTATACACCACGTAGATCTGCAGATAGACTTATTAGGGTGATCGATTATGACATTGAGGAATGATGTATTATCTCGAGAAATAGAAGTCACCATCCTACAGTGGACCTAATCACCTAATAAGGACTCCTAAGGCTAATGGGTCTTAGAATATACCAGAGATTCTTCCCCTACTTTACATGGAAAAGTAAAGTAGGGTTTATTTTAAATCGGGTTCGTTAAGTTTCCTATGGAGGCAAGCCCACATAGTTAATTACATCTTAAGAAATGAGATTCCTTAAGAATACTCTCGATTAAGTAAATGATCGTTGTCTCCAAATGTTTCAAAGATAGGACTATCAACAAATTAGCTATTTTTTGAAAAATCAAGTGGGATTGATCAAAAGGAGAGAGTTATTATCGAAACCAAGAAAGGAGATGAGCAGGGGATGCTTATGATACAAGAAAGCATAATAAGCTTCCCAAACTATCCTATGGTTGGGCTTTATATTTTTGAAATTTGAAGAGGATCATATGTTTGAGTTGAATTTTTATTAAAAATTTAAGGCTTACAATTCTATAATACAATAGCACAAAAATGCCTAAGAGCTGGGGATTATACTTGTAGCCTGCAAAGAGAAACAATAACCTCAGATACTAAATCTAGGAAGCTTTAACGAGGGCCAAAGTATGACCTAAATTTAAGGTAAATATGGGTATATGGTTTATCTCCGCAAGAGACTCAGGATACTAAATATGGGAAGCTTTAGCAAGTGACTAAATTTAAAGGCCAGAGATGGGTATATGGTTTATCTCCACAAGGGATAAACCACTTATTTGGACTTACAACGGCCAGGTGATGGCTCAACTAACTCCTCTATGGTTTTAAATACATGTAGGAAAGTCATATGCTTTTAGATAGCTTGTTTATTTGTTAGAAAGGATGCTAAGCCCTTAAACACACTCCCTAGAGACTAGATCATGTAGGGCATGAATAATGACTTAAATCTAATGCAAATTTTGCAAAGTTTTATTTTGATTTTTTGGACAATTTATTTGGCACAAATTCATATGTCTAATGCATGAGAAATTAGTTATGGGCCAAAATCAGAAGAAGGGAGGTGTGGTTTCTCACCATGGCCTCTCAAGCCATTTTCTCACCAAAGGTGGAAGCCCTCCATACAAGAGAGTGAAGCAAGATATTTTTATGCATGATGGAGACATACAACATCCAGCTAATGGGTTGTTAAATCTTTTATTTTCTTGATTTATGTCCTAGGCTTTATGTGAGGTTATGTGTTGTTAATTTTAAATTTTGAGTTGATTAATTGGATTGAAAATTTATTTTTTCCTAAGAGTTTAATCGCATCTAGGCTATTCATCAATCAATGAAGAAACTGGAAAATCATGCCACCTTAATGCACTAGCTAAACATACATCAAATAATTTTATAAAGCTAGCACAAAAGAATAAGAGGTCGACAGGGCATCTCAAAAATAATGTGGGTAGCAGCTCTACCCTTATACAACCTGATTACAAATGAATAATTATAATTAAAATGAATTCATGTTATGGGGGTCTTCATTCTTCATTCTTCATTTCTTCTTTTCTTTATCTCTTTCTTTCTTTCTTTCTTTCTTTCTTTCCTTCTTTTGGTTGGTTGGGATGTTGTTTGCTCCAAGGCTTCACATGGTGCTTAAGACTTGGTCTTATAACCAATGTTCAGCTTAATTCCCCATAACATTCATTCCAAATCTTAATTTCAAAATTACCTAAAAAAGGGAAGATAAATCTAACTAAACCTGTAAAATAGAGATTAGCTAAACATACCACACAACCCAAGCATGTATATGAATAACTTGGATAGCACCCCACACATGGGTAACTAAGTACACCTATCCTAGTTTGGATTATGCTTAGGGGTATAAGCAACCTGCACAAAAAAAATATTTATATTTTTATTACAGCGCCCCTTAAGCACAATCCCCTCTAAAAGATAATGATTAGACCAAGATCATCCTATCATCCAATCTATGTACATACATCTTAACATCCAATCTAAAATATTATATCACAAAATAAAATCAAGCATCAAATCATACACCGCCCTAACATAAAGCTAGAAATGGTGACTTAGCCTAATGTGTGTGCTATTAAAGGCTTATGTGGCATGTCTTAGCTAGGCTTTTAAGGTTATAATTTTCCAAGTGTGTGAAGGATTCAACTTAGAGAATGGTTTCATTTTAAGTGATTTAGTTAATTTGTCAATTAATTTATTAATTTGATTTGGTTTCAATGAACCTACATTTAGTTACTAAATATTATAAAGAGAAAAATAGAAGAGAGAACTTCTCTTCATCCCTACCTTAAGTAATTTCTAAGGTAGATTCATTAATAATTTTTCTTTTGTGAATGTTTTATTATGTATTTTAATTAACCCTAAGTTTAGATTTGCTCTAAATAAACCTATTCAATAAGAAAGGCATCTTATGATTAGTTACTTGAATTGCTATCACATAACACACAACCATTTATTTCATTGTAATATGTATATCATGCATATGAATAATCCTAAGCATATATATACATGCAATGGAAATTTTATCACACCTAAATGATGAATGGAAAGAGATGTTATTTAAGAAAATTTGGATATTCCATGAATGTATGTTTTTATTAAGTAAAAACAGGGACTCTTTATCCATTAATCAAATGCACATTTACATGTATGAAAAACCTAAGTGAGTATGGCGCCATTATTTTCTACACCAGAGGTGTAAGGTACAAGACCTACTTGGGGTTACTTAAAGCCTCGTAACCCCTGGATGTCTAAAATAATATACCTTTTTCTTAAATACATGTGCATGTACAAAAAAGAAATAAATGGAAGAAGAGTCATGCAAAAGATTTTTGTGTTTGATTTGGTTATGCAATTTACATGTGTGAATGTGAATATCCTTCTTAAGTCATAACATATAAGTGGATAGGAATAGATTTAAGCAAGTGTTATGTTCTTTTCAAATGAACTATATACTTTCCAAATCCTATTCAAATCTATGTTAAGAGAAGAGAAGAAAATCACATAATATACATCTTTTATGCTATAATCACATGCAAGCTTATAAATACTTATAAGTAGCATACCTTCATTTATGATATTTGATTTATGGGTTTTGAAAATAATTTTTTGATTTAATAGTGATAATAGCCATCATATTCTTATTTTAGCCAAAAATATGCAATTTGACATAAAGAAAAAAAATTTATTTAATTGATTTTTTAAAAGACATGAATGTATGATTTCATATGGAAAACAACATTTAGCAAGCTTATAAAGAAATAAAGTGATGTAAGAATGTAACTTTATTCACCCTAATTAATTCCTAAGGGCAATCCTATAAGATAAGATTATTCAAAGTGAATCAAAATTCTTTAAAGAGATTTTTATTTTTGGATTTGATTTGACTTAGGAGATTTGAAAAGAGTTTGCTAGTCCTAACCCATTTCCCCCATGTGTGAATCAATTTATTTTAATTTTAGAATAATTATATTATTTTTATATTTTGTTTAGGTTAAGGTGTGAATTAAATCCATTAATTACCCCTTACCTACCACTTTAACATAATTATTCAAGTAATTATGAGCCAACATATGATATGCAACTACATGAAATTTAAATCAACAATGTAGCTAAGAAATAAAGGGGTCAAATGTGATTGGCTCATAATTATTGATTAATTAAGCTAAAAGTTTTCATTAAGTACTTTCATAACCTTCCCACACATGTGAGTTGGATTATGATTTCTTTTGAAGCCTCTTGGAACACAGAATCTACCCAAGAATTAAGAGAGATTGATTAATTTATTAGTTTTGAAAGTTTGATTAGACTAATTAAGTAGATCATTGGATCAATCCAATTATGTTTAGATTAAGGGGATTTAGGGAATAACTTAGGAAAAATATCCTAACCCATTCCATAAATTTCCTTACTTAAATAATATTTAATTATCTTAATTAATGGATTAAATCACTATTCATGCTTACTCTTAATTATATTATTAATAATTTCCTCAATTAACTTAATAAATCCCAAGAAAATTAGGGAGGCAAGTCATCCCACTAAACATGTCTCATAAATTTGGAATTAATTAATGAAGTAATTAGGGAGTACTTAGGGTAATTCAATTTTAATTAAACCTTAATTAAGGAAAATTCACTATTCAAAATCAATTAGAAGTAATTTTATTGGATTCCCCTTTGAATTATCTTTAAAATAAACACGAGTTTGCATTTTTGTTAGATTTTTCTACATTTAATTATGAATTTATGAAGTTTTTATGATTAAAAGATAATTAGAATACCCTAATGAATTAACTAATTCCGTCGACGCCACGTGGTCCGCTGACGTAGCGTGCTTTCCATGTGGCACGATGGGATTGGTTATTTAAGTTATCACATATCGCACGTGTGGCTAACGTTTATAGCTGGTCATCGATCGATCGGATGGCCAGGATTAATCTCATGGTTTTAAAAGGTTTAAATTAATGGATCTTCTCAATTTAATCAGGGTCATCCATCTAAAACATGCGGGATGGATAGCCCATGATTCATCCCTACCTAAGCTGCGAGAGATGGAGGTTGACCATCCTCCATGGCTTGATTTAAACTCACCTAAGCTCAGATTAGGCTGAGATTCACCCCACACCATCAAGAGGTGTAGGGAAGAACATCCAATGGATAGGATCTAATGTGATTACAATTCCCTTCACAAAAGACCAAGCAATTTTTAATGGAAGATCGATTTTGAGTCATACCTTGCTGGAGGCTATCGACGGTGCTTCCAATTGGGTAGGTAGCTTCATCTAGTGGAGATGAAGCTCTGTTGAAAGTTTCAATACTTGATTTGAAGTGGATTGTCCAATTGACCAAGCTCCCCTTTAATGGCTTGCGGGTTCGATCAAAATCCCCCTTCCCGTGGCTTGGTGACTTGGGAAATGCTTTGGGTGAGCTCGACTAACTCCCTTGATGGTGCTTGCAAATTGAATTTAGGATTGGTGGAGAATTGAGCAAGCTGGAATTTCCTTAGGCCTCTCATGTATCGGCTTTGAAGAAATCTGAGAGGAAGAAATGGAATGAGCTTGGGAATGCTTTCCAAGGCTTGGAGAAGCTTGGTTTTAGTTCCTAGGGCTCAATCAAATTTTGAGTGTGTGCATTGAGTTTGAATGAGGTGGAGTATATCCCCCTTACTTGATCTGATACGAGAACCATCTTTCCATTTTCCCTCAATAGCTTGGATTTAATGGGTTGTTTAGGCTCTTAGGAATTCTATGTTCTTCGATTTTGGCAGAGGAGTATAGGAGAGGAAGTGCACATGTGCTAGGTGAGTGTAGGAGGTGATCTAAGTGGAGAATTTCCATTATAGGGGTCGGTTTGGCCTTGGGTTGGGTCATGGCTGACCCAAACCCATTAGGTCAGGTTCACCACCCTCCTCAGTGTCCATGTGGTCCACTAGAAGGATGCCAAGTGGCCATGAGAAGGAATTGGCCAAATTCCAAGTGAATTTGGCTATAGGTTACCCTTTGACCAAGGGTAAATTAGTCATTTGGCCTTGATTTTGATTTGTACAAATTTGAGATGTTTCAAAAATAGGTTTGGCAAAATTTCAAGGAATTTGGAGTTGATTTGATATGATTTGGCTCAAGTTGACCCATTTAGGTCAAAATGGGTCAACCAGGGTCAGGTTGACCAATTGGTCGAATTGGGTCAAACTAAGGGTTGGGTTAAGTTCATATGACCATTTGGAGCCTATGGGTATCATTTGTTTGGTTCAATTTGATTTATATTTGGCTTTGGTTCATTTGGGTTCACTTAGGTCAAATGGGTCAAGTTGACCAATTTGACCCATTTGACCCAATTGGGTTAGGTCATGGGTTGGTTTAGGCTTGGTTGATCATTGGAAATGTATTACAAGCTTTGGTTTCAACCAATTTTGGTTTGGTTTGATTTCAAGTTGATTTGACCTTTTAGGACAAGTTGGGTTTATGGTTAATTGGGCTAGGTTGGGTCTAGTTGCCCAACTGAAGTTTTGGTCAAGTTCAACAAGTTCTTTAGAATGAATTTGACTCATTAGTTACAATTAATTTGGCTTAGATCAATATTTGACCCATTTTGACTTCTAGGTCAACTTGGATCAACTTAGGTCAAGTGGCCAATTTGGCTAGGTTTGGCTCAATTGATGGCTTGATCATGTTCAATCATTGATTATGAATTGATTTAGGTCAATGGTTTCAATCAATTTGGCCTATGGTGGATTTTGTGGAATTTCATTTGGGCTAAGTGTTGACTTGGTCAAAGGCTAGGTTTGACTTGGTTTGACTTAATTTGAGTGACTAATCATCCTATGATGATTGTTGCATACAATGTGAGGCTTAGATGGGCTTAGTTCAATCCAATTTAGGTAGGAATAGAATTTGGCTCAAAAAGGTGCTTTAGGTCACTTTGGGTCAAGTGAGCCTAAGTGGGTCAATTGGCTTGATCAAGGCTTGAGAAAAGTTTGGTTGAACTCACATATGAACTTATGATTGAAATATAAATCCAATTGCAAGTGATTTGGAGTCAAATGGGTTTTGATTCATTTGATAATTTTAACTCAAAAGGGTGAACATGGGCTTGACTTGGGTTACTTTGATTTTGATTTGGTGATTGCAGTTTATGCTTATATTTGGGATTATGATTGAAATATTGATTGTTTGGAGATGAAATCCGAAGGTTTGAATTGATTTGAGGATGATTTGGTTAAGTTCAAGAATTTGACTTGAAAAGGTATAGGTTGGATTTAGGATTTGGGTTTGAGTTTTGAATTTAGTTCTAGTCATTTGAATTTATATTTCATTTATATTTGTGAATATAAATGAGAATATAGATGGGTTATGAGAAAATCTTTTGAGTTTGGAGTGATTTGATTTGATTTGAGCTAAGTCCTTAAGATAAAATCAAAAGGGCTTAGGAAAAGATTTTGGATTGATTGAATTTTGATTGAGTTTTGTTATTTGAATTTATATTTCATTTATATTTGTGAATATAAATGAGAATATAAATGTGTTATGAGAAAATCTTTTGAGTTTGGAGTGATTTGAATTTTATTTGAGCTAAGTCCATAAATTGAAATCAAAATGGCTTAGGAAAGATTTTGGATTTGGAATTGAATTTTGGATTGAGTTTTGGTTATTTGAATTTATATTTCATTTATATTTGTGAATATAAATGGGTTATGTGAAAATATTATGAGTTTGGAGTGATTTGAATTTGATTTGAGCTAAGTCCATAAGATGAAATCAAGATGGCTTAGGAAAGATTTTGGATTTAGAATTGATATTGGATTTCAATCATTTGAAATTGATTCATGATTTGGATTTTGGAATTGATTTGAATTTAAGAAAATCAATTAGGTTGGAATTGAGGTTTGATTTGAATTCAAAGTTTGACTTGAAAGATGGAAGTAAGGATTGGTTAGGCAAGGTTTCCTAATACCCCTAAGCATGACTTATTCCTATGACTAACTCTTATAAGTCTCCAGGGTTAGGTTAAGTGTTCACCTAATCACTAGAAGTATCTTAAGACTAAGGAACTCTTAATGTCTAGAAGAGTCCTATGTCTAAGATGGGGAAGTTGAGAGCTCACTCCAAAAGTGAGGTCGACAAGGGCACTGTAATAAAAAATATTAAATGTTTTTTCTTATGCAGGTTGTTTATACCTCTGAGCATAACCCAAGTTAGGACAGGTGAGCTTGGTTACCCATGTATGAGATGCTAAGTCCAAATTATTCATATAACTGCTTAGGTTGTATGGAGTGTTTTAGCTAACATTTATTTTGCAAGTGTAACTAGATTTACTTTCTTTCTCTTTTAATGTACTTTTGCATTAGGATTAGGATAAGTGTTATGGGGATTAAGGGTGAACATTGGTTATAATATTATGTCTTATATACCATGTGATGTCTTTGGAGCAAACAATATCCTACTCAAGCCAAAAGAAAGAAAGAAATGAAGCAAATCAAGATGAAGGAATGAAAGATGAAGAGTGAAGAATAGAGGATGAAGAATGAAGACCCCCATAACACTTATCATTTTACAATTGTAATTATTATTTCATTATAATGGGATCTTTAAGGGTAGAGCTTGGCTACCCACATTTCTTTTCAGGTTGTACAGCGGTACCTGACCGCACCGGCCTCTTATTCTTTTGTGATAGCTTTAAAATTGTGTGATGTTTTGTTTAGCTTGTGCATTAGAAATAACATGCATTTTCAAAATTTCTTTATGATTGGTGATTGTTGTGTGGTCTGGATGCGATTAGGCTCCTAGGATAAAAAAATAAAGTTTTATCCCACTAACAACTCATAACTAAAATTTTAAAATAATTCATAACCACACATAAAAGCCTAAGAATTAAATCAAGATAATAAAATGTTTAGCAACCCCTTAGATGATTGTATGTATAACATCATGCATGTCATATTCTTCCACTCTTACTAAGAGAGCGCTTCCATCTATGTCAAAGAATAAAGGCTTAATAAGATCCTTTGATGGAAAGACACATCTTTCTCTTCTGATTTAGTGCACAACAAATTTCTCATGCATTTAGGCATACAAAAACCTATAGCTTGTGTTAAAACAAAAATCTAAAAATCAAATAAAACTTGATAAAATTTGCATTAGATTTAAGTCATTACTCTCTTTCATGATCTAGTCTCGTGGAGTGACTTTAAGGACTTAGTTTTTCTAAGTAAATAAGAGCCTAACCATCTTGCAAAGTGATGACTTGCCTACATGTATTTAAAGCATAAGAGAGTTAGTGGCTACCACTCCGTAATAAGCCCAACAAAAGTGATTTGCTCTCTCTTGTGGAGGTAAACCATATACTTATTTTTACCTTAGATTTAGGCTATGCTTTGATCTTCGCCAAAGCCTATTAGATTTAGGATATGAGTTCGTTATTTTCCTTTGTGGGCTACAAGCATAAATCCTCATCTCTTATGCATTTTCATAATCTTGTATTTAAGAATTATAAGTCCTAGACTTTTAATAAAAATTCAACTCAAATAAATAAATCTTCTCAAATTCAAATGTATAAAGCCCAACCATAGGGTAGATTGGAGTGCTCACTAAGCTTCCTAGTATCATGAGCACTCCCTACTCATTTCCCTTGATTTCGACAAGAACTCTTTCCTTTTTGATCTCTCCCACTTGATTTTCAAAAATACAACCAATCACTTGATAGTCATATCTTTGAATTCTTTGGAGACAACAATTGCCTACTTTAATCAAGAGTATTCTTAAGGGTTTCATTTTTCTTAAGATGTAATTAACTATGGAGGCTTACCTCCATAGGGAACTTAACAAACTTGGTTTAAATAAACCCTACTTTACTTTTCTATGTAAAGTAGGGGAAAATTTCTGGTATATCCGAAGACCCATCACGCCTTAGGAGTCCTTATTAGGTGATTAGGTCCATTATAAGGTAGTGACTTCTATCTCTTGAGATAGTACACTATTCTTTAATGGCATACCCGATCACCCTAATGAGTACATCTATAGATCTGCATGGTGTCCCCTCACACAAACACAAATAACACAAAAATAAACACTATAATTAGTGTTATGAGGATTAGGATGAGCGGTGGCTTGAAGGCTTTGTCCTGGGAGGCCCCATGATTCTTTTGAAGCAACCAAATCCAAATGAAGAAATGGAGGAGATATAAAGATATGAAGAATGAAGACCCTCCATAACATTTATTCATATATAATTGTAATTATTCTTTTATATACTATGATGTATAAGGGTATAGCTCAGCTACTCATTTCTCTTTTCAGGTATAACGGCGGTACCCAACCGCACCGGCCTGTTATTCTTTCATGTTGAGTTTATAAATTGATTGATGCTTTGTTCATAATAGTGTAATAGAAATGGCATGTATTTTTCTAGTTTCTTCATATATGATGATTTAATATGTAGCCTCAATCCGCTTAGGCTCTTAGGGGAAAATTAATCTTTTAACCCCAACTACAACTCATAACTAATTTTCTAATCAACTCATAACCTCATTTAAAGCCTAGATAATAAATTAAGATAATTAAAAGATTTAGCAACCCCCTAGCTGGATGTTGTATGTTTAATATCATGCATATCATTTTATTTCATTCTTGATAAGAGAGAATTTCCATCCTTGTATGATAGGAGAAGACTTGACCTTTGATGGTCTCCCTTGTGGTTTAAAATACCTATTTCTCTCTGATTTGGAACATAACCTACTTCATCATGCATTTAGACATATAAAATTCTATAACCTTTGTCAAAATGAAGAGTCCAAAATCAAATAAAAGACTAAGTCATTATTCATACCACTCATGCTCTAGTCTCTTAGATAGTGGGTTTAAGGACTTTAGTTTCTTTCTAAATAATAACAACCTAACCATCTTGAAAAACATATGACTCAACCACATGGTTTTAAAATGTTGTAGGAGTCAATTGGCTACCACTTTAGGAGGTTATAAGTCCAATGGTTTACCCTCTCTTGTGGAGGTAAACAATATACCCCCATTTCACCTTAGATTTAGGACATTCTTTGGTTTTTATCAAAGCTCCCTAGATTTAAGCTCTAAGGTTGTTATTTTCCTTCGAGCTACAAGCATAAATCTTCACCTCTTAAGCATTTTCATAATCTTGTATTGTGGGATTATAAGTTCTAGTTTTCTAATAAAATTTCAAGTCAAACATATAATTCTCTTTAATTTCAAATATATAAATCCTAACCATAAGATAGATTGTAATGCTCACTATGTTGTCCTAATATCATGAGCATCCCCTACTCATCTTCTTTTGGCTTCAATAATAAGTCTCTTCTTTCAATTTTTCCCACTTGATTTTCTAAATATAACTAATTTATTGATAGTTCTATCTTTGAAATCTTTGGAGACAACAATTGTCTACTTTAATTAAGACTATTCCTAAGGAACCCACCTTCCTTAGGATATAATTAACTACGGGGGCTTGCCCCCATAGGGAACTCTAGAACCTAGTTTAAATAAACCTTATTTTATTCATCCATGTAAAGTAGGAGAAAAATCTCTAGTACATTTGAAGACCCATCATACCTTAGGAGTCCTTAGTAGGTGATTAGGTCCATCATAGGGTAGTAATTTCTATCTTTCGAGATAGTAAATTATTCATTGATATCGTACTCGATCACCTCAATAAATACACCCTCAGATCTACATGGTGTCCTCCAGCCCCCATACACACACACACACACACACACACATACTCAAAAATAAACACCACATCACCTTAAGTTAATTAACTAAATAATTATGAGCCAACATGATATGCAACCACATAGAAATATAAATTAGCAATGCTCCTAAGAAATGGAGGGGGCCTAATGCAATTGGCTCATAATTAATTGTTAATTGAGCTTAAGAGATTTGTTTAATTACTTTTATGATTTCTCTACACATATAGACCAATCATAATTTCATTAAGCTTCTTTAGATTATTAAACATCTAAAGATCTACCCAATGTTTAATTAATCTAATTATGGATGATTTAAAATTAGAGTTAGATTAATTAAACCATAAATTAATTAATTAAGCCTTAACCATCCTTGATTAGTGAGATAAAATTGGCTTAAGGAAAGAGACCAAGAAAGAGGCCTCAATCCCTATCCCCAAATCCTTTGCTTGATTAATTAAATTATGTAGCAATCCAAATTTTAATTAAGTTAATTGGTTAATTAAGTGATTAATGAATTCATGATTAACTCTTTAAAGAAAATGATGGGGGCTTAATGAAAATATTAGAAGAAATGTCCCAATCCATTTCCTTAAGTCCCTTCACTATTAACAGAGGTCATTAAGCTTAATTATTTAATTAATTTACTGTTCATTTGATTAATTATTCTTAATTAAGCTAAAAGGGTAATTAAGGCATAATCAATTGATTACCCCAATTAATCTACTAATAAATTTCAATAAAAATGGGGGAGGTAGAGGTCATCCCCCTAAACATCTCTAGAAAGTTTGAAATTAATGAGATGATTAATTAAAGAGTAATTAGGTTAATTAATTTTTTAATTAAACTTTAATTAAGCAAAAAATTACTATTACAATTTAATTAATTATAATTTTATTGGATCCTCCTCTGAAATACCTTTAAAACGAACCCTCATTTGTATTTTTTGAATTTTTCTATAATTAGTTATGAATTTTTAAAGTTTCAGCATTAAAAACTCATTAAATAGCCCTAATTAAGCCTAATCCCACCGATGTCACATGGATTGCTGATGCGTTGCACTTTCCACATGATGCCACGGGATTGGTTCTTTAAATTGTCACATTCGCACTCCATGTTAGGCGAAATGCAGTATTAATCCCCACCGCCCGATCTTAGATCGAATGGTGCATATCAAACTTAAGGCTCAAGGGAGGAAATACCACGGCTCTAGCATGATCTAATCAAACCTGCTCACACGTAACGAAGGCTCATGATCCTTTTCTACACGAGAAGAACGTAACTTGTCTATTTTCTTCGCGACTGAGCTCACCGAGCTCGATTAGCTCTAAAGCCCACACCTTCACCGAAGGATCCAAAGGGATCCAATGACTATGACTCACATTCACGTTCATTTCATAAAAGGCCAATCAAAAATGAGCTAAGGATCAGTTTTAATGGCCATACCTCACAGGAGCTAAGTCCGCGTGACAGGAAGCTTCGCCTAGTAGAGCAGGCCTGTTGCAATTGATTTGGTTTGAGGTGGATTTCTCTATAGACCAAGATCCTCCCTTTGAGTGTTTGATTTTGAACTCCTATATCTGGTGGCTTTGGAGCTTGAAGGAAGATTTGAACAACTTCGATGAGTCATGGAGATGGTGAGGAAAGAGGGAATTAAAATTTGATGGAAGAATGGAAGAGGTGAAATCGAATGGGGTTGCCCTATTTGTTCCCCTGGGAAGAAGAAATTACGATGACTCGAGAAGGCTCGGGTTTTGAAATCACTCAAGACCAATGAATGCCCTCACTTCTCATTCAAATTAGGGGAGTATACCCCAAAATTTAACGTGATGGATGGATGGGATCGAATCAAGAAATTCGGTCGGCCAGTTGCCGCCAGGGTGTCGGACTTGTCTCCATCGAGTCCATGTGGCATGACCTGAGTGGGGGAAGTCTTGGGAGGAGTCTCCAAGGCTGATATGGGCAGGTAGTGGATGATTTTCTCCTCCTTTTGTCCATGGGGTTCAGCTTGGAGTGAAGGGGATGAGGTTGGGTTTCCCTTGGTCCATGACTGATCCTAGTGTGCTTAGAGTAGGCAAGATGATACTCCAAATAGTAAAGTTTAGTGTCAAGGAAAGGGAGAGTGAACTTTGCCTCTTTTGGGTGGAATCAAATGCAAAGGTGTTTGTCAAATGGTTAATCCCTTGGTGGGGCCCACTTTGCTTATGGGCAGATTTTGAGTTGAATTATGATTAATTTGGGTTGGGTTTGCCACCAAAGCCTCATGAGTTGATTTTGGGTGCTTAGGCTTCATTTGTTCAAATGGGTTCATGTTGGGTTGGGTTGACCAATTAGTCAAATCGAAACTGGGGCTTTGGGGTTCAATGATGTTTTGAAAAGTTTTGGTTCAAATGATTTGGGTTGATTTGGGTTGATTTGGGTTGACCAATTTGAACACTTTGACCAAATTGGGTTGGATTAGGTGTTGATTCATTTTCAATTGGTTAATTGAAAATGATTGTAGACTTTAGTTTGATTTGATTTGGGTTTACTTTGGATTTTGGCCAATTTGACCTTTTAGGTCAATTTGGATTTGGTTGGGTCAAGCTGACCAATTGGTCAAATTAGGCTCAATTATGGCTTTGGTCAAGTTCAATAAATGATTTGGAATGAACTTGAGCCATTGGTTGCAATCAATTAAATGATTTGACCCATTTGGCTTTTTTAGGCCAATTTGGGTTAACTTCAGGTCAAATGGTCAATTGGACTTGATTTGGCTCAATTGAGAGTTTGATCATGTTCAATCATTAATTATGAATTGGTTTGAATCAATCGTTTCAATCAATTTGGTATATGTTGGTTTTGGCTTTATATTTTATTTGGGCTAAAGGTTGGCTTGGTCAAAGGACCAAGTTGACTTGGTTTGACCCAATTCAAGGTAATTGATCACCCAAGGATGATTGTTGATCATGATATGGGGTTTTTATGGCCTTGGTTCAATCCAATTTGGGTTGGATTAGAACTTGGTTCAAAAATGATTCTTTAAGTCACTTTGGCTCAAGTGAACCTAAATGGGTCAATTTGTTTGGTTTTGGCTTGATTCAAGTTTAGTTGAACTCATATATGAGCTTAGGATTAAAATATAAATCCAATTACAATCAATTTGGAGTTTAATTGATTTTGGCTCATTTGGAGTTTTCAAGTCAAAAAGGCTAACTTGGGTTTGACTTGGGTTCACTTGAGTTTGATTTGATAATTGTAGTATATGTTTATATTTGGCTAAATGATTGAAGGAATGGTTAATTCAAGGGAAAATTCATTGGTTTTGGTTTGATTTGGATAAGATTTGGCTGAGTTCAAGAAATTAGTTAAAAAGGCTTGAATTGAGTTTTGATTTAATTTTGGATTTGGTTTTGGCTATTTGGATTTATATTTCATTTATATTTGGGGATATAAATGAAGATATAAATGATTCATAAGAAAATCACTTTAAGTTTGGAGTGATTTGGAACTAAATTTGTCCAAGCTTTCAAAAGGGCTTAAGTAGGGAATTGATTTAGTTCGATCTATTTTTGGTCATTGGATGATGGGTTTCATTTATATTTATGAATATAAATAAAGGAATAATTTATTTATAAGAAAATCAATCAAGTTTGGGATAATTTGGGTTAAGATTTGATTAAGCCTATTGAGGTAGGTGCATAGGGCTTAAGAAGGGATTTTGGCTTTGTTTGATTTAGTTTGATTTGATTTTGGCTATTTGAGTTTGGATTTCATTTATATTATGAACATAAAAATCAATCAAGTTTGGGATAATTTGGGTTGATATTTGGCTAAGCTTATGAAAGTGGGTCATAAGGCTTAAGAGGGAAATTTGATCTTAGATTTTATTTTAGATTGATTTATTTGGTTTGGAATTTGGATTTGATAAATTATTGAAGGATTGAATTGATCTTAGAGAAAATCAATTGAACCGGGATTGATTTGAATTTGGTTATGAGTTTATAAGATGAAATCAAGGGCTTAGGAAAGGGTTTTGAATTTAATCATGGGATTTTATGGAGAAATCTTGAGCTTGAATTTGATCTTGGGATTGATTATGAGTCTTGGAAATTTGGTTTGGAATTTGGATTTGAGGTTTGGTTTGAGAAGGAAAGCATGGATTGGGTTTAGGTTATAGGGTTGTCAAGTTTTCCTAAGTTCCTAAGGCATAACCTATTTTTATGGCTAATCTTCCTAAGTCTCTAGGCTTATGTTAAGTGTTCACCTAGTCATTAGAAGTGTATTAAGACTAAGAACTCTTAGTGTCTATAAGAGTCCTAGATCTATGATGACAAGTTGAAAACTCACTCCAAAAGTGAGGTCAACAACAACCCAAGCAGTTATATCTATAATTTGGACTTAGAACCCTACACATGGATAACCAAGCCCACATGTCCTAAATTGGATTATGCTTAGGGGATTAAGCAACCTACAAAGAGAGCATTTATATTTATTTTTAAGTGCCCCTTTAAGCATAATACCCTACATAAAATATGATTAGGCTAATCAAAACCTACCATCCAGTCTACGAAATATACACCCTAACATTCAGTCTAAAATATTACATCATAAAAGAAAACATACACCATACCTCCGTCGACCTAACTTAAAACTATAAGTGGTGACATAGTTCTAATGTGTGTGTTAAGTCTTGTGTGATATGTCTCAACTAAGCATTAGAGTTGTGGTTTTCTAAGTGTGAAAGAGATTTAATTTAACCATAAAAGATGATTTCACTTTAAGTTGTTTAATTGATTTGAGAATTTTAATTTGTGTTTTGTTTGGTTTCATATAATTTACACTTAGCAACTAAGTGTTTTAAAGAAGAAGAAAGATGATTGCCTCCTTTCATCTACCTTAAACCACTTTCTAAAGCATGTTAATTTGATTTAGTTCTCTTTAGTTAATGGTTTATTAACATTTTAGTTTAATCCTAAGTTTAGGTTCACTTTAAATAATTTTATTCAATGTGAAAGGCTTTTTAAAATTAATCTAATTAAAATACTATCACATGATTTATGTTCAATCATTTACTTCAATCACATATAACATGCATATGATTTAATGTTAAGTGTATCTATAGATACAACATGTTTTAGCATACTTAAATGATGAATTTAGATGTGCATATTTGAAGTTTATATTTCTTATTTGATTGAATTATTTAATCATGTTAATTTAGAGCTTTATCCAAATTCTTATACAAAAAAGTCATAAGAATGAAATTACATAGGTACGTGTCATTGTTAAACTAGGGAAGTAAGGTAATTAAATGACTTCTTTGGGGCTAGCTAAAGCCTCGTATTCCCGAGATGTCCAAACTATATACTCATTTGCACTCAAATAAATGTAAATTTGTATGTAAGAACATAAGAAAAGAGACCCCAAATCATATGGTTAATTAATTCAATCACTTAGTCGATTATGAATGCATGTATTTTTAATAGAAAAGAGATATTTTTCTTCCTTTATCCGCACATACATACACATGTAAAAAGAAATAAGCAAGTACATGCTTTTGTTAAACTAGAGAAGTGAGGTAATCAAATGACCTCCTTGGGACTAGTTAAAGCCTCATATTCTCAAGGTGTCTAGACTATATACTTTGCTATCTCACTACACATGAATGTATATGTAAATAAGAGAAAGAAAATCATGCAAAAATTACATTTTTATTTGATTAGAATATTTATGTATCTGAAACAAAACTTCATCCCAAGTCTAATGTAGGAACACATGTAAATGTAATCAAATAAGTACGTGTCATTATTAAACTAGGGAAGTGTGGTAATCAAATGACCTCCTTGGAGCTAACTAAAGCCTCGTATTCTCGGGATGTCCATACTATATACTTATTAACATTCAAATATATGTGAAACTACATATAAATTAAAGATAAGAAAGCTCTATTTCACATACTTAAGCTATAAGCACATGCAAACCTATATGTAATCATAACTATTATCAATCTAACTAATGTAATTGATTTATGAATTTTAAAAAATAATTTTAAATTTATTAGTGATAATAGCCACACATATTATAAATCAATCCAACACATATAAACTTAATATAAAGGAAAACCATTTGATTTAATTTAACTTTGAAAAGATGAATGCATGATTTCAAATGATATACAACATTTAACATGATTGGAAAGGAATAAATAAACATAAACATATAATTTTATTCAATTAAATTAATTTTTAAGGATAATCATATCAAATAAAATCATTTAAAATAGATCAAAGTTTCTTTAATGTCATTTTAAATTTCATGTTTTAATTTGATTTAAGGATATGAGAAGAGATTTCTTGATCCTAACTCATTCTCATGTTTATTAATTAAATTGATTTAACAAAATATAATTAAGTTGATTTTATGAATTAATTAGATTGTAATATGCATTAAATCCATTAATTAACCCTTACCTATGTTGTCTTAAAGTAATTAAGAAAATAATTATGAGCAATATGATATGCAAATGAATGGAAAATAAATTTTCAATAATCCTAAGAAATAAAAGGGGCCTAAAGTAATTGGCTCATGATTAATAGTTAATTAAGTTAAGAAATTTAATTAAGTACTCTTATAATTCCTCCACATATGTGGGTTAAATATAATTTCCTTAGGATTTTCTTAGGTTGCTGAACACCTAAGAGTCTACCCAAGACTTTGTTAATTTAGATTCCATGTGATTATAATTTCAATTTGATTAATTGATTAAGCCTTGATTAATTTAATTAATGAAATAAACTTAGGGAAATAAATTAAGAATGAGGCCCTAATCTTATCCCATTGGTTCATATTCACTGTTAAGCAACAATTAACCACTTAATTAATTAATTTATTACTATTCATGGAATTAAATAATAATTAATTAATTTAAAAAGTAATTAGAGCTTAATTAGTTAATTTTTTTAATTAAATAAGTAATAAATTCTAATAAAATTATGGGAGGTAGAGATCATCCCATTGCATTAACACACAAAGTTTAGGGTTAATTACTTTAGTAATCAAAGAGTAATTAAGATAATTATTTATGTAATTAAACTTTGATTAAGCCCTAATTACTATTCAAAATTAATTAAGGATATTTTTAATAAATTCGCCTCTAAAATACCTTCAAAATGAATATTTATTTATATTTTAATGATTTGTTATACTTTTTCAAAGTTCCAGTTGATTTAAATAATTTTTCATAATTTTTATAAAGTTTA
The DNA here is from genome assembly GCA_021442155.1 of Cymbidium sinense. Lineage (NCBI taxonomy): Eukaryota > Viridiplantae > Streptophyta > Magnoliopsida > Asparagales > Orchidaceae > Cymbidium > Cymbidium sinense. The sequence goes on along the minus strand of CM038218.1, from coordinate 89,957,217 downwards.
TTAATTTATTCTACTAAAAAGGACTATTTGAGTTTCAAAATTGAATATCTCCCAATCTAAAAATTATTTTGACTTGAAATTTTTATGGTAGATGTATTTTAACTTCAATTTCAATCTCTAAAAATTTCAAATCAATCTAATGTATATTTTTATTTAATTAATGAAATTTTATTTTTATGAAAACCTAAATTAAACTTAGAATACTTAGTAAAAATTAGGGTAAATCCAGCAAGCCCTTACTTGTAATTTTTTTGTTAAGTATTTTATTTTCTATGAATTTTTAAAGTTTTATGTGATTTAATTAATTTTTAAAATCTGAAAAATCCCTAATTTCTTACTTAAGCAAGTCAGTCAGCAACGCCGATCAATGATTGCATGCGTAGAACAATTGGGCCCGCAGTTCCATGTGGATCGATGCGCATGGCGCGGATTGAATGGCGTGGTAAATGGGCGAGAAACCACAGTTCGATCAAACCGTCCGATCACATATCAGATGGTCCAGGTCAAAAGGCGTGACATGAGGGCCAAAATCAAGCGTGGATTTGCTCTAACCACAGTTGTCTGTTTCTATTGAAGGAAGATTAGACGATTGTTGTGTATCATCCCTCCCGATGTGGGATTGAGTGAAGTGAAAACCAAGCTGAAAAATGCACAAGAGAGGGGCGATTTCACGGTGATTCTCGTCGAAGAACTCTTATTTCTGCATTGCAATTGTTCAAAATGAAAGATGTAAGGGATATCTAAGAGAAATTCCTATAATAAAGTAAACATCATCACAAATAAAAAAAACCTATGGTCGGCTAAAAGATTTAAAAATTACCTCATTGGGGATAATTTTCGACGGTTGTGTTGATCCAAGCACACTCTTAGATGAGAAGAAGCCTTGGGATGAACCTAGACCATAGCCTCCTCTTAGAATGTTGTATCCACCAAAGATCGCCACCTCCTTGTCGGAATTCACTTGGTTTTGATGTTCTTCTAGCCCAAAGGAAATGGGAAAGGGTTCTTGTTGCTTGGAGGAGCTCCTAGAGTGTGTGCAATGGTAGAATAAGCTCTTGGAGGTTTCTCTTTCTCTTGTGCTTGGTGGTGGCCGGAAATCACCATTAATGGTGATTTTTGGCTCCTGGTGGATGTCCTATGGCTTAGGGTGGTTGGGAATGGCACGGAATCATCCAATGTGACTTGGTTTGGTTGGCTAAGGCTTAGGAGGTGGCTGCCAAGAGGGATTTATGGGTGTTCTATGATTTTCAAATGCTCCAATGATGGAGGTGAGGTGAATTAACCACCTCATGGGTCATGGACAATCCAACCACCTCTTGGGTCAGGTTGGGCAGTGTCTTTGATGCCTAGGTGGACCATTAGAGGGTGCTAAGTGGCCAAAGAATGGAAATGACCACTTACATAAACAGTTTATCTTATGTGATACCCTTGACCCAATGGTATATTGGTCATTTAGCATTAGATTTGATTAGGGCAAATTTAAAATGAGTCAAAAGTGAGTTAGGACAAATTTTATGTCATTTGGAGTTCATTGGGTTAGTTTTGCCTCAATTTGACCCATTTGGGTCAAATTGGGTCAAAATGGGTTAGGTTGACCAATTGGTCAAATTGGGTCAAACCAAGGGTTGGGTCAAGTTCATATGACCATTTGGAGTGTGTTGTTGTCATTGGTTTGGTTTAATTTAGTTTAGATTTGATTTTGGTTAATTTGAATTCATTTGGGTCAAATGGGTCAAGTTGACCAATTTGACCAAATTCGCCAAATTGGCTTGGTGTATGGCTTAATTGAAGGTCAAGTTATGTTCAGGTATTGATTTTGGGTTAGTATGAATCATGATTTCAGAGGTTTGGTTTAGGTTACAATTTGGCTAGTTTAGGTTCATATGGGTTAAAGGTTTGACTTGGTCAAAGGGCTAGGTTGACTTTATTTGACCCAATTTATGATGATTGATCAACCTAAGATGATCAACAATCATGTCATGAAGTTTAGATTGGCTTAATTCACTTTAATTTGGATTGAATTGGATTTTGGTTCATATAAGTCAAATTGGTCACTTTAGATCAAGTGAGGCAATTGGATTTAATTAGCTTGATTTTGGGTTGAGTTTGATTTAGCTGAGTTTATATATATATTTGAGATTGATATATAAATCTAATTACAATTAGTTTGAGTTCAAATGAGTTTCAATTCATTTAAATATTTCAAGTCAAATGTTGTGTTTGACTTGGGTTGATTTTGATTTGGCTTGGTGATTGTAAGTTTCATTTATATTTGTGAATATGATTGAAGGTATAATTGATTTATGAGAAAATCAAATCAATTTGGGTTTTGGGATGAAGGAATTTGGCTAAGTCCATGAAATTAATTCAAAGGACTTAAGAAAGATTTCAAGTTTGGATTTGATCATGGGCTTCAATCATTTGGCTTGAGGTTTGAATTTGGATTTGGATTTAACATTGAGTTTGATTGTAGATTTGATAGGGTGAATTTGGATTGGATTTGGGTTTAGGCTACAGGGTAGGTGAATTTTCTCTAAGTCATAAGGCATAGCCTAATCCTATGATTAGTCTTTATAAGTCTCTAGGTTTATGTTAAGTGTTCACCTAATCACTAGAAGTGTCTTACGACTTAGAAAGTCTTAGTGTCTAGAAGACTCCTAAGTCTAAGATAAAGAGATTGAGAACTCGCTCCAAAAGTGAGGTCAACAAAAGTATTATTAGAGGAACAAATATGAGATTTGTTATAGTTTACATCTAGGCCAGTAAAAGAGGAGAATGTGCTCATGGATTCTTTAAGAACAAGAACAGAATGAGAGCTGACTTCCCATAAGACAAGGATATCATCAACAAAAAGGAGATTAGAGATAGAGCAATTACATGAAGTGATCGGTTTAAAGGTGGAATCCAAGACACTTTTTCCCATAAGACAAGAAAAATATCCATAATAATACTAAAGAGAAAGCGAGATAAGGGGAACCCTTGTGTCTTTGAGGAAGTAAAATAGCATTTAATTTGACCATTCAAAATAATAGAGAATGGGATATCAGATATGCATGCTTCCACCCATTTGACAAATATCTCACGGAACCCTTTCTGATGTAGCCTAAGAAGGAGAGCTTTACGGTTTACACAATCAAAAGCCTTTTTTTTTAGGGTCAATCTTGGTACAGAAGGCATTGCAAAAGCTTTTATTCCTAAAGTCAGCGTAGATCTCGTGGGCCAAAGCGATATTATCCACTATATCTTTATGCTTAATGAACGCAGACTGTGCAGGATGAACAATGCTTGGAAAAACATTTTAAAGTCTGTTTGCAAGGACTTTAGCAATGACTTTATAGAAGGTATTGCAAAGAGATATTGGTCTATAGTCAGCCAAAGAATTTGCATGCTTAATTTTGGGTAGTAATGTAATAATACTATGCTTGAAGAAATTGGGGAGTTGTTGAGTCTTGAGAAAATGAGGAGATGCTAACAAGAATTACCTTCTGATAATATCCCAACTTTGAATGAAGAACTTAAACGTAAACCCATCGAATCCTGGGGATTTATCCCCATTTATTCCCTTGAGAGAAGAAATGATCTCCTGATCCAAAATGGGAGCACCGAGATTAGCATATTGAGACGGAGATATGATCATCCCCACCGGGATATCCGAAATGTGTTCAAATGCAGAGATCATCTTGTTGAAAAGGGAAGAGTAATATTTATAAATTTCATCAACGGTCTCATCAGGAAAGTACGAACACCCTATCGAGAGTTCTTTAATTATATTAAAATTTCCCTCTACAATAGAGAAACTTAAGATCGTCATCCACATGAGTAAGCTAGAAGTTCTTGGCACGCTGTTTGACCCAAAGACTCTCCTTTTTAGTTATATCTGAATATCTAGCATTTATATCCCGGATGTTGTGAAGGAAGAGAGTGTTCAGCGGATCACTCTCCAGAAGACTCAAGAAATTCTCCTAATCCATTTTCTGATTTTGCAATTGTTGATCAAGAGGAGAATGCAGCCAGTAATAGCCCCTAAGGGATTCTCTAACCCGTTTGAGTTTCTTGAACATATCAAAAGAAGGGTCCCCTTTAACATAGGGAGACTAAGCACCTTTGATAATATATAGAAAATTGGGATGAAATACCCAATAATTATGGAACATGAACCTGTGAGGCCTTTGAACATGGTCTTGAAAAGAAACGATCAAAGGAGAGTGGTCCGAGGAGAGAGGGGGAGGAGCCTTGTAGAAGGAAGGAAGAGGCAAAGGCCAAATTACAAAGAAGAACTCTATCTATCTTGGACTTTATAGGATTGTCTACTCTTAGGTTATACCATGTGAAAAACAGTCCCGAGTTAGGGAAATCAAGTAACTTGGCCTCGTTCACACAATTCTTAAAATCTAATAATCGATTGGGAGGGATCGGGTTTTCACCTTCTTTCTCATTAGAATAGTGAACACAATTAAAATCACCTAGGAGCAACCAAAGTGAATCCATAGAGATAGAAATAAGCTGAATAGACTTCTAAAGAGATCTTCTTTCCAAAGTATCATTGTGGGCATAAACCCAAGTGACATAGAACCTCTGAAAATAGGGAGAAGAAATAACTCCATATATAAGCTGAGAAGTGGTGAGAAGAAGAGTAAAAGAGAAAAAATATGAGTTCCATTTCAGCCAGATACTATCTCGAGGACTATTGTCAAAGTTGTTCCAACTTTCCTCGGATGGAAGAAGAATGAGCTTTTTATTTGAAGGAACATCATGTAGAGAATCCCTGTTTAATTTGGTTTCCAATAGAAAAAACATATTAAGGTGAAAATCTTTAATAGTTCTCAATCATGAGTTTGGCCATCACCAAGGTGGTCCCCTCACATTCCAGTAACCTAGCTTGGGGAACATCATCAAAAAATAAATTAATGATTTTCCCCTTATTCTTAACCTTATGAGCTAAAAAGAAAGGGTACACAGGGATTTGGACACACTCTTATCCTGAGTGTTTTTCTCAAGCATTTTAGAGAGAGAATCCTGAGATTTGTTGGTATTAACTTTAGAAGGGGAGGCAGCTACTAAATGAGTGGTTATGTTGTAGGTTGAGTTCGTATTAGAGGTAGCAAGGGAATCGATCGTGGCCTCATTCAAGGGGAGGGTCTGTTTTCTCCTGATCAGGAGAAAAGGGGGATTGGACAAGATGGTAATTGATGTGATTTATGGGATTGGAACTTTGTGGAGAAGGGATATTCTCTGAATCTGATTCTTCAAATGCAAAAGGAGGGCGAATCGGATCCGTAATGGGGGAGAAGGAGTAAGGAATAATATTCTCAACAGAATTTCCAGTGGTTACAATCGTTTGCTGACCAAAAGCAAACCGGGATGCCTATTTCACATCCTCTAGTCGGATGATGACCTGCAGGATTTAAAGGGCACTGAGTGTCTACATGGAAGAAAGTATAGCATTTCCTGCATGCTTGAGGCTTCCAATCATAGAGGATTGCTTGCTCGAATTTAAGCCCGTTGAGGTTCATAATCACCGAGTCTAGAAGTGGAGATGAAAGACGCACTTACACACAGATCCTTGCGAATGTAAGCCAAGATTTAGACATAGTGAGATTATCGACAGCAAAGAAGATGCCAACTTTACTAATAACCCTAGAAAGGCCTTCCTCATTCCAGCAACATAGTGAGAAAGTTAGGAAGTTTAATTCATAAGGGAATTTCAGAAAAAAAATTTCTTTAACTGATCAAAAATCCTAAGACCACTTCTTGAAGATAAAAGGCCTCTCATTTAGAAAACAAGGTATGTTATCCCAATCCAGGTCGAAGTCTTCTTTGCAAGAGAATAAATAGAAAAAATCACCCTAAATAGTAAGAAAATCCAAATGACCTTTGAAGGACCATTTCTTTTTAATAGCAACCATAAGAGAAAGGTAGAAGGGTCTCTTCCCAATGGCGTGACCAACTAAGGAGAGCTACCACTCTCTCTGGCCTGCGTCGAGCACAGCCTATGAGAAGCTAAGTACATCATCAAAAGAAGGAATGTAAGATAGGGAAAGAGATTTACCAGAGTCATTATGAGAATTCAGGAGTTCCTTCCAGTTACAAAAAGAATGGGGAGCAGTCGCTCGGGGGATAAGGGTTGCCCTAGAAGGAGCAGCACCTAGAATAGAGCTAGATGCAAGAAGAGTTGAAAGAGAAGGGAAAGAAGAAATGGATGCCAAGTCCAGATTCATGATGACTGGTCAAGAGAGAAACCAACAAAACTAATGGGGAAAGAGAGACCCAAATCGGAGGCCTGTAAAGCAAAGGGGGCTGCCCCGAACCATGATAAGCAAAAGGAGACGTACCTACAGCAGAAACCACCAAAGAAAGCAGCACCCAACACCACTAGAGAAGAGGGCCGAAAACCCTAGTTCTCATCCGCTGATTTTAGCTAACTTATCCCCCTCTTCCTCCTCCCCAAATTTTTCGTACGAAATCCTTAATAAATCAAAGGGAATCCTCTCCCTTCCTGTTCACCGTCTGCCCAGCGGGACCCCGTACCTAGATTGTTGCTTACCTTTTTCCCATCCAATGTCTTTGCTTAGACAAAAGACATCATTCCGCCAGTGATGTTTTTTTTTTTTTTTTGGGAAAAACACAAGCAGATGTTCAATATTTGAGGAATTATATATATATATATATATACTAAAAAATTCTAATGTCATAGATTTTATTTTATTTATTATTTTAAATGCATTCTTATTCTTCATAATAAACAAATCGACATTTATATCTTTGTTATGTGCTAATAAATTTATAGAGATAAAGTGAGAGTTTTACATCTTAACGTCACATAAAGATCTTACATATAGATAAAAGAGAGCAATTCATAATATACCAAACTTTATTTGGAAAATCTTTGAAGGAAAAAAAAAACATGGGATCTAATCAAAATAAAATGATATACTATTTCAGAAAAATTATAGGATTTCATTTTATTTGCTTCAATTGGAGAATATGAGATTAAAAAGTAATACATTCAAAGTTAGTATATTATAATTGTAGAAAAAATTAGAAGTGTTGAGAGATAATGAGTAAAGTAATTATGGTTAGACAACAATAGTTGGATGATGATGATCGGTTGACGATAGTCTAATTATAGCTATTCAATGATAATGAATGGACTATGACAACAAGATAGCGGTGGTCAAATGGCAATAGTTGAGCAACGATGATCATATGATGATAATCTGTTGATGGTAGTGGCTGATAGTGATCTCATTGAGTAAAATTTTATATTTCTATGTCACTTGAGTGTTTTAAGGATTTCAAAATTAAATGACCTAAAATTCATTAGATTTTTTCTCATTGAAACATGTTTGACTATAAGCATGTGAGAATGAAGATTATTGAATCATTTAATTAATATCCCAAACTTCTCAAATATATTTTAAGTGTTAGATTTGAATTCATTTGGACTCGAATTAAACTATTTTTAGTGTCTTAAGTTTGTCTCACTGAAACATTTAGTTCGATTATAAGTTTATTAAAATCTAAGAATAGATGATCCTGAATTTACTATTAGAAATTTTCAACTTGAAAGCTATATAAAAATTAATGCTTGATTAGATGAACTTTTTTTTATGGTGTATCGATTCTAGATTATTTGTAGACGTGATGTTATCTTCTACATATCCTTTTAGAGGAAAATGGCATTTAGTCATTATAATTTATGCTTTATGGTTAGAATATAAATCTAAATATTTTATCACTTTATATTTTCTATATTATATATTTTAGTGATAAAAATCAAACATAAAAAATAAAAGGGACATTTACATGCATAACATCCAATCCTTATATATTTATAATCTAACCACATTCTCATCTTTTTTTTTTTTTTTGAATTAACACCCAAATATAAAATTCCTCACAAAAGCCTAACCTATATTTTTTTATTTTTCTTAAATTCACAGAGATTTTTGATCATGACACGTACAAAAATATAAATTTAATAATTGTAAAAAACATAAAGCATATGATTAAATTATAAATATATTAAAAATAGGTGATTGATTTGTAAATTTTATAAAATAAAATTATATTTTTTGTTATACACCCAAATAACAAGTGACAATTCCGCTACAACTTGGCCCATCATAGCAACCAGAGTTCAAGTCATGAAGATAATAGTTTCAAGCTGAAAAAATCACTTTATATAATTCTAATTGTACTGTTCAATATATTTTTTAGTGTAATACTATATCTTGACTTAAATAATATTTATAAGTCCTTTCTTTTTCATATTTTTCTCTCTAATTTAATTTATTTTTATCAATAAACTTTTTTATATCTATAAATAAATTTAACTCAAATCATTTAAAAACTCAAATCATTTAAGAACTCAAATCTATAAATAAATTTAACATTTATCTCAAATAACAAAATTATATATATATAGCTGGAGTTAGATGACATATTTCAATCAAATCATTTAAGAACTCATAACATCACTAAAAATTATCATCAATATAGAAAATTGAGAATTAATCTTTATCTGGGTCCTTTTTAATTTTCAAATAATTGTTGGCTGATTTATCTAATCATTTTAATTACATTTTATATGTAATTAGTTTACTTTAATTGAATTTGAAACAATTAATAATTATTATAAATCGATACATCATAAAAAAAAATTCATTAATCAAATACAACTCCTGTATGTTAATTTTTTTTAACTTAAGGTCTTCTTGAATTTTAATTTCAACAAATTTATCGAATTGAACTCTAATCAGATGAATCAAATGATATCAAAAGCATTCTAATTCGAATTCAAATAAACTTAAATCAAACACATAAAATATAATTTAAGAATTCTAATTATTTTTAATTGAGAAGTTTTATAATCATTATATGCCAATACAAGCTAGCATTTGATAGAATTGCAAAATTTCCATTCATATGTCATCTCCTCCACTTTCATCAATCATCTCCAATCATATCATTCTAAAATAATCTTAGGATATCCATTGCCAACCACTCATTTCCTTATTGTCAGCGGCTTCACATAGATGTCATCCCTATCATGCAAAAAAAATATCAACTAAAACTTGGCCAGCTTCGCTGAAGTTGGCAGATAAATTTAGAGCATAATATATGGTCCATATGTATTTATAGTCTACATGTCTCTTTCATTTTACAATAAATACAAATTTAGAGCATAATATATTGTATTAGTTATATGTAGTTTTTTATGGCTCAACATGAATCAATAAATAAAGACTCAAGTGATGGGCCTATTAAGCTCAATTATTCGCTCAATTCTTTCACTTTGTCTGTAATTTTTTTCTCGCTTTTAGTAATTTATTTAAATTTTTTGCAATTAAATATATTATTCTGTGATAACTATAAAAAAAATAAAAAATAATTTAACAAATTTTTACAAAATACCTATGATTTTTTAAAAAAAAATTTAATTTTTCTACAACAGTTTTATAATAACGTTTACATATAACTGCAATAGTTCCACAGAACCCTAAGATGGCGAAGAAAATGATTCTAAAAAGATTAAGAATAAGATATCATTATAATTTGATGTTACAACAAAAGTAAGGACACGTGACTTAAATAATAATAATAATAATAATAATAAGCTTTTATCTTACTATAAGTGGTCGGCTATATAAATTTTTTTTTTTTTTGTGTCTTATTAATTGTCAAATTTTTATTTAATTTGAATAAATTAAAATCATTTTTAAACATTATAATCAAGTCTTTTTAACTCTATCTCTATCTTTTTTAACATAAATTGTATTTAATACACATGATTTATATTATTAAAAATTTATTTCTCAATCCTAAGTTGAGCTATAATAGATGTTTATTTAGGTAATATAAATAGTTGCTACAACTATTTACTTGGTAGTAAATGATAATGCAGAGAAAACAAATACTAAATAATATAAAATCAACGAAATATCTTTTAATTAGGTAATTCGAAATTTATCTATAATTTTAAAAATATTCATATAGAAGAAAAATGCATTGAAATGATACCCACAAATTCAAGTATTTGAGAGAGTAGCCAAATTTAAGTTATTTATGACATAAACCTAATTCCTCATAAAGGAGAAATATTTAGAGTATTATAAGAGTCGTAATAGCTTATAAAATACCAATTAAGTATCTAATAACTAATATTAATCCATAATCTAATTTTATTACAAAACAGATAATTAATGTCCACTCTTTGCAAGTAAACGTATGGCACAAAAAGGCATCTATAATCATTAGGTTTGATATGACCCTGAAAATTCCTCTAGTCGAAACACGAATCTTGATGCCGAAAGCAATTGTCTCTGTGAGATCGGCACTTAAAATATCATTTGGAAATTTTGAGACATCGGTTAAATTCTTAAAAACTCTCAAATATGGAGTGTTTATAGTCAAATCGAGTCTCGACGAGCCATTCCAACAAAAGATCTTACAATTTCGACTTCATTTGAGCATTCAAATACACAAAATACATCATATGATCAAGGGAATCATCATGAGTCCGATGGAGAGGAGTGATTGGATTTTGCATGTATTTAGACGCCACTCCTCTAATCTATAAATAGCCTCTTATTCCCATATGAGGGAGGCGAAGAGGAGAGAGAAAGATCTCCCAACCGTCGTGCCACCACCACTCGGCTTGTCAACCGCATCGCCGCCATCACTGATCCTCGCCGTCGTCGACCACTATTGTCGGTCATCATCACCGACCACTATCGTCGACATTATCGTCAACATCGTCGTCAATATCGTCGTAAACATTGTCTGTTACTAGCAACTGTTGTCCCTTTTCCATATACAATTCTAATCCGTTCAGAAAGATCTTGTACTCAAACAGATACATAGTGGAAGCTTTTACTTGGGCTAGGCCGTGGTTTTCCCTCTTTTGAGGTTTTCCATTAAAATTAAGTTTTATTATTCACACTTTTATACACTGTATTGTCTGGGTCCAACCAAAGCGGTTCCTCACCTTCTCTCCCCTCGTCCAAGCGCCTTGTTTGGCCGTCGTGGAAATTGATTCTCATTATTTCATTTTGTATGGCGACCAAGTTTTCCAACAAGATCAAAACCACCATCGAGATGTAGCATTTCAAGCTTTTAAGGAGCGCAAGCGAAGAATGAAGATTCATCAAACTTCGCTTCCTTCAAATTTTCTAAACGGGGCAAATCTTAATCTCAAAAATTATCCAAATCGATATTCGGATATCTAATTGATTATCAATTCGAAGCGAAAGTCGGTACTAATGAAAAGTCCGGTTAAGGAGCAACTTTGCTACAACCACAAACGGATGTTTTAATCGACCTCTTCCATACAAGTTAACGTCATCGAGAAAAGACTCTGACAAACAACCTAGGATAGGTCAAAAGGTCCTTGGTGGACTTCCTACGACCTCTTCCATACAAGTTAACGTCATCGAGCAAAGACTCTGACAAACAACTTAGGATGGGTCAAAAGGTCCTTGGTGGACTTCTTACGACCTCTTCCATACAGGTTAACGTCATCGAGCAGAAACGCTGACTCTGACAAACAACCTAGGATAGGTCAAAAGGTCTTTGGTGGACTTCCTATGACCTCTTCCATACAGGTTAACGTCATCGAGCAAAGACTCTGATAAACAACTTAGGATGGGTCAAAAGGTCCTTGGTGGACTTCCTACGACCTCTTCCATACAGGTTAACATCATCGAGCAGAAACTCTGACAAACAACCTAGGATAGGTCAAAAAGTCTTTGTTGGACTTCATACGACCTTTTCCATACAGGTTAACGTCATCGAGCAAAGACTTTGACAAACAACCTACGATGGGTCAAAAGATCCTTGGTGGACTTCCTACGACCTCTTCCATACATGTTAATGTCATCGAGCAAAGACTCTGACAAACAACCTAGGATGGGTCAAAAGGTCCTTGGTGGACTTCCTACAACCTCTTCCATCAGTTAACGTCATCGGCGGCTTCGACAAACAACCTAGATAGGTCAAAAGGTCTTTGGTGGACTTCCGACCTCTTCCATACAGTTAAAGTCATCGAGCAAAGACTCGACAAACAACCTAGGATGGGTCAAAGGTCCTTGGTGGATTTCTACGACCTCTTCCATACAGTTAACTTCATCGAGCAAAGACTCTGACAAACAACCTAGGATAAGTCAAAAGGTCCTTAGTGGACTTCCTATGACCTCTTCCACATAGGTTAACGTCATCGAGCAAAAAACTCTGACAAACAACTTAGGATAGGTCAAAAGGTCCTTGGTAGACTTCCTACGACCCCTTCCACACAGGTTAACGTCATCGGGTAACACACTGACAAACAACCTCGGATGGGTCAAAATCCTCAGCGGATTCAATTCAACTTCTTCCATACAGGTTAACGTCATTAGGTAACACTCTGATAAACAACCTCGAATGGGTCAAAGATCCTCAGCGGATTCAATTCAACCTCTTCCATAAAGGTTAACATCATCGGGTAACACTCTGACAAACAACCTTGGATGGGTCAAAATTCCGGATTGATTCAACCTCTTCCACAGTTGCGTCATGGGTTAACATCGTGGTAACACTCGACAAACAACCTCAGATGGGTCAAAATCTCGATTCAATTTGACCTCTTCCACAGGTTAGCGTCATTGGGTAACACTCGACAAACAACATTGATGTGTCAAAATCCAATTCAATTCAACCTCTCTTCATTATCGTGTTAACATCATTGAAGTAAACACTCTGACAAACAACATCGGATAGGACAAAAATCCTCAACGATGCGATCCGCCGTCACTACCGTGCCAATTGCCCTGACAACCCGCCCGGCCGCCAACCCACAGAGGTCCGCTGCCGACCATCGCCGCAATCTTGGCCGGTCATCCCATTAGTGCCGATTAGCGCCGACTACCGTCGCCGTTACTGGATAACCCGTCGGGCGCCAACCCCTGGCGGTCCGCAGACTACCATCGCTTATGCGCCTGACCATCACGGTCTTTTCGTTATCCGCGACTATGAGCGCCCATCACCATCGTCGACTACGCCGGTTACGCTGACCAATCAACCGCCAACCACCCTGCTGACCATCACCGACATTTTTTTGCGGTCTATCGTCGCCGGTCTCCGATGCGGCGTCTATTTCATTGCCGGTTGTCCGCACCACCCCCATCGGCCCAACTACGCTGACCATCACCTATTTTTCGCCGATCAGAAGCGTCGCCGGTCATCCCGTGCTTACGCGCTATGCATCGACTACCATCATTCTTGCTGCCGAAAACCCCCGTCGCCATACATAGTGTTATGCGATTCGTCGCCGGTCACTACCGTTGACCATCGGCTGGCAATCTTCACTTGACATTGCCGCAGGTCGATTCTGGTCTCATTGCATTGCACCACACCCGCTAGCCAACCTGCTATCGCCTTGCTGCCGCTATCGTCGCATCTCCGCCGGTCACCACCATCATCTTTGGTTATCCTCGCCGACCACCGTCGCCGGCCGCCATCATCGAGCATTGCCATCAACCCCAGTCTCCAGTTATCATCTCCTTGATCAACTCCAATCTCGGTCGGTCCGACGAGATTAGTTAACACCTCTTTCGAGGGAAAATTGGAGCCTTGCCGTATGAACTACGTCTTGATCGCTCAACCCGGTCGGTCGGCGAGGTCACCTCTTTCAAAGGAAAATTGGAGCCTTGCCGTATGAACTACGTCTTGATCGCCTCCAAACCCGGTCGGTCCGACGAGGTTAACACTTTTGAGCCGTCTATCTATGATCGCCTCAATCCCGGTCGGTCCGACGGTTAGTTAACACCTCTTTCGAGGAAAAGCGGAGCCTATGAACCAGATCGCTCTCCGATCCGGTCGGTCCGGATTAGTTAACACCTCTTTGAGCGGGAAGTATGAACTACGGGTCTTGATCGCCTCCGAACGACCTTCTCTCAAGAAGAAGAGAAGATGCCTTCTCCCTTTGCCCTAGGGGCATTTTATAGACCCTTTTTAGGGGCAAAAGGATAAAAAAGCATCCAAAATAGCCCAAAATCACCCAAAACCGTTCAAAACCGCTTAAAACGGGCCAAAATGGGAGAAAACAAAACGCGTTTTTTTCTGCCTGTGAGACCATGCCGAGCGCCCGCTGGCTGACGTCGCTCGAGGTCCCTCTATCTACGGCCGCCGTCGCTTCCGCGCAGCTCCATGATTCTGAGACACCGCCAGCGTCCAGCAGAAGCCTGCGACCGTCTGCCACTCGTTCATTTCATTCGCCTCATCAGCGACCGTGACCAGCTCGACCCGTCTAAGCCGTGACAACCCGTGTTCAGCATGATCGCTCCGTGAGCGGCGATGGTTTATGTCGGCCAGCTTACGACCCACGACGTACCACAGGCGGGCTGAATACCAGGCCTCTGACCTCATGGCGCCCGTCTGCACCGTCGCAGCCTATCGCCCATGCATGTGAGCTCGAGTGCGCCCGTAGAGACCCGGATAGGTCTGTAACCTCGAAATTTCATGCTCACACATACCTACACATATTTGTGGCTATTCATCTGCTTCCGTTGTCATAATCTTGCGCTTACATGAAGATCTGTTCTCTCAAAATGTGTGATTAATGGACCTGCAGATTTCGTTGAAGAATTTGGTATTTTGAAGTACTTGGCACATATTTTTTGATGATTGAGATAATATCATCCAAAAATAGGAGGGCAACCTGACCATACGAAAATTCCTTTTAAGTGAATCTTGATCTTTAAGCAAGTCGAATTGAAACCGTGATCAACACTTAAAATATCATTGGAAATTTTGAGACAACAGTTAAATTTCTAAAAAGCTCTCAAATATAGAGTGCTTATAGTCAAATCGAGCATCTCGGCGAGCCGGTTCCAACAAGCCAAAGATCTTACAATTTCGACTTCATTTGAGCATTCAAATACACAAAATACATCATATGATCAAGGGAATCATCATGAGCCGTCATGGAGAGAGTGGTTGGATTTTGCATGTATTTACGCCACTCCCTCTATAAATAGCTCCTCATTCCTCATATGAGGGAGGCCAGAGAGAGAGAGAGCTCTAAAGATCCTCAAGCACAATCGTACCACCACTTTCGGCGGTTGTCAACCACCGCCGTAGCCATCGGCCATCCGATCCCATCGTCGATACTGTTGCGGTCATCATCACCGACTATCATCGACATCATCATCGCGCCATCATCATCATCATCATTCATACATTCGCTGTTGTCCCTCTCTATACAATTCGTAATCCCGTCGGAAGATCTTGTACTCAAAGCATACATAGTGGAAGTTTTCTTGGGCTAGCCGTGGTTTTCCCTCTTTTGAGATTTTTCACGTAAAAATTTTGAAGTTTTATTGTTCACACTTTTTATGCATGTGTGTGTGCTGGATTTCACAATGAAGCTAAGGTGAAAACTTTTACTCTACCGCAACTGGTTTTCTAGCACGCAACAAGGCTCACAGATATATTTAAAATATTCTATAATAAAAATAATCACTGTTGAAATAAAATTTAATTGTCAAATCATTGAAATCATGGAAGTCATTAAACTTAAGTTTTAAGATCAAATTAGAGCAAATGAACGGGTGAAGTCGAGCATCTATTTATTCGAGTTCAAATTTGTTTATCATTATCAAGCTCTAGCTTGATTTGATCTTTGAGGATGATGCTCAAATTTGAGCTCATTTAAAAGAATCTTGTTCAAGTTTGGTTCGAGTTTGTTCATGAGCTCGATTCAAATTAAGTGCATTGAGCTTGTTAAGAAGCAATTCATTTGATGAAATAATTGAGTTTTAATCAGTTTATTCGCGATCTTCTTGTTAAGAAATATGCATGAGTTGAAAATAAAATTTTAAATAATATCGTTCACGAACAAGTCTTAATCGAGCTTATTAACGAGCTTATTCACGAACTTTAAATAATATTGATCATGAATTTAAAAGAATCGAATGACGAGCTATTCAAGTTTGTTCGTTCAACAATCAAGTATTTACAAAAATGTTGAAACTTTTTCGATTAGTTAATCAAATGATCATGAATGAGCTCTAAATGAGCCGAGTCCCAAGTAGCTTATTGAACGCTTTGTTCAGTTGCAGCCCTAGATAAAACCAAAGTATAAATTAAAAATCAAAATTTAAAATCTCCTCCAGGGTTCAATTTCTCTATTTAATGCAAATAAAAAGAAAAAAACTAACCATTGATGAACTTAATGAAAAAAAAAACTAATAATATTTATTAATGAGCTACGTTTAATTAAATTTTGTTTCTTGTTTATAGAATAAAGGCAGGAATTAATAACGACAAAAAAAGTTACTTCTGAGCGTAAGTTAATTGAAAATAGTTAGATAAGATTATTTTTATTTTTTTTTAAAACTTTGAGTAATTAAGCATATTCGTATAAATTAGGCTTCCAACAGAGGACATTATTATGGGACCCGAAGCTCCTAACTATAAGGTAAACTTCTTAATTAATTAAGAATTGATATGACACTGAAAATTCTACTAATCGAAGCACGAATCTTGACGTTAAAAGCAAATTGATCCGAAGTTAAAACTGGTTGAAATCAAGAACTTAAAATATAATTAGAAACTTTGGGATATCAGTTAAACCCCTAAAAAGCTCTCAAACATGGAGTGTTTATAGTCAAATCGAGCATCTCGACGAGCCGGATCTAACAAGCCCAAAATCTCAAAATTCTGACTTCATTTGAGCATTCAAATATTTAAAATATATCAAATGATCAAAGGGATCATTTTAAGCGTCCAATGAAGTGGAGTGTGCGGTTTTGCATGTATTTCTGAGACCACTCCTCCAATCTATAAATAGCCTCATTTCCTATGAGGGAGGCCAGAGAGAGAAGAGAGACAAAGCTTGAAGATCCTCCAAAATCGTGCCACCACTCGGCTCGTCGCCATTGTCGATTGCCGCGGTGATCGCCATTCGTCCTCCTCATCATCATGGCGACCTTCATCGTTTGTTCCGTTGTTTCATCATCATACCACTAGCTTGTTACCACTGATACATCGTCATTGTTCCTTTCTCATATACAATTTTGTAATCCCGTTATTGGGAAGATTTTGTACTCTGAAAAAGATACATAGTGGAAGCTTTTATTACTGGGCTAGGCGTGATTTTTTCCCTCTTTTCGAGGTTTTTCACGTGAAAATTTCGAGTTTTCTTCACTCTTTAAATACACATTATGTGTCTTTGGATTTCAACAAGGCGTAAACTTTTACTCTACCTGGTTTTCAACGCAATAGTTTAGCGTCTGGGAAAAGAACCCATCAATCACAATTTTTTGTGAACACCAGATTATGAATGCTCAATACCCCTCAACTCCGCTCCAACTCTGTCACTCTCAAAATCAATCCTTGAACCAAGGATGCCAAGCTTCTGCCTCACTCCCCCCTAATAGACGTGACCCTATCGGTGAAGGCGTGACAGGGATCTCTTTAGAAGATCGTGTCCACCAAATGGAAGAGTCTCAAAATGAGATGATCCGACTTTTGAGAGGAACACAACGGCCATTACCACGGAAAATACACCTCCCCCAAGATCGATCGTTAGCCGCGGGAGATCAAAATATCGATCTCCTTAACAATGTAGTTCCTCCGCTTCCTGACCGTGATGTTGATCTCCTTGACACTATTAGTTCTACTCATCCATCACGTGCAACCCAACCCGCTAATCCATTAATTATTGTTGACACATTCTCATTCCGTTGACCTCACTGCCATGTTATACGCAGTGTAATTACGATGCTTAATGCAAGATGAATTTCACCTTCAAGACAGAAATCATCTTCCCCCTCACCGCAGCTATGAGAAATCCTCACTTTAGCTGAAACTATTGTTCAACATCCTATTCCCGTGGGTTTCAAGCTTCCAAGCATTGATTCCTATGATGGGGCGACTGACCCATATGTACACATTGACCATTACAGGACTATCATGCATATCCAACGAAGCTAACACACGCTTCGCCCTTTCCGCTATCTCAAGTGGCAAGCTCGCATTCTTGGTTCTCGCTTCCCTTCCATGGGGATCCATCTGACCTTAAACTCGCCAAGATTTTTGAAACAGCTCGCTGTAAATAAGAGGATCATTAAAGATTTCTCCCATCTCTCCGGCATTTATTAGAATGAGGGTGAATCACTTAAGGAATACTTCTAAAGATTCTCCTTAAAAGCTCGCCAAATACCTGGAGTAGACCCTGAACTATTAAGAGGAGTTTTCCTTTGAGGACTCCGTCCATGGCCTTTTTACTCGTCACTAATGCGAGACATGGTCCGCTTATATGCCGACTTGGTTCATCATGTGGAAGCACAAATCTCTGCTGATGAGGATATTACTGCTCATTGCAAAATAATTTGAGCAAGTAAAATGTAAAAGCACCCCTGGAATGTGGACCAAAATCCTATCAAAAGAAGCATAAGGCGGCCATCTCCTCCATGGCCCTATATCAATCAACGATGTGAATCACGCACCAAAAGGAATGAAAACACATCTCGTAAGTTAACCTCCTAATGACTATTCGAGATGAAGAAAATATCAAGTGGCCGCATCCACTGAAACTAAATTTAGGAAATCATGAGCAATATTATCACTTCCATCGAAGTCATGGACATACTACTAAGGCATGCAAATAACTCAAAGAAGAAATTAAGAGGCTCATTCAGCAAGGATATCTACGTCGATTGATTCTTCACAAATCGACAAGTGGCTCATTTAATCCAATTCATGGTGGTCAAGTCGACCAAAGATATAACGCTATCTTTGGAAGGCCCCTCCAATCAATTTTGCGCCACTTCAATATCTCATCTTAAGATGAAATTTCCAACCCCGTTGGAGTTAGAGTGGTCGTGGAAATCAACAGATCAATCATGTTATCTCGCATAAGCTCAATCATGCCCTTCGCGGACCTTTAACATCAAGATTTTAATTTTCAAGATGAAGAAGTACCCAAAAAGCTTCACTGTAGAAGACTTGCTCTTGTTGCATTATCGATGAAACCACTACTAACAAGTAAGTGGATCTTTGCTCGCAAACAAAGGAAAAAAATACACAGACTTCTTGCACAGAAATAAAGACATCTTTGCTTGGAGCCCGACAGATATGCTCGGGGTCGACCCCAATGTAATCATGCACTCCCTTAAGATTGATCTAACATTCAAACCAATCATCTAAAAGAAATGGAGTTTTGCAGCTGATCGTCTCCAGGCTATTGAACAAGAAGTTAACAAGCTCATAGAAGCATGATTCATACGAGAGGTACATTACCCTACATGGCTAGCAAATGTTGTCATGGTTAAGAAAAGAAATGGAACATGGAGAATGTGTATTGATTACACTAACCTTAACAAGGCTTACTCGAAAGATAGTTTTCCTCTTCCTCGAATTGATCAATTGATTAATGCTACGTCTGGACATCAAATGCTCAGTTTCTTGAATGCTTACTCTAGTTATAACCAAATAAAAATGAACCCAACGGATGAAGAAGCTACAGCATTTCAAACATATAAAGGTTTATACTGTTATCAAGTTATGCCATTTGGATTAAAAAATGCTGGTGCTACCTATCAACGCCTTATGAATAAGATTTTTGAAGACCTATCAGGCCGCACAATCGAGGTATATGTAGATGACATGTTAGTGAAAAGCTTGGAAGAATCACAACATATTTCTGACTTAGAAATATGCTTTAATCTTCTTCGACGTTACAACATAACAACCAAGTATGCTTTTGGGGTTCGTCGGAAAATTTATTATTCATGGAACCGTGGGATAGAGGCCAACCCAGAAAATCAAAGCTCTCAAAGATATGACTCCTCAAGAATATCAAGGAAGTTCAATGTTTGAATGAACGAATTCTGCATTATCCCGCTTAGAATACTGCATTCTTTAAAATATTAAAGGGAGATAAAATAATAATTTTCATGGATGAATGTCGGTGTTTTGAGCAACTAAGAGTATTTAGCATCTCCACCCTACTATCCAAGCCTATTCAAGAGAGATGTTATACTTATATCTCAGTCTCTTCCCATCGATAAGCTTCATTTTAGTGCGAGAGAATGGGATACAACAATTAATTTACTATGTCAGCAAAATTCTCTCGATATAGAAAGTCGTTATCCACTTGCAGATAAGGTGGCTCTGGCTTTAGTTTTCTTAGTGCGAAAATTGCATCCATACTTCCAAGCTTATACTATCGGCGTTTACACTCATTTACCATTAAGGGCCATCCTACAGAAGCAGAGGTTAATCAATTCAGAGAATTGGAGAGTTTGATATAAATTTTTTACCGCCACCTATAAAGTCTCAAGTACTGAGACTTTATAGTGGAATGCACCAACTCAGGAGCTATCTCTACATGCCTTTTCTCCTCAATGGACCCTCTATGTTGATGGAGCTTAGGAATCTTGGTCTTTGGTGCGATCTTACTTATTTCCCCAGTGACCTTAGAGTATGGACTTCACCTAAAATTTTTGCAACTAATAATATGGTGAATATGAGGCTCTCATAGCGGTTGAGACTGCCATTGATTAAGCTCAAGACTTAGTGATACACCTGACTCTTGTTGCCTCCCAAGTTGAGGAAACTTTAATACTCATAATCCTCGGTGACAATACCTCCACTTGGTGAAGTCTCTTCTTACCCATTTCAAGACACATCAAATCATTCACATACTACGAGAAGAATACTGTGGCCTCGCTAAGCAAGCATTTACTAGGGATCTATTTAAAGACATGTTGAAGAAATATATTTTCTTAGTATCGAAGGGTCATGGGTAATTCAAGCAATTAATGAGATAAAGAAACATTTATGGATGGACCCCATCCTGTCTTTTCTATAAGAAGGAACCCTTCCTGAAGATCCAACTTCTGCAACTCGTCTCCGAAGACAAGCTTCAAACTTTATTATGGGGTGAACTATACAAAGCAGCTTTTCGACCATACCTCAAATGCCTCTCACCGTTAGAGGCCGATTACGCATTAAGAGAGGTTCACTCCGATATGTGGAGAACACCTAGGAGGAAGAGCCCTTAAAATTATAAGGTAAGGGTTCTATTGGCTCTGATGAAACAAGACGCCTGAGTTCACAAAAAATGTGCAAGTTGTCAGTTGCACTCTAACCTCTCTCACATGCCGCATATAGAGCTCTCATCCCTTCAAAGGCCGTGGCCTTTTGCTTAGTGGGGGATTGATATCATGAGACCTTTTTCGATAGCATCAGGGCAACGAAAGTTTATCATTTTAGCCGTCGACCACTTCACTAAATGGGTGGAAGTCGAACCACTTGCTAAAATCACAGAGGCAAATGCTAAATAATTTATTTGGAAAAATATAGTATGTCGATTCAATCTTCTGCAAAGATCATCACTGATAATGGAACCCAATTTACTGGAAAAGTCTTTACGTCCTTTTGCAAAGATCTTAATATTCATTGCGCATCTTTGCAGCATCCTCAAACCGCGGGTAGGTGAAGCTATAGGACTATACTCAAAGGACTAAAACACGCTCTTGAGAAGGTAGGGGGCAATGGGTTGATGAGCTTTCTAATGTTCTTTGGGCTTACCACACTACATTGTGCACCCCGACTAATGAGACACCATATAACTTATGTTTCGGCATAGAAGCTATTATACCAGTAGATATCGGGGTTCCAAGTCAAAGAGTTCAATTATTCGATCATGATGGTAATGAAGAAAAACTCCGATACCACCTGGACCTATTCCCCGAAACTCATGACATGACCCTACTTCAGACTACTTTCTATCACCAAAGGGTAGCTCGTCACTTCAATAGAAGAGTAAAATCTCATCCTATATCTGTCGGTGACTTGGTCCTATAAAGTCTCGAAGCTGCAGGCAAAGGCCCTCAATGCAATAAACTCTCACCTCTTTGGGATGGCTCATATGTGGTTATAGCTGTGGTAAAGCCAGGAACATTCAAGCTCAAGGATCCAGAGGAAAAAACTTTACCTCGAACTTGGAACACTGAGAATCTCCAAAAATATTATCAGTAATTCTCTGCATAATTATTGCAACTTTTATTTTATCTCGTTTTGTCATGTCCTCTTTATGTAGCCGACCCCACTTAGTGGGATAAAGGCTTGTTGTTGTTGTCGTCATTTCCTCTTGAAACTCATATCCTTGTTAAAATCATCTTATGATTGTATCACCAAACTTATCAGAGTAATGAATTTATAGATTTTTTCTTACAAGCTTGTTTCTTCTTCATTTAATCCTCCCACTTGAGAAATATACAACTCATGTTGTATCTCAATCGGGGCATAATCAATCCCAAATGGACTTGATCGAACCTCTTCCATATAGGTAAGAAGTCAAGTAACACTTTGGCTGATACCTAGGATAGGTCAAAAGGTCCTTGGTGGACATCCCACCACCTCTTCCATATACGTCGTCAGTAACACTTTGGTCTAGGATAGGTCAAAAGGTCCTTGGTGGACATCCCGCGACCTCTTTCATACAGGTTAACATCATCAAGTAACACTTTGACAAACAATCTCGGATTGGTCAAAAATCCTTAGTGGATTTAATTCAACCTCATCCGTATAGGTTAGTGTCGTTGAATAATATTCTGACCAATTACCCCAGATAGGTAAAAACAAAATAAGAGTGTATCATCTAAAAAAAATTCATTGATAGCATTAACATGATGATATAAGAAAGAATCAAGATTCTGATACACACTAATAATAATACATAGATAAAAAGGGAGCATCCACAACTGATACTACATGATATTAATGTCCTCCTCAACACTAGGAGATGCTCCCTTGAGCTCACTCTTGGCTCCTTCATCTCCTGAATCTAATGAAGAGTATTCAGATACTTGGCTAGGAGATAGATCCTTAATACTAGCTCGGTCTTTGCGGGTCTAAGCAGTTCCTTTTAGTAACCCTCGGATGAAGCCCTCCTCTAAACATTGGTGCTCCAAGTCCTTCACTTCAACATCAAGAATATGATTTCGAGCTTCCTGGACATGGTTTTTGATTGTACCACGATAAGCCAAGGAGTTTTTAAAGTCTTCCACTACCTTCAAGGAGATTTCATTTGCTTCCGCTTCTGACATTATATGCTCTTTCTCAGAAAGACGATCTTGTAATGCTTTCTTCTCCAGTTAGAGAGCTCCCTTCTCCATTGCAAGTGCCTTGAGTCTTTTCTCTTTCTAGCGAGTCTTCGTCCTCACCTCAATAAGCTCATCACGAGTGTGCTCCACCTCGACAGAGAAAGAGAAGTTTCATTCTTCGATTACACGGTTAGGTGATCCTCCAAAGTCACTTCTTTGGCTTTTCATCTTTCTCATCTTTCGTTTGCGAGATATTTTACCTTCACAAATTCAGTATTTCACTCGTCTAAAGAGACACCCAAATGAGCCATCAGCCTTAATGTTTGAGTTACCTATAAAGAAAAAAAATCATCACAAATATTACACACAAAAGAAAGAAGAAGGAAAAGAAGAAAAGAAGAAAGAAGGGAAGACAACGTCAATTCATCTCGTTGGCCTTGGGTGCATATGTGATTTAACATCTCTTCGGAATGTGCGCTTTGAAATGAACTCCCCATCATGAGTTGAAACAACTAAACTCTCTTAACGGAACATCTTCTTAGCGGATATCCGCGTAGTCACTTCAAGCTTCTTTTCTTTAGGGAAGAAATATTGCCACCACCCTGATTTCGTGGCGGGCTTCTTTAAAGAACCCTATGAATAGAGGAAACATTTCATCACCTTTACTTGACCTCTTTAGTGGAAAAGAATGAGATCTCCCTGCCTGGATGGAAAGGCCAACCTTGAACATTTTATCTTCAACTATATATTTGCTAATGTGTAACTCATGTTGTAAGCTTTCTACATCAGGAACATTAAGAGTTGCCAAGATCTCATTCTCTTCAATCAGTAATGGATCTGGAAGGTCATTCAATCTTTCCCATCTCTTAGAAAGGCCCCACTCATTTTTCACAAAAAAGAATCTATTAGACCAATTTTTAGGCGGATCCGTGCTAAAATTCTATCCAATTCTTTATAGCCGATAAGAAAACCGTCCTTGAGCATCACATGTGAATCTACACACATTCGACACAAGTATTTGATGTTCAAACACCACGCTCTCAAGAAGACATCCAAAAGCGATGACCACTAAAGCCCAAAATGAAAATTATGACAAAGCTACACCACATATTTTGAAGATCTCAATCAGCTCGGGAGAAAGGGAATGCGGTCACATGAAGAATCATCTCAAAATAGTGAAGTATCACGAGGTGAACAAGCTCGATGGACCTCTTGGCAGCCACCAACTCATTAGAGAAATGAAATTTCTTACGGAACACCATTAAACTATCTGATGTGATAAGGGATGGTATATCATCTGTAGCTGCCATACTATGGGCTTTCCTCCAGCCATCACCCTGCTAAAATACATAATAAATAAGTAAAGAGGGGGAGAAATGATAAAAATCTGAAAATTTTGTAAAGCTACTCACTCACCCCAATACTTGGGCATACCCTTTTCTGACTCTGCCGCTCATGGGGACATAGAATTTTTGCCCTACGATCGACGAAAGGACATGCATACATATGAGATCAAAAGAAAAGGGGGGAGAGAGAAACTATTCCTCCCCAATGATGCTTTCGAAACTTTAAGTCTTTGAATGATGGCTCTAATTTTTCCCATCTTGGCAATTATCACCGAACCATCCATCAGTTTGAAGAAATCCAATTCCTCACTATCGGTCTTGATCGCCTCAAACCGGTGTCACGGTCGATGACCTCTTCGAGGCGGAGCTTTGCTATGAACTCGGATCTTGATCGCCTCCAAACTGGTCGTCTGGTCGGTTGACACCTCTTTCGAGGGAAAAGCGGAGCCTTGTCGCGTATGAACTACGGTCTTGATCACCTCAAACGGTCAGGTGAGTGGGTTAACACCTCTTTCGAGGAAAACTAGAGCCGCCAGTATGAACTACGGGCCTTGATCGCGACGACCTTCTCAAGAAGAAAAGAAAGCTAGAGTTGAAGTGTGCCTTCTCCCTGGGGATTTTATAGACCTTCAGGGGCAAAGAGTAAAATCATCAAAACCGCAAAACCAAAATCGCCGGCAGATCAAAATTACCGTTTGGGCCCTGCGTATATGCCCGTGCGATCCACTCGCCGCAGCCGCTGATGCCGCATTGCTTCAGCGCCGTGCCAGCGCGCTTCATGCCAACCTGCCCGTAGCGTCGACGACCCAGCGTCGCCCCGTCTTCGACCACCTGGCGTCAGGTTCGCGACCAGTGATTGTCAGCGACACCTGACCAGACGTCGGCGCACCATGGCCGAAGCCCTGCGGCGCCGTGTGCGGTACATACTTTCCTTGGTGCCTTGAATCATCTCGTGGGGCCGGATGACTCCGTAAACTCGAAATCT
Organism: Cymbidium sinense; assembly: GCA_021442155.1. Lineage (NCBI taxonomy): Eukaryota > Viridiplantae > Streptophyta > Magnoliopsida > Asparagales > Orchidaceae > Cymbidium > Cymbidium sinense. Next base: position 89,931,793 of record CM038218.1, on the reverse strand, counting down.
AGTGCTTGTGCATACCTACACACATTCATGGCCCAGCATGCTTATAGTCATAATTTTGTGCTCCATGAAGATCTGTTCTCAAATTGTGGTTAAAATTTCAAATTTCATTGAAGAATTTATTATTTTCAAGTATAATTATATTTTTGGATGATTGAGATAATATCATCCAATAAACAATGATATGACATGAAATTCTACTAATTGAAGATGAATCTTGGCGTTAAAAACAAGCGATCAAGTTAAAGCGGTGAAATCAAGAACTTAAAATATAATTGGAAATTTTGGGATATCGGTTAAACCCTAAAAGCTCTCAACATGGAGTGTTTATAGTCAATCGGCGTCTCGACGAGCCGGATCTAACAAGCCCAAAATCTCAAAATTATGACTTCATTTGAACATTCAAATATTTAAAATACATCAAATGATCAAAGGGATCATTTTAAGCCGTCCGGTGAAGTGGAGTGCTACGGGTTTTGCATGTATTTATAGACGCTCCCAATCTATAAATAGTCGCTCATTCCTCATAGGGGAGGCGCTGAGAGAGGAGAGAGCCCTAAAGCTTGAAGATCCTCCAAGCACAATCGTGCACTCGACGGTCGTCAACCGCCGTCGGCCACTAATCCTGCGTCGCCAATCTCGGTCCCATCATGGCGACCCTTCATCGTTCGCCGTTGTTCATCATCAACATTTGCTACAATTGTTACCACCTTACATTACATAGTCGTTGTTCTTTCATATCTGATTCATCCGTTATCGGAAGATTTTGTACTCAGATACATAGTGGAAGCTTTTTTCTTGGGTTGCAGGTGGTTTTCCCTTTTTGAGGTTTTCCACGTGAAAATTTACGGAGTTCTTGTTCATTTCTTTAAATTATATGTTGTGTCTTTGGACATAAAGCGTAAACTTTACTCAACCGCAACTGATTGTCATATCAAGAATAATGAATTTCAAACTCATTGAATTGACTTTGATGCTGACTATTAATGCAAATATTGATTGATTACTCGTATATATTGTATTTATTTCAAAACACATTTAATAATTTTAAAATATATTAAGAGACAAATATGTCAATATTCAAGGTTTAAAATGCCTCAAAGTGACCTTCAAAATCAGTCACTTATCCAAATTAACATAAATTGCCTACAATTTATTTTTTAAATATTAAAAATTATTTATTTATATACGTGTTTGATTTTAAGGCCATGCTATGCTAACTCCTCTTGATCATGATATTTTCTAATCAAATTTTAATGAGAATTATCGGATTCAAATTTTTTTAATTAATTTAACAAATTGTTTGACTTTGACATTACTTTATTTTATTTTATTTTTAAGATAATAAAGATGTGTTTATTTAGGGGCCTTTTGGTAATAATTATTTTTAAAAATATTCAAAATGTACAAAAACTCAATTGAGCGTTTTTAATAATAATAATATTTATTTTAAAATTAAAAGAAAAGCTTAAAAAATTCACTAAATAAATATATTTTTCAAAATAATATAAAAATAAAAATATTAAATATAAATTAAATTTGATCCTGAATAAACATTCATTTTTTTACATAACTTTTTTTTATTTTGAAAAAAGTCAAAAAATTTATTGGCTTTTTTCAAATTTCTGAACCAATTTTTTTGGGCCAATTACATTCATACCACTTACTTTTTACCTATTTATTAAACTGCCACTTTCATACCTCAATACTTAAAAAGTATTACTTAAATATTGAAATTCATAACAAAAGCCTAATCTTTATTTTTCATTTTTATAAATTTTTAATATTTATATTTAGCCATAAATGTATTGGTTCTATGATTAAAAAAAATGATGAATGTTAGATTTATAAATATATAAGTATTGAGTGGTATGTTTATAATTCTCCTATTTTTCAAATGAAAAATTTCTCCACTAGCCTAAATCAATTGTCTCATCCCAAAGATCTGTATTAACATTGATTGTGCTAGACGCAATGTTATTCGCCATATAATGAATTTCAAGTCATTTTTGCCCGAGGAGTGACATTGCATTTGCACCATGAGTTTCAAAGTTCAATTCACCTTATCTTCCTTTAGTTTAGGGGAGGAGTTGATTTATTTTTTAAATGATCTTAAAATAATAAATACATAAGAATAATATAAAATATATATTTATTTTATATTAAACTATATGAAAAATATATATAAATAAAGATAAAAATAACAATTATAGAGGACCTAAGCAACCAATTTGTGATAAATGATTTTGAAGGATGTTAAAAAGCTTGATATCAAAGTTTATATATAATAATTTTACAATTTTTTATTTCAAAGGGTTGTCATATATATATGGATATATTTTTTCGGTTTCGTAAATTATTTATTTGAAAATATATATATATATATATATATATATATATATATATATATATATATATATATATATATATATCAAAGTATAATAATTATAAGAATATTCTAATTTTCCTTAAAAAATAATAACTACCCTGATTTTTTCCTCTCTTTTTATGTGTATATGTGTTAGGTGAAAAATGTTATATTTATAAATAAGTATTTAGTAGTAGATTTGTAGTTTTTTTTTTCTTTCAAATGAAAATTTTGTCCACAAGCTTTCATGAATTGTCTCATCTCAACTGTTTTTATTATTATTGATCGTGCCAGGCACAATGCTATTCATCACCTAATGAATATCAAGTCATTTTTGCCAAGGGTACCATCTCATCCATAAATTTCAAATCTCAATTCACCTTATTTCTCTTGATTTTTGAGGAGTTGATTTATTTTTAAATGATCTTAAGATAATAAATATATAAGAAGAATATAAAATATATTTTATTTTATATTAAACTATAAAAAATTAAAAACACAAAATAAAGATAAAAATAAAAAAAATATAGATGAACTCAAGCAAGCAATTAGTTAATAATGATTTTAAAAATTGTTAAAAAGCTTGATATCAAGTTTTATATATAACATTTTTATAATTTTACATTACAAAGAGTTGTCATATATTTTTTATTATTTGGACACATTTTTTAGTTTTCATAAATAATTTATCTGTATAGATATATTAAAGTGTAATAGTTATAAGCATATTCTAATTTTTCTTTTAAAAATAAATAATTACAATAATATCGCTCTCTCTCTCTCTCTCTTATATATATATATATATATATATATAAGTTTTTGACTCTGTTCAAAGTCACTGATGACTTCCAGAACGCACGAAGGAGCTGCAATATTTTCCAGACCCATCGCGGAAGTAGGAAATACCGAAATAAGTTACGTTAGAGCCGTTTAATATTTAATAATTATTGCCAAGATGTTAAAAGATTCCATGTTTTGTCAATCATGGGCTCGAATCTCGTTTAAAAAATGTGAAATCTCAAGGGAAGGGGTAACATCACCAGGTGCTGCCGCGCGCTCCAACCAGCGCCAACGTACCAGGCCCACAGAGCCCTTCGGCATCACGTCCGCCATCTTTATGGTCAACCACAAACGGTCACGTGTCCACATGTGTCTGCCTTCATCGTGTTTTCCGCCCACTCGAAGCTAGTTAGAATACAAAAGCCAAAAAAATAAAACATAAAAAATAAAAATAACAAAAAACAAAAAACAAAATAAAAATAAAAAAAAAAATAAATAAATAAATCCAATGCATATTTATATTAAATTTTAAATATTAAAAAATCACAACTCTCGATTACTTCTCCGCAGCTTTCTCTATTTTAGATCAATTATTATTTTTATTATAAATTACACTAATACATACAATTTTATGAAAAATAATCTGAAATATTTGTATTTAATATTTTAATCTTAATTTTTAGTCTCCATATTAGATACTTCTTATATTATCACGTCTGCAAGCTATGTAGCTTAGCGAAACACATAATCTTTCAAAATTTATTTTAAAATTAATAATGAATATCAAATAATCTTCTTAATTTATATAACTACCTGACAATTAATGTAAAATTTTATAAAGAGTACACAAAAATTATGACGATGAAAAAAATATTCTCTAATGAATATATTAAAAAAGATCTTGCATAAAATTTTTTATCATTGTCAATTTTATATTAATAATTATGTTATATTTCAAATAGTTTTTTTTATGGCAAAAATAGATAAATATAACTATTATGATAAAAATAAATGATAATATATTACTAATTATGAACATTATACAAATTGTTAATGATAAATTGATGTACGAATGTTATATATTATGTCTAAAATTATAAATTTTGTAAAATAAAAATTCAAAAAGTATATATCTTTTAAATTTTTTTTGATATGTTTTAAAGTTATTGAAATTAATTGTAAAATAAAAATAATATATAAATAATTAATAAAAATTTATGTCATATCTAGAGGAAGTATTTATCTGTGATAGATGTAGATTTCTGAAAAATTAGTTGTAAAACTCCTTTAAAAAAATTAAATTTTTGAAAAGTTATTATGAGTGATATAAATATTTTTTTTTGAAAAATTCAAATAATAATTTTTTATAATAATCATATTCTAACAGCTTTAACTTTCAAAAAATTTTTTACTATAAACTTTTTTTAAAAAAGTAGCCAAAATGCATCTGTAATTTTTTTAGCTATGTTTTAAAAATTAAAATAGCCATAAACATATCTCAAATACATCATAAATTAATTAACTTTTTAACTTTTAAAATTATTTACTTTTTAAAATAATAAATTATAAATTATAAATATGTTACTTTTGTAATTTAGAAGATATAATTATTATTTTTTAATTAATGAGTTGTTAGTTCTCTCATGCTCAAACTAAAATTAGGCTTTATTAGTTAAAAAAAGTTAGTATATTCTAGTATATTCTAGCATAATTTTTTTATATAAATTCGACCAAGATATATCGTTAAATGTTTGAATGATACTTGTTTAAGTTCCTCAATATCAGCCATGTGAACCAATTCAACGGCAGAGATCTCTTCCATCGGACAAAATAATAATTAGGGAGTGGGGCCAGCAAGTACAATGCTGCAACGTGCTATCTCGAAATATCAAACGAAGCCACCACTTGCCCGCCACGAGACACCGTCGTATGTTGGCCGATTAGCTGCACCTTGCATCCGTGTATCGCTCTTTTTTTATTTTTTTATTTTTTTTTTTTTTTTTATATTGGGAAAAATTAGGGCAGATCCTATTGTATTACTCAAGGGGAGAAAACTAAGTACAGAGAAAATAAAAAATAGACCAAAAGAATCAGTGACGGATCGTAAAAATAAAAATGGACTCAGAGAAGGCAAGGCAAACAACAGATCAAGTTCACCTACAACTAAGTGATCTCCCTAGTTTCCTAAGCAAGAAACATTTGGCTCATAAGAAAATAACCTAGGAGAGCATTAAGGTAGCAGGAATAGACCACCCAAGACCATGAACATCGAGAGAAAATTTCTCTCTATAAATGCATATCATTCAGAGGGAGCAAGAACACCCCTCCAACTTGAGATGACAGTCTTTAACTAAGAAATAAAAGAAATAAAAACTCAGCAACAGGATCCAGGATCCTGATCGTCCAAGGGGAGATCACAAGACTGATAGCGACATCAATTTGCTCAAAAACCTAAACCAATAGACACATCCTCATCCAAGAACAACAAAAGAGAAAATAAAAAATGACAATAACCAAAATCATCACATTAGCCCAGTATGACAGATCCATACGCAGCATCATAACAACCATGATTCCTCCATTTCTCCAAGGTATATGAAACATGATAAGGCCAAGTAGATTTGAATATCCAACGTCTGAGTTTAAAGGCTACTTGAGTTTTAATCTTAAGGCATAAGGCAGTATAAGAAGCCTCTTGATTCTGGAACAATCTATTATTCATTTCACACCAAATCGTATAAATAATCACAACAATCAATAGATACAGGCACTTGAAAACCTTATGCTCAAGAAGAGAAGAGGCAGTAAGCACTTGTTGATGAGTGGGTTGAAATAGAAAAGAACTCCCATTAGGTAAGAGATTTCTGTTAAGCTTAAGGGAAAAGGAACAACCAAAGAAAATGTGAGCATGTGATTCCTTCTCGCAATGGCAAAATCCACAAACTAGAATAGGACCACGCCACGGTAATTTAGCACGTCTAATAATTTAGGCTTCTCAAAATAAGCCATCCAGCAAAAAATAACGTAGTTAATGGAAAAGCCTTTAAACTAGATGTCTTTGGACTAATCCATAGAAGGGGAGTTATTAAAAATAGCTTCTATAATTCTTTTGTTTGAGGTACCCTTCTCACCATTCCAAAAAAGAGAATCCGGCCCCGAAGAAAGGGGAACGAGACAGATAGAGTGGGCGCAAGATGGGTTTCTTTCTTCAAGAAAATCAGGAAGAGACTATCATTGTTGCCTAATAATAGAATTGAGAGGAGAGTTTCTAGGAAAATCAAACAAAGAAAAGCATTCAGACCCACAGATTTCTAGAAGGGACTTACCCTAGCACCAAGGATCAAAGAAAAGAGTGCAAGATGAGCCATCCCCAACCAAAAAGGAAACCTTCCCTCTGAATTGAGATGCACAAAGTTGAAGTTCCCTCCAAAGGGTAGAGGAACAGAGGAATTTACTCCAAATTAAGCCGTACTTATTGCCGCACCAGGAAGCCAACAAAGTATCCCGATTAATCACTTTCCAAAAGACCTTAATTTTACACAACACATTAAGTATGTTTACTGATTGGAGACGAGTCCCTCCTTTATCTCTAGGCAAAGTAGTCTTAGATTAAGAGATTAGGTGTAGTTTCTTGACCACATCACTGTGGTAGAGAAATGTGATGGAAGTAATCTTTTTAAGGATGCACTTAGGGAAGACCAAAGCCCTTATCCCATAAGAAATATAGCTATTAATCGAGGACCTTATTAGCTATAATCTACCCCCTCCCCCCACCCCCACAAACGAGATCCATTTGGACTTCCACCCAGCAAGCCAAGAAGAAAGTTTATCCAGTAGGGGAGTGAAGTGATTAGATTTGAGAGCTCTAGCAACTAAAGGGTGGCCCAAATATTTAAAGGGAAATTCACCCCTCTCAATATTCAGAATACGACAACAATGATTAGCTTCCAAGGTTGTGGTGCTTATTTTTGGGATGTGGGACACCATGCAGATCTTAGGGGGTACTTATTGAAATGATCAGGTACAACATTAAGGAATGATACACTATATCAAAAGATAGGAATCACCACCCTATAATGATCCTAATCACCTAATAAGGACTCCTAAGGCATGATGGGTCTTCAAATGTATAAGAGATTTTTCTCTTACTTTACATAGAAAAGTAAAGTAGGTTTTATTTTAAGTCGAGTTCATTAAGTTCCTTATGGAGGTAAGTCTCCATAGTTAATTACATCTTAAGGAATGAGAATTCCTTAAGAATACTCTCAATTAAAGTATATAATTATGATCTCTAAATATTTCAATGCTAGACTATCAATAAATTGGTCATGTTTGGAAAATCAAATGGGATTGTTCAAGGAGAAGACTTACTTTAGAAGCTAAAGGGAATAAGTAGGAAATGCACATGATACTAGGAAGCCTAGTGAGCATTCCAGTTTATCCTATGATTGTGCTTTATATGTTTGAAATTGAAGAGATTAATTTTATTGAAGTTGACATTTTTTTAGAAAGCTAGGACTTATAATCCAATCAATACAAGATTGTGAAAATTCCTAAGAGGTGAGAATTTATGCTAGTAGCCCGAAGGAAACAGTAACCCCGGATCTTAGATCTAGGGAGCTTTGGAAGAAGCTAAAGCACGACTTAAGTTTAAAAGAAGATGGGTATAATGTTTACCTCCATAATAGAGGATAAATCACCAGACTGTTGGGCTTACAATCACCTGGAGTGGCCGCCAGCAAAGTCCTCATACGCTTTAAATCCATGTGGTCTGGTCATATAAAATTTCAAGATGGTTGGGCTATTATTAATTTAGAAAGAGACTAAAGTCCTTAAACCCATCCCCTAAGAGACTAAAACATGAGTGGTATGAGTAATGACTTAATCTACAAATGCAAATCTTTTAAAATTTTATTTGATTTTAGACACTTATTTTTGATAAAGGCTTTGAGATTTTTATATGCCTAAATGCATGGTGAAGTAGAGTTGTTGGCCAAATCAAGAGAGAAAGAGGGTGAAGCTCACGTAGGGTTGCTCACAAAATGGTCCCTATACATGTAAGGATGAAGGCCCTCATTTTGCAAGAGTGATTCAAGATGCATGCATGATGTAAAACATACAACATTCAGCTAAGGGGTTGCTAAATCTTTTAGTTATCTTATCTATAGCCTAAGCATTATGGTGAGGTTATGAGTTATAGAAAATTTTAATTATGAGTGATTAATTGGGTAAAAAATTTATTTTATCCTAAGAGCCTAACGCATCTGCCACACATCCAAACATCAATCATTTAAGAAACTAAGAAAATCATGTCATTTCTAGTACACATTCTAAACAAATCATCAACCAATTTCTATGGCTGTCATGAAAGAATAAAAGGCCAATGAAGTTAAGTACCACCGTACAGCCCAAAAAAGAAAAGATAGGTAGCCAAGCTCAACCCTTATGCAATCTGAAATTATAAAATAATAATTACAATTATAATGAATGAATGCTATATGGGGTCTTCATTCTTCATATGTTCATGTATTTATGCATCTTCCTCCTACTTTGATTTGGATGAGCTTGCTTCAAAGGCATCACAGGGCCTCCCAAGCCAAAGCCTTCTAGCCACTGCACATCATAATTTCTCATAGCACTAATCCTAATTCCTAATTACAAAATTACATTAAGAATATAAAAAATAAATCTAACTACATCTGTAAAATAATTGTTAGCTAAATATGCATACAACTATGGTGTTTGTTTTCAATTTGATGTATATGGGGGACACCACGCAGATCTGAGGGTGTACTTATTAAGGTGATCTGGTATGACATAAATGAATATTGTACTATCTCAAAAGATAGAAATCACTATCCTATAATAGACCTAATCACCTTAATAATGACTCCTAAGGCATGATGAGTCTTCGAATATACCATAGATTTTTCCTTTCTTTATATGGATGAATAAAGTAGGGTTTATTTAAACCATATTTTAAAGTTCCCTAAAGGGGTAAGTCCCCATAGTTAATTACATCCTAAAGAAAATGAGTTCCTTAGGAATACTCTAGATTAAAATAGGCAATTATTATCTCCAAAGATTTTAAAGATGTACTTTCCACCATAGAGGAGACCCTAAAGTCAAGTCTTCCCCTATCGTGTAATGATGGAAACCCTCTCTTAGCAAATGTGAATAAAGGATGACATGCATGATATTAAGCATACAATATCCAGCTAAAGGGTTGTTAAATCTTTTAATTATCTTGATTTAATGCCTAGGTTTTAAATGAGATTATGAGTTATTTAGAAAATTAATTATGAGTTGTAGTTGGGATAGAAAGTTTATTTTTTCCCTAAGAGCCTAACCGGATCCAGGCCACACATTAAAGCACCATACATGAAGAAACTAGGGAAATACATGCCATTTCTATTACATGATTGTAAACGAAGCATCAAATAATTTATAAACCCAACATAAAAGAATAATAGGCCGGTGTGGTCAGGTACCGCCGTACAACCTAAAAAAAGAAATGGGTATCCAATCTCTACCCTTATACAACCCGGTATATGAAAGAATAATTATAATTACATAAATGAATAAATGTTATTGGGGGTATTCGTTATTAATATCTTCATATCTCCTCTATTTATTCATTTGGGTTTGCTTGCTCTAGAGGCATCACGGGGGCCTCCTAGAATAAAACCTTGTAGCCACCACTCATCCTAATCCCCCATAACACTAATCCTAATTTCTAATACAAAATTAAATCAAAAATAAGAAAGGTAAATCTAACTACACCTGCAAGTCAAGTGTTAGCAAAACACACCATACAACCCAAGCAGTTATATATATGAATAAACCACTTAAATCCTTCTTATTGGACTTAGCCTAAATAATGATTAAACCACTTCAAATTCATAAAATTATCTCATGATCCATTTATATTCTCATTTATATTCACATATATAAATGAAATATAAAAAAATCAAAACCTATTCCAAAAATCAAACTCAAATCCACTTAAAATCCAATCTAAGCCTTTCAAGTCAAAATCTTGAGCTTAGCCAAATCAATTTCAAATCAAGCCAAACCCTTAATTTTCTCTGATGGTTCAATCAATCCTACAATCATGAGTTCATATATAAATACAAACTTCAATCACTCAATCAAAACCCAAGTCAAAAATCAAACCCTAAATCCTTTCATATTCTTCCTTTGAATATGAAATTGTAAAATGAATCAAAACCAATTTGACATCAAACCACTTGCAAATGGATTTATATTTCAATCATAAGTCCATATACAAGTTCAATCAAACTCAAATCAAGCTTTGACTAAGCCATTTGACCCACTCAGGCTCACTTGACCCAAAGTGACCTAAAGTACCCTTATGAGCCAAATTCTAATCCTAACCAAATTGGATTGAACTAAGCCCATCTTTGTCTCTCATCATGATCAACAATCATCATGGGATGATCAACCATTCAAATTGGGTCAAACTAAGTCAAACCTAAGGGTTGACTAAGCAACACTTAGCCAAAAATGAAATCTAACATAACCAAAATCCACCATAGGATAAATTGATTGAAACTATTGATCTAAGTTCACTCATGATCTATGTTTGAACTTAACCAAGCCAACATTTGAGCCTAACCTAGCCCAATTGGCCGCTTGACCCAAGTTGACCCAACTTGACCTAAAAAGTCAAAATGGGTGAAAACTTGATCTAAGCCAAATTAACTCAAATCATTGGGTCAAGTTCATTCTAAATCACTTGTTAAACTTGACCAAAGCCTCAATTGGCCAACTACACCTAACCTAGCCCAATTGACCTTAGACCCAACATGACCTAAAGGGGTCATGTTGAGCGAAATTTGAACTTAACCAAAATTGATTGGAAAAAAAGATACCAATCCACTCCATATGACTAACCAAACTTAAACCTACCCTTGACCTACCTCAAATAGGTAAAATGGGTCAAATAGGTCAACTTGACCCATTTGACCTAAATGAAGTCATATGAGCAAAATCCAAAACTATACCAAATTGAATCAAACCAAAGCCACCAAAACATTTCAAATGGCCATATGAACTTGACCCTTGGTTTGACCCAATTTGATCAATTAGTCAACTTGACCCAAGTTGACCCATTTTTACCTAAATGGGTCAACATGAGCCAAACCCTATCAAATGAATTCCAAATCTAATGAAACTTGGCCAAACCTAGTTTCTCCACATACCCAACCTATCCAAAGTGAAAAATTAGTAAAATGACCATTCTACCGCAAGGCCATTGAACAAATTTTGGTTTAATCCATGGGTAATTTGGTCATACCCTCTTCACATTCACTTGAGGCTTTCCTAAAAGCTCAAGGGGACTTAGTGAAGAGTGGTGCACCCAACCTAATGGGTTTGGGTTAGCCCAATTGGTCTCTAGACCAAACCCGACCGGGTCAAAACTCCAAATTGTAAACCCATCTCCCACTCAAATTCAAGCACATGGGAGGTTGGCAATCCACTCCTTGGCTAAAACTGACCATGTGCACACTCCTAACTGATCAAAGAACCCACTGACTAAGCTCCATTGGTCAAAAATAGTAAGAGGATGGATGGTTATCCGATCCTTCAAGGGGGAGATATACTCCCCCTAATTCAATTCAATTCTAAGTCCCCCTCTATCAATTGAAGCTAAGGAACTCAGAGCAAGCCTTAGAGAGTATTCCCAAGCTTCTTAGAGAGGATTTGAAAACTCCATTTCTCAGTTTTCAGAGTTTGAAAATAGGGGAGGTCTATTGAAAAGTCAACTTCCTCTTCACTCAATTTTCATCCATTTGCTCTTGTATACTTCATAAAGGAGCTAAGTTGAGTGCACCCAAGCTTCCTTTGGAGTTTCGACAGCAAGGAGGAGTCGAATTGGATCAAGGCTGCAAAGGGGAGCAAGGGGAGTTGGTCCATAGAGCAATTCACCTTACCTCAAGAGCTCATTCTTCTAACATAGCTTGGGAGATCTCAACCGTTCATCTACGCATTTTGGATGGACGGCCAAGATAATTCCCCATGTTTAGAAATCCCTTATCTGTTTAAAAACCACAAGGAGATCTGTGGTCGCCCGATCATTGATCGGACAATAGAGATCAAATCGTGCCTGCTTTCAGCCACCGTTTTGGATTTGGCATTTAAGTGAATCCCTCTTGGTGCGACGAATGTAAAGCGTGCTGACTGCCACCACCATGCGTCGCACCGTTAGCAGTAAGGTTAGTTAAAATGTTTTAATTAATTTTAATTAACTTAGGGATCTTCTAAAATTCATAACTCCCTAGAAAAATAAAAAAAAATATGAAATAAAATCCTATGGAAAGATAATTCAACCTAGAATATTTTAAAATTAATTTCAATTGGTTTTGAATTATAATTTTATCTATTTTTGGGTTTTCTTGGAAACTTCATTTTATTAATTACTTTTAATTAAGCCTTTGATTAATCCCAAATTTCTTGGGTATGTTTTAGCGGATGACTCTTACCTCTCTAATTTTCTTGGGATTTATTAAGGGCATGATTAGAAGAATTACATATGGATTTCTTAATTACCCTCCTTATATAATTAAGCATAATTAAGGTGTAATTAGTGATTTTAATCTATGATTAGGGTTGATTAAGGTCAAATCCAGTAAGTTGGAGGTTATGGAATAATTTTGGGGAATTTTCTCTAAGCTATTCCCTAAACCCCCTTTTTCTCGCCTTAATCCTCTCTTAATTAAAGGCTAATTCATTAATTATCTCCTTAATTAATTTCTAACAATTCTAAAAAGTTTCAGAACTTAATTAATATACTTTGGGTAGATGCTTAGGTGTTCAATGGCCCAAGTTCAATTAAGAAAATCAAAACCCAATTCATAAGTATGAAAGGGTGTTTTGAAATCACTTAAGCTAAACTCCTTAGCTTAATTAACCTTTAATTGTTAGCCAAATTGCATTAGGCATTTTTCTTATTAAGTGTATTATAAATTTAAATTCCTTGTGAGTTTTTATGTCATCTTATTGGCTTATAAGTATTTGGTTAATTATTCTAAGGTGGTGTAGGTAAGAGTTAATTAAGTTACTTAGTTCATACCTTAACCTAATTAATGCATAAAAATGAATCTAATCATCTAAAAATTAAACAAAAATATCAAACACATGTGGGAATGGGTTAGGAATAGCAAACTCATCTCACCTTTTCAAAATTAAATTAAACTTCGAACTAAACAAAAATCACATTGAATTCGCTTTGATTTATTTTAAACTTTCTTATTATATAAGAATGTCTTTAGGATTTAATTAAAGTGAGTTTATTTACATGCTTTCATTACTTCAAATCTTTCCCCAACATGTTAAATTTGTATTTCATGTGGTTTCATGCATTCATATTTTTCAAATTCAAGTTTAAAATGAAATTGCTTACTTTATGTCAAATTCGCATGTATTGGCTAAAGTAAAAATATGAAGTGGCTATTATCACTACTAAACTCAAATTATTTTCAAAACATATAAATCAAATATCAAATCTAAAAGTATGCTACTATACTTTAATTATAAGCTTGCATGTGAAAGATTATAAAGGTATGTTTAGCATACTAAAAGTATGCTACTTATACTTTAATTATAAGCTTGCATGTCAAAGATTATAAAGGTACATTTAGCATAAGTTTCCATTCTCTCTTATGTCGATATAGTTTTGAATAGGAGTTTGGTAAGATATATGGTCCATTTGAAAAGGACCAAACACTCACCTAATTCTATATCCTATTCATCTCTATGCTACCACTTAAGAAGGGTCACCTATACTTGCCTACATAAATTTCATAAACAAAATGAATCCATTAATGCAACATTTGCATTCTTCTTTTCCATTTCATTTCTTTTATACATATGTTTATATTTAAGGAAAGTGGTATATTAGTCTGGATAATCTTGAGGTGTGAGGCTTTAGGTAGCCCTAAGTAGGTTTTATACCTTATACCTGGTTGACAATGGCACTGTACTCACTTATTCCATTCTTACTTTCATGTGTGTATCTAAAAAAATTGGATAAAGAAACCCTTTTCTACTTAAGAAAAATCATGCATATTCAACTTCCAAATTTTCCTAAATAGATTACTTAGTATGCATCATAAAGTGTGTTAAATGTTCTCATTTGTATGTATATATATGCTTAGGATCCATTCATATGCATGTTATACATGTTGGGAAAGAAATGAAGTAATGTGTGATGTGAATTTTGATTCATTTTATTTAATCTTAAAGTGCCTTTCTTTTTGAATAGGTTTGTTTAGAGTTTATCTAAACTTATAATTAATTAAAAGATTTAATCAAAGCATTCAATAAACCAAACTAAAATTTGAATCTACTTTAGAAATTACTAGGTTAGGGAAGGAAAGAGAAGTTATTTTTGCTTTTCCTCTCTTCATAACTTAGTAATTAATTATAGGATCCACTTAAACCAAATCAAAACATGAAATAAAATCAACCCAAAATAATTAAACAACTTAAATGAAATCCTCCTCTAAGTTGAACATGTTTTCACACTTAGAAATCTTGAACCTAAAGCCATAGCTAAGTATACCACACAAACCTTCAAAGCCCACACATTAGCCTAAGTCACCACTTCTAGCTTTAGGTTAGGTCGGTGCATGATTTGCTATTTTATTTTATTTTGTGATATATCTTTTAGACTGGATGTTAGGGTTTATGCTCGTAGAATGAATGGTGGGATAGTCTTAGTCTAACTATTCTTTTCTGTAGGGGATTGTGCATAAGTGACGCTATCATAAATAAAAATATTAAAAAAATACTTTTGCATGTAGGTGCTTTATACCCTTAAGCATAATCCATAGGCTTGGTGGACTTAGTCACCCTTGTGTGGGGTGATAAGTCCAATATACATGCTTAGAATTTATGTGATATATTTTAGCTAACCTTTATTTTGCAGGTGTTAGTTAGATTTCCATTCTTTTCCTTTTCATGTAATTTTTTGCAATTAGGATTTTGGAATGATTGTTATGGGGATTAGGATGAGCATTGGTCATAAGATTCTATTTTATGCACTATGTGAAGCCTTGGAGCATCCACCTTCCAACCATCTAAAAAAATGAAGAAGAAAGAAAAGAAGAAGAAATAAGAAAAGAAGAAAGAAGGAAGAAGGCTTGAAGACCCCCTTAATAATGAGTTCCTTGCTTAATTGTAATGTAATTCATTTATAATCTGGGTTGTATAAGGGTAGAGGTCGGCTACCCACATTTGATATTTTCAGGTTTGCACGGTGGTGCCCGACCACAACGGCCTTTTATTCTTTTTGTGCTTAACTTTATAAATTAATTGAAGATTTGTTTAACTTGTGCATTAAGTAGCATGCTTTTCTTAGTTTCTTTCTTGCTTTATGTATGACCTAGATGTGGATTAGACTCTTTAGAAAAAAAATAAATCTTTTACAAAACTTAATAACTCAGAACCTCACCTAAAGCTTAGGTTTAAAATCAAGATAAAATAATTAGCAATCCCTTAGCTGGATGAGCTTTTCTTTTATAACATCATGCATAAATGTATCTTGTTTCACTCTTGATTGGAGGGCTTCCACCTTTGCTAGAGAAACTTTGCTTGACCTGTGAGAGCCATGGTGGAAACACACCTCGTCCCGTCTCACTGATTTTGGCCAATAACTTTATTTCTCATACATTAGGCATATGAATCATATTAGCCTGAGTCAAAATGATTATTCAAAAATGAAAATAAAAATGAAATATGAATTGCATTATATTTAGGTCATTTGAATCATGTCTTTTACATGATTTAGTCTCTTTAGGGAGTGAGTTTAAAGACTTAATCTCTTTCTAAATAATAATAGCCTAGCTATCTTGCATTAATCATAAAGACTTGCCTACATGAATTTAAAATCGTAAGAGGAGTTAGTTGGCTGCCACCCCCAGGTGGTTGTAAGTCCAAGCTGTCAGGTGATTTGTCCTCTCTTGTGGAAGTAAACTAATTACCCAGTTTTTTCGCCTTAGATTTAGGTTGTCCTTTTGGCCCTTGCCAAAGCTCCCTAGATTTAGATTCTCAAGTTGTTTTTCCTCTTTGTGGGCCCTAAGCATAAATCCTCACCTCTTAGGCATTTCTATAATCTTGTATTATTTAATTATAAGCCCTAACATTCTAATAAAAATTCAACTCAAATAAACTAAATAAATTTTAAAAAAATATAAAGCCCAACCATAGGATAGTTTGAGATGTTTGCTAGGTTTTCCTAGCATCGTGAGCATTTCCTACTTATTCCCATTTTGGCTTTAATAATAAATCTCTCTTTGATCTATCCTATTTGATCTTAAAAAATAAACCAATCGATTGATAGTCCTTTCCTATTGAAATCTTTAGAGACAATGATCATTTGCCTTAATCAAGAGTCTTCCTAAAGAATCCCCATTCCTTAAGATGTAATTAAATATTGGGGCTTGCCCCTGTAGGGAACTTAACGAACCCAATTTAAAGTAAATCCTGCTTTACTTTTCATGTTAAGTATGAGAAGAATCTCTGGTACAGTTTGAAGACCCAATGTCCATAGGAGTCCTTATTTTGGTGATTAGGTCCATTGTAGGGTTGTGACTTCTATCTTTCGAGATAGCACACCTCTCCTTAATGCACATTGATCACCTAATAACCACTTATCTCTTCTCACCAATAGATTTTGAAAGGCGACTCCTATATTGAAAATTTTCAACTAGATAGATTTTTCTGGCGACTCCACTAGGGATGGTTCCTCTCTCCATCTTTGATAAATGATCGTTGTCTCAAAGTATCAATAGTGGGTTTGTACTTTTATATGAATCATAGACTATCTTTCTTTCCATTTGCACTTAGCTTATTTCATTCTTAAGTTAAGTTAGCCAACATCTTTAGGTTTTAGGACCACATTCCTTGTTGGTCTTAAAACCCCTATTGGGTTCTCCAATGGGTAAAATAAAACTCTAATAAAAGAAAAGAAACATTTAAAGACTTTCTCTTTATCATCTTTATGATAAAGAAAGGTTCATTCTAAAATAATAAAGACAAAATCAATTTTTCATAAAATTTTTGCTTTTCATAAAAGCACTCTTTCAAAAAAATGCACATAATAAATTTTTTTCACAAAATCTTCTTAAATAACCATCATCTAACAATTATTGTAATTATTACATGTATGAATCTTCAAAAAAATTAATAATAATGTTTTCTAAAAGCACAAATGAGCATTTTCCATCAATTCACTTTGATGAGGATTTCATTTTCAAAATAAAATGAACAATCATCTTTCCAAAAGATTAAAATTTTTAAAAAAAAGCACACATGAACCTTTCCACTCACACCTATTGAATGAAAGTTTCATCTTCAAAACAAAACTAAATTTTCCAAAAGCACATATGAACATTTTTATTCAATATACCCAGATTTATTGAATGAAGATTTTATTCATAAATAAAAATAAAACCATTTGGAAATCCCAGTTAAACATGTCCCACATGTGATTAAGTTGGAAATCCCTCTTTCAAAAAGAAATAATCACACACAAAATAAAAATCTCACATTTCAAAAAAAAAAAGGATTGATTTCCATTCCCACATACCCAAATTTGTGAAATAGAGGACCTCTTTTTCAAAAATCAAAACTTAACAATCATATTTTAGAATTTTCAAACACATTTGGAACTTCATTTAACATGCCCAAATTTGTTAAGTGAAGTCTCCAAATCCAAAATCCAAAAAAAAAAAAATTTTTCTAAACACATTTTGGAATTTCACTTAACATGCCCAAATTTGTTAAGTGAAGTCTCCAAATCCAAAATCCAAAATCCAAAAAAAAATAAAATAAAATAAAACACATTTAACATACCCAAATTTGTTAAATGAAGTCTTCAAGTTCAAAATTCAATTTCAGTTAACATACCCAAATTTGTTAAGTGAAGTCTCCAAATCCAAAATCTAAAAATCTTTAAACACCATTTGGAACCTCACCTAACATACCCAAATTTGTTAAGTAAAGTCTCCAAGTCTAAAATTCAAAATTCCAAACACATTTTGGAATTTCATTTAACATACCCAAATTTGTTAAGTGAAGTCTTAAAGTTCAAAACTCAAAATTTTCAAAACACAATTGAATTTCATTTAACATACCCAAATTTGTTAAGTGAAGTCTCCAAACCCAAAATCTAAAAATTTTTCAAACACCATTTAGAACCTCACCTAACATACCCAAATTTATTAAGTGAAGTCTCCAAATCCAAAATCAAAAAACTTTCAAAACACATTTGGAACTTCATTTAACATACCCATATTTGTTAAGTGAAGTTTCAAAATCCTAAATCAAAATTTTTTCAAATAACACATTTTGGGACTTCATTTAGCATACTCAAATTAGCTAAGTGAAGCTTCCAAGTCCAAAATCAAAATTCTTCAAACAACACATTTTGGAACTTCACTTAACATACTCAAATTTGTTAAGTGAAGTCTCCAAATCCAAAATTAAAATTTTCAAACATATTTTGAAACTTCATCCTTAACATACTGAAATTTGCTAAGTGAAATTTTCAAAGTAAAAAAAAAAATCTTCAAAATACTTTTGGAACTTCTTTCATTAGCATACCAAATTTGCTAAGGAGAAGTTTCCATTTTTAAAACCAAAACAAATAAAAATTTTTGAACACACCATTTGGAGTTTCATTTAGCATACTCAAATTTTCTAAGTGAAATTTCCATTTCACAAAACTAGGTGGGACTTCATCTTAGCATACCAAATTTGCTAAAGGAAAGTCTCCACTTTCAATCAAATCAAAAAAAAAAAAATGAAACGCTTAGGATTCCCTTAGCATACCCAAATTTGCTAAGGATCCTATATTTTCAAAAATCAAAATATCAAAAAAATAAAAATGAAACACTTAGGATTCCCCAAGTATACCCAAATTTGCTAAGGATCCTACCTTTTCAAAAATCAAGACATCAAAACAAATGAAACACACTTAGAGGATTTTCTTAGCATACCTAAATTTGCTAAAAATCTTATAAAACAAAACACACTTGGTTCTTTACTTAGCATACTTAAATTTGCTATATGAGAATTCTAAAAGTTTCCAAAATCAAAACAAAAAATTCACAAAAAGAAACAACCATTCTCAAACGCTTCACTTTGCATACTTAAATTTGCTAAGTAAGCGAAATTCCAAAATCAACCAGAGAGAAACAAAATCAATTTGACCCTTACTTTAACATACCCAAATTTGTTAAAGGAAGTCCTCAAATCAAAAATTCAAATTCAAACAAACATGAACCTTTGGAAGCATCCTTATCAAAAATTTTGAATCCATATTTCAACATACCTAAATTTGTTGAAGTTGGGTTCAAATTCAAATTCATCTTTCAATAAATCTTCTCAAATCCATTTGAACCCCACTTAACACTTCCAAGTTGTTGGATGTGGGTTCATATTTTTAAATTCAAATTTCAAAAATCTGCAAAAACATAAAAATCTGATACAAGCTCATTTCTCATTCTTAGTTAGTCGCAAAAGGTTATTCATTGTTGAAATGGCCAGTTCTTAGAAGTTTGTTTTTACCTTCCCTCATGGTATGGATCTGGATTTGGATCAACTCTTTCCTGAACCATATGAATCTCGATTCCACTTTGTAAAGTGAATTAAATAGGACCAAGAATAAAATCGGTCATCAGGAATGACTTACCCTCTGACTCTGATGTCTCCTGGCTAAAGAGGAACAATGGTAGTACCATAGGCTTTAGTTATAGCAATGCCATTTGTCCAGCATGCGATCCGGTTGTAGTATGCCCTAAGTTTCATGCTTCCCTTGAGGTCTCAGCATCATCTCATCTACCACTGGAAGGCTCCCCAGTCTTAGTGCTTACCTCCCCTACATTGAGTATGGTTCTAGCTTGCACTCCTCCCATCCTACCCGTACACAATGTAGGAATAGAAAATGCATGATTAAGCGATATCACATCAGGATCGTGAAGGAGAAGGAGGCAGTAGCTCGCTCAGCCATTGATGAGTTTCCCATTATTACTTCACCACTAGTTATAGAAAACTAGTTCCATCCTCTCTCTAGGTTAGACATGGAGGATGTTAGGAGGATCCGCTCATCACCTCCTCTAGTGGTGCAGTATCAGTCTATAGTTTCAGAGCATGAGGTCGTACGTCGGCCTCCAATCTGTTTTACACCAGGTATGCAGAGCATACGTATGCTCAGAGTCTGACACTTAGTTTGATCTCCAATCCATCATTCCCCATAGTGTGGGAAAGTAGATTCACTAGTAGAGGGCCCGTGAGGCCCATACACATATTACTAGCAGGGAGAGACGGAGTTCAACCATCAGTCGGCTGCTTTCGCTTTGATTGATCTTCCAGCTCGGTGCACTACCTGTGCTGACCATATTGACATCATCCATCTTACTAGTACTAGTCACCATAGGAGGGAAACTCCTAGAGAGTGGATGGTGTCTCCACCGTACTGTTCTACCCCTCATCCGCCATCACTAGTTCAGATTACAACATCTCCTATTCAATCTAAGGCCATGAAGGCCACATTCGGGAAAAGTGCACCCCATTGGTGATTCAGCTATGGTGAAGGATCCTACTCCTCCTACACCTCCTATTGTGGTAGGACTGAGCTCTCCTGCTCAACCTTCTATCCCAGTGGTGATGTAGAAGTGGCGACCCCGAAGCATCATGGTCATCCCTTCACCAACTCGCCCGTACAGTAGGATGTGGAGATGGTGATAGTTATTTCAGATATGACAGATGACAGTCTAGCTCCACCAGTGACAATAGAACCTCCTAGGATTATTACCCCTTTTATAACCAGTAGCAGTCAGGAGTGTCATTCATCTAGTGAGCACAGTCCACATAGGATTGACTCCCCAGCAGTAGGTGAGGTACGGTGCCTCTCATTACATGATAGTGATCACACTTATCAGCCAAAGATATTTGTACCCGCTTAGATTGACCATCCTTTAAATGAGATAGTGCCTCATTATTTCATGGAAAAGAAGGAAATTCTAGAGTGTCATTTATCAGATGAGGAGAGAGTCAGCTTCGATCCCAATGAAGATGATTTGTTGGGAGACTCAGGTGGAGTCTGCATGGTTCACATTAGAGGGTTTCTTCTCAGGGAACAAGCTATGGAAGTGATGAGTTTGATCAGGAAGACACTGCATAATCAGCCCAATACCTCTGACATCAGTTGAGGCAGAAAGATGAGTAGATTGATAGGATGGCACGATAATTATAGGACTTGTTATCAGCAATTTTAGTGCTTCAGTAATAAGTCCTTTTAGTTCATCCTACTACAGTCGACATTAGTTAGCCTAAGTTAGTGCATGTCTTGGACCCAACCAAGACTTTACCTCCCGTCGAAAAAGGTAGCACTAGCCTGTATAGGAAGGTAGTAGAAAGTACCTTCATACAAGAAAAAGATATCAAATCCATGGTTGAGCAGCAGGCGAAGTAAGCTTTGGCTCAAGCCTAGGGTGGATCATCGGCTCCAAAGGGTAGAACCTACCCGTTAGAATTCGATGTTATTCAATATCCCAAGGGTTTCATACTGCCTTCCTTAAAAAGATTTGATGGAAGTGAAAACCCAAGGTGGCATATAGCACATTTCAAGGCCAGTTATTGCAACGCAGGCGGTAGTGGCACTTTGCTTTTTCCCCTTTTCATTAGTAGCCTAGCAGGGATTGCTTTCGATTGGTATGCTGAACTGCCCAATGGTTCAGTAAAGACATTTATTGAGTAAGAGCAACTCTTTATCAAGAGGTTTGTTGGAGCTCAGCAAAGGGTTACTATAGGTGATCTCATTGTAGCACAATAGCACCCTGTTGAGTCCCTCGATGATTGTATTCTCCAATGGTAGAACCTGAGTATGAAGTGTGAATTACAGTTGCCTGAACAGCATGCCATTGAGATTCTCTTGAAGAATATTCATGGCCAGGTCGCCTTCATGCTTAAGGGCTTCACTATCAAGACATTTGAGAAGCAAATCAATAAGGCTGCTAGTCTACAAGGAGAGGCCAAACAATTGCCTTTTCAAGATCAGTTGCCTAAGTAGAAGCCCCAAAAGGTCTATGAGAAGAAGCCAAGAGTAGTAGCAGCGATTGACAAGGGGAAGTAGCCAGCTAAAAATTAGTCTAAGAGACCAGAACCTCAACAGCCTCCACCTCCTTTGTCACCACCGAGGCATCCCTACCGTCCTCCGTCGCAGCCTCCATGGCCAGCACAGCCACC
Source organism: Cymbidium sinense (assembly GCA_021442155.1). Lineage (NCBI taxonomy): Eukaryota > Viridiplantae > Streptophyta > Magnoliopsida > Asparagales > Orchidaceae > Cymbidium > Cymbidium sinense. Next base: position 89,909,373 of record CM038218.1, on the reverse strand, counting down.
GTTTCAGCCATACCATGCCATGCACCATGCCATGGTATGGTCCACCTACTCTTTTAGATAAGTTAAAAACAAAACTTATTCTTTTAAGAGGGAGGTAATCAAGAAAATCTTTAAGAATCTCTTAAAGAAACTTGATTTTTATCTACCCGAGCTTAGGAGATCGGAGGAAGTAAGCGAAAGTCATGATCCAAACTTTTACCCTTACCACCATATGCTAGGCCATGTTTTGGAGGATTGCTTCACATTCAAGGATTGCCTTGAACATAGCTTCAAGACCGGTGGTGTAGCTATCCCAAAGGAATACCTTATGGAACAACCTTTTAGTTCCATCAAGGTAATCCTTGGAGATACATGTGATCCTACCAAAATTAAAGAAGGTTGGTATATCTCCTTATCCCGTACCTCTAAGAAGATAGTCCAGAAGATCAAGAAGCTTTCCTTGCAGGTTCCTGAGTCAGCTCAAACCTCCAACACCAAGAAAGGTTTGCCAGTTTCCAGTGCCAACTCTAGGAGGAGCTTAGTAGCAGCAACAGCAGCAACAACAACATGTGTTGGCTCAGGATAGCCCTTTAACACAGCCACCGACCATGTCCACCCTCCAGCCTTAAGTCGTAGCTTCCACACCGGTGCCTTCTCCCATTTCAACTAGCTCTTATGTTTCTTCTACTAGTAGAACTCTTGTATTAGCAGATAAGGCTACCAAATTCCTTACTCCACTTACTTTACTTGACTTCTACTTTGTACTTCCAAACAATTCTAAGAAATTAAAAAATAAAGCTAGTTTGAATTATATCTTTCTCTTCTGATGGGTTATCTTCTTTTATTCCTAACGATAACTCTTCATGTCTAAATAACTATAACAATTTTGATCTTCCTCTTTCTGATTCAGAGTTGGACTTTCCAATTCTGAACACTACAGGTTCACCTCTTGAGATAGACTTAGAATCATCTGATTTTGAGGGTTCCATAGGAGAAGCTATAGGTGAGCTTGAAGTGCAGGTAGAACCTTCCACCACCTTGCCTCAAGAGATCACCGAAGTCAACCTCCGTAGTGGAAATATTCTACCTCTTAGGGCAGCATCTCAAGATGGAGGGAAACAAGTCATTGGTACTGAAGATTGAGAAGCCCTTCCACAGATGCTCCACACTTGGATATGCTTATGGAAGACCAACCAAAGGTGGACTACAACGTCCTTTCTCATCTAAGAAAGTTATCATCTAAGCTAAGCATATACGATGCCCTTGTCTTATCCAAATAGATGAGAGAATCACTAATCAAGGCTCTCCTTGATCTCAAGATATGCTTAGCTCAGCTAACCGCTACAGGTGAGGAAGCACATTATGCAAAAGAGGCTCAAGGGATTACCTTCACAGATGAAGACCTTCTGTTAGGGGACTTGGAGCACAACCATCCCTTCAACATCACAGTCGACATGGACAGGTTCAGACTCACTAGAGTTCTCGTGGACTCAAGTGCATTAGTGAATATTATGAGTCTGAAGACCCTTGCCTATCTGAGGATCAAAATCTCCACACTCCAAGGCAATCAGATGATGTTGAGAGGATTCAATGATCAAGGTGAGCAGTTTTAGGTTATATAGTGTTACATTTAGAGATTGGAGAGTGGAAGACTAAAGTTAAGTTCTACATCATTGACTCAAATACTTCATTCACTGCATTGCTTGGTAGGCCTTGGATATATCAGAACAAAATTGTTCCATCCTCCCTTCATCAATGCATCAAGTTCAGAAAAGATGGAATTGAATATCGGGTCAACGATGATGGAAAGCCATTTTTAGTCAGAGAGGTTGAGATTTATGAGGATGTAACCTACTATCTTCCTCAACACACCCTTTCTCGTGAACTTGGGCAAAATTCAAATGTAAAATCAAAAGAAAAAGAAAATCAAGAAAAATAAAAGTTAGAAGAAAATGAAAAGAAAAATAAAAGTCCAAGTGAACAATAAAGGGAAAACGAGAAACAAATAGATCTGCATCTTACATTCCACCCACATTCCATTCTGTCATATGGACGTGTGGGTAGAATGGCTCAACCTTTACCAGGCAGAGGTAGACGTAGATATAGAGACCGTTCTAGATGTGGGATACCCCCTAGTTGGCCTTAAGCCAATAGAGGTTGTGTTCTAGTTCATAGGAGTATCCCTACTATTATTTGTGTGGCATGTCTTAGCTTGGATTTAAGGTTAAAGTTTTCTAAGTGTGAGAGATTCAATTTTGGAGGGTGGTTTTATTTGAAGTGATTTAGTTGATTGTCAATTTTATTTGATGATTTAATTTAGTTTAAATGAACCTACACTTAATTATTAAGTGTTGTAAGGAGAAGAAAGGAGAAGAGAACTTCTCTTTTGTCCCTACCTTAAGTAATTTCTAAGGTATATTCATTAATGATTTCTCTTTAGTGAATATTTTATTATGTGTTTTAATTAACCCTAAGTTTAGATTTACTCTAAATGAACCTATACAATAAGAAAGGCATCTTAGGATTAATTAAGGTGAATTACTATCACATAATACACAACCCCTTATTTCTTTCCAACATGTATACCATGCATATGAATGATCCTAAGCATAGCTATACATGTAATGCAAATCTTAACACACCTTGATGATGAATGCTAAGAGTTGTTGTTTAAGAAAATTTGGATTTTCCATGAATGCATGTTTTTTTATTAAAGAAAGAAGGACTCTTTTATCCATTAATCAAATGCACATTTACATATATAAAAGATATAAGTGAGTATGGTATCATTATTTTTTACATCAGTGTAAGGTACAAGACCTACTTAAATCACAACCTCTGGGATGTCGGACTAATATATCACTTTTCTTAAATAAATGTGCATGTACAAAAAGAAACAAGTGAAAGAAGAGTCATGCAAAAGATTTTTTTTTGATTAGGTTGTACAATTTATATGTGTAAATGTGAAAATCTTTCTTAATTCATAACATGGAAATGCATAGGAATAGATTTAAGCAAGTGTTATGCTCTTTTCAAATGAACTATATACTTTTCAAATCCTATACAAGTCCATGTTTAGAGAAGAGAAGAAAGTCACACAAAATACAAATCTTATGTTATAATCACATGCAAGCTTATAAGTATTTATAAGTAGCATACCTTCATTTGTAATCTTTAATTAATAGGTTTTGAAAATAATTTTTGATTTGATAGTGATAATAGCCACTCATATTCTTAACTTTAGCTAAAACTTGCAATTTGACATAAAGGAAATATTTTATTTAATTTGATTTTTCAAAAGATATGAATGCATGATTTCATATGACATACAACATTTAGCATGCTTAGAAAGAAATAAAGTGATGTAAGCATATGACTTCATTCACCCTAATTAATTCCCAAGGACAATCCTATAAGATCAGATTATTCAAAATGAATCAAAATTCTTTAAAGAGTTTTTTTTAGTTTTGAATTTGATTTGACTTAGGAAATGTAAAAAGATCTGCTGGTCCTAACCCATTTCTCACATTTGTGAATTAGTTTAATTTAATTTTAGAATAATTAGATTGATTTTATATTTTGTTTAGGTTAAGGTGTAAATTAAATCCATTAATTTCCCCTTACCTACACTACTTTAATATAATTAACCTAACACTTGTGAACCAACATATGATATGAAACCACATGGAATTTAAATCAACAATTCTCCTAAGAAGAAAGGGACCTAATGCAATTGGGTCACAATTATTGATTAATTAAGCTAAAGGATTTAATTAAGTACTTTCATAACCTTCCCACACATGTGAGTTGGATTATGATTTCCTTAAACTTACCTTAAGGTTTAAAACACCTAAGGATCTACCTAAGATCGAGATTGATTAAGTTCAGATTGGTTTTGAAAATTTGATTAGATTAATTAAGTAGATCATTAGTGGATTAATCCTTGATTAGGTTTGGATTAAGAAAGAAAGAGGGTTTAAGGAATAACTTAGGGAAAATATCCCAAACCTATACCATAAACCTCCTTTTCACTTAAATAATATTTAATTATATCAATTAAGGGATTAAATCACTGTTCACATGCTTAATTACTCTTAATTATATTAAGAGGGTGACTAAGAGTTCATTAATTAACTTCCCTAATTAACTCATTAATAAATCCCAAGAAAATTAAGGGAGGCATAAGTCACCTCACTGAACATGCTCAAGAAATTTGGAATTAATTAATGAAGTCATTAGGGAGTAATTAGATTTTCAATTAACCTTAATTAATGAAAATCTACTATTTAAAATTAATTAGAAATAATTTTATTGGATTCCACTCTGAATTATCTTTAAAATGAACTTGAGTTTGCATTTTTTAGATTTTTCTACATTTAGTTATAAAATTATGAATTTTTTGTGATTATAGGGTAATTAAATTACCTAATTAACTAACTAACCCCATGATGTGTGGCCGAGCTTTCCATGTGGCATGACATTGGTTATTTAAGTTGTCACAGCACATCGTCGGTGGCGATTATGATGCTTTCCCAGGTTGTCGATCAAGGATCAGACGGTCAGGATCAAACTAATGGTTATAAAGGGATTAAATTAGTGGATCTATGCATTTTAATTAGGGTCGTCCATCCAAAACATGTGGGATGGATAGCCCATGATTCATCCCTGCCTAAGCTGCATGAGATGGAGTCTGCCCATCCTTCATGGCTTGATTTGAGCTCACTTGAGCTCGATTAGATATGATTCAACCTACACCATCAAGATGCATAGGGAAGAACATCCAACATTGAATTTTAATGGGATTACAATTCCCTTCACAAAGGACCAAACATTTTTTAAATTAAGGTCAATTTTGAGTCATACCTTGCTGGAGGCCATCACCGGTGCTTCCAACAGAGGAGGTAGCTTCGCTTAGTGGAGACGAAGCTCTGTTGAAAGTTTCAAACTTCAATTTGAGGTGAACTGCTCAATTGACCAAAGCTCTTTCCAATGGCTTGCAGCTTTGGTCTAGGTCTCCCTTCCTATGGATTGGATGCTTGGGAAAAGCTTTGAGTGAGCTCGACTTGCCTCCTTGATGGTGCTTGCCAAGTGAATTGTAATTTGATTGAGGATTGAACAAGTTGGAAAATCTTCACCTCCCTATTTATGAAGAGAGAGAGGGAAATCCAAACGAGCTTGGGAATGCTTGGGAAACTTGGAGAAGCTTGCCTTTGATCCTTTGAGCTCAATCAAATATAAGGGAGGTGATTTTAGTGGGAATGAGGCGGAGTATATCTCCCCCACCTTGGATCGGATGGGTGAGGCTTGCCTTGCCATTTTGATCAAATTGATTAGGTTGAATGGTTTGTTTAGGTTGTTAGGAGCTCCATGTGCTTCAATTTTTGCAGAGGAGTGGAATGGAGGAGGTGCACATGTGCTAGGTGAGTGTAAGAGTGATCCAAGTGGAGAAATTCTATGGAGGGGTTTGGCCTTGGGTTGGGTCATGGCTAACCAAACCCATTGGGCCATGTGCACCACCTCCCTTGGTGTCCATATGGTCCATCAGGAGGATGCCAAGTGGTCATGAAAAGGAATTGACCAAATTCCAAGTGTATTTGGCCATATGTTGCCCTTTGACCCAAGAGTAAAATGGTCATTTGGCCATGATTTTGATTTGGGCAGATTTGCAATGTTTGAAAAATGAGTTGTGCCAATTTTCAATGAATTTGGAGTTGATTTGATATGATTTGGCTTTAGTTGACCCATTTAGTCAAAATGGGTCAACTTGGGTCAAGCTGACCAATTGGTCAAATTGGGGTCAAGCCATGGGATAGGTTAAGTTCATATGACCATTTGAAGTATTTTGGTATCATTGGTTTGGTTCAATTTGGTTTAGATTTATTTTTGGTTCATTTGAGTTCACTTAGGTCAAATGGGTCAATTTGTTGACCCATTTGACCCAATTGGATTAGGTTATGGGTTGGTTTAGGTTTGGTTGATCATTTAAAATGTATTGCAAGCTTTGGATTCAATCAATTTTGGTTTGGCTTGATTTCAAGTTGATTTGACCTTTTAGGCCAAGTTGGGTTCATGGTCAATTAGACTAGGGTTAGTTGGCCAATTGAAGCTTTGTTAAGTTCAATAAGAGATTTAGAATGAATTTGACCCATTGGTTGCAATCAATTTATCTTAGATCAAGATTTGACCCATTTTTACTTTTTAGGTCAACTTGGGTTAAGTGGCCAATTTGGCTCAATTGATGGCTTGATCACATTCAATCATTGACGATGGAGTGATTTAAATCAATTGTTGCAATCAATTTGGCCTATGACAGATTTTGGCTAGTTTGGATTTCATTTGGGCTAAGTGTTGACTTGGTCAAAGGTTAAGTTTGACTTGGTTTGACCCAATTTGAGTGATTGATCATCCTAGGATGATTGTTGCATATAATGTGAGGCTTTGGTGGGCTTAGTTCAATCTAATTTGGGTTGGATTAGAATTTAGCTCAAAAAGGTGTTTTAGATCACTTTGGATCAAGTGAGCCTAAGTGAGTCACTTGATCATGGCTTGATTCAAGTTTGGTTGAACTCACATATGGACTTATGATTGAAATATAAATCCATTTGCAAGTGATTTAGAGTCAAATGGGTTTTGATTCATTTGACAATTTCAAGTTCAAAGGATGAACATGGGTTTGATTTGGGTTAGTTTGATTTTGGTTTGATGATTGAAGTTTGTGTTTATATTTGGGCTTGTGATTGAAGGATTGATTGTTTGAAGAGAAAATCCAAAGGTTTGGATTGATTTGAGAATGATTTGGCTAAGTTAAATTTGACTTGAAAGGGTGTAACTTGGATTTAGGTTAGATTTGGGCCAGTTTTGAATCTAGTTTTGATTATTTGAATTCATATTTCATTTATATTTGTGAACATAAATGAGAAAATAAATGGGTTGTGAAAAATCTTTTGAGTTTGAATTGATTTGGATTTGGTTTGGCTAAGTCCATAAGATGAAATCAAAATGGCTTAGGAAATATTTTGGTTATTTGAATTTATATTTCATTTATATATGTGAATATAAATGAAGATATAAATGGGTTGTGAAAAAATGTTTTGAGTTTGAATTGATTTGGATTTGGTTTGGCTAAGTCCATAAGATGAAATCAAAGGCTTAGAAAAGATTTTGGATTTGGAATTGAGTTTTGAATTTAGTTTTGGTTTGAATTTGAAGTTGATTTGAATTTGAGGTTGATTTGAATTTGAGGTTGATTTGAATTTGAAGTTTGACTTGAAAGAAGGAAGTAAGGATTTGGTTCAAGCTAAAGGGGTAGGCAAGTTTTCCTAATACCCCTAAGGCATAATTCATTCCTATGGCTAACTCTTCTAAGTCTCTAGGATTAGTGTTCACCTAATCACTAGAAGTGTCTTAAGACTAAGGAACTCTTAATGTCTAGAGGAGTCATTGTGCCTAGGATGGAGAAGTTGAAATCTCACTCCAAAAGTGAGGGTCAGATATATATGATGGAAAGAAATGGATGAGTGTGTGTTATGTGATAATAATCCATCCTAATTAATCTTAAGATGACTTTCTTATTGAATAAGGCTATTTAGAATGAATCTAAACTTATGGTTAATTAAAACACATAATAAATCATTCACTAAAAAAAATTCATTAATCAACTTACCTTAGAAATTACTTAAGGTATGGATAAAAGAGAGACTCTCCCTCTCTTTCTTATCTTTATAACACTTAGTTGCTAAGTGTAGGCTACATGAAATAAAAGAAAAAACATTAAGTAAAATCCCCAAATAAACTAAACCACTTAAAGAGAAATCAACCCTTCATAAATTAAAGCCCTCACACTTAGCAAATCGTAACTCTAAAGCCTAGTTAGGACATACCACATAAGCTCTAACACATGCACATTAGGTTAAGTCACCATTTCTAGATTTATGTTAGGGCAGTGCATGGTTTGATGAATGTTTAGTTTTGTGATGTATTATTTCAGACTGGATGCTAGGGTGTATGTGCGTAGCCTGAATGTTAGGCCGATATTTGGCTAATCATGTTTTATGCAGGGGGTTGTGCTTAATGGGCAGCTGTAATAAAAATATAAATGTTTTTTGCTGTGCATGTTGCTTAGCCCCTAAGCATAGCCCAAGTTAGGACAGGTGGACTTGGTTACCCATCTGTGGGGTGCTAAGTCCAAGTTATTCTATAACTGCTTCGGTTGTATGGTGTGTTTAGCTATCATTTATTTTGCGGGTGTAGCTAGATTAACTTTCCTTCCTTTCAATGTAATTTTAGGATTAAGATAAGTGTTATGGGGATTAAGGATGAGTGTTGGTTATAAAACCATATCTTATATACCATGTGATGCCTTTGGAGCAAGCCACATCCCAATCAAACCAAAAGAAAGAAAGAAATGGAGCAAACTAAAAAATGAAGAAATGAAAGATGAAGAGTGAAGAATAGAGGTTGAAGAATAAAGAACCCCATAACACTTATCATTCTATAATTGTAATTATTCTTTCATTATATCATGATGTATAAGGGTAGAGCTCGACTACCGACATTTCTTTTTAGGTTGTACGGTGGTACCTGGCCACACCAGACTTTTATTCTTTTATGATAACTTTATAAAATTCTTTGATATTTTGTTTAGCTTGTGCATTAGAAATAGCATGCCTTTTCATAGTTTCTTTATGATTGGTGATTGTTGTGTGGCCTAGATGCGATTAGGCTCCTAGGATAAAAATAAATTTTCTATCCCATTAACAACTCATAACTAAAATTTTAAAATAATTCATAACCTCACATAAAAGCCTAGGAATTAAATCAAGATAATAAAATTTTTAGCAACCCCTTAGGTGGATGAATGAATGTATAATATCATACATGTCATATTCTTCCACTCTCGCTAAGAGAGGGCTTCCAACTATGCCAGAGAGTAAAGGCTTAACATGTAAGGGCCTTTGATGGAAAGACACCTTTTTCTCTTCTGATTTAGGCCATAATTAATTTCTCATGCATTTAGGCATACAAAACCCTATAGCCTCTGTCAAAATAAAAAGTCCAAAAAATCAAATAAAACATGACAAAATTTTCATTAGATTTAAGTCATTACTCATGCCCTTTATGATCTAGTCTCTTAGGGAGTGAGTTTAAGGACTTAGTTTGTTCTCTAAGTTAATAACAGCCTAACCACCTTGCAAAGTACATGACTTGCTTACATGGATTTAAAGCATAGGAGGAATTAGCTGGCTGTCACTCCATGTGGTAATAAGTACAACAGTGAGGTGGTTTACTCTCTCTTTTAGAGGTAAACCATATACCCACTTTCACCTTAGGTTTAGGTCGTTCTTTGGCCCTCGCCAAAGCTCCATAAATTTATGATCTGAGGTCGTTGTTTTCCTTTACGAGCTACAAATATAAATCCTCATCTCTTAAGCATTTCCACAATCTTGTATCATGGAATTATAAGTCATATATTTCTAATAAAAATTCAACTCAAACAAATAAATCTTTTTGAGTTCAAATATATAAAGTCCAACCATTGGATAGATTGGAGTGCTCACTAGGTTTCCTAGTATCATGAGCACTCCCTACCCATCTCCCTTGGTTTTGATAAGAACTCTTCCCTTTTGATATCTCTCACTTGATTTTCAAAAATATAATTCATCCTTTGATAGTCTTATCTTTGAATTCTTTGGAGATAATAATCACCTACTTTATTCGAGAGTATTCTTAAGGCATTCATTTTTTTTCCTTAAGATGTAAATAACTATGGAGGCTTGCCTCCATAGGGAACTTAACAAACCCAATTTAAATAAACCTTATTTTACTTTTCTAAAGTAGGTAAAAAATCTCTGGTATATTTGTAGACCCATCATTGTTAGGAGTCCTTATTAGGTGATTAGGTCCATTATAGGGCAGTGACCTCTATCTCTCGAGATAGTACACTATTCTGTAATGTCATACCCGATCACCCTAATGAGTACATCTATGGATCTGTGTGTTTCCTTCTCACATAAACACACCCAAACACAAAAATAGATGTAATTTTGCAATAGGAATTAGGACTAGTAATATGGGGGATTAGGATAAGCGGTGGCTAGAAAGCTTTGTCCTGAGAGGCTTTGTGATGCCTTTGAAGCAAGCAAATCCAAATGAAGAAATGGAGGAGATATAAATATATGAAGAATGAAGACCCCCATGACATTTATTCATGTATAATTATAATTATTCATTCATATACCAGGATATATAAGGGTAGAGCTCGGCTACCCATTTATCTTTTCAAGTTGTTGGCGGTATCCGACCACACTGGACTATTATTCTTTCACGTTGCGCTTATAAATTGATTGATGCTTTATTTACAATTATGTAATAGAAATGACATGTATTTTTTTAGTTTCTTTATATATGATGATTTAATGTTTGGCCTAGATCTGCTTAGGTTTTTAGAAAAAAATTATCTTTTTACCCCAACTACAACTCATAACTAATTTTCTATACAACTCATAACCTCATTTAAATCTTAGGTATTAAATCAAGATAATTAAAAGATTTACCAACCCCCTAGCTGGATGTTGTATGTTTAATATCATGCATATCATCTTGTTTTATTATTGTTAAGAGAGGTTTCCATCCTTGCACAGGGAAGACTTGACCTTTGAGGGTCTCCCTTGTGGTCGAAAATACCTCTTTCTCTCTGATTTTTCCCATAACCTACTTCATCATGCTTTTAGACATTTAAAATTCTATAGCCTTTGTCAAAATGAAGAGTCCAAAATCAAATAAAATTTGATAAAATTTGCATTAGACTAAGTCATTATTCATACCACTCATGATCTAGTCTCTTTGGGAGTGGGTTTAAGGACTTTAGTTTTTTTCTAAATAATAACAACCTAACTATCTTGCAAAATATATGACCCACATGGTTTTAAAATGTAGGAGGAGTTAATTGTCATTCTAATTATAAGTCCAATTACGATGGTGGTTTACTCTCTTATGGAGGTAAACAATATACCCATTTTCATCTTAAATTTATGACATGCTTTGATTCTTTTCAAAGCTCCTTAGATTTAGGATCTAAGGTTGTTGTTTCACCTCAGGCTACAAGCATAAATCCTCACCTCTTATGAATTTCTATAATATTGTATTGTGGGATTATAAGTCCTAGTTTTCTAATAAAATTTTAACTCAAACATATAATTCTCTTCAATTTTAAATATATAAAGCCCAACCATAAGATAGATTGGAATGCTCACTAGGTTGTCCTTGTATCATGAGCATCCCCTACTCACCTCCTTTAGCTTCGATAATAAGTCTCTCCTTTTGATCTTTCCCACTTGATTTTCTAAATATAACCAATTTATTAATAGTCCTATCTTTAAAATCTTTGGAGATAACATTTGCCTACTTTAATTGAGAGTATTATTAAGGATCCCACCTTCCTTAAGATGTAATTAACTATGGGGGTTTCCCCTCATAAGGAACTTTAGAACCTAATTTAAATAAATGTAAAGTAGGGGAAAAATTTCTAGAACATTCGAAGACCCATCAGCCTTAGGCATCCTTATTAGTTGATTAGGTCCATCGTAGGGTAGTGATTTCTATCTTTCAAAATAGTGCACTATTCCTTGATGTCATACCGATCACCTTAATAAGTACACCCTCAGATCTACGTGGTGTCCTCCCCACATATACACCCACACATACTCAAAAATAAACACCACATCACCTTAAGTCAATTAACTAAAAAATGATGAGCTAACATGATATGCACCCACATATAAAAGTAAATTAGCAATGCTCCTAAGAGTTCAATGAGAGCCTAATGCAATTGGCTCATAATTTATAGTTGATTAAGCTTAAGTGATTTATTTAATTACATTTATGATTTCTCTACACATGTAGACCAATCATAATTTCATTCTTCTTTAGATTATTAAACATCTAAAGATCTACCCAAGGTTTAATTAATCCAATTAAAGATGATTTAAAATTAGAGTTAGATTAATTAAACCATAAATTAATTAATTAAGCCTTAACCATCCTTGATTAGTGAGATAAAATTGGCTTGGGAAAGAGACTAAGAAGGAGGCCTCAATCCCATCCCCAAGTCCTTTGCTTAATTAATTAAATTCAATAGCAATCCAAATTTTAATTAAGTTAATTGGTTAATTAAGTGATTAATGAATTCTTGATTAACTCTTTAAAGAAAATGATGGGGCTTAAAGAAAGATTAGAAAGTCCCAATCCATTTTCTTAAGTCCGTTCACTATTAACAGAGGTCATTAAGCTTAATTTATTAACTAATTTAACATTCATTTGATTAATTATCCTTAATTAAGCTAAAAGGGTAATTAAGGCTTAACCAATTGATTACCCCAATTAATTAGCTAATAAATTCTAGGAAAATTGGGGGAGGCAGAGCTCATCCCCTTAAACATCTCTAGAAAGTTTGAAATTAATCAAATGATTAATTAAAGAGTGATTAGGTTAATTAAATATTGAATTAAACCTTAATGAAGTATAAATTACTATTCCAATTTAATTAATGATAATTTTGTTGGATTCTCCTCTAAAATACCTTGAAAATGTGCCTCATTTGTATTTTTTAAATTTTTCTATAATTAGTATTTAATTTTTGAAGTTTCAATATAAAAAACTAATTAAACAACCCTAATTAAGCCTAATCCCATCAGTGGTAGCACGCATGGTATCTATGTATGAGATTGGTTCTTTAAATTGTCATATCACGTCGGGTGGCGGATGTGGTATTGATCCCCGCCGTCCGATCTTTGATCGGATCAAACCCAAGGATTAAGGGATAAAATACCACGGCTCTAGCATGATCTAAATCATAGGTTGTGATCCTTCCTCTACATGGGAGATGGAAGACAGAACCCGTTCATTATCTGTTATGCGATCTAAGCTCACCAGAGCTCAGATTGGCTCCCAATTGAGCCCACACCTTCGTACGAAGGATCCAGAGGGATCCAATGGCTATGATCGACTCACATTCATGTTAACTTCATAAAAGACTAACCAAAAATTAACTAAGGATCAGTTTTAATGGCCATACCTCACCGGAGCTAAGATGATCTGAGTTATTGAAAGCTTTCTACTAGGCGAGGTAGCGACAAATGCTTTGGCTTGAGGTGGATTGCTCTAGAGACCAAGATCTCCCTTTAAGCATTCAATTTTGGTTGAACTACTATCTCAGGCCGGAAGGCTTTGAGGAAGGCTCAAGGTTTTGAAATCACTGAGGCTCTAGTAGTGGCCCTCACTTCTTGTTGGGGAGCAAACCCTATTGGAATGATGGACAAGCGGGATTGAACCTAAAATTTTGACCCATAGATGGGACTTGTCTCCATTGAGTCCATGTGGCACGACCTGAGTGAGGGAAGTCTTGGGAGGAGTCTCCAAGGCTGATATGGGTAGGTGGTGGCTGATTTCCTCCTCTGTTTGTCCATGGGGTTTGGCGTGGAGTGAAGGGGATGAGGTTGGGTTTCCCTTGGTCCATGGCTGATTCTAGTGTGCTTAGAATGGGCTATGGGGCAGATGATACTCCAAATAGCAAAGTTTATGGCTGCCAAGGAAAGCGAGAGTGGAATTTGCCACTTTTCGATGGAATACAATTCATGTTTGTCCAATGGCTAATCCCCTTGGGTGGGGCCCACTTTGCTTATGGGCAGATTTTAGGTTGAATTAGGATCAATTTGGGATGGTTTGGCCAGGCACCAAAGCCCCATGAGTTGATTTTGGGTGCTTAGGTTTCATTTGGTCAAATGGGTTCATATAAGTTCAAGTTGGTTGTTGGGTTGACCAATTGGTCAAATTGTCAAACCAAGGCTTTGGTTAGGTTCAAATGATGTTTTGAAGAGTTTTGGTTCAAATGATTTGGGTTGGTTTGGCTTAGGTTTAATTTTGGCTCATTTGAAATCAAATGGGTCAAGTTGATAATTTTTGATCAAATTGGGTTGTTGGTGTTCATTCATGTTCAATTGCTCAATTGAAAATGATTGTATTCTTTAGTTTGATTTGATTTGGGTTTAATTTGGATTTTGCCAATTTGACCTTTTAGGTTAACTAGGTTGGGTCAAGTTGACCAATTGGTCAAATTGGACTCAATTAACTTTGGTCAATTTCAATAAATGATTTGGAATGAACTTGAGCCATTGGTTGCAATCAATTTGGGTTAAATCATGATTTGACCCATTTTGGCTTTTTAGGCCAATTTGGGTTAACTTACATCAAATGGTTAATTGGACTTGGTTTGGCTTAAGGGTTTGATCATGTTCAATCATTGATTATGAATTCATTTGAATCAATTGTTTCAATCAATTTGGTATATGTTTGGTTTTGGCTAATTTAAGTTTTATTTGGGCTAAATGTTGACTTGGTCAAAGGACCAAGTGGACTAAATTAAATTAATTGATTTGGTTTTAGCTCGATTCTCAAGTTTAGTTGTACTCATATGAGCTGGGATTGAAATATAAATCAACTAGAATCAATTGTCTAATGGATTTTGCCTAATTTGGAGTTTTCAAGTCAAAAATACTAACTTGGGTTGACTTGAGTTTGATTTGATAATTGTAGTTTATGTTTATATTTGGTTAAATGATTGATTAAATGAAAAATCCATTAATTTTGGTTTGATTTGGATAGGATTTGGCCAAGTTCAAGAAATTGGCTAAAAAGGCTTGAATTGAGTTTTGATTTAATTTTGGATTTGGTTTTGGCTATTTGGATTTATATTTCATTTATATTTTTGAAGATATAAATGATTTATGAAATTCACCGAGTTTGGAGTGATTTAGAAGTAAATTTGACAAAGATTATGGATGTATGTCAAAAGGGTTTAAGTAGAGAATTGATTTAGTTTGATTTTTTTTCATTAGAGGATGGGTTTCATTTATATTTATGAATATAAATGAAGAAATAATTGATTTATAAAGAAATCAATCAAGGTTGGGATAAATTAGGTTTTTGATTAAGCCTATTGAGGTAGGTCCATAGGGCTTAAGAAAGGATTTTGGCTTGGTTTGATTTAGTTTGGTTTGATTTTGGATATTTGAGTTTGGATTTTATTTATATTTATGAATATAAATGAAAGAATAATTAATTTATAAAAAAAAATCAATCAAGTTTGGGATAATTTGGGTTGAAATTTGGCTAAAGCTTTTGAGAGTGGGTCATACTTAGAGGAAATTTGATCTTGGATTTTGAAATGGATTTGTTTGGCTTGGAATTTAGATTTGAATTTGAATGACTAAAGGATTGAATTGATCTTTGAGAAAATTAATTGAATCAAGATTGATTTTAATTTGGTTAAGCTAAGTCTATGAAATCAAAGGGCTTAGGAAAGGGTTTTTAATTTAATCAAGGGATTTTATGGAGAAATCTTGAGAATTTGATCATGAGATTGATTACAAGTCTTGGGAATTTGGATTTGAGGCTTGGTTTGAAAAGGAAATAATGGATTGGGTTTTATAAGGTAGGCAAGTTTTCCTAAGTCCTTAAGGCATAATCTATTCTAATTAAGTCTTTATGCTTAGGTTAAGTGTTCACCTAGTCATTAGATGTGTCTTAAGACTAAGGAACTCTTAGTGTCTATAAGAGTCATATATCTATGATGAGGAAGTTGAGAACTCACTCCAAAAGTAAAATTAAACTCAAGCTTATATTTATAATTTGGACTTAGCACCGCATGGGTAACCAAGCCCACCTTTCTTAACTTGGATTATGCTTAAGGGTTTAAGCAACCTACAAAGAGAGCATTTATATTTATTATTAAGAGACCCCTTTAAGCATAATCCCCTATATAAAACATGATTAAGCTAATCATAGCCTACCAATCCCAAACATACACCATCCAAAATATTACATCAAAAATAAAACATACACCATACATTAATAACTTAAAACTAGAAGCAGTAACTTAATTCTAATTTGTGTGTTAAGGCTTGTGTGGTATGTCTTTACTAAGCATTAGAGTTGTGTGGAAGTTAGGTAATCAAATGACCTCTTTGGGGGCTAGCTAAAACCACGGGATGTCCAAAATATACCATTTTCTCAAACATTTTAAATTTGTATGTAAACAAAGAGACCAAATAATTTGGCTAATTAATTCAATCACTTGTATTATGAATGTATTTTTTTAGTAGAAAGAGGGATTTTCATCCTTTAAACACACACATACACATAAAGAGAAATAAGCAAGTACATGCTTTTGTTAAAGCGGGAAGTGAGGTAATCAAATGACCTTCTTGATTAAAGCCTCAATTATTCATGTCTAAACTATATACTTATCTCACTACACATGAATGTATATGTAAATAAGAGAAAGAAAATCATGCAAAAATTAAATTTTGATTTGATTAGAATATTTATGTATGTGAAACAAAAATTCATCCCAATTCTAATGTAGGAACACATTTAAATGAAATAAAATAAGCATGTGTCATTGTTAAACTTGGGAAGTAAGCTAATCAAATGACCTCCTTGGGTCTAACTAAAGCCTCATTCACAGGATGTCCACTATAGTTATTAACATTCAAATACATGTGAAACTACATATAGATTAAAGAAAAGCTCTATTTCACAAACTTAATCTATAAGCACATGAAAACCTATATGTAATCATAACTACTATCACTCTAACCAAAGTAATTGATTTATGAATTTTGAAAAATAATTTTGAATTTATTAGTGATAATAGCCACACATGTTATAAATTAATCCAACAAATGTAAGCTTAACATAAAGGGAAAACCATTTGATTTAATTTAACTTTGAAAAGATGAATGCATGATTTCAAATGACATACAACATTTTACATGATTGGAAAGGAATAAATAAACATAAACATATGATTTCATTCAATTAAATCAATTCCTAAGGATAATCATATCAAATAAAATCATTTAAAATGGACCAAAGTTTCTTTAATGTTATTTTAAATTTCATGTATTGATTTAATTTAAGGATGTGAGAAGAGATTTGTTGATCTTACCCATTCCCATGTTTATTAATTAAATTGAGTTAATGAAATATGATTAAGTTGATTTTATGGATTAATTAGGTTATATTATGCATTAAATGCATTAATTAACCTTTACCTATGTTGTCTTAAAGTAATTAACAAAATAATTATGAGCAATATGATATCCAAATGAATGAAAAATAAATTTTTAATGATCTTAAGAAATAAAATGGGCCTAATGCAATTGGCTGATGATTAATAGTTAATTAAGTTAAGAAACTTAATTAACTACTCTTATAATTCCCTAACACATGTGGGTTAACAATAATTTCCTTAAGATTTCTTTAGGTTGTTGAATACCTAAGGGTCTACCCAAGACTTCATTAATTGAGATTCCATGTGACTATAATTTCAATTTGAATAATTTAGCAATTTGATTAATTGATTAAACCTTGATTAATTTAATAAATGAAATAAACTTAGGTAAATAAATTTGGAAGGAGGCTTAATCTTATCCCATGGGATCATTCAGTGTTAAGCAATAATTAACCACTTAATTAATTAATTTATTACTATTCATGGGATTAATTAATTATTAATTAATTTAAAAGAGTAATTAGAGCTTAATTAGTTAATTTACCTAATTAATTAAGCAATAAATCCCAACAAAATTATAAGACATAGAGGTCATCTCATTGAATTAACACACAAAGTTTGAGATTAATTACTTAAGTAATTAAAGAGTAATTAAGCAAATTAGTTATGCAATTAAACCTTGATTAAGCTCTAATTACTATTCAAAATTAAATAAAGATATTTTTAATAAATTCTCCTCTGAAATACCTTCAAAATGAATATTTATTTGTATTTTAATGATTTCTCCATGATTTATTATACTTTTTCAAAGTTTTAACTGATTTAAATAATTTTTCATAATTTTTGTAAAGTCTATTAATTTATTCTACTAAAAAAAGACTATTTGAGTTTCAAAATTCAATATCTCTCAATCCAAAAATCATTTGGTCTTGAAATTTTTATGGAAGATGTATTTTAACTTCAGTTTCAATCCTTAAAATTTTAGATCGATGTCATGTATATTTTGAGTTTAATTAATAAAATTTTATTTTCATGAAAACCTAAATTAACTCAGAATGCTTAGTAGAAATTAAGAATTTTGGGTTTGTTGGATTCCTCTTGAAAAGACGAATCCAGCAAGCCCTTACAATTTTTTTGTTGAGTATTTTATTTTCTATAAATTTTTGAAGTTTCAGTTGATTTAATTAATTTTTAAAAAGAAAAATCCCTAATTTTTTACTTAACTTGATCGGTCGCGATCTTTGGATCGTTGCCATGTGTAAGCTTGATTGGGCCACCTGTTAAAAGCGAATTGGATCTTGCAGCGCTGACACAAAAAATGGGTGGTAAACCGCAGTTCTAATCAGACTGTCCCATCACATATCATATGGTACAGGTCAAAAGGAGCGATCTAAGGGATAAAATCAAGCATAGATCTACTCTAATCACAACTGTCCATTTCCATTGAAGAAAGATTAGATGGCTATTGTGCATCATCTCCCCGGGTGGGATTGATGGAATCCAGTAGCGAGCAAAATAACAAAAATGCATAGAAAGGGGTTTGTTCGAGCTCAATTTTGTGGTGATTCTCGCTAAAAAACTCCTATTTTTGCATTGAGATTGTTCAAAATGAAATATGTAAAGGATATCTAAGGAAAATTTCTATAATCAAGTAAACATCATCACAAACAAAAAAACCTATGGCCGGCTAAAGGATTTGGAAATTACCTCATCGGGGATGGTTTCCGGTGGCTGTGTTGATCCAATCATACTCTTAGATGTGAGAAGAAGCCTTGGGATGAACCTAGACCCTTGCCTCCTCTTGGAATGTTGTATCCACCAATGGTCGTCACCTCCTTGCCAGAATTTGCTTGGTTTTGGTATTCTTCTAGCCCAAGGGAAGTGGGAAAGGGGTCTTGTTTCTTGGAGGTACTCCTGGAGTGTGTGCAATGACAGAATAAGTCTTGGATGCCTCTCTTTTTCTTGTGCTTGATGGAGGCTTGGGAGATGGTAGTGAATCATCTTAAGCTCATAGTGGATGTCCTATGGCTTGGGGTGGTTGGGAATGGTAGTGAATCATCTTAGGTGGCTTGGTTTGGTTGACTAAGGCATGGGAGATGGCTTCCAAGAGGGATTAGTGGGTGTCCTATGGGTTTCAAATGCTTCTATGGCAGAGGTGATGTGAATTCACCACCCCATGGGTCATGGCCAACCCAACCACCTCTTGGGTCAGGTTGGGTAGTGCCCTTGATGCCTAGGTGGACCATTAGGAGGGTGCCAAGTGTCCAAGGAATGGAAATGACCACTTACATAAATGATTTATCTTATGAGTTACCCTTGAACAAAGGGTGGAATGCTCATTTGGCATTGGATTTGATTTGGGCAAATTTGAAATGAGTCAAAAGTGAGTTAGGTCAAATTGAGTCAAAATGGGTTAGGTTTACTAATTTGGTCAAATTGGGTCAAACCAAGGGTTGGGTCAAGTTCATATGACCATTTGGAGTGTGTTGGTGTCATTAGTTTGGTTGAATTTTGTTTAGATTTAATTTTGATTCATTTGAATTCATTTGGGTCAATTGGGTCTAGTTGACCAATTTGACCAAATATGCCAAATTGGCTTAGTTTATGGCTTAATTGAAGGTCAAGCTATGTTCAAGTATTGATTTTGGGTTAGTATGAATCATGGTTTCAAGAGGTTTGGCTTAGGTTGCAATTTGGCTAGTTTAGGTTCATATGAGTTAAAGGTTTAACTTGGTCAAAGGGCTAGGTTTACTTGGTTTGACCCAATTTATGATAATTGATCAACTTATGATGATCAACAATCATATCATGATGTTTGGGTTGGCTTAATTCACTTTAATTTGGATTGAATTAGATTTTGGTTCATATAGGTCAAATGAGTCACTTTGGGTCAAGTGAGCCAATTGGATTTAGTTGGCTTTATTTTGGGTTTAGTATGATTTAGTTGAGTTTATTTATAGATTTGAGATTGATATATAAATTCAATTGTAATTGGTTTGGGTTCAAATGAATTTTGGTTCATTTGAATATTTCACATCGAATGGGCTAAGTTGTGTTTGACTTTGGTTGATTTTTATTTGGCTTGGTGATTGTAAGTTTCATTTATATTTGTGAATATGATTGAAGGTATAATTAATTTCTAACAAAATCAATTGAATTTGGGTTTTGGGGTGAAGGAATTTGGCTAAGTCCATGAAATTGATTCAAAGGACTTATGAAAGATTTTAAGTTTGGATTTTATCATGGGTTCAATCATTTGTCTTGAGATTTAAATTTGGATTTGGATTTGACATTGAGTTTGATTGTAGGTTTCAAAGGGTGAATCTAGATTGGATTTGGGTTTAGACTACAGGTAGTTGAATTTTCCCTAAGTCCTAAGGCATAGCCTAATCTTATGATTAACCCTTATAAGTCACTAGGTTTATGTTAAGTGTTCACCTAATCATTAGAAGTATCTTATAACTAAGGAAGTCTTAGTGTCTAGAAGACTCCTAAGCCTAAGATAAGGAGATTGAGAACTCGCTCCAAAAGTGAGGTCGACAAAGGTATTCTTAGATAAACAAATATAAGATTTGTTGTAGTTTACATCTAGGCCAGTAAAAGAGGAGAATGTGCTCAAGGATTCTTTAAGAGCAAGGACAAAATGAGAGCTGACTTCCCATAAGACAAGGATATCATCAACAAAAAGAATATTATAGATAGAGTAGTTACATGAAGCGATTGGTTTGAAAGCAGAATCCAAGGTACTTTTTCCCATAAGACACTAAAATATCTATGATAATAGTAACGAGAAATGAAGATAAGGGGCGCCCTTGTCTCGGCCCGTTGGAGGAAGTAAAATAACCTTTAATTTGACCATTCAGAATAATAAAGATGGGATAACATAAATGCATGCTTCCACCCAATTGACAAATATCTCATGGAACCCTTTTCGATGCAGCCTAAGAAGGAGAGCTTTACGGTTTACATAATCAAAAGCTTTTTTTAGGTCAATCTTGGTATATAAAATTGCAAAAGCTCTTATTCTATAGTCGAATAGATCTTGTGGGACAAAGCCATATTATCCATTATATCTCTATGCTTAATGAACGCAGACTGTGCATGATGAACAATGCTTGGAAAAAACATTTTAAAGACTGTTTGCAAGGACTTTAGTAATGAGTTTATAGATGGTATGCAAAGGGATATTAGTTTATTGTCAGCCAAAGAAATTGCATGCTTAATTACGGGTATTAATGTAATAAAACTATGCATAAATAAATCGAGGAGATGTTGAGTCTTGAAAAAAATGATGAGATGCTTCTCGATAATGTCCCAACTTTGAATGAAGAACTTAGATGTAAACCCTTCAAATCCTAGGGATATATCCCCATTTATTCCATGAAGAGAAGAAATGATCTCGATCCAGAGCACCGAGATCGACATATTTAGACAGATATGGTCATCCCCAATATTTAAGAAATAAACTCTTTTGCAAAATGTCACATTTCAAAAAATACTTTTTCAAAATTCACATAATAAAAGATCTTGCACAAAATTCATAAGAAACTTTCAAAAAGCAAAAAATTCATATAACCAAACCTTATCAAACAATCCCCATGATTGTTACATGGAGGTTCTTTTCGAAATCAAAATAAAAAAAAATATTTTATTAAAGCATCTTCTTGAAAATAGTTATCCCTATTCAACATACTCAAATTTCACATATTTCACATAAAATAGTTCTTTTCGAAACTTTCAAAAGCATCTTCTTGAAAATAGATTCCATTTTCAAAAGTCATGGCATAAAATTGAAACTCTATTTAACATATTTCACATATGCTAGGTTGGAGTTTCTCTCTTTTTCAAAAGAACACTTTTGAAGAAGCCCACATTCTTTCAACATGCTCAAATTTGTTGAATGATGATCCTATCTTCAAATAAAATCATATGATAAAATTGAAACTTCACTTAACATATTTCAAATTTGCTAGGGTTAAAGTTTCCAGCTTTTCAAAAGCAAGAAATCACACACATGAAATCAAGACATATTTTGGACTCCATTTGACATACCCAAATTTATCAAATGAGAGTCACATTTCCAAAATTTACAAAAACAAATTGAACTTTATTTAACATACCCAAATTTGTTAAATAGATTTTCCCCTCTTTCAAATAAATCATAATTAGATTTGATTCCTACTTAACATACCAAATTTGTTAAGAATTTTATTTTCCAAATCATAATCACACTCAACTCCTACTTAACATACCGAATTTGTTAAGTAAGAGTTTCATTTAAAAATCACAAATATATTTGAATTCCACTTAACATACCAAATTTGTTAAGCGAGAGTCTCATTTTCAAAAATAAATCATATCATATTTGGCTTCCACTTAACATATCAAATTTGTTAAGTGAGAGTCTCATTTTCAAAAAAAAAAAAACATATCATATTTGGCTCCCAGTTAATATACAAAATTTGTTAGGTGAGAGTCTCATTTTCAAAAAAAATCATATCATATTTGGCTCCGACTTAACATACCAAATTTGTTAAGTGAGAATCTCATTTTCAAAAACAAATCATATCACATTTGACATTCACTTAACATACCAAATTTGTTAAGTGAGAGTATCATTTTTAAAACTTAAATCATATCACATTTGGTTTTCACCTAACATACCAAATTTGTTAAGTGAGAATCTCATTTCTAAAACACAAATCATATCACATTTGATTGGTACTTAACATACCAAATTTGTTAAGTAAGAATCTCATTTTCAAATCATATCACATTTGGCTCTCACTTAACATATCAAATTTGTTAAGAGATCCTAATTTTCAAAACACAAATCTTATCACATTTGGCTTCCACTTAACATGCCAAATTTAAGTGAGAGTCTCATTTTCAAAACACAAATCATAAACACATTTGATTCCCACCTAACATAGCAAATTTGTTAAGTGAGAGCCTCATTTCAAATACATATCAAGCACATTTGGCCTCTACTTAACATACCAAATTTGTTAAGTAAGAACCACTTTCAAATCAAATCAACATATATCACACACATAATCAATCATCACAAGAAAAGATACTTTCACAAAATTTTCAAAACATACAATCACAACCTTTCCTTAGAATAACTAAATTTGTTAAGTAAAGGTTTTCCAAATCAAAATTTTCAAACAAGGTACACAACACAAATATCTTTAAAAGTCTCTCCAAATATCTAAGCCCTGCCCAACCTACTTAAATTGGTTGAGTATGGGTTCTAAATCAAAATTGTATGGCAAAGACTCTCCTCACATATCAAAATCTCTCCAATGAGCCCCACTTAACATAACTAAATTTGTTAAATGTGAGTTCAAATTTCCAAATCAAGTCTAGAATTTATTTTTGAAGGAGAATACCAAAGCGAGGGATTGATTCAATTATGTTTTCAACAAATACAAAGTTTCAGCATGGTTAGTTTCTGTTCAGCTCAGTTTAGTACACATGGCTCATAGCAAGTTTGTGTTCTCCTTCTCGTCCGATGTTGACTTGGTGTTGACCTCACTTTTGGAGTGAGCTTTCAACTTCTTCATCTTAGACATAGGACTCCTCTTAGATATTAAGAGTTCCGTAGTCTTAAGACACTTCTAATGATTAGGTGAACACTTAAACTAATCCTAGAGACTTAGAAGAGTTAAACATAAGAATAGGTTATGCCCTAAGGGTGTTAGGAAAACTTGCCTACCCTATAGCTTGAACCAAATCCTTACTTCCTTCTTTCAAACCAACTTCAAATTCAAACCAACCTCAAATTCAAATCAACTTCAAGTTCAAATCACCTTTAAATTCAAAACCTTTCTAAGCCATTTTGATTACATCTTATGGACTTAGCTCAATTCAATTCCATCAAATCTTAAACCAACTCCCAATGGATTTTCTCAAATCATGAATCAATTCCAAATGATTTAAACCCATGATTGAATTCCAAATCCAAAATCTTTCCTAAGTCACTTTGATTTCATCTTATGGACTTAGCTCAAATCAAATTCAAATCACTTCAAACTCAAGTGATTTTCTCATAACCCATTTATATTTTCATTTATATTCATAAATATAAATGGAATATAAATTAGAATAACCAAAACCAATTTCAAAACTTAAACCTAAATCTAACCTAAAACCAACCTATACCCTTTCAAGTCAAATTCTTGAACTTAGCCAAATTAAACCCAAGTCAATCCAAACCCTTGGATTTTCTTCATGAATCAATCAATCCTTCAATAATGAACCCAAATATAAACATAAACTTCAATAATCAAACCAAAACTAAATTCCACAACTCAAACCCAAATCAAACCCATGTTCATCCTTTGAAGTTGAAATTGTCAAATGAATCAAAACCCATTTGCCTCCAAATCACTTGCAAATGGATTTATATTTCAATCATAAGTCCATATGTGAGTTCAACCAAACTTGAATCAAGCCTTGATCAAGTCAATTGACCCGCTTAGGCTCACTTGACCCAAAGTGACCTAAACCATCCTTTTGAGCCAAATTCTAATCCTACCCAAATTGGATTGAACTAAGCCCATCTAAGCCTCACATTGTGAGCAACAATCAACATAAGATGATCAATCACTCAAATTGGGTCAAACCAAGTCAAACCTAGCCTTGACCAAGTTAACACTTAACACAAATTAGCTAAAATCCACCATAGGCCAAATTTATTGAAACCATTGATCAAAACCAATTCATGATCAATGATTGAACATGATCAAGCCATCAATTGAGCCAAACCTAGCCCAATTGGCCACTTGACCCAACTTGACCTAAAAAGTCAAAATGTGTCAAATTTTGATCTAAGACAAATTGATTGCAACCAATGGGTCAAATTCATTTTAAATCACTTGTTGAACTTGACCAAAGCCTCAATTGGCGAACTAGACCCAACCTAGCCCAATTGACCATGAACCTAACTTGACCTAAAGGTCAAATTGACTTGAAACCAAACCAAACCAAAATTGGTTGAAACCAAAGCTTGCAATACATTTCAAATATTCAACCAAGCTTAAACCAACCCATGACTTAACCCAATTAGGTCAAATAGGTCAAATTGTTCAACTTGACCAATTTGTCCTAAATGAAATCAAATGAACCAAAACCAAATATAAATGAAATTGAACCAAGCTGATGATACCAAACCACTCCAATTGGTCATATGAACTTGACCCAATCCTTGGTTTGACCCAATTTGACCAATTGGTCAACTTGACCTATTTTGACCTAAATGGGTCAACATGAGCCAAATGATATGAGATAAACTCAAAATTCATTGAAAATTGGCACAACCCATTTTTCAATTATTCCAAATCTTCCAAAATCAAAATCAAAGCCAAATGACCATTTTGCGCCTAAGTCAAAGGGTAGCCTATGGTCAAATTCACTTGGAATTTGATCATACTCCAACTCAAGATCACTTGGCATCCTCTTAGTGGTCCATTTGGACACCAAGGGATGTGGTGCACATGACCCAATGGGTTTGGGTCAGCCAAATCCAACCTAAAGCCAATGGAAAATAAGCATATAGAATCACCCCATACTCTCATTTAACACATGGGCAACTCCTCCACTAGACTCCCCTGCCAAAATTGAATCACATGGCACCCCTAACAACCTAACCAACCCATTCCATAAGATCAATTTGATCAAAATAGCATGTAAGCTCATAGCCATCTAATCCAAGTAGGGGGAGATATACTCCCCCTATATCTCCCAAGCTCTCCCAAGCATTCTTAAGCTCATTCAAACTTCATTCTCTCGGTTTCCTTAAGCCAAAAAATAGGGAGGTAAGAGAATTTTACAACTTACTCATCACTCCACCAAAATCCAATTGCTCTTCCAAACACCATCAGAGAGGCAAGTCGAGCTCACCCAAGGTGTTTTCTAAGCAACCAAGCCACGAGAAGGAGAAGCTAGACCAAAGCCGTTAGCCATTGAAGCAAGCTTAGGTCAGTAGGAAGATCCACTTTGCCTTAGGCCTTCAAACCTTCAACTGGGCTTCGTCTCACTAAATGAAGCTACATCAACATTTGGAAGTGCCAGTGATAGCCTCCGGTGAGGTATGCTTCAAAATTGAGCTTAGGGAGAAATTTCTTTGGTCCTTTGTAAAGGGAATTGTCATCCCAATCGAATTTGACCATTGGATGTTCTTCCCCACACCTCTTAATGATGTGGGTTGAATCCTAGCCCAATCTGAGCTCAAGTGAGCTCGGATCAAGCCATGGAGAATGGATGGCCTCCATCTCTCACAGGGGAGGGGAGGAATGAATCATGGACCATCCATTCTGTGTGTTTTGGATAGACGACCCTGATTAAAATATGTTAGATCCCGTGATTAATCCCTTTGATACTGTGAGTTTAATTTTGATTGTCCAATCTTTGATCGGATGGTCCAAGGAGAAAATGCGTAGCACCGCAGGCTGATGCAGCATAGGATGTCAACTTAAATAATCAATCCCATCGCACCACGTGGAAAGTGCGCCGCATCAGCGGTCTACGTGGTGCTGACGGGATTAGTTAATTAATTAGGACTATTTAATTGTCTCTTTATCAGTAAAACTTCAAAAAATACATAATTAAATGTAGAAAAATAAAAAAAATATAAACTCAACTTCATTTTAAAGATAATTCAGAGGGAAATCCAATAAAATTATTTCCAATTAAATTTGAATAGTTGATTATCCTTAATTAGGGTTTAATTAAAAATTTAATAACCCTAATTACTCCCTAATCATTTCATTAATTAATTCCAAACTTTTCAGACATATTTAGGGGGATGACTTCTGCCTCCCCTAATTTTTTTGGAATTTATAATTAGGAAATCAATTAATGAATCTAATTAAACATGTGAATAGTGGTTAAATCACTTAATTAAGATAATTAAACATTGTTAAATGAAGAGGAGGTTTATGGAATGGGTTTGGGGTATTTTCCCTAAGTTATTCTCTAAACCCCCTTCCTTTCTTAATCCAAACCTAATTAAGGATTAATCCACTAATAATCTTTTTAATTAGCTTAATCAAATTCTCAAAATCAATCTGAACTTAATCAATCCTTTACTCGATAGATCCTTAGGTGTTCAAGAGCCTAAGGTAAATTTAAGGAAATCATTTCTAACTCACATATGTGGGAAGGTTATGAAAGTACTGAATTAAACCCTTTAGCTTAATTAATCATTAATTATGAGCCAATTGCATTAAACCATTTTTTCTTAGGAGAATTGCTGATTTAAATTCCATGTGGTTGCATATCATATGTTGGCTCACAATTGTTTGAATAATTATGTTAAGGGAGGTGTGTAATTAATGGATTTAATTTACACCTTAACCTAAACCAAACGTAAAATCAACCTAATGGTTCAAAAAACTAAATTAAAATAACACACACATGAGGGAAATGGGTTAGGACCAGCAAACACCCTTTTCATATTTCCCAAATCAAACTCAAAATAAAAATAAAAATCTCTTTAAGAAATATTGATTCTATTTAAATAATCTTATTTCATAAGATTGTCTTTAGGAATTAATTAGGGTGAATGAAGTTACATGTTTACATCACCTTATCTCTTTCCAAGCATGTTAAATGTGGTTTGTCATGTGAACTCATACATTCATACCTTTTAAAAAATCAAATTAAAATGAAATGTTTCCTTTATGTCAAATTGCATATTTGGCTAAAGTAAGAATATGAATGGCTATTATCACTACTAAATTAAAATTATTTTTAAATATATGAATCAAAGATTATAAATGAAGGTATGCTACTTATAAGTATTTATAAGCTTTCATGTGAATATAGCTTAAAATGTGCTTTATGTGACTTCCTTCTCTTTTCTTAACATGGTTTGTATAGGATTTGCAAAGTGTGTAGTTCATTTGAAAAGAACATAACACTTGCTTCAATTTATTCCTATGCAAAGGATCTTCACATTGCACATATAAATTATACAATTAATAAATCAAACAAATAAACAAAAACCTTTTGCATGATTCTTTTTCCATTCATTTGCTTTTGTACATGCACATGTATTTAAGAAAAGTGGCATATTAGTCTGGACATCCCAAGGTTGCGAGGCTTTAAGTAGCCCCAAATAGGTCTTGTACCTTATACCCCTGGTGTAGAAAATAATGGCGTCATACTCACTTATGTCTTTCATACATGTAAATGTGCATTGGATTAATGGATAAAAAATCCCTCTCTTTTCTACTTGAAAAATCATGCGTTCATGAAATATTCAAATTTTCTTAAACAAACATCTCTTTGCATTCATCATTAAGGTGTGCTAAGATTTGCATTTGTATGTATAGCTATGCTTATGTTACATTCATATGCATGATACAAATATTGGAAAGAAATAATGAGTTGTGTGTTCTGTGATAGTAATTCATTGTAATTAATCTTAAAATATATTTCTTATTTGAATGGGTTTACTTAGAGCAAATCTAAACTTAGGATTAATTAAAACACATAATAAAATATTCATTAAAGAAAAATCACTAATGAATCTATCTTAGAAATTACTTAGGTAGAAAGAGAAGTTCTCTTATCTTCCTTCTTTACAACAACACTTAATTAAGTGTATGTTCATTCAAACCAAATTAAATCATCAAATAAAATCAATGAATCAACTAAACCACTTAAATTAAACCACCCTCTAAGTTGAACAATTTCACACTTAGAAAATCTTAACCTTAAAGCATAGCTAAGAAATGCCACACAAGCTTTAAATGGCACACACATTAGGCTAAGTCACAATTTCTCGCTCTATGTTAGGGCGGTGCATGGTTTGATGCCTAATTTTATTTTGTGATATAATGTTTTAGTCTAGATGTTAGGGTGTATGTGCATAGACTAGATGATAGGATGATCTTTGTCTAATCATTATCTTTTGGAGGGGATTGTGCTTAAGGGGTGTTGTAATAAAAATATAAATATTTTACGCGTTATACCCCTAAGCATAATCCAAAATAGGCCAAGTGGACTTGGTTACCCATATGTGGGGTGCTAAGTCCAATTTATTTATATACATGCTTGGGATGTGTGGTGTGTTTAGCTAATCTTTATTTTGCAAGTTTTAGTTAGATTTACTTTTCCCATTTTCATGTAATTTTTGAAATTAGGATTTGGAATGAACGTTATGGGGATTAGGATGAACATTGGTCATAAAACTATGTATTATGTACCATGTGAAGCCTTTGAAGCATCCACATTCCAACCAACCAAAAGAAGGAAGGAAAGAAGAAAGAAGAAAAGGAAGAAGTAAAGCAAAACATGAAGTGAAGAAGAAAAGAAGAACGAAGAAAGAAGACCCCCATAACATGAATTCCTTTTTTATTATAATTAATTTATTTGTAATCTGGGTTTTATAAGGGTAGAGCTCGGCTATCTAATTTTTTTTTGGGTTTGTGGTGGAGCCCGACCACATCGTCCTTTTATTCTTTTGCACTAGCTTTATAAATTGTTTGATATTTGTTTAGCTTGTGCATTAAGATGACATGATTTTTCTAATTTCTTCCTTGCTTTGATGAATGACCTGGATGCGATTAGGCTCTTAGGAAAAAAATAAATTTTCTATCTAATTAATCAACTCAAAATTAAAAATTAACAACTCATAACCTCACCTAAAGAATAAGTTATAAATCAAGATAAAAGATTTAACATCCCCTTAGCTGGATGTTGTATGTTTTCACATCATGCATAAAAAGCATCTTGCTTCACTCTTGCTTATGGAGGGCCTCCACCTTTACCAGGGAACTTAGCTTGACCTTTGAGAGCCATGGTATAAATACACCTCCTTCTTACTGACTTTGGCCCATTACCAATTTCTCATGCATTAGACATATGAATCCTATAGCCTATGTCAAATTAATTGTCCAAAAATGAAAAATAAAACTTAACAAAATTTGCATTAGATTTAAGTGATTACTCATGCCCTACATGATCTAGTCTCTTAGGGAGTGTGGTTAAGGACTTACTCGCATTCTAAATAAATTACAACTTAGCTATATTGCAAATACATATGACTTGCCTACATGTATTTAAAATTATAGGAGTTAGCTGGCAGCCACCCCCAAGCAGTTGTAAGTCCAATAGTTTAGCAGTTTATCTTCTCTTATGGAGGTAAACCATATGCCCATTTTTGCATTAGATTTAGGTTGTGCTTTGGTGCTCACCAAGCCCCCTAGATTTAGGTTTTGTGGTTGCTATTTCCCTTTGCAAGCTACAAGTATAAATCCTCACCTCTTATGCATTTTCAGGATCTTATATCACAGAATTATAAGTCTTCGATTTCTCATAAAAATTCAACTCAAACAAATAATTTCCCTCAACTTCAAAAATTTAAATCCCAACCATAGGATAGTTATGGATGGTTAATAGGCTTCTTAGTATCATAAGAATCCCCTACTTATCTCCTTTTGGTTTCGATAATAACTCCCTCATTTTGATCAATCTCACTTGATCATCTAAAAATAACTAATTGATTGATAGTCCTATCTTTGAAATCTTTGGAGACAACGATCATTTACCTTAATCAAGAGTATTCCTAAGGAATCTCATTTCTTAGGATGCAATTAACTATGGTGGCTTGCCTCCATAGGCAACTTAACAAATTCGATATAAAATAAACTCTACTTTACTTTTCCATGTAAATTAAGGGAAGAATCTCTTATACATACGAAGACCCATAGTCCTTAGGAGTCCTTATTAAGGTGTTAGGTCCATTATAGGATGACGAATTTTGTATCTCGAGATAATAAATCATTCTTCAGTGTCGTACCCGATCACCTTAATAAGAACATCTGCGAATCTACATGGTGTCCAACACAAGAAGTGTTTTTTTGTTCTTCATTTATTTTTCTCAAAAGATAGATGAAGAATGAAAATAAAATTTACCACACTTGGCCCTGGATCAGGCCAAGCTCACCTTGACCACTGCACATCTGATCTAGTTTGGTCATGAATTTGAGGCTGTGTGAGTTACTTGTGAGGGGACAGTCCTCATGACAGTCAGTAGGGAGGAGGCAGCGGGACAGATGCCACTTATTCTCCTTGACATACCTTTTGACTTTGAGTTCCCTCCATTGAAGAGGAAGGCAATAGAGGTTCCCGCAATGAGAGCTTCAAAGAGTTGGTAGCTCTAGTGGTGCCAGTGGTTCCCCTGTCTGCTCCATTAGTTGTTCATCCGGTTGCTCACAGGGCGACATCTCCTCGTTGGTCCAAAGGAAGGCTATCTCCCAGATAGTCTCCTACCTTTGAGATAGGTTTTAGCTCCCACCTCACCCAACTCACACTTAAGAGTAGAAGGTTGCGGGATCACGCATTGTAGAGGCATAAAAGATCCCACATTGCAGAGGAGGGTTCACTTTGGGGTCTCAAGAGTGTTTCCATCCTCTCGCTCGATGGAGAGGAGGATTACCAAAGGATTGCAGCATCGCCTCCACCACCAGCTTATTATGAGATATCAGCTTCAAAGAGGAAGAGGTCCTATGTTGAATTACGGTCAGTTATTCGCCAGATAGGTAGAATCCATGGACGTTCTGAGTCCAGTGCATTATTTAACTTGAGGTCTTTGATCCCTAGGAGCATCAGGGATTAGATACACATAACCATATACAAGGAGGCTTGAGTAGTAGTACAAGCAAATAGGAGGGAGAGGAGGAGGTATGCCCGGTAGTCAACAACCTCTCGCTTATGGATTTCCAGTGCTACCAGTGCATCGAATATAGTGCTCACAAGCACAGTTAGTCATAGGAGGAGAACTCTTACTGTGCGGCAGCTAGTGTCTCCACCACATCGCACATCTCATCTTCCACCTTCACGGACATATTCCAAAGATCCCGCCAAGACATAAAAGTCGATCATAGGAGAAGAAAGCCCCAGATCTATGCCTCGTGGTCCCATTCCATCTACTCACCCATTGAGGTGAGGTTTGCTTTCTTCTTGACCTTCCACTTCAACCTGGGTGAAGAAGGAATGGCAACCCAAGAGCACCATAGTTGTTTCACCACCCCACCATAAGAAAGCAGTAGTAGCGGAGGGGGGAGGTGGGCCCATAGTTCCCATGGTAGTAGATCCCCTATATACATCACTCCATTGATAATTAGTCATGAGCATGTATCTTCCAACGAGCATAGTCCTCCCAAAGATAGCACTCCAGTGGCAGGCAGTGTCAGATGCATTTTTGTCAATGAGAATAGTCCTACTACTGGTCAACAGTGAGTGTTTGTAGAGGCATAGTTAGATCATTCCTTGGATGACATCCTAGCACACTATTTTGCAGAGAAGAGGGAAATCCTAGGATGCGATCGGTCCGATTATGAGGAGGGAAGAGACAATTTTGACCCAGATGAGGATGATTTTCTAGAGGTCTCAACTGAAGTCAACATGGTCGATACAGGAGCTCCCTCCATAGAGACTAGCAGAGTTAGGAAGGTATTGTGGTTAAAGAAGATGATGCTATCCATTCAACCCAACACCTCCTTCAGCAGATCAGAAGGATGATCAGATCAACCAGATGGAGAAGAGGATGAAAGACTTATTAACAACCATCCATGCACTCCAAAATGAGGGCTTTGCCCCATAGCATATAATGATAGAGGTAGATCATCCCGAGTCAGTACACATCCTAGATCAGCCCAAGAGTACTTCTCAAGTAGATCAAGATAGTGATAGATTGCATAGGAAAGTGGTGGATAGTACCTCCATGCATGAGAAGGATGTCAAGCACATGGTGGAACAACAGGTAAGGGAAGCACTAGCACAAGCCTGAGGTGGTTCATCTGTTCCAAAGGGTGGACCCTACTCAGTGGAATTTAATGCAAGCCAATATCCTAAGGGTTTCATACCTCCTTCTTTGAAAATCTTTGATGGTAGTGGGAACCTTGCCAACATATCACACATTTTAGAGCTAGTTATTGCAACGCTGGAGGTAGTGATGCCCTTCTTTTCAAATTATTTATTAGAAGTTTAGCGGGTGTTGCATTTGACTGGTATGCTAAACTGTCCAATGGTTCGGTAAAGATATTTGCTGAGTTGGAGCACCTCTTCATCAAGAGGTTTGCTGGAGCTCATCAAAGGGTGATTGTAGGTGATCTTGTTGTAGTGACACAAGTTCCTAATGAGTATCTTATTGATTATATTCTCAGGTGGCGCAACCTGAGCATGAAATGCAAGCCACAGCTATCCGAACAACATGTCATTGAGATTATCCTCAAGAATATTCATGGCCCGGTCGCCTTTATGCTTAAGGGCTTTACCATCCTAACATTTGAGAAACTAATTAACAAGATGGCTAGCCTACAAGGGGAAGCATCTAGCTAGGATTCAGTCAGATAGGCCTCGAGCTCAACAGCCTCCTCTGCCACCTCCTCTATCACCACCTCGACTATCATACTGGCCACCTCGGTTCCACAATAGCCACCATAGCCACCTCCTCATTAGCATCCTCAGCAGCATTATTCCCACCCGCCACTAGGTAGCTATTACTTACCTACTCTTGTCGATAGATTGAATAAGCCTTATTCATTTTAGAGGGAGGTAGTTAGGAAGATCTTTAAGAATCTCTTAAAGAAGCTTGATTTCCAGCTACCAGAGCCTAAGATGCCGGAGGAAGTGGGCAAGAGTTATGATCTAAACTATTGCCCCTACCACCACATGTTTGGCTATGTCTTAGAAGATTGCATTACCTTTAAGGACTGGCTTGAGCGTAGCTACAAGTCGGGTGCCATCATCAACCCCAAGGAATACATATTAGAACAACCATCTAGTTATGTTAGATTAATTCTCGGGATACATGCGATCCTCTTAAGATAAAGGAAGGTTGAGATATCACCCTATCCTGAACCTCCAAGAAAATTATTTTTAAGATCAAGAAACTACCTTGTAGGTGCCTGAGGCAGCTCAAACCTCTAACTCCAAGGAATATTTTGAAGTTGTTAAGGATAACTTGAGGGAGGTAGGAGCCCAACAAAGTGGATGACAACCTCCACTTTCAGAGATAGTATAGTAGCATAACCATTGATCGGTTCCAACACTCTTTCCATAATTGTAGCTATAGTTCCTCCAGTCAGCTCTTCTTCTAGTAGTCATATTATATTTGAGGGAGGTTCCAAACCCCTAACTCTACTTACTTTACTTTATTTCTACTTTTTACCTTCATTCAAATCTAAGAAATCAATGAAGAAAACTGATTCCATTTACATTTGTGTTACTTCTAATGATCTGCCTGAGTTTATTCCTATAGAAAGCTCTCTGAGTCTAATTAATAGTAACTCTAGTTCCAATTAATCCTCTTCTAGTTTAGAAATGAATTTCCCATTCCTGAATCACTCAGATTCACCCATTGATATTTATTTGGATTCATGTGACTCCGATGATCTCATAGGAGAAGATGTAGGTGAACTTGATGAGTAGGTAGAACTTTCCACCAAAGATATGCTTGTGGAGGACTAGCCCAAAGTTGACTATAATGTCCTCGCTCACCTAAGAAATCTACCAGCTAAACTAAGCATATACGATACCATTGTCCTATCCAAAGAAATGAGGGAGTCATTCATCAAGGCCTTCTTGATAGAAATATGCTTAGCTCAGCTGGTTGCTATTAGAGAGGAGGCATGTTATTCAAGAGAAGCTTTGGAGTTACATTCACCAATGAAGACCTTCTTTTGGGGACAATCGAACACAACCATCCCCTCTATATCACAATGGATATGGACAAATTCTGACTCTCCAGGGTGTTAGTTGATCCAGGTGCATCAGTGAACATTATGAGTCTAAAGACCCTTGCCTACCTGAGGATTGACATCTATGAGCTCTGAGGAGATTGGATGATATGAGAGGATTCAATGAGCAAGGCATGAAGGCTTTAGGCTCATAGTGTTGTCATTGGAGATAGATGACTGGAAGACAGAGGCCAAGTTTTACATAATCGAATCGGATACATCATTCACTGCTTTGCTCGGTAGGCCTTAGATACATGAGAATAAGATGGTTCCATCTTCTCTACATCGCTGCATCAAGTTTCAAAGAGGTGGAATTCAATTCGTGGTCAAAGGTGACTTAAGGCTATTTTCAGTTAGAGAGGTTGAGATATATGAGGATGCAACCTACTATCTTCCTCAAAATTAGAAAATCTATTCTCGCAAACTTGGTCAAAGTTTAAAATCAAAAGAAATAGAAAAAGAAGAAAATAAAAATGAAAAAGAAAAATAAAATGAAAGAGAAAATGAAAATGCAAGTGAGCGAGAATTAGACACTGAGGAAGAAGTAGAGCTTGAAGTTAGATTCTGCCCACAGTTCACTCCTCCATATGAACGCATGGGTAGGATGACTCGACCCCCACCAAGTAGAGGAATAGACAGATCTAGAGGTAGTTCTAGAGGTGGAAGACCTCCTTATTGGTGGCCAACTAGTAGGAGCTATGTTCTAGTTCATAGGAGTACCCCCGCTATCCACATAGACTTAGAATCCAATTTAAAGGATGAGTCTCATGTGGTTAGCATGCCAATCAACCCCTCTCAGTGGGTCCCATTAGAGGTGGCACTTGAGCAAGATAGGGATGAAGACTAGGCCTCCATGCAAAGCATGAATGTATATGAGTTAGTATTACATAAAATTGTCAGGTAATAGTTGGGAACCTTAGATCTAACCCCTCTTTTATATTAGAAAGTTGAAGATTTGGTAGTTAAGGAGGCCCCTAAGTTATCTACAGATGTCAAGCCAAAAAGGTTTTTGTTTGGAGCATCCTCCTCAAGTCAGGAAGCTGATGTAGAACTTGAGGATGATTCATATAAAGATTTAATACAATTTTCTTTTGATTGGTATTCACCTTGTGTTCTTAATTTAGTAAAGAAGGAATTAATCTCACATACTTGGTCTAAACATAGCTTGGATTACTTTGAAAGGTTATGAGATAACCAAAGTAGACATTCACAATCAAGACCAGGACTAGGATTTGACACAGTGGGTCCAGTCGATGATGGCATTCATTGTCTAGTCATCACAAATCATTTGGAGTCTGATAGGTTCTTTTAAAATCATGCTAACTCATATGAGGAGGTATGTTTAGAAACTTCAGACGATCCAAATGATCTTGAAGTCAATGATGCACCACCATAGTTTGAAGAAGAGATTAGATAAACCATCGACAAACTCAAAGAAATTAACTTGGGAACTGAAGACAATCTACGCCCAACATACATTAGTTCTATGTTGAATAAAGAAGAAACCAATGACTCAGTTAGGCTATTGATTGTGTTTAAGGACTGTTCTATATGGAGTTATGAAGAAATGTTTAGTTTATCTCCTGATGTAGTAGTCCATAAACTAGCAATAGATCATAATGTTAACCTTATTAAGCAAGCTCTTAGGCACATGTGATTAGACATTGAGCAGTAGGTCATTTTTGAAGTCAAGAAACTGATCGATATTGGCTTTATCAGGAAAGGGAAATATCCTACCTAGTTGGCCAGTGTCATTCCAGTTAAGAAAAAGAATGGCCAAATTCACATATGCGTCGATTTTAGAGATTTGAATAAGGTATGTCCGAAGGATGAATTTTCACTACCAATCCCAAAACTAATGGTGGACATTGTCTCATCTCATGTAGTATTCACTTTCATAGATGGATCATCTGGATACAACCAAATTAAGATGGCCCCCAAGGATGATAAAAAATACTACTTTTGAACCCTGATCGGAATCTATTCCTATAAGGTCATGCCCTTTTAAAAAATGCAGGCCATGACTCAAATCTTCAATGAACTTATTCATCATCAATTTTAATGTTACATTGATGATCTCGTAGTCAAAAGTAAAGAAAGGGAAGACCATCTCTTTGACTTAAGAGTAGTTTTTGAACAGTTAAGGTAATATAACATCAAAATGAATCCCTTGAAGTGTTCATTCAGAGTAGCTTCAGGGAAATTTCTTGGGTTAGTTATCCAGCACTGTGGAATAGAAATTGATCTAGAGAAGATCAAAACTATCTTAGAAATGCCACCCCCTAAAAGTCTAACTCAACTCAAATCATTCCAAGGGTGGTTGGCATCTCTAAGACACTTCATTTCCAACATATTAGAGAGATGCCAGACATTCTCAACACTTGTTAAAAAGGATGCCAAGTTCAAGTGGGATGAAAACTGTCATTATGCTTTTGAATATATCAAGCACTACTTGATGACACCCCCAGTTCTAGTAGTCCCTATCCCGTATAAGCCATTAATACTATATACTACTGCATTAGATGGCTCCCTTGATGCTTTGTTGGCCCAAACTAATGACGAAGGGAAAGAGAATGCACTCTACCATCTCAGTCATCGTGTAATCTCTGCTAAGGCAAACTATCCACCTATTAAAAAATACTGCCTAACTTTAATCTTTGCATTCCAAAAGCACCAGCATTATGTGCTTTCTCACAAGGGGTATCTGATCTCTAGGATTAATCTGCTGTAATATCTCATGACATGGTTGACACTATCTAGATGGTTGGCACATTGGTCCATGATTTTGTCATAGTTTGACACCACTTCCGTACCCCTCCGTGCTATAAAAGGATAACCACTAGTGGAATTCTTAGCAGCACACCCACATCCTGCTAATTCCCCGCTTAGTGATGACCTCCCTGATGAACAAGTCATGAACTTAGGGGACACTAGCATTAACTACTGGAAGATGTATTTTGATGGTGTAGGTTCCTTTCAAAAGGGAGAAGAACCACGATCTACTCTTTCAAGAGAGGCAGGGGTACGAATAGTTCTCCTAACTTCAGACTGTGATGTGATGAGATTCTCAATTAGTTACTAATCCATGCACCAATAATAAAGCTGAATATGAGGCTCTGATTATCGATCTGGAGTTAACCATTACAGTATGCATCTAGAGCATCAACATCTTCAGGGATTCTCAATTATCAACCAAATCGGGTCTTACAAAGTTCTAAAGTCTAAGCTCCATCATTACTATAAGTATACTATGAAGTTGATGGCCCAAATCTCAGAGGTTACCATCTACAAGATTCCTCGAGGAGAAAATGCAGTAGCAGATGAATTGGCCAATCTTGCCATAGAGTTGGCATGTCCGGAAGATGAGTCCATACCAATAAGGGTCCAAAAAAGGCAAGTCTTATCCCTTGTTGATGCTGAACTCATCAAGAGACTTTCTCTTGAAGGGGAGGTTGTCGTTGCCAAAAAGGATGATGAGTCAAATTGGAGGCAACCAATCATGGATTATCTAAATATAGACAAAATACATCAAGAGAAGTCACTAGCCCATCAGGTGAAGCAGAGAGCCCATTCATACGCTCTCATGGATGGCACATTGTACCATAATCCTTTAATCATATCTGGTTATATTATTTGGACAAATACGTAGCCCGTAAGATCATGACCGAGGTACACTCAATTTTATGCAGAGCACATCAATCTGGTCCGAAGATGAAAGCCAATATCAAGAGATTAGGATATTAT
Organism: Cymbidium sinense; assembly: GCA_021442155.1. Classification (NCBI taxonomy): domain Eukaryota; kingdom Viridiplantae; phylum Streptophyta; class Magnoliopsida; order Asparagales; family Orchidaceae; genus Cymbidium; species Cymbidium sinense. The sequence continues at coordinate 89,870,823 of CM038218.1, read as the reverse complement.
TGGCCTTCGATGACCACATACTACATGGAAGTAGCTAGAATATGCCACCAATGTCAGGTGCACGGTATTAGATTACACTAACCACCCAACATTCTACATCCTACATTGGCCTCATGGTCATTCGAGTGTTGGGGTACTGACATAGTGGGTCTGATCGATCCTCCTTCTTCTAAGGGACATCGGTTCATTTTAGTTGCCACCGACTACTTTTCAAGTGAGCAGAGGCAATCCCAGTTAGAGAGGTCATGGCTCAAAGCATATGCTCCAGTTTCTCAGGAACCATGTAGTATATAGGTTTAGGGTTCGTCGATGAATTATATCTGATAATGGTACTGCATTCAAGAGCACTAAAATCAACAGCTTTTCCTAGAGACATAGCATAGATTAGAGATATTCTACCATCTACTACCCATGGGCAAATGGCTTAGCAGAAACCTTCAACAAAACTCTCATCCAGATATTAAAGAATATGCTTGATTATAACAAGCGACAATGGCATGAGCAGCTAATTGAAGCCTTGTGGGCTTACCGCACCACATACAACACTCCAACTCAATCTACCCCATTCTTCTTAGTGTATGGGTCTGAAGCAGTTATATCATTAGAAGTGCAACTTCCATCATTAAGGATAGCTGTGGGTAGAAAAATCACAATGGAGCAGAACACCAAATTACAGTAAAAAGAGCTAAAAGGTTAAAAGGAGAGATACCTTCGGGCATGCCAGAATCTCGAGTTATATAAAGCTAAAATAATTCAAGCTCATAACAAGTTAGTCCGTCCTAGAGCTTTTCAAGTAGGAGAGCTTGTTTTAGTTCTAAGGAGATCAATTATTGCCCATAAAAAGATGGGAGGCAAGTTTAAACACACTTGGGAAGGCCCTTTCGCCATAGAAAAGGCCTACCAAAGAAGATCCTATTAGCTTATAAATTGTAAGGGAGAGCACCCAATGCTTCCAATCAATGAGCTCTACCTAAAGAAATAGTATCCATAAATCTTGTTTGAAAATAATCATCAATAAAACTTCTTTTCATCTCAAATCTCTCCTCTTAACATTAATTAGAAATATCTTTGCTTGCCAATCTGCCACGATGTGTTTAGGGTAGGTGTAAGCAACCCAAGTGGTGTCTTATCCTTTAGCAACATAACACCAACACAAACTACACACAACCACATATAAAATAAGCATATATCTTTTGTCTTAGGCTATTTTGATGTGGGATAATATCCCCTGTGGCACTCACTCATTTGCTGCTCTAGGTCGTGAAGGCCACCTGGGTCTATTATCGTGAAGATGCAAGTCTACTACACTTTCTTTCTTGATTTGATCGCTGCACATTGATGAGCGCCTTGTTAGCATGGTAGGCCTTACTATGTGGTCAATAAGCTACCCTCATGTTGGCTTCATTTAAGAGGATGTAAGTCTGTTATGCCTTCTTCTTAAACTAGCCATCATGAACTGACTTGGTCGAGTAGAGGATTAGGGTAAGTCCCCTAGTAGCTCCTTTCCTCTAGACTACTTCAAGTCTGGGTCGAGTCCTTCTTGGCGACTCCCTACTTGGTAGTCACCCTTAGGTTGGGTTGACCTATTGCACCGTCAATGGGTCACCCTTGCGGTTGGTCCCTACTTTGGAAGATGTAAGTCTACTTTCTTCTTAAGCCCGTTCACCGATGCCCTAGTCGATAGCACTGAGTCGAAGACATACTAGCATGATGATCATTTTTGTCTGTGAGAATATAAGTCTACAAGCCTTCTTCTTAAATTGATCATCGCACACCGACGGGCACCTTAGGTTTGTTGGTTATTGCCATACTGACGGTGATCCACTCGGTGGATTCACCACTCATGGCAGATGTAAATTTACAAGCTTTCTCCCAGAGTTGGCCATCGTATACCTATAGGCTTTCATTTACAAGATCCTGGATAAAGCCCCTAGTGGCACCTCCCCTATGGGCACTCTATTTAGATCACATCCTTAGCGACCCCATTTAGACACTACCCTAGTTACTCTTGGATTGGATCATCCCCCTTTCCTAGAAGCCACCCATGTGGCTAGAGAATTTGTCTTGTGGATATGCAGATTCTCCCTTGGTCCAATAAGTCTGAGATAGGACAAGGCTGGTATAAATTCCTTCTCAGTGTGGTCCCTGGCACACCCACAGGGTCCACGTAAATATATAAACAAAATAATATATATATTTTTGCTTGTGGATTAGGAGCAAAACTCCCAGCAGTACCTTTTTCCAAGCAAGAATATTATATTTAGGGAAGTGTCAGCCAAACTCCCTGTGGGAATTGCCTGACTACTTTTGAGTTGAGATAAGTCCCCGAGCCAGCACTCTCTTAATAGTAGCCCTTAGGTCGGGTTCGACTTGTTGTGCCACAAATGAGTCACCCTGACGGTCATCTTTGCTTTGGAAGATATAAGTCTATCATGCATTCTTTCAAGGATGACCATTGCACACCGACGAGTAGCCTTAGGTTTGTTTCAATTTGTTGTGCTAACAATAGATCACCCTAGTGGTTCCTTGTTCAGAAAGTTGTAAGTCTACAAGCTTTCTTCCTAACTCGACCATTACATATCGAAAGGCATCCCTTAGGTTGGTTAGCTCTACCCAACGGCCAGTAGACTATCCCTTTGAATTTCTAAATCTAAGATAAGACTAGGCTGATATTAGACCCTTCTTAATGGATCCATCGTACACCGACATGGTCCATCTAAAATTAAATTAATCTTGACTATTCTTGAGTAGATATGAGTCCACAGCGGCATTTGCTAAATAGTTGCATTAGGTCAAGTTTGATTTGTTGTGCTATTAATCGATCACCCTAGTGGTTTCTTATTTTGGGAGTTATAAGGCTACAACCTATCTTCCTGACTTTACCTTTGTACATTGAAAGGCAACCCTTAGGTTGGTTAGCCCTATCTGATGGCCGGTAGACTATCCCTTTGGATTTATAAATCTAAGATAGGCCTAGGCTAATATTAGCCCCTTCTTAGTGGATTCATCACACACCAACATGGTCCATCTAAAATTAAATTAATTTTGACTATTCTTGAGTCGATATGAGTCCACGGGGTATATCGGTCGATTTGTTGTGTTATCAACCAATCACCCTAGTGGTTTCTTATTTAGAGAGTTATAAGTCTACAAGATTTCTTCCTGACTTGACCATTGCACACCAAAAGGTAACCCTTAGGTTGGTTAGTCCTACCTGATGGCCGATAGACTATCCCTTTGGATTTGTAAATCTAAGATAGGCTTAGGCTAATATTAGCATCTTCTTAGTGGATCCATCACAGATCAACAGGGTCCATTTTATCAAAATCACCATCCTTCCCCAATGGAATCTAAATTAAATCCATCCACTCCTATCCCTAGCAGATACATAAACCAAAGAAATCCATAAATTGAACCCATCTTATCCCCAGCAGATATGAGCTCATATTTCAAGCAGAAGTGCCCTAAAAAAATCACATCCTCTGCCCAATGGAGCCTCAAATTATAAGCCAACAAATCAAATAAAATTATCATCCCCAATGGATGCCCCACCAATTTAGTCAAATCAAATTTCTCCCCAATAAAGTGTAAATCATATCCTCTCTCCAGTGGAGCCCTTATGAAATCAAACCAAATCAAGTACCTATCCCTAGTGGATAATTTGAACCTGCTTCCCTAGTGGAAGGTTCATGCTCTCATCCTTGGTGAGTTATAAATCCTATTCTCCAGTAGATCTTTTCTCCCCAAATCATATCAAATCAAACTCAAACCCTTATCCTCTATGGATAATCTGAGCCTACCTCCCTAGTGGTTCACATGGTTGATCCCTCAGTGGATCCTTTCTTTCTCTCTTATGTCCTTGCATAAGATGAGTTTCATTGCACTAAGATTTTGATTCCGTCTACATCTCGGGTATAGGAGTAGATAGTTTATGTTAGTGCTTGTGATCCTTCGGACGTTGTTAATCATCTCGGTCAACACCAATACGTGTGGTGCGCCTCGTCAGTTACACCATAGCTATTAAAGACCCTTTTTATTAAGCCCACTTTTTGAGTGAGCTCTCAACTTCCTCATCATAAATCTAGAACTTTTTTAGACACTAAGAGCTTCTTAGTCTTAATAAACTTCTAGTGATTAGGTGAACATTTAACCTAAGCCCAGAGACTTTGAAGAGTTAGCCATAAGAATTTATTATGCCTTAGGGACTTAAGAAGACTTACCTACCCTTTGGCTCAAACATAATCCATGCTTCCTTCCTCAAACCAAACCTTAAATCAAATTCAAGTCCAAATCAAACCAAACATAATCCATGCTCCCCCATTTTCTCCCTTCTCAATTTTACATCAAACCAAAATAGGGGAGGCTTCCCTTGATTTGAATCGATCCATCCCTCAACCAAACATCAATTAAACTTGCACACACCTTCCTTGGACCTAATCGAATCCAACAAAGCATTTCCCAAGCTTCCAAGCCATCGCAGATAGAAATTCAACCAAGATCAAATGTCAAATATGTGGATCTTGGCCTCTAGAGCAAACTACCTCAAATCAAAGCTCGTGTGGCTCAATAGGGATGTGATTCTACCAAACAAAGCTTCCTCAGTCATTAGAACCATTGGTCACAAGCTTCGATGAGATATGTCATTAAAACTAATCCTTGAATGAAAATAGTTTAGAGTTTTGTGAAGGAAACTTGCATTTAAGCCCATCCTAGTTTTATGGATCCTTGCGGTGAGTTGAGTGGATCCGAGCTGACCATCATGTGATCCATGGTGGATGGTTCCTTCGCCGTAGGGAGATCAAAGCCATCCATTTTGCATAAAATCCGATTAGATCATGCTTAGATCCTCTATTTCCTCCTTAACCATGGGATTTAATCGTGGTCGCTCGAGATCACCAAAAAAGCATGTCCGCCACAACTGAAAGTGTCCCAATTTGATAACTTAAATAGCCTATCCCATCTCGCCATGTGGAAAGCATCGCATCACATGCGGAATTAATTGGGGACTAATTAATCCATTTTAATGCTTAAACACTAATCCTAGAAAATCCAAGAAATATCAATGAGGACTCATTTTAAAGGTAATTCAGAGGAGAATCTAAAAAAATTATTATGGTGAATTTTTATCTTTCTTCATTTATCTTTTTTTAGAAAAATAAATGAAAAGCAAAAATAACACTTCTTGTGTTGGACACCACATAGATCCACAGATGTTCTCATTAGGGTGATCAAGTATAATTTTGAGGAATGATGTACTATCTCGAGAGAGAGAAGTCACCATCCTAATAGACCTAATCACCTTAATAAAGACTTCTAAGCACTATGGGTCTTCGTATGTACTAGAGATTCTTCCCCTACTTTACATGGAAAAGTAAAGTATGATTTATTTTAAACTGAGTTCGTTAACTTTTCTATGGAGGCAAGCCCAAATAGTTAATTACATCCTAAGGAAAGAGATTCTTTAGGAATACTCTCAATTAAGGTAAATGATCGTTGTCTCCAAAGATTTTAAAGATAGGATTATCAATCAATTGGTTATTTTTTTGAAAGATCAAGTGGGATTGAACAAAAGGAGAGAATTATTATCGAAACCAAAGGGAGATAAATAGAAGATGCTCACGATGCTAGGAAGCCTAGTGAGCATCCCAAACTATCCTATGATGAGCTTTATATTTTTGAATTTAATGAGAGAGTTATTTGTTTGAGTTAAATTTTTATTAGAAATCTAGGACTTACAATTCCAGGAATCATAAAAATGCCTAAGAGGTGGGGGAAAGCGCAAAGGAAAACAAACAACTTAAATCTAGGAAGCTTTGAAAAGCATGACCTAAATTTAAGGCAAAAATGGGTATATGGTTTACCTTCACAAGAGAGGATAAACCACCCGACTGTTGGACTTACAACTGCCTAGGGGTGGCCACCAACTAACTCCTCTTACGATTTCAAATACGTGTAGTCAAGTCTTATGCTTTTGTAAGATAGTGAGGTAGTTTTTTATTTAGGAAAGAGACTAATTCGTTAAACACACTCCCAAAGAGACTAGATCATGTAAGGCATGAGCAATGACTTAAATTTTTTTGTTAAGTTCTATTTTCATTTTTGGACAATCTATTTGACACAGGCTATGAAATTCATATGTCTAATGCATGAGAAATTGGTTATGGGCCAAAATCAGCAAGAAGGAGGTGTGTTTCTACCATGGCTCTCAAAGCTCAAGCCAAGTTCCCTAGAAAAGATGGAAGCCCTCCATAAGTAAGGGTGAAGCAAGATGTTTTTTATGCATGATGTGAAAACATATAACATCCAGCTAAAAGGGTAGTTAAATATTTTATCTTGATTTATAACCTAGGCTTTAGGTGAGGTTATGAGTTATTAATTTTTAATTTTGAGTTGATTAATTGATTAAAAATTTATTTTTCCCTAATAGGAAAAACATGTCATCTTAATGCATAAGTTAAAGAAACATCAAACAATTTATAAAAGAAAAAGGTCATTATGCTCGAGCTCCACTACACAAACTCAAAAAAAATTGGGTAGCCGAGCTCTACCCTTATACAACCCAGATTATAAAAGAATTAATTACAATAAAAAAGGAATTCATGTTATTGGGGTCTTCATTCTTTTGTATTCTTTTTTCATTTCTTATTTTCTTTCTCCTATCTTCTTTCTTCTATCTTATTTTGGTAGGTTGGAATATGGTTGCTCCAAAGGCTTCACATGGTGCATAAGACATAGTCTTATGACTGATATTCATTCCACATCTTAATTATAAAATTACATGAAAATGGGAAAAGTAAATCTAACTAAAACTTGCAAAATAGAGATTAGCTAAACACACTACACAATCCCAAACATGTATATGAATAAATTGGACTTAGCACCTGACACATTGGTAACCAAGTCCACCTGGCCTATTTTAGATTATGCTTAGGGGTATAAGTAACCTGCATAGCAAAAGTATTTATATTTCTATTACAGCTCCCAATAAGCACAATCCCCTTCAGATGATAATGATTAGACTAAGATTGTCCTATCATCCAATCTATGCACATACACCCTAACATCCAGACTAAAACATAACATCAAAAAACAAAATCAAGCATCAAATCATGCACCACCCTAACATAGAGCTAGAAATGGTGACTTAGCCTAATGTGTGTGCCATTTAAGGCTTGTGTGGTGTGTCTAGGGCTTTGGTTATGATTTTCTAAGTGTGAAACGGTTCAACTTAGAGGATGGTTTTATTTAAGTAATTTAGTTGATTTGTTAATTTTATTTGATGATTTGATTTAGTTTTAATGAACCTAAACTTAATTACTAAGTGTTGTAAAGTGAGGAAAAGTGAAGAGAACTTCTCATTCCTCCCTACCTTAAGTAATTTCTAAGGTAGATTCATTAGTGATTTTTCTTTAGTGAATGTTTTATTATATATTTTAATTAATCCTAAATTTAAATTTGCTCTAAATAAACATATTCAATAAGAAAGACATTTTAAGATTAATTAAAGTGAATTACTATCACAAAACACACAACTATTAATTTCTTTCCAACATGTGTATCATGCATATGAAATGATCCCAAGCATATCTATACATGCAAATGTAAATATTTAACACACCTTAATGATGAATGCTAAGAGATTTTGCTTAAGTATATTTGGATGTTTCATGATACATGATTTTGTTAAGTAGAAAAGAGTGAGATCTAAGTGTTGTAAAGTGAGGAAAAGTGAAGAGAACTTCTCTTTCCTCCCTACCTTAAGTAATTTCTAAGATAGATTCATTAGTGAGTTTTCTTTAATGAATGCTTTATTATGTATTTTAATTAATCCTAAATTTAGATTTTCTCTAAATCAACATATTCAAAAAGAAAGGCATTTTAAGATTAATTAAAGTGAATTACTATCACGAAACACACAACTTTTTATTTCTTTCCAACATGTGCATCATGCATATGAAATGATCTCAAGAATATCTATACATGCAAATGTAAATATTTAACACACCTTAATGATGAATGCTAAGAGATTTTGCTTAAGGATATTTGGATTTTTCATGATACATGATTTTGCTAAGTAGAAAAGAGCGGGATTCTTTTATCCATTAATCAAATGCACATTTATATGTATGAAAGACATAGTACGGTGCCATTATTTTCTAAGGGTTGTAAGGTACAAAGCCTACTTAAAGCTACTTGCTTAAAGCCCATCCGACTAATATACCACTTTTCTTAAATACATGTACAAAAGAAATGAATGGAAAAGGATCATGCAAAAGGTTTATGTTTATTTATTTGATTTGTTGATTGTTTAATTTATATGTGCAATATGAAGATCCTTCCAAATTCATGACATGGGAGTTCATAGGAGTAAATTTAAGCAAGTGTTATGTTATTTTCAAAGGAACTATACACTTTTCAAATCCTATACAAACCATGTTAAGAAAAGAGAAGAAAATCACATAACATATTTTAAGGTATATTCACATGCAAGCTTATAAATACTTATAAGTAGCATACATTCATTTATAGTCTTTGATTTACAAGTTTTGAAAATAATTTTTGAGTTAGTAGTGATTATAGCCACTCATATTCTTATTGTAGACAAAACATGCAATTTGACATAAAGGAAACATTTCATTTTAATTGATTTTTCAAGAAGATGTGAATGCGTGATTTCATATGATATACACCATTTAGCATGCTTCAAAAGAAATAAAGTGATGTAAGCATGTAACTTCATTCATCGTAATTAATTCCTAAAGACAATCCTATGAAACAAGATCATTTAAAGAGAATCAACATTTATTAAAGAGATTTTATTTTTGCTTTGAGTTTGATTTAGGAAATATGAAAAGGGTGTTTGCTGGTCCTAACCCATTTCCCTCATGTGTGTATTATTTTAGTTTAATTTTTAGAACTATTAAGTTAATTTTATGTTTTACTTAGGTTAAAGTGTGAACAAAGTCCATTAATTACCCCTTACCTACACCTCCTTAACATAATTATTCAAACAATTGTAAGCCAAAATATGATATGCAACCATATTGAATTTAAATCAGTAATTCACCTAATAAATAAAGTGGTCCATGATTCATCCCTGCCCTTGCTTGTGGGAGACGGAGACTGTCCATCCTCCATGGCTTGATCTAAGCTCACTTGAGCTCGGATTGAGCTTGGATTCAACCCACACCATCTAGGAGCAATAAGAAACACATCTAACAGTGGAATTCAATTGGGATTACACTTCTCTTCACAAAGGACCAAGGATTTTCTAAGTGAAGCATGATTTTGGTTCATACCTTCGAGGCTATCACCGGTGCTTCCACATATTGAGGTAGCTTTGTCTAGTGGATACGAAGCCCTGTTGAAGGTTTGAAGGCTTGAGATGAAGTGAATCTTTCTATTGTTCAAAGTGAACTTCAATGGCTTGTAGCTTTGATCGAACTCCTCTTTCCCATGGCTTGGTTGCTTGGAAAAAGATTTGGGTGAGCTCAATTAGGTCCCTTGATGGTGCTTGTAAGAGAAATTTGGATTTTATGGAGAATTGATTAAGTTGACACTCTCACTCACCTCCCCTATTTTCGATTTAGGCAAAATCGAGAATGGAGAATTTCAATTGAACTTAGGAATGCTTGGGAGAGCTTGGGGAGCTTCCTCTAAGTTCCTCGGGTTCAATTGAATGCAAGTGTCTTGAATTGGAATGGAATTAGGGGGAGTATATGTCCCCCTACTTGGATGGTCGTGATCTCCTTGGCCATTTTGATCAAATTGATCCTATTGAATGGGTTTGTTAGGTTGTTAGGAGCTTCACATGGTTCAATTTTGGCAGGGGATTGTAGTGGAGGAGTTGCCCATGTGTTAAATGAGAGTATGGAGTGATTCAATGTGCTCATTTCCCATTAGGTGGTCAGTTTTAGATTTGGGTTCGGATGGTCTGACCCAAACCCATTGGATCATGTGCACCACATCTCTTGGTGTCCAAATGGATGACTAAGAGGAAGCTAAGTGGCCATGAAAAGGATTTGACCAAATTCCAAGTGGAATTGGCCTTAGGTGACCCTTTGACCCAAGGGTAAAATGGTCATTTGGCTTTAATTTCAATTTGGGAAGATTTGGAATAATTGAAAAATAGGTTGTGCAAATTTTCAATAAATTTGGTGTTGATTTGATATCATTTGGCTCATGTTGACTCATTTAGGTCAAAATGGGTTAACTTGGGTCAAGTTGGCCAATTGGTCAAATTAGGTCAAATCAAGGGTTGGGTCAAGTTCATATGATCATTTGGAGTGGTTTGGTTCAATTTGATTTATATTTGGTTTTGGTTCATTTGAGTTCACTTAGGTGAAATGGGTCGTTGACCAATTTGACCAATTTGACCCAATTGGGCTAGGTCATGGGTTGGTTAGGTTTGGTTGGTCATTTGAAATGTTTTGCAAGCTTTGGTTTCAATCAATTTTGGTTTGATTTGTTTTTGGCTTGATTTGACCTTTTAGTTCAAGTTGGGTTCATGGTCAATTGGACTAGGTTGGGTTTAGTTGGCCAATTAGAGCTTTGGTCAAGTTCAACAAGTGATTTAGCATGATTTTGATCCATTGGTTGCAATCAATTTGGCTTAGATCAAGATTTGAAATATTTTAACTTTTTTAGGACAACTTAGGTCAAGTGGCCAATTTGGCAAGGTTCTGCTCAAATGATAACTTAGTCATGTTCAATCATTGATCATAAATTGGTTTAGATCAATGGTTTCAATCAATTTGGCCTATGGTGGATTTTGGCTAGTTTGTATTTCATTTGGGTTAAGTGTTGACATGGTCAAAGGCTAGGTTTGACTTGGTTTGACCCAATTTGAGTGATTTATCATCTTATGATGATTGTTGCTCACAATGTAAGGCTTAGATGAGCTTAGTTCAATCCAGTTTGGGTAGGATTAGAATTAGGCTCAAAAGGGCGATTTGGGTCACTTTGGGTCAAGTGAGCCTAAGTGGGTCAATTGACTTGATCAAGGCTTGATTCAAGTTTGGTTGAACTCACATATGGACTTATGATTGAAATATAAATCTACTTGCAAGTGATTTGAAGACAAATGAGGTTCGATTCATTTGATAATTTCAAGTTCAAAGGATGAACATGGGTTTGATTTGGGTTTGAGTTTTGAATTTAGTTGTCGTTTGATGACTGAAGTTTATGTTTATATTTGGATTCATGATTGAAGGATTGATTGAATCATGAAGAAAATTTGAGGGTTTGGATTGATTTGAGTTTGATTTGGCTAAGTTCAAGAATTTGACTTGAAGAAGCATAGGTTGGATTTTGGTTAGATTCGGGTTTGAGTTTTGAATTTGGTTTTGATTACTTGAATTTATATTTCGTTTATATTTTTGAATATAAATGAAAATATAAATGGGTTATGAGAAAATATCTTGAGTTTGAAGTGAATTTAATTTGATTTGAGCTAAGTCAATAAGATGAAATCAAAGTGACTTAGGAAAGATTTTGGATTTGGAATTCAATCATGGGTTTCAATAATTTGGAATTGATTCACGATTTGAGAAAATAAATTGAGTTGGAATTGATTTGAATTCAAGATTTGATTCAAGTTGAGTTCAGTTTGAGGTTGATTTGGATTTGAGAAAAAATCAATTAAGTTAGAATTGATTCAAGATTTGATTTGGAATTGATTTGAGAAAATCAATTAAGTTGAAATTGATTTGAGTTTTGAGTTGGTTTGGATTAGAAGTTTGATTTGGATTTGAAGTTGATTTGAATTTGAAGTTGATTTGAATTTGAAGTTGATTTGAATTTGAGGCTTGACTTGAAAGAAGAAGTAAGGATTTGATTCATGCTATAGGGTAGGCAAGTTTTCCTAACACCCTTAAGGCATAACCTATTCCTATGTCTAACTCTTCTAAGTCTCTAGGGTTAGGTTAAGTGTTCACCTAATCACGTAAGTCGAAGGAACTCTTAATATCTAGGAGGAGTCCTATGTCTAAGATGAAGAAGTTTAAAGCTCACTCTAAAAATGAGATCAATAATTATTATTAATTAATTTTGAACAGTAATTTTTACTTAATTAAAATTTAATTAATTATTTAATTAGCCTAATTACTCTCTGATTAATTATCCAATTAATTTCAAACTTTTTAGAGATGTTTAGAGGGATGACCTATTTTTCTTGGAATTTATTGGATAACTAATTAGGAAAATTTATAAGCCTTAATTACTCTCTACCTTAAATAATTAAAATAAAATAAATAGGGAACTTAATTAACATTCATTAGTCTATGTGGAGAAACTTAGGGACATGGATTAGGGTGCCTTTTTCAATCTTTTTCTTAAGTCTTCTTCATTCCCTCTTTAAAATTAATTAATTAAGACTCATTAATTAATTAATTAATTAAATCAATCAAAATCTAAATTATATCTAAACTTTAATTAACTAATTAAAAAGATTTAGGGATTGAGACTTAGGATTCCATCTTTGTCTCTTTCCCTAAGTCCATTTCATATTGTTGATTAAGGATAATTAGGATTTAATTAGATAATTAATGAACTTAATTCACTTGATTAAACCTATTTTCCCTAATTAACTCTTGGGTAACTCTTTGGGTGTTCAATAACCTAAAGAGGGAGCTAATAAAATTATGGTTAACTCATGTGTGTGAGAAAATCATAAAAATAATTAAATCCCATAAGCTTAATTAACTATTAATTATGAGCCAATTGCATTAGGCCCATTTCATTTCTTTGGAGCATTGTTAATTTACTTTTCATGTGATTGCATATCATGTTGGCTCATCATTAAGTAGTTAATTAACTTAAGATATAGGTAAGTAATTAACTTAATCCATACTTAACTTAATCAATTCATAAAATTAACTTAATTACTTTTCATTAAATCAAATTAACTCACACATATGGGGAATGAGATTAGGATTAGCAAGCATCTTTCACATTTCTTAATTCAAATCAAACATGAAATCAAAAATGGCTTTAAGAAACTTTGAATTATTTAAATGATCTAATTTAATGTGATTGTCTTTAGGAATTAGTTGGATTGAATGAAATTGCATGCTTGTATTGCTTTATTTCTTTCCAATCATGATAAAATGTTATATGCCACTTGTAGTCCTACATTCACTTCTTTCAAATTAATTAAATAAAAATGATTTCCTTTATGTAAATTTGCATGTGTTGGCTTAAAAATATGTGTGGTTATTATCACTATTAAATCTTAAATATAATTTTAAAAATCTTATTAATGAATAATAATATATATTATGACTTTAGATACATAGGAAGTTTAATATTTAATGTAAAGTGAAGTCTCTTTCTTACATTCATATGTTGACTTGCATAAGTTTGAATGTTAATGGGTATATTAGTTGACATTCTGGGATGCACTTTAAGTAGCAAGGAGGTTCCTACCATGCAACAATAATGATGCTTGATTTCATTCTTATGCACATTGATATTAGAGTTTAGATAATTTTAATTCATTTATTAATAAAAATCAAATAAATCAAACACAATTTTGAATGATTTTTCATTCTTAGTTTAAGGATTGGTATAAGAATATGATAGGCTTTAAGTACCAATAACAATAGATTCCTACCTCATGTAATAATGATGACATTGCAAAACTTTCATATTTTTTATGTGTATTTAGCTAATTTATGAAAACCCCTCTTTTATTAAAAGGACACATTCATATTTTGTAAATGGTTAATTGATTAGTCATATGATTTAGGTTCTTTCTTATACTTTTGTGAATTTAGATAGAGTTTTAAATATGATAAATATTTCAACCAAATTAAACATTAATTAAGTACATTTTTACATTCATCATTTAAGTGTGATAAAACACTTAGTTGTTTAGGACTCAATCATATACAAAAGAAAAACAAACATAAGTAGAATTAATTCAATTAATCCTTTCTTTTGAATAAAGTGAACTTAAACCCTCTAAAATAAAATATGTAGTTGTGATTCAATTAAAGAGAGAATTTATTAATTGTTGCTTATATGTGACTAAGGTAGGGATAAGAAGAGTGATCTCTTTTTTTATTTTAAAACACTTGTTGCTTAAGGTCACAAATAAACAAAAAGAAAACAATAAAATTTACAATCAATTAACCATTTAAGTGAAACCACCCTTATAATTAAATGTCCTTTTATAGATAATATAACTTTAAAGCCTAGTTAGAAAAGACACTGTCTACCACAGATTAATTTATTTTATTTTGGTGTGATTTTAATGTATATTTATTTGATGATTATTAGGAACATGTTAATGTACCTACTGATGTTGAGCTATCACTTTAAATCAATTTTAGTGAGATTTGTGCTTTGGACTTAAAATAAACTAAATGCTCTTTTTTCAAGTTTAAAACCCAATTCAAAGTCAAATTAAATTTCAAATTTAACTTGGTTACCCAATCCAAAATCACCCAAATTATATCCCTAAGCTTTTTGGTATATGTTTAGCTAACCTTAACCTTCTCCAATTAATTTTCTTCCTTTGATTCTTCAAATTTAAAATTCTTGACCAATCAAACCTTATAAACACCAATTCCATCTTAAGACACTTCATGTGATTGTAAACACTTCAACCTCAACCCAATTTAAAAAAATATAAAAATAATGAAAAACCTTTGAAATCAAAACTTCCTACCTATAGCTTAAACCAATCCTTGCTTTCTTTCAAATCCAAACTCCAAACTCAAATGATTCCAATATCAATATCTATTTATATCCATGATTAAATCAAATTCAATTCAAACTCCCATATCCTTCCTTTTTATTTTATTTTTGAATTAGCTAAATGAAATCCAAATCAACTCAAAACTAATGATTTTCTCAATTATGAAAATCAATCAAATTAAACATAAACCACATTCCAAATATAATCAACCCATTATCAACTCCAAATCACCAAAAAAAGATAAACCCTCTTCTTTTGAAACCCATGTGCTCCAAAATTCCTTAATATTTCAATAAATAAAGCCTTGATCAAGCCAATTGACCCATTTTGGCTCACTTGAGCCAAGTTCTAATCCAACCCAAATTGGATTGAACTAAGCCCATCTTAATCTCAATCATGATGGGGTGATCAACCACATTGAATTGGGAGTCAAACCTAGCCTTTGACCAAGTCAACACTTAGCCCAAATGAAACCCAAACTAGCCAAAATTTACCATATGCCAAATTGATTGAAACCTTTGATCCAAACCCATTAACAGTCAATGATTGAATATGACCAAGTCATCAATTGAGCCAAACCAAGCCTAATTGGTCACTTGACTTAAGTTGACCCAAATTGGCCTAAAAAGATAAAATGGGTCGAATCATGATTCAACCCAAATTGATTGCAACCAATGGCTCAAGATCATTTCAAATCACTTGTTGAACTTGACCAAAGCCATGATTGAGCCCAAGTTGACCAATTGGTCAACTTGACCCAACCTAGCCCAAATTGCCCTAAAAGGTCACATTGACCAAAATTCAAATTAATTCCAAATTAAACCAAACCAGACCTACAATCCATTTCAATCAACCAATTGAACTTGACTTAACACCTAACCCAACCCAATTTGGTCAAATTAGTCAAATTGGTCAACTTGACCAATTTGACCCTTTTGAGTCCAAATGAGTCAAATTCAAACCTAAGCCAAACCATACCAAATTAATCACACCAAAACATTCCAAATCATGATTTAGACCTAACCCAAGTCTTGATTTGATTCAATTTGACCAATTGGTTAACCCAACTCAACACCTAACCCAAATGAACCCATTTGACCAAATGAAGCTAAATCACTTCAAACTAAACCATGGGAGATTAGGAGCTGGCTAGTCCCGACCAAACTAGACCTAACCCATTCCAAAATTAGCTCCTAAATCATGGTGGACCCAACCAAGGGGATAAATTAAGATGTCAAGCTCTTTTACCTTGGATTCTTGCCTAAAATGGCAAAGTCCACCCTTGTCTCCCTATGGAAGCCATCAAACTCCACAAAGAGAGCCTCCCTAGCATCCCTAGCCCAACCTAAGCCACTCTAGAACTTGCCATGGACCAGAACCAACCCAATGCCTCACATCCATGGCCGAACCCACAGGTGCCTAGGGGAAAAATTGCAATCCCAACGACCCAAATCAGGCCTTGAGCCTCCTGCCACACACTCCCCCAACCATGGCATGCCATGTGGAGTCAAAGGTGACAACTCCGGTAGGCCGACGGTGGCGCACGGGTCAAAAATGGATGACCAATCCCATCCATCCATCACACTCAATTGAGGGTTATACACCCTCAATTCAAACAAAAACATGTCAGAGAGCTTGATGAGACTCCCTAGAGTAATTCTGAATCCTCACAGAGGTTTCCCAATGCCTCCCCGAGCTCCCTTGATCGGCATTTCTCCTCTACGATCAAAGCCTAAATAGGGCACTCCCATTCTGAGTAATACTCCCTCCTCACTTCACCAAACCCAAATTCATTTTGCTCACACCCTCACCACACCTTGCCGAGCTCAATTGAATCATTACCCAAGCCACCATGCCACGGGAAGTGCATCTTTGATCAAGACCAAACTCCATTGAAGAGGAGCTTGGTCGATCGAGCAACCCACTTCAAATCAAGATCGGATTTCTTCAACAGGGCTTCGTCTTTACTAGACAAAGATACTCTATCGTTGGAAGCACCGGTGATAGCCTCTGACGAGGTAATTATTCAAAATCGTAGCTATATGCAATTTCCAGTTGATCTTTTTTGAAGAGAATTGTCATCTCATGCAATTTTGATTGTTGGTTATGTGTCCCCCTCCTTTTGAAGGTGTGGGATCATTTTGATCCCAATACAAGCTCGAGTGAGCTCAGATTGAATGAGGAATGATGAACAATGTTCATCTTTCATTGCTCGCAAAAGAGAAGGATCATGCGCCATCTATTGGATTGGACGGCTATGATCAAATCATGCTAGATCCATTGTAATTCTTAGCCTAAACCACGGGTTTAATCTTAGCTATTCGATCTTAGATCGGACGATCCGTAGAGAAAGCATGTCCGCCGCCGTGTCAACACGTGAATGTGACAACTTCAATAACCAATCCTATCGCACCACGTGGAAAGCACACCACGTCAATAGCCATGTGGCCTGGCAAGATTAAGGGTTTAATTAGGGTTATTTAATTAGTTTTTAATACTGAAACTTCCTAAAATCATAATTAATTATAGAAAAATCCAAATAATACAAACTTAGGCTCATTATAAAGGTATTTCAGAGTAGAATCTAGGAAAATTATTATTGATTAATTTTAAATAGTGATTTTGGCTTAATTAATGTTTTATTAAATACTTAATTAGCTTAATTACTCCATCACTCAATTAATCTCAAACTTTTTGTGGGTATTTAGGGAGATGACCTCGCCTATTTTTTTGAGATTTTATTTGTGGCTTAATTAGGGAAATCACTTGATTATGTCTTAATCACTCTTCTAATTTAATTAGTTATGATTCATAAATTAATAGTGCTTTAATTAATTATTTAAGCTTAATTACCTATGTTGAACAATAAGGGTGCTTAGGGAATGTGATTGAGATATTTTTTTAATTCACTTCCTAAGTTCTCTTCACTTTTGAAATGAATCTAATTAAGGATTAATGAGGTAATTAGTAGCTTAATTAACTAATTAAGGTTAAATATAAAGATCAGAGCCTAAATTATTAAGTATAGGGCTTAGGGATTGAGATCAAGGCCTCTTTCTTGGTCTCTTTCCTTTAGTCCATTTCATTTCCTTAATTGGAGATGTTTATGCTTAATCAAAAATAGATTAATGAACTTAATTAAAATTTCCTTCACATCTAAACAACCCTAATTAACTTTTGGGTAGAACTTTGGGGTTTAATAACACAAAGTGAGAGATAATGAAATTATGATTAGCTCATATATGTAAAAAAATTATAAAAGTAATTAAGTGAGATCCCTTATGTTTAATTAACTTTTAAGCATAAGCCAATTGCATTAAGCCTGTGGTGGAAATTTAACATTCCCAAATGTTCTCCTCATCATCTTCATTCCTCCTTTCCTTTCTGAGGTGGAAAGAAGAAGATAAATGAGATGAGAAGATCACAAGGGAATATAAAATCGCCTTGCTAGGATTCCACTCAGATCCATAGATGTACTTTTAGGGTGATCGGGTATGACATTAAGGTGAGGTGAACTATCTTAAAAGATAGAAGTCACCACCCTACAATGGACCTAATCACCAAAATAAGGACTCCAAATGATGTTGGGTCTTTGAGGTGTACCAGAGATTCTTCCCCTACTTTACATGGAAAAGTAAAGTAGGGTTTATTTTAAACCGGGTTTGTTAAGTTCCTCATAGGGGCAAGCTTCCATAGTTAATTACATCTTAAGGAATGGTGATTCCTTAGGAAAACTCTCGATTAAAGTAAATGATCGTTGTCTCTAAAGATTTCAATAGGGTAGGACTATCAATCGATTAGCTCATTTTTAAAATCAAATGGGATTGATCAAAGAGAGATTTACTATCAAAACCAAATGGAGATAAGTTGTAGATGCTCACGATGCTAGGAAACTTAGTGAGCATCTCAAATTATCCTATGATTGGGATTTACATTTTTGAAATTGATTTAATTTGTTTGAGTTGAATTTTTCATTAGAAACTTATGGCTTATAATTCCACAACACAAGATTATGGAAATGCCTAAGAGGTGAGGATTTACGCTTATGGCCCGTGAAAGTGAGAAGCAACCTCAGAACCTAAATCTAGGGAGCTTTAGCGAGAGCCAAAAGCACAACCTAAATCTAAGGATAAAATGGATATTTGGTTGGCCTCCACAAGAGAGAACAAATCACCCGACTGCTTGGACTTACAACTGCCTAGGGGTGGCCGCCAACTAACTCTTCCTACAATTTTAAATTTATGTAGGCAAGTCATATGCTTTATGCAAGATAGCTCGGCTGTTATTTATTTGGAAAGAGACTAAGTCCTTAAACTCACCCCTAAAGAGACTATATCATGTAAAGGCATGCTTCAAATGACTTAAATCCAATGCAATTCAGATTTCATTTTTTTATTTTTATTTTTGGACAATTATTTTGACTCAGGATAATAGGATTCATATGCCTAATGCATGAGAAATAAGGTTATTGCCAAAATTAATGAGAAGGGAGGAGGTGTGTTTCCACCACAACTCTCACAGGTCAAACCAAGTTTCTTGGCAAAGATGGAAGCCCTCCAATCAAGTGTGAAAATAATATGCATTTATGCATGATGTTATAAAAGAAGTACTCATCTAGCTAAGGGGTTGCAAATTCTTTTATTTTGATTTTTAACCTGAGGTTTAGGTGAGGTTATAAGTTCTTTATTTTTTATTTTGAGTTGTTAGATTTGGTAGAAGATTTATTTTTTCCTAAGAGCCTAATCCACATCCAGGCCATACATAAAGTAAGGAATAAACTAGGAAAAGGATGCCACTTAATGCACAAGCTAAATAAATCATCAATCAATTTATAAAGCTAAGCGCAAAAGAATAAGGGGCTATTGTGGTCGGGCACCACCGCACAAACCTGAAAAAAACAAATTGGGTAGCCGAGCTCAACCCTTATACAACCCGGATTACAATCGAATTAAATACATTTAAGAAAGGAATTCATTGTTATGAGGGTCTTCAAGTTTCATTTCTTCATTCTTCTCGTCTTCTTTCCTCTTCTTTTCTTCTTACTTCTTTGGTTCCTTCTTTTAGATGGTTGGAAGGTGGAAGCTCCAAAGGCTTCACATGGTGCATAAGATGAGATCTTATGACCAATTTTCATCCTAATCCCCATAACAATCATTCCAAAATTCTAATTGCAAAATTTACATGAAATGGAAAAGTAAATCTAGCTAACATCTACAAAAATAAAGGTTAGCTAAACAAACCACCAAATCCTAAACATGTATATTGGACTTATCATCTCACACATGGGTGACTAAGTTCACCTAGCCAATTAGATTATGCTTAGGGGTATAAACACATGCACTAGAAAAGTATTTATATTTTATTTATTACAGCGCCCCTTAAGCACAATCCCCTGCAGAAGATAATGGTTAGACTAAGATTGCCCTACAATTCAGTCTACACACATAAATCATAGCATTTAGTCTAAAACATATATCACAAAATAAAAGTAAGCATCAAACCATGAACCGCCCTAACCTAAAGCTAGAAGTGGTGACTTAGCCTAATGTGTGTGCTTTGGAGGTTTGTGTGGTATGCTTAGCTATGGCTTTAAGTTAGAATTTTCTAAGTTTGAAGCATGTTCAACTTAGAGGAGGGTTTCATTTAAGTGATTTAATTATTTTGGGTTGATTTCATTTCATGTTTTGATTAGTTTGAAGTGAATCCTACAATTAATTACTAAGTTATAAAGAGAGGGAAAGAGAAGAGAACTTCTATTTCCTTCCCTAACCTAAGTAATTTCTAAAGTGGACTCCTATTTTAGTTTTGTTTAGTGAATATTTTAATTAGATGTTTTTAATTAATCATAAGTTTAGATGAACTCCCATTCAAAAAGAAAGACATTTTAAGATTAAGTAAAATGAACCAAATTCACAAAACATACATCACTTCATTTCTTTCCCAACATGTATAACATACATATGAATGAGTCCTAAGCATATCTATACATGCAAATGGGAATGTTTAACACACTTTATGATGCATGCTAAGTGATTCATTTAAGGAAAATTGAAAGTTTATGATGCATGATTTTTATTTAGTAGAAAAGGAAGTTCTTATCCAATTTTCACATGCACACGTGAAAGTTAGAAAGGAATAAGTGAGTACAGAGCCATTGTTAACCAGATGTGTAAGGTACAAGACCTACTTAGGGCTACTTAAAGCCTCACAACCTCGGGGTTGTCCAGACTAATATATCACTTTCCTTAAATACGAGCATGTGTACAAAAGAAATGAATAGAAAAGAAAGAATGTAAAATTTGGTATTTGTTGATTCATTTTGTTTATGCAATTTATATGTGCAAGCATAGGTATCCTCCTTAAGTGATAGTATAGGAATGAATAGGATATAGAATTAGACAAGTGTTAGGTTCTTTTCAAATGAACCACACACCTTGCCAAATCCTATTCAAAACCTATACTAAAAGACAAGAGAAGGAGAACCTACACTAAGCACATCCTTATATTTTACTCACATGTAAACTTATAATTAAAATATAAGTAACACACTTTCCATTTTGATAACTGATTCATATATTTTGAAAATAATTTGAATTTAATAGTGATAATAACCACTCATATTTTTAACTTTACCAACACATGCAATTTTGACATAAAAGAAACATTTTCATTTTAGATTTGATTTTTGAAAAGCATTGTTGACCTCATTTTTAGAATGAGCTCTCAACACCTCCATCTTAGATATAGGACTCCTCTTAGACTTTAAGAGATCCTTAGTCTTAAGAAAAATCTAGTGATTAGGTGGACACTCAACCTAGCCCTAGAAGACTTAGAAGGTTTAGCCATAGGAATAGGTCATGCTTAGGGGTGTTAGGAAATTTGCCTACCCTTAGCTTGAACCACTCCTCACCTTCCTTCCTTCAAGTCAAACTCCAAATAAATCTTAATTGATTTTCTCCAAATCCAAATCAACTCCATATGATTGAAATCTATGATTGAAACCAATGATCAAAATCCATCAAAATTCGTAAATCTAAAATTTCCCTAAGTCATTAATCTTCCCTTAAGGACTTAACCAAAATCATGATCAAAACCAAATCAAACCTTTGAGATTTTCTCATGATTCATTTATATTCTCATTTATATTCACATATATATATATATATATATATATATATATATATATATATATATATATATATATATATATATATATATATATATATATATATATGGAATATAAATTCAAATCAATCAATCTAAATCCAAAATTCAAAATAAATTCATTGAAACTTTCCTAAGTTTCTTTAATTTTCCATTAATTGACTTAGCCAAAATCAACCCTAAACCAATTCAAACTCATGGAATTTTCTAAAAAAATATTTATATTCTCATTTATATTAACATATATAAATGAAATATAAATATAAATCAATCAAATCAAACTCAAAAATTAAATTCTAAATTAAAATTCCTTTAAATACCCTTTAATGGATTTAACCCAAATCATGATCAAAGCTATTTAAACTCATGGGATTTTCTCAAAACTCATTTATATTCTCATATATAAATGAAATATAAATACAAACTCATCAAATCAAACCCAAAAATTAAAATCCAATTTAAAATTTTCTTTAAATCCTTTAAATTCCCTTTAATGGATTTAACCCAAATCATGATCAAACCTATCCAAACTCATAGAATTTTCTCATTATCCATTTATATTCTCATTTATATTCACATATATAAATGAAATATAAATTCAAACAATCAAAACCAACTCCAAAAATCAAATCCAAATCAACTCAAAAATCCAATCTAAGCCTTTCAAGTCAAAATCTTGAACTTAGCCTAATCAATTTCAAATCAAGCCAAACTCTTGATTTTCTCTCATGACTCAATCAACCCTACAATGATGAACCCATATATAAATCCAAACTTCAATCAAACAATCAAAACACAAGTCAAAATCAAAGCCAAAAATCCTTTCATATTCTTCCTTTGAATATGAAATTGTCAAATGGATCAAAACCCATTTGACTTCAAACCACTTGCAAATGGATTTATATTTCAATCATAAGTCCATTAACAAGATCAATCAACTTCAAATCAAGCTTTGACCAAGCCATTTGACCCACTTAGGCTCACTTGACCCAAAGTGACCTAAAGTACCCTTATGAGCCAAATTCTAATCCTAATCAAATTGGATTGAACTAAGCTCATCTTTGCTTCTCATCATGATCAACAATCATCATGGGATGATCAATCAATCAAATTGGGTCAAACCAAGTCAAACCTAAGGGTTGACCAAGTCAACACTTATCCCAAAATGAAATCTAACATAGCCAAATTCCACTATAGGCCAAATTGTTTGAAACTATTGATCGAAGTTCACTCATGACCTATGTTTGAACTTGACCAAGCCAACCATTGAGCCTAACTTAGTCCAATTGGCCACTTGATCCAAGTTGACCCAACTTGACCTAAAAGGTCAAAAAGGGTCAAAACTTGATCTAAGCCAAATTGACTCAAACCAATGGGTCAAGTTCATTCCAAATAACTTGTTGAACTTGACCAAAGCCTTAATTGGCCAACTAGACCCAACCTAGCCCAATTGACCTTAAACCCAACTTAACCTAAAGGGGTCATGATGAACCAAATTTGAACTTTACCAAAATTGAATGGAAACAAAGATATCAATCCACTCCATATGATTAACCTAACAGAAACCTACCCTTGACCTACCTCAAATAGGTCAAATGGGTCAAATAGGTCAACTTGACCCATTTGACCTAAATGAAGTCATATGAGCCAAATCCAGAACTATACCAAATTGAACCAAACCAAAGCCACAAAAATATTTCAAATGGTCATATGAACTTGACCTAACCCTTGGTTTGACCTAATTTGACCAATTGGTCAACTTGACCCAAGTTGACCCATTTTGACCTAAATGGGTCAACATGAGCCAAACCCTATCAAATGGATTCTAAATTTAATGGAACTTGGCCAAATCTAGTTTCCTCACATACCCAACATGTCCAAAGTGGAAAAATAGCAAAGTGACCATCCTACCCCTAGGCCATAGATCAAATTTTGGCTTAATCCATGGATAATTTGGTCATACCCTCTTCACATTCACTTGAGGCTTTCCTAAAAGCTCAAGGGGACCAAGGGGAGAGTGGTGCACCTAACCCAATGGGTTTGGGTCAGCCCATTTGGTCCCTAGACCAAACCTGACCCTATAGGTCAAAATGCAAAATTCAAACTCCCTCTCAAACACAAATTCAAGCACATGGGAGGTTGGAAATCCACTCCATGGCTAAAATTGACCATGTGCACAATCTTAACTAATCAAACAACCCACTGCCTATGCTCAATTGGATCAAAATGGCAAGTGCATTATCGACCGTCTGATCCTTCAAGGGGGAGATATACTCCCCTTAAACAAACTTGAATGGATCATTCCTAAATTTGATTGAGTGCTAAGGAGACTTAGGAGCCATCAGAGAGTCATAGAAAATCTCCTAGAGCCCTTGTCATTCCCCATTTCTCGATTTTTGAACAGTGAAAATAGGGGAGCTTAATCCATTCTCCAACTTCCTCTTCACTCAATTTCCATCCAATTGCTCTTGCATACTTTATCAAGGAGCTAAGTTGAGTGCACCCAAGCTTCCTTTGGAGTTCCCACAGCAAGGAAAGATTGAATTGGATCAAAGCCGAGCTCAAGCTAAGGAGAGGTGACCCATAGGAAGATCCACTCACTCTCAAGTGCTCAAAACATCAGCAAGGCTTCGTCTCAACTAGACAAAGCTACTCTAAGGGAATCGAGCACCGGTGATCACCTTCGGTGAGTTATGGGATTTTTTAACCATTAAACTCAATGTGGTGTGGAGCTTTGTGAAAGAAATTTTCACCCCATCGATTTTTTACCATTTGATTTCTCGCTCTTTAGCTTTAGATTGTGTGGGTTGAGTTTGATTTGAATCTATGTTAGATCGAGCTTGGATGTTCCCCTTGATCATGGATGATCTCTATTGATCAAGGGGAAGAACTTAGGAGATCTCAGCCATCCATCCATGCATTTTAGATGGACGACTGAGTTAATTCCCCGCGTTAAGAAATTCATTATCCATTTTAAAACCACGGGAAGATCCTTGGCCATCCGATCTTTATTCAGACGGCAGAAATTAAAATGCGTGTGTCGCCAACCGCCATTCAGCATTTGACTACTTAAGTAACCCCCTCACGGCGCAATGCGTGTAAAGCGTTTTGGCCACGCCGCACGGAGAGGGATTAGTTAAATGCTTAATTAAATTTTAATTAACTTAGAGATCTTCTAAAATTCATAACTCCTTCTAAAAAATTTAAAAAATTATGAAATAAAATTTTATTGAAAGATAATTCAACCTAGAATATTTTAAAATTAATTTCAATGGGATTTGACTATATTTTTCTCTGAATTTGGGTATCCTTGGAAATTTTATTTTGCTAATTACTTTTTAATTAAGTATCTGACTAATCCCAAATTTCTTGGGTATATTTTAGGGGATGACTTCTACCTCCCCTAATTTTCTTGGGATTTATTGAAGGCTTGATGAGAAGAATTGCACATGAATTTCTTAATTACCATCCTTATGTAATTAAGGATAATTAAGGTGTATTTAGTGATTTTAACCCATGATTAGGATTGATTAAGGTCAAATCTAATATGTAGGAGGTTTATTAAATATTTTTGGGCATTTCCCCTAAGCTATTCCCTAAACACCCTTTTCTCACATTAATCTCCTCTTAATTAAGGGTTAATTCATTAATTATACCCTCAATTACTTTTTAAAAATTCTGAAAAGTTTCCATAACTTAATTAATCTACTTTTGGTAGATGCTTAGTTTTTTAATAGCCTAAGTTCAAATAAGGAAATCAAAGCCCAATTCATAAGTATGAAAAGGTGTTTTGAAATTACTTAAGCTAAACCTCTTAGCTTAATTAACTTTTAATTATGATCCAAAGTTCATTAGGCCTTTTCCTTATTAGGTGCATTGAAAATTTAAATTCTTTGTGGGTTTTATGTCATCTCATTGGTTGGTTAATTATTCTAAGGTGGTGTAGGTAAAGGTTAATTAAGTTACTTAATTCATACCTTAACCTAATTAATGCTTAAAAATGGATCTAATTACCTAAAATTTATAAAAAAATATCAAACACATGTTGGAATTTGTTAGGAATAGCAAACTCAACTCACCTTTTCAAAAATAAATCAAACTCAAACCCAAACAAAAAATCACATTGAATTCACTTTGATTTATTTTAAACTTTCTCATTTCTTAAGAATGTCTTTGGGATTTAATTAAAGTGAGTTTGTTTACATGCTTTCATTACTTTGAATCTTTCCCCAACATGTTAAATTTGTATGTCATGTGGTTTCATGCATTCATATTTTTCAAATTCAAATTTAAAATGAAATTGTTTACTTTATGTCAAATGTTGCATGTGTTGGCTAAAGTAGAAATATGAGTGGCTATTATCACTACTAAACTCAAATTATTTTCAAAACATATAAATCAAATATCAAATCTAAAAGTATGCTACATATACTTTAATTATAAGCTTGCATGTGAAAGATTATATAGGTATGCTTAGCATAGGTTTCCTTTCTCTCTTATGTTGGTATAGTTTTGAATAGGAATTTGGTGAGATATATGGTCAATTTGAAAAGGACCTAATACTCACCTAATTCTAAATCCTATTCATCTCTATGCTATCACCTAAGAAGGGATACCTACACTTGTATACATAAATTGCATAAACAAAATGAATCCATTAATACAACTTTTACATTCTTCTTTTCCATTTCATTTCTTTTATACACATGTTTGTATTTATGAAAAATGGTATATTAGTCTGGACAACCCCAAGGTTATGAGGCTTTAAATATCCCTAAGTAGGTTTTATACCTTACACCTCTGGTTAACAATGGCGCTGTACTCACTTATGCCTTTCTTACTTTCATGTGTGTATGTGAAAATTTGGATTAAGAAACCCTTTTCTACTTAAGAAAATCATGCATACTAATCTTCCAAATTTTATTAAATGGAGTACTTAGCATGCATCATATAGTGTGTTAAATACTCTCATTTGTGTGTATAGATATGCTTAGGATTCATTCATATGCATGTTATACATGTTGGGAAAGAAATGAAGTAATGTGTATTATGTGAATTTTGATTCATTTTATTTAATCTTAAAATGCCTTTCTTTTTGAATAGGTTTGTTTAGAATTTATCTAAACTTAGGATTAATTAAAAGATTTAATCAAAACATTCACCTAAATCAAACTAAAATGTGAACCGACTTTAGAAATTACTTAGGTTATAGAAGGAAAGAGAAGTTCTCTTTTCTTTCCCTCTCTTCTTAACTTAGTAATTAAATGTAGTATCCACTTAAACTAAATCAAAACATGAAATAAAATCAACCTAAAATAATTAAACAACTTAAATGAAACCCTCCTCTAAGTTGAACATTTTTTCATACTTAGAAAATCCTAACTTAAATCATAGCTAAGCATACCACACAAACCTTTAAAGCACACACATTAGCCTAAGTCACCACTTCTAGCCTTAGGTTAGGTCAGTGCATGGCTTGATGCTTTGTTTTATTTTGTGATATATTTTTTAGACTATATGTTAGGGTGTATGCTCATAGAATGAATATTAGGACGCTCTTAGTCTAACTATTATTTTCTATAGGGGATTATGCTTAAGGGGCGCTATCATAAATAAAAATATAAAATACTTTTTCTTGTAGGTGCTTTATACCCATAAGCATAATCCATAGGCCAGGTGGACTTAGTCACCCTTGTGTGGGGGTGATAAGTCCAATATACATGCTTAGAAATTTGTGTGGTTTATTTTATCTAATCTCTATCTTACAGGTGTTAGCTAGATTTACCTTTTTCTTTTCATGTAAATTTGTGCAATTAGGATATTAGAATGATTGTTATGGGGATTAGGATGAACATTGGTCATAAGATCCTATCTTATGCACCATGTGAAGCCTTGGAGTATCCACCTTCCAACCATCCAAAAGAAATAACTAAAGAAGAAAAAAGAAAAGAAGAAGAAAGAATAAAAGAAGAAAGAGGAGAGAAAGCTTGAAGATCTCCATAATAATGAATTCCTCACTTAATTGTAATTTAATTCATTTGTAATCTGGGTTGTATAAGGGTAGAGCTCGGCTACCCACATTTGATATTTTTTGAGTCGGTTCACAACCTTTTATTCTTTTATTTTATAAATTGATTAATAATTTGTTTAGCTTTAGCATTAAGTGGCATACTTTTTCGTGTTTTTTTCTTGCTTTATGTATGGCCTAGATTTGGATTAAGCTCTTTAGGGAAAAATAAATCTTTTACCCAACTTAACAACTTAAAATAAAAATTAAATAACTCATAACCTCAACTAAAGCTTAGGTTTAAAATCAAGATAAAAGAATTAGCAACCCCTTAGCTGGATGAGTATTTCATTTGTAATATCATGCACAACAACATGTTATTTCACTCTTGATTGGAGGGCTTCCACCTTTGCTAGAGAAACTTGGCTTGACCTGTGAGAGCCATGGTGGAAACTCGCCTCCACCCTTCTCACTGATTTTGGCCTATAATCTCATTTCCCATGCATTAAGCATAAAAATCCTATTATCCAGAGTCAAAATGATTGCCCAAAATGGAAATAAAATGAAATTTGAATTACATTAGATTAAGGTCATTTGAAGCATACTCTTTACATGATCTAGTCTCATTAGGGAGTGAGTTTAAGGACTTAGTCTCTTTCTAAATAACAACAGCCTAGCTATCTTGCATAGGCATAATGACTTGCCTACATGAATTTAAAATCATAGGAGGAGTTAGTTGGCAGCCACCCCCAGTCGGTTGTAAGTCCAAGCTATTGAGTGGTTTGTCCTCTCTTGTGGAGGCAAACTAATCATCCATTTTTCACCTTAAATTTAGGTTGTGCTTTTGGCCCTTGCCAAAGCTCCCTAGATTTAAGTTCTAAGATTGATTTTTCCCTTTGTGGGCCCTAAGCATAAATCCTCACCTCTTAGGCATTTCCATAACCTTATATTATGGAATTGTAAGCCCTAGCATTCTAATAAAAAATTTAACTCAAACAAACTAAATTAATTTCAAAAATATAAAGCCCAACCATAGGATAGTTTGAGATGTTCGCTAAGTTTCCTAGCATCATGAATATCTCCTACTCATTCTCATTTGACTTTGATAATAAATCTCTCTTTGATCAATCTCATTTGATCTTTAAAAACAAACCAATCGATTGATAGTCCCTTCCTATTGAAATCTTTAGAGACAATGATCATTTGCCTTAATCGAGAGTTTTCCTAAGTAATCCCCATTTCTTAGGATGTAATTAACTATGGGGGCTTGCCCTTGTAGGGAACTTAATGAACCCAAATTTAAAATAAATCATGCTTTAGTTTTTCATGTAAAGTAGGGGGAGAATCTCTTGTACACTTCGAAGACTCAACGTCCTTAGGAGTCCTTATTGAGGTAATTAGGTCCATTAAAGGGTAGTGACTCCTATATTTTGAGATAGTATAATATTCATTGATGACGTACTCGATCACCTGAATAAGTACATTTGCAGATCTGTTTGGCATCCCCAAAAGATGAATTTCTATAGGTCTTGTCTTTCTCTTTCTGCCAACAGATTTTGAAACGCGGCTCCTATATTGAAATTTTTCACCACAAGCATGGATGCATGAAACCACATGACATACATATTTAGCATGTTGGAAAAGAATTAAAGCAATGAAATCATATAAACACATTTCCTTTCATTAAATCCTAAAGATAATCTTATGAAATAAGAAAACTTAAAGTAAATCAAAGTTTATTTAATATGATTTTTGTTTGATCTTAAATTTGATTTAATTTTGAAAATGTGAGTTGAGTTTGTTATTCCTGACCCATTCCCACATGTGTTTGATGTTTTTATTTAATTTTTAGATGATTAGATTCATTTTATACTTTGATTAGGTTAAGGTCTGAATTAAACATGTTAATTAACCCTTACCTACACCACCTTAGCATATTTAACCAAATAATTATGAGCCAATGAGATGACATAAAACCTCACAAGGAATTTAAATTGGTAATGCACCTAGGAAGAAAAGGGCCTAATGTAATTTGGCTCATGATTAATGGTTAATTAAGCTAAGGGGTTCAACTTAAGTAATTTCAAAAACACTCCTCACACATATGAGTTGAGTTTTGATTTTCCTAATTGAATTTAATCTCTTGAACACCTAAGCATCTACCCAAAGTAGATTAATTAAGTTCTGGAAAGTTTTAGAAATTTTAAGGAATTAATTAATAGGGTAATTAATGAATTAGCCCTTAATTAAAAGAGGATTAAGAAGGAAAAGAGGGTTTAGGGAATAGCTTAGGGGAAATGCCCCAAAATTATTCCCTAAACCTCCTATTCATTGGATCAAACTTTAATCAACTTCAATAAGGGATTAAAACACTAATCAAACCCTTAATTATCCTTAATTACATAAAGGGGTAATTAGGAAATAAATTAGAAATTACCCAAATTAGACACCAATAAATCCCAAGAAAATTAGGGGAGGTAGAAGTCATCTCCTAAAATATACCTAAGAAGTTAAATATTAATAAGTGGATTAATTATGAAGTAATTAACAAATTAAAATTTTCAATAAAGGTAAAATGAGAGAAAGATACAATTCAAAATCCAATAAAACCAATTCTAAAATATTTTAGAATGAATTATCTTTCAGTGGAAATTTACCTCATATTTTTTTAATTTTTCATTAAAGAGAGATGAATTTTTAAAGCTTTGAGGATTAATTACAATTATTTAAAACCTAATTAAATCCTTTAATCCACGATGACACGTGGCCGAATAATCGGCTTTCCACTCACCCAACGAGCGGCCACTTAAACATCACGTCACATCACGCATGGTGGCGGCGCTACGTGATTTTATATCAGTCATTCGATCAAGGATCGAATGGCCAAGAATTAACCCGTAGTTTTAAAAGGATAAATGGGATTTAAAATGTGTGTTTAATCTCGGACGTCCATCCAAAATGCGTGGATGGATGGCCATAGATTTACCCCTACCAAACTCTGTGAACCATGGAGGTCGTCCATGTTCTAGAGCAAGATTCGAGCTCAATTAAGCTCAAGTTAGGCTAAAATCTTGCACAGACCATCATCAAGCAATGTAGATCACATCCAACGGTTAAAACTTCATGCCATTAACATTTCTTTAACAAATGACCAACACACCTTAAGTCTAGTGATCAAAAAATACCATACCTCTCCAGAGGTGATCAACGGCGCTCGATTCCCTTGCAGGAGCTTTGTCTGGTTGAGACGAAGCTATGGTGAAAGATTTAGCTCCTAAGGTTGAGTGGATTGCTCTATGGACCAGCCCCTCCTTAGCTCCTTTGTGGTTTTGATGGAATTGGATCTCCTCTTACTTTTGAAACTTGAAAAAGACCTTAGGCAAGCTCGACTTGGTCCTCTTGTGGAGTGTACAAAGAGAATTGAAGTGATTTAGAGTGTGGAGAAAGTATGCCAATCTATGGAGCTCCCCTATTTTCAAAGGATGAAAATTGAGAAATTTCCAAATCCCTTCTAGGAAGCTTAGGAACACTCAAGAATGCTTCTTATGACCCTCTAACACTCAATCGACTATGAGCCTCTAAGAATTGAAGTGAATTAGGGGGAGTATATCTCCCCCTATGGAAATCCAAAAGCCGAAGCTCTCTTTTCTATTTTGATCCAATTTCCAAGATTGAGAGGGATGTTTGAGCTATTAAAAGTTGGCACATGGTTGATTTGGGCTAGGGAGTGGAGTGGTAACCTCCCATGTCCATCAAATTGAGTGGAGGGAAGTTTTCCATTTGGCCAATTTGAGCCATGTGGTCGATTTTGGCCTTGGGTCAATTTGGGCTAACCCAAACTCATTGGGTTTTGTGCCCCACCCTCCATAAGGTCTACATGACCTATTAGGAAGGTATCAAGTTGATATGAAGAGGGCTTGACCAAATTCCCCATGGATTTGGCCAAAATTTGTTCTATGGCCTAGGAATAGAATAATCATTTGGATGATTTTTGAATTTGTATATGTTGGGTATGTTGAGAAAATATGTTTGACTAAGTTTCATTGGATTTGGAGTTCATTTGATTTGGTTTGGCTCATGTTGGCCCATTTAGGTCAAAATGGGTCAACTTGAGTTGAGTTGACCAATTGGTCAAATTGGGTCAAACCAACAGTTGGGTCAAGTTCCTATGACCATTTGAAATATTTTGGTAGCTTTGGTTTGATTCAATTTGGTTTAGGTTTGAATTTGGCTCATATGACTTTATTTAGGTCAAATGGGTCAAGTTGACCAATTTGACCCATTTGACCTATTTGAGCTAGGTCATTGGTAGCTTTAGGTTTGGTTAGTCATATGAAGTGGATTTTTATCTTTGTTTCCAAACAATTTTGGTTACGTTTGAATTTGGCTCAACACGACCCCTTTAGGTTAAGTTGGGTTCAAGGTCAATTGGGCTAGGTTAGGTCTAGTTGGCCAATTGAGGCTTTGGTCATGTTCATCAAGTGATTTGGAATAAACTTGATTCATTAGTTTCAATCAATTTGGCTTAGATCAAGTTTTGATACATTTTGATTTTTTAGGTCAAGTTGGGTCAACTTGGGTCAAGTGGCCAATTAGGCTAGGTTAAGCTCAAATGTTGATTTGGTCAAGTTCAAATATAGTTCACGAAGGAACTTAGAATATTGGTTTCAATCAATTTGGCCTATGGTGGAATTTGGCTATGTTAGGTTCCATTCTGGCTAAGTGTTGACTTTGTCAACCCTTAGATTTGACTTAGTTTGACCTAATTTGATTGATTGATCATCCCATGATGATTGTTGATCATGATGAGTGACAAAGATGGGCTTAGTTCAATCCAATTTGGTTAGGATTAGAATTTGGCTCATAAGGGGTACTTTAGGTCACTTTGGGTCAAGTGAGCCTAAGTGGGGCAAATGGCTTGGTTAAAGATTGATTTGAGTTTGATTGAACTTGTATATAGACTTGTGATTAAAATTTAAATCCATTTGTAAGTGGTTTGAAGTCAAATGGTTTTGATTCATTTAATAATTTCATATTCAAAGGAAGAACATGAATGGATTTGGGGTATGATTTTTATTTGAGTTTTGATTAAGTGATTGGAATTTGTATTTTTATTTGGATTCATGATTGTAGGGTTGATAGAATCATGAAGGAAAATCAAAGATTTTGGCTTGATTTGAAGTTGATTTGGCTAAGTTCAAGATTTTGACTTGAAAGGCTTAGGCTAGATTTTGAATGGATTTGTATTTGATTGTTGGAATTGGTTTTGATTGTTTAAATTTATATTTCGTTTATATATGTGAATATAAATGGGTTATGAGAAAATTGCAAGTATTTAGAATGATTTGATCATGATCTAGGCTAAGTCCTTAAGAGGGAAATTAATGATTTAGGAAAGATTTTGGAGTTTTGGATTTGATTTTTTTTAATTTAGATTTGATTAGTTTATATTTATATTCCATTTATATATGTGAGTATAAATGAGTTATGAGAAAATCCCATGAATTTTAATTTATTTGATCATGATTTAGGCTAAATCTTTAAAAGAAATTTTAAAGGACTCAAGAAATTTTAGAGTTTGGAGAATTTTGGATTTGGTTTGATTGATTTATATTTATATTTCATTTATATATGTGAATATAAATGAGAATATAAATGAGTTATGAGAAAATCCCATGAATTTTAATTCATTTGAACATGATTTTGGCTAAGTCCTTAAGAGGGAAATTAAGGACTTAAGAAAGATTTTAAATTTAGAATTTAATTTTTTTGAATTTGATTTGATTGATTTGTATTTATATTTCATTTATCTATGTGAATATAAATGAGAATTTAAATGATTTATGAGAAAATCCCATGAATTTGAATTGATTTGATCATGATTTAGGCTAAGTCCTTAAGGTAGAAATTAAAGACTTAGGAAATTTTTGGAGTTTGGAGTTTGAAATTTTTAATTTGGTTTCAATCTTAGATTTCAATCATGGATTTCAATCACATGGAGTTGATTTGAGTTTGGAGAAAATTAAATAAGATTGATTTGGAGTTTGACTTGAAGGAAGAAAGGTGAGGAGTGGTTCAAGCTAAGGGTAGGCAAATTTTCCCAACACCCCTATGGCATGACCAATTCTTATGGCTAACCCTTCTATGTCTATAGGGCTAAGTTAAGGGTCCACCTAATCACTAGATGTGTCTTAAGACTAAGAAACTCCTAATGTCTAAGAGGAATCCTATGTATAAGATGGAGGGGTTGAGAGCTCATCCTAAAAATGAGGTCAACAAAGGGTGCCCAATAGTTGTGGTGTGAATGACAAGGAACACCACATGTATTGGTGTTGACCAAAATGATCAACAACACTGAAAGATCACAAGCACTAGCAGAAACTATCTACCCCTAACCCAAGGTGTAGAAGGACTCCAAAGCTTAGTGCAATGTGGCTCTACTTATGTCCAAGACATAAAAAGAGGGAGGAATCCACTAAGGGATAGAGTATGTGAACCTTCCATTAGGGAAGCAGGTTCAAGTCATCCACAAGGGGATTAGAGGTTTGATTTATGTTCCACTGGGGAAGAGGTTGAATTTGTTTTAATTTGTTATTTATTTAATTTGTCTTTGTTTTGACTCCACGGGGGATAAAAAAAGTGAACTCTCCACTAGGGAAGCAAGTTCAAGTCATCCACGAGGGAGGGGCTGTGAAATCCACTGAGGGATTAGAATTCTAGATCTGTTGGGGGAACTAGAAGGATTTGCATCTCACTGAGGAGAGGCAAAAGATTTGATTTAGATTTGTTGATTATTTTGTTTCTTTATTTCATTGGATTTATTTGTTTCAAATTTTTACATTTTGGATTTTGAGATTGACCTTGTTGGTTTGCGATGGATCACACTGAGTAGGAACCACAGAGCCTAGACCTAGCTCAGATTTACCAATCTAAAGGGGGAGTCTACTAAACACATAGTAGGACTAGCCAACTAAAGGGATGCCTTTCGGTATACAGCAGTTGTACTAGGAAGAAAGCATAGTAGACTTACATCCTCCAAAATAAGGATCAGTTGCTGGGTTAATCTATTGGCAAAGTAATAGATTGAACCCAACCTAAGGTTGACTATTGAGTGAATGCCATTGGGGGACTTAAATCAACTCAAAGATAGTCAAAGGTAGATTTCATTTTTATATTGTTTTGATTAAGATGGATTCTATTGGTTTGCAATGAATTTCACTGAGTAGGGGCTGTGGAGGCCCAGACTTAACTCAGATTTACCAATCCAAAGAGAGTAGTCTACCAACCATAAGGTAAGACTATCCAACCAAAGGGGTGCCTTTTGGTTTGCAATGGTCAAGTCTTAAGAAGAACATGCGGGGACTCACATATTCTACAAATAAGGAGCCACTAGGGTTATCAGCTACTTTGGGCAACAAATCAAACCCGACCTAGGGCTGACTATTGAGTGAATGCCACTCGGGCACTTAAATCAGCTCAAGGATAGTCAAAGATTAATTTCATTTTTAGATTATTTTGATGGCTGGGCAGTGAAGCCTGTCATACTAACAAAGCACTCTTTGGATTGCAATGGTCAAGTTAAGAAGAAAGCATGGGGACTCATATCTTCCAAACAAGTGCCCACTGGGGTGACAGACTAGTGAGGTATCATGCAGACCAGACCTAGGACAGCTAATGAGTGAGTGTCACAGTGAGCTTGCTCCCACATCAAAGTAGCCTGGGACAAAAGATTTATGTTTGTTTTTTGTATTTGTTAATAGGAATAGGATGCCTCTTGGGTTCTCTCACACCTATCCTAAACACAGTAAAGAGTTTGATGAAATGGTTCCACAGATGGCAGCCAAGGTTCCCACTAAGAAAGGATACCACTTGGGTTCTCTTACACCTAACTTAGTTGTGCTAATCAAAATAAGATGCCTCTTGGGTTCTCTCACACCTATTCTAATAGCATCGGGAGGTTGTGTTTGTAATGTGAAAGAGGGATAGGATGCCACTGGGGGACTCTTACACCTACCCTAAACATGTCACGGTGGATTCACAAGACAAGCAAACAATGCTTCGAAAGAAGAGAAGATTTGATGAAATGGAATCAGATTTTGTTTCTTTGATAGAATTATATTCAAACATGATTTATTTCATGGGTAATATTTCTTTAAGTAGAGCCCATTAATTGGAAGCATCGAGTGTTCCCCTTTACAATCTATAAGCTGATATGATCCTCCTTGGTAGGCTTTCTCTATAGCATAAGGGCCTTCCCAAGTGGGTTAAAACCTACCTCCCATCTTTTGACAGGCAACAATTGGTCTCCTTAGGACTAACACAAGTTATCATACTTGGAAAGACCTAGAGTGGACCAGCTTGTTGTGAGCTTGAATCATTTTGGCCTTGTACAATTCGAGGTTCTAGCATGCCCGTAGGCAACTTTCTTCAAAACCTTTGAGCTCTTCTAACCATTTCTGCTCTAAAGTGATCTTGCTACCCAATGCTATCCTTAGTGATCGGAGTTTTACTTCTAAAGGTAGAATGGCTTCAGACCCATACATTAAAGAAAATGGCATAGACTGAGTTGGAGTCTGGTATATGGTGCTGTAGGCCCACAAGGCTTCAACCAACTACTCATGCTACTATTGTTTGTTATCATCAAGAGTCTTCTTTAATATCTGGATGAGAGTTTTATTGAATGCTTTTGCTAAGCCATTTGCTTTGGGGTAGTAGATGGTTGAGTATCTCCAATCTATATTGTGTCTTCTGGCGAAGTTGTTGATCTTCATGCTTTTAAATGCAGTACCATTACCGAGTATAATTCATCGAGGCACCCTAAACCTATATACGATATAGTTCCTAAAAAATTGAAGCATGTGTTGAGTTATGACCTCTCTGAGTGGGATGGCTTCTGCCCACTTGGAAAAGTAATCGGTAACAGCTAAGATGAACCGATGACCCTTGGAAGAAGGAGGATTGATCCGACCCATAATGTTGGTACCAACACTCAAATGGTCATGAGGCCAAGGTAGGATGTAGAATGTTGGGTGGTTGGTGGAGGACCACACCGTGCACCTGACACTGATGGCATCTTCTAGCTACATCTATGTAGTCTATAATCATCGAAGGCTAGTAGTATCCAAGTCATTTGATCTTCCTCTTCATCTTCGGGTTGAACTGATGTGCTCCGCATAGACCTGAATGTACATCGATTACAATGCCACAGGATTTGTGTTTGTCTAAACAGCATAACCATATTTGGCAAAGGACCGACAGTACAGGGTGCCATCAATGAGAGCATAAGAGAGAGCTCTCTATTTCACCTGATGGGTTTGTGACTTTTCTTGAGGTAGTTTTCCAGCGTTCAAATAGTTTATGAACAGTTGCCTCCAATCTAGCTCATCATCCTTTATGAAAACGGCAACCTCCCCTTCAAAAGAAATTCTCTCAATGAGTTCAACATCAATAAGGGATAGGACTTGTCTATTTTGGACCCTTATTGGAATGGACTCATCTTTCGGACACATTTAGCATGCTAGGAAAGAAATAAAGTGATAAAAGTAATGTAAATTCATTCACCCTAATTAATTCCTAAAGACAATCCTATGGAATAGAATTATTTAAAGCAAATCAAATTTGTTTTAAAGAGAGTTTAAAATTTGTTTGAGTTTGATTTCAATTTGAGAAATGTGAGATGAGTTTACTAGTCCTAACCCATTCCCACGTGTGTATGTTATGTTTGTTTAATTTTTAGATGAGTAGGTCAATTTTATGTTTTAGTTAGGTTAGGGTGTACATTAAGTGTATTAATTACCCTTACCTATCCCACCTTAGCATAGTTAACCAAATAATTATGAGCCAATGATATGACATAAAATCACACAAGGAATTTAAATCAGTAATGCACCTAAGAAGAGAAGGGCCTAATGCATTTGGCTCACAATTAATGATTAATTAAGCTAAGGAGTTTAAGTTAAGTACTTTCATAACCCTTCCCACGCATGTGGATTAGGTTTTGATTTCCTTAAGCCACTTAGGTTATTAAACACCTAAGCATCAACCCAAGCTGGATTGATTAAGTTCTAGAATGTTTTGAAAAATTTTATCAAATTAATTAAGCAAGTGATTAGGGGGTTAATCCTTAATTAAGTTTAGATTAAGGAAGGAAAGGGGTTTAGGGAATGGATTAGGAAAAATTCCCCAAGTCCATTCCATAAACCTCTTCCCTACTTAAGCAAGGCGTAATTAACTTAATAAATGGATTAAACCACTGTTCATATGCTTAATTATCCTTAATTATGTAAAGAGAGTAATTAAGGATTCATCAATTCATATCCCTACTTAACCCATAATAAATCCCAAGAAATTTAGGGGAGGCAAAAGTCATCCCCTAAATGCTCATGAGAAGTTTAAGATTAATCGTGAGATAATTAAGGAGTAAATAGGGTTATTAAGTTTTCATTAAAACCAAATTCAAGGAAATACACTATTCAAAATCCATTAAAAAGAATTTTATATTATTCTACAATGAAATATCTTTCATATGCTTTTACTTTATATTTTTAGGATTTTTCTAGAATTAGTTATGCAATTATGAAGTTTTTATGATTAAGGATAATTAAATAAATCCCCTAATTAAATAGCTAATCTTATCAATGCCATATGGAGGCTGACGCGCGCGCTTTCCATGTGGAGTGATGGGAGAGGCTATTTAAGTTATCACATCGTAGTGCCACGTTAGGACGCTACGTGCTTTCTCCCCGTGCGTCCGATCAAGGATCAGACGACTGAGATTAAGCTCATGGTATTAAAGGATTAAATCGAATATCCTACACATCTTGATCATGGCCGCCCATCTGAAATGCGTCGATGGATGGCCCATGATCCATCCCATATTTTTCCTATGGGAAATGGCCACCGTCCATCTTCTAGGGGAAGATCCGAGCTCGATTGAGCACGGATTGAAACCAAATTCAACCCACACCATCTAAAAGTAAAGGGGAACACATCCAACAGCTAACTTTTCTTGGGGTGAAACTTCCCTTCACAAAGGACCAAGAGGAGATGAAATTATGCTCGATTTAATGGCATACTTCATCGGAGGCTATCACTGATGCTCGAATCCCTTGAAGTAGCTTCATCTAGTGGAGCTGAAGCCTTGTTGAAGGTTTAATGTGTTGAGATTGAAGGGATCTTCCTATGGGCCATGTTCACCTTCATCAAGAACACTCTTTCCTTGTTTGGAGAACTTGTTTGAAGGCTTGGGTGAGCTCGATTGAGTTCCCTCAAGGTGCTTGCAAAGTGAATTGGACTAGCTTGGAGTATTGAGTGAGATTGAATTTCCTTTGAGCTCCCCTATTTTTGATTTGAAGAAATCCAAAAATGGGGAAATGGAAAATTCCTAAGAAACCTTGGGGGAGCTTGGAATCACTTCCTCTAAGTTTCTATGCTTCAATCGAATAGGGAAAATTTAATTCAAATGAGATTAAGGGGAGTATATATCCCCCTTAATGGATCGGATGATGCAAGCTCCTTATCATTTTGATCTAATACGCCTCCTTGAGCAGGTTTGTTACACTGTTAGAGGCGGCATGGCATTCGATTTGGTCAGAGGAGTGGAGTGGTGAAGCTTGTCATGTGTTTAATTAAGTGGAGGAAGAATTTACATGTGCTTAATTTTAAGGAAGTGGTCGATTTTGACCTTGGGTTAGGTTTGGCTGATCCAAACCCAATAGGTCATGTGCACCATGTTCATTAGTGACCATTTGGTCCACTAAGAGGATGTCAAGTGTCCATGAAAAGGAATTGACCAAATTCCAAGTGGTTTTGATTTTAGGTTACCCAATGGCCTAGGGGTAAAATGGTTATTTGACCTTGATTTTAGATTGAATATGTTTGGTATGATTGAAAATGGGTTGGGCCAAGTTTCAATGAATTTGGAGTTGGTTTGATGTGATTTGGCTCATGTTGACCCATTTAGGTCAAAATGGGTCGACTTGGGTCAAGTTAACCAATTGGTCAAATTGGGTCAAACCAAGGGTTGTCAAGTCTATGACCATTTGAAATGTTTTGGTGCCTTTGGTTTGATTCAATTTGGTTTAGGTTTGAATTTGGCTCATATGACTTTATTTAGGTCAAATGGGTCAAGTTGACCAATTTGACCCATTTAAACTATTTGAGCTAGGTCATGGGTAGGTTTAGGTTTGGTCAGTCATATGAAGTGGATTGGTATCTTTGTTTCCAATCAATTTTGGTTAAGTTTAAATTTGGCTCAACTTGACCACTTTAGGTCCAGTTGGGTTCAAGGTCAATTGGGCTAGGTTGGGTTTGGCCAATTGAGGCTTTGGTCAAGTTCAACAAGTGATTTGGAATGAACTTTACCCATTGGTTTTAATCAATTTGGCTTTGATTAAATTTTGACACATTTTGACTTTTTAGGTCAAGTTGGGTCAACTTGGGTCAAGTGGCCAATTGGGCTAGGTTAGGCTCAAATGTTGACTTAGTCAAGTTCAAATATAGTTTATGAATGAACTTAGATCAATGGTTTCAATCAATTTGGCCTATGGTAGAATTTGGCTATGTTAGGTTCCATTTTGGCTAAGTGTTGGCTTGGTCAACCCTTAGGTTTGACTTGGTTTGATCCTATTTGATTGATTGATTATCCCATGATGATTTTTGATCATGATGAGAGGCAAAGATGGGCTTAGTTTAATCCAATTTGGTTAGGATTAGAATTTAGTTCATAAGGGGTACTTTAGGTCACTTTGGGTCAAGTGAGCCTAAGTGGGTCAAATGGCTTGGTCAAAGCTTGATTTGAGTTTGATTGAACTTGTATATGGACTTATAATTAAAATATAAATCCACTTGCAAGTGGTTTGAAGTCAAATGGTTTCGATTCATTTGACAATTTCATTTTTAAAGGAAGAACAAGAATGGATTTGGGGTTTGATTTTTTTTATTTGAGTTTTGATTAAGTGATTGAAGTTTGTATTTATATTTGGATTCTTGATTGTAGGGTTCATTGAATCATGAAGAAAAATCAAGAGTTTGGCTTGATTTGAAGTTGATTTGGCTAAGTTCAAGATTTTGACTTGAAAGGCTTAGGTTAGATTTTGAATGGATTTGAGTTTGATTTTTGGAATTAGTTTTGATTGTTTGAATTTATATTTCATTTATATATGTGAATATAAATAGGAATATAAATGGGTTATGAGAAAATTTCAAGGATTTTCAATGATTTGATCATGATCTAGGCTGTCCCTTAAGACGAAAATTAAGGATTTAGGAAAGATTTTGGAGTTTTGGATTTGAATTTTTGAATTTAGATTTGATTGATTTATATTTATATATGTGAATATAAATGAGAATATAAATGAGTTATGAGAAAATCCCATGAATTTGAATTGATTTGATCATGATTTAGGCTAAGTCTTTTAAAAGGAATTTTAAAGGACTTAGGAAATTTTGGAGTTTGGAGCTTGAATTTTGGATTTGGTTTGACTGATTTATATTTATATTTCATTTATATATGTAAATATAAATGAGAATATAAATGAGTTATGAGAAAATCCCATGTATTTGAATTGATTTGAACATGATTTAGGCTAAGTCCTTAAGAGGGAAATTAAGGAATTAAGAAGGATTTTAAATTTAGAATTTAATTTTTTTAAAATTTGATTTGATTGATTTGTATTTATATTTCATTTATATATGTGAATATAAATGAGAATAGAAATTATTTATGAGAAAATCCCATGAATTTGAATGGATTTGATCATGATTTAGGCTAAGTCCTTAAGGTGGGAATTAAAGACTTAGGAAATTTTAGGAGTTTGGAGTTTGAAATTTTGAATTTGGTTTCAATCTTGGATTTCAATCACATTGAGTTGATTTGAGTTTGGATAAAATCAAGTAAGATTTATTTGGAGTTTTGACTTGAAGGAAGAAAGGTGAGAAGTGGTTCAAGCTAAGGGTAGACAAATTTTCTTAACACCCCTAAGGCATGACCTATTCATATGGCTAACCCTTCTAAGTCTTTAGGGCTAGGTTAAGTGTCCACCTAATCACTAGATGTGTCTTAAGACTAAGGAACTCCTAATGTCTAAGAGGAATCCTATGTATAAGATGGAGAGGTTGAGAGCTCATCCTAAAAATGAGGTCAATAAGGCCACTTTCATTTCTTAGGAGCATTGTGAATTTACTTTTCAAGTGGTGTCATATCATATTGGCTTATTATTAATTAGTTAATTAACTTAAGGTGATGTAGGTAAGGGATAATTAACTCATTTAATCCATATCTTAATCTAATCAAAACATAAAATCAACTTAAAAATTTTCATTAAACCAAATTAATTCACACATGGGGAATTGGGCTAAGATTAGAAAACCTCTTTCACATTCCTTAAATCAAATCAAACTCAAATTTAAAAAATATCTTTAAAGAATTTTGATTCATTTTAAATAGCTTTATTTAATTTTATTGTCCTTATGAATTAATTGGGATGAATGAAATCACATGCTTACATTTTTTATTTCTTTCTAATCATGCTAAATATTACTTGTCATATGAAATCATGCATTCATTTCTTTTAAATTAATTAATTGAAATGTTTTCTTTATGTAAAATTGCATGTGTTGACTTAAATAAAATATGAGTGGCTATTATCACTATTAAAGCACAAAATATTTTCAAAACCTATAAATCAATTATTAAAAATGAAGTGATGTTAATTATAAACATCTATAAGCTTGCATTGATGATAATGTAAGATGTGTAATATGAGGATCTCTTTCCCTACTTTAATATGGATTCACATAAGATTTGTAAGTGTATAGTTTATGAGAAAATTTCTTGAATTTCAATTGATTTAGATTTGATTTAGGTTAAGTCCATGAGAGGGAATCAAAGGACTTAGGAAAGATTTTTTTGATTTGGTATCCAATCATAGGCTTCAATCATTGCTTTCAATTATTTGGAATTGATTCATGATTTGAGAATATCCATTGAATTTGTTCAAGGTTTGAGTTAGAGTTGGAGTTGATATGAGTTTGGAGAAAATCAATCAAGTTGGAATTGATTTGAGTTTGCAGTTTTGACTTGGAAGAAGGAAGTGAGGAATTTGGTTCAAACCATGGGGTAGAAAATTTTCTAACACCCCTAAGGCATAACCTATTCCTATGGCTAACTCTTCTAAGTCTCTAGGGCTTAGTTGAGTGTTCACCTAATTACTAGAGGTGTATTAAGACTAAGGAACTCTTAAAGTCTAAGAAAAGTCTTATGTCTAAGATGGAGGGGTTGAGAGCTCATCCTAAAAATGAGGTCAACAATAACACTTGCTTAAATCTATTCATATACATTTACATGTTAAGACTTAGGAAGAATTTCATATTACACATGTAAATCATACAACCAAATCAAACATAGTTTCTTTTCATACATCTACAT
The DNA here is from genome assembly GCA_021442155.1 of Cymbidium sinense. Taxonomy (NCBI): domain Eukaryota; kingdom Viridiplantae; phylum Streptophyta; class Magnoliopsida; order Asparagales; family Orchidaceae; genus Cymbidium; species Cymbidium sinense. The sequence continues at coordinate 89,827,524 of CM038218.1, read as the reverse complement.
GTATCTAAGAAAAGTGGTATATTAGTCTGGACATCCCGGGGCTACGAGGCTTTAAGTGACCCTAAGTAGGTCTTGTACCTTACGCCCCTAATGTAGAAAACAATAGCTTCATACTCACTAAAACTCTTATACACATGCATGTGTGATGTGGCTAATGAATAAAGAATCATAATAAAATATCACATTTTGCATGGATTTTCTATCCTTATGGTCATTCATACATCTACATGTATCTAAGAAAAGTGGTATATTAGTCTGGACATCCCGGAGCTACGAGGCTTTAAGTAGCCCTAACTAGATCTTGTACTTTATGTCCCTAATGTAGAAAATAATGGCGTCATACTCACTTAAAACTTTTATACATGCAAATGTGTGTTTAGGTAATGGATGAAAAATCCCTCTTTTCTACATAACAAAAATATACATTCATAATTCAATCAAAAAGGAAATATTTAAAATCCAAATACATTTCTTTGCATTCATCATCAAAGTGTGCTAAGATTTACATTCCATGTATAGGTATGCTTAGGATTTATTCATATGCATGATATACATGGTGGAAAGAAATAAATGGATGTGTGTTATGTGATAGTAATCCATTTCAATTAATCTTAAGATGTCTTTCTTATTGAATAGGGCTATTTAGAGTGAATTTAAACTTAGGGCTAAATAAAACACATAATAAATCATTCACTAAAGATAATCCATTGATTCATTTACCTTAGAAATGACTTAAAGTAGGGATAAAAGAGAGATCCCATCTCTTTCTTCTCTTTATAACACTTAGTCGCTAAGTGTAGGTCATATGAAACAAAAGAAAACACTAAATAAAATCTTCAAATAAATTAAACTACTTAAAGAGAAATCAACCCTTTGTAAATCAAATTTCTCACATTTAGCAAATCATAACTCTAAAGCTTAGTTAGGAAATACCACACTAATTTTAACACATGCACATTAGATTAAGTCACTATTTCTAGCTTTATGTTAGGGCAGTGTCTGGTTTGATGAATGTTTAATTTTGTGATGTATTATTTTAGGCTGGATGTTAGGGTGTATGTGCGTAGTCTAGATGTTAGGTCGATATTAGCCTAATCATGCTTTCTGCAGAGGGTTGTGCTTAAGGGGCTATGGTGAATTTTTATTTTCATCTATCTTGAGTAAATGAAAACAAAATATGCTAGTTGGACACCACATATATCCATAGATGTACTTATTAGGGTGATCGAGTATGACATTGAGGAATGATGTACTATCTCGAGAGATAGAAGTCACCATCATACAATGAACCTAATCACCTAAATTGGACTCCTAATGGGTCTTCAAATATACAAGAGATTCTTCCCCTACTTTACATGGAAATGGAAAGTAGTGTTATTTTAAACCGAAGCTCATTAAGTTTCATATGGATGCAAGCCCCTATAGTTATTTACATCTTAAAGAATGGGATTCCTTATGAATACTCTCAATTAAGGTAAATGATCATTGTCTCCAAAGATTTCAAAGATATGACTATCAACAAATTGGTTATTTTTTGGAAGATCAAGTGGGATTGATCAAAAGGATAGAGTTATTATCGAAACCAAAAAGGAGATGAGTAGGGGATGCTTATGATATTAGAAAGCCTAGTAAGCATCCAAAACTATCCTATAGTTTGGCTTTATATTTTTGAAATTTAAAGAGGATTATATGTTTGAGTTGAATTTTTATTAGAAATTTAGGGCTTACAATGTCATAATACAAGATCACGGAAATGCCTAAGAGGAGAGGATTTCTGCTTGTAACCCGTAAAGAGAAACAACAACCTCAGATCCTAAATCTAGAGAGCTTTGGTGAGGGCCAAAGCATGACCAAAATCTAAGGGAAAAATGGGTATATAGTTTATCTCCACAAGAGTGGATAAATCACTCGACTGTTGGACTTACAACCACCTAGGGGTGGCTGCTAACTAACTCCTCCTACGATTTTAAATACATGTAGGAAATTCATATGCTTTGCAAGATAGCCAAGCTATTATTTATTTAGAAGGAGGCTAAGTCCTTAAACACACTCCCTAAGAGACTAGATCATGTAGGGCCAAAACCAGCATGAAGGAGGTGTGTTTCCACCATGGCTCTCTCAAAGTCCATTTTCTCGGCAAAGGTGGAAGCCCTTCATAAGCAAGAGTGAAGCAAGATGTTTTTTATGCATGATGTGAGAGATACAACATCCAGCTAAGGGGTTGCTAAACCTTTTATTATCTTCATTTATGTCCCATTGGCTTTAGGTCAAGTTATGAGTTATTAATTTTTAATTTTGAGTTGATTCATTGGATAGAAAATTTATTTTTCCCTAGGAGCCTAATCACATCAAGGAAATTCATCAATCAATGAAGAAACTAGGAAAATCATGCTACCTTAATGTACAAGCTAAACAAACATCAAACAATTTTATAAAATTAGTGCAAAAGAATAAGAGGTTGATGTGGTCGGGCTCCACCGCACAACCCCCAAAAAGAAAAATGTGGGTAGCCAAGCTCTACCCTTATACAACCCGGATTATAAAAGAATAATTATAATTAAAATGAATTCATGTTATGGTGGTCTTTATTCTTCATTCCTCTTTCTTCATTTCTTCATTTCTTTCTTTCTTTTCTTCACTTCTTTTCTTCTTTTGGTTGGTTGGGATGTGGTTTGCTCCAAGGCTTCACATGGTGCATAAGACTTGGTCTTATGACCAATGTTCATCCTAATCCCCCATAACATTCATTCCAAATCTTAATTGCAAAATTACATGAAAGAGGGAAAGATAAATCTAACTAAACCTGCAAAATAGAGATTAGCTAAACATACCACACAACTTAAGCATGTATATGAATAAGTTAGACTTAGCACCCCACACATGGCTAACCAAGTCCACCTGTCCTAGTTTGGATTATGCTCAGGGGTATAAGCAACCGCAATAAAAGTATTTATATTTTTATTAGCTCTTATAAGCACAATCCCCTTCGAAGATAATGATTAGACTAAGATCATCCTATCATCATCACACATACACCCTAACATCCATAAAATATTACATCACAAAATAAGATCAAGCATCAAACCATACACTTTCCTAACATAAAGTTATAAATGGTGACTTAGCCTAATGTGTGTGCCATTTAAAGCTAGAAATGGTCATTTGGCCTTGATTTTGCTTTAGTAGATTTGAGATGTTTCAAAAATAGGTTCGGCCAAATTTCAAAGAATTTAGAGTTGATTTTATATGATTTGGCTCAAGTTGAACCATTTAGGTCAAAATGGGTCAACTTAGGTCAAGTTGACCAATTGGTAAAATTGGGTCAAACCAAGGGTTGGGTTAAGTTCATATGACCATTTGGAGCCTATCGATCATTGGTTTGGTTTAATTTGATTTATATTTGGTTTTGGTTCATTTGAGTTCACTTAGGTCAAATGGGTCAAGTTGACAATTTGACCATTTGACCCAACGGGTTAGGTCATGGGTTGGTTTAGGCTTGGTTGATCATATGAAATGTATTACAAGCTTTGGTTTCAATAAATTTTGGTTTGGTTTGATTTCAAGTTGGTTTGACCTTTTAGGTCAAGGTTCATGGTCAATTGGGCTAGGTTGGGTCTACTTGGCCAATAGAAGCTTTGGTCAAGTTCAACAAGTGATTTAGAATGAATTTCACCCATTGATTGCAATTAATTAGGCTTAGATCAATTTTTGACCCATTTTAACTTTTTAGGTCAACTTGGGTCAACTTTAAGTCAAGGCCAATTTGGCTTAGTTAGGCTCAATTGTTGATCATGTTCAATCATTGACTATCAATTAGTTTAGGTTAATGGTTTCAATCAATTTGGCCTATGGTAGATTAGCTAGTTTGAGTTTCATTTGGGCTAAGTATTGACTTGGTTTGACTTGGTTTGACCCAATTTGAGTGATTGATCATCCTTGGATGATTGCTCACACAATGTGAGGCTTAGATGGGCTTAGTTCAATCCAATTTTGGTAGGAATTTGGCTCAAAAGGTGCTTTAGGTCACTTTGGGTCAAGTGAGTCTAAGTGGTTCAATTAGCTTGATCAAGGCTTGAGAAAAGTTTGGTTGAACTCACATATGGACTTATGATTGAAATATAAATCCAATTGTAAGTGATTTGGAGTCAAATGCGTTTTGATTCATTTAACAATTTCAAGTCAAAAGAGTGAACATGGGCTTGACTTGGGTTACTTTGATTTTGATTTGGTGATTGCAGTTTATGTTTATATTTGGGCTTATGATTAAAAGATTGATTGTTTGGAGAGGAAATCCAAATGTTTGAATTGATTTGAGGATCATTTGGTTAAGTTCAAAATTTGAGTTGAAAGGGAATAGGTTGGATTTAGGTTATATTTGGGCTTGAGTTTTGAATTTAGTTTTCATTTGAATTTATATTTCATTTATATTTGTGAATATAAATGAGAATATAAATGGGTTATGAGAAAATCTTTTGAGTTTGGAGTGATTTGAATTTGATTTGAGCTAAGTCCATAAGATGAAATCAAGATGGCTTATGAAAGATTTTGGATTTAGAATTGATCATGGATTTCAATCATTTGAAATTGATTCATGATTTAGATTTTGGAATTGATTTGAATTTTAGAAAATCAATTAGGTTGGAATAGATTTAAGGTTTGATTTGAATTTGAAGTTTTAGTTGAAAGAAGGAAGTAAGGATTTGGTTCAAGCTAGAGGGTAGGCAAGTTTTCCAAATACCCCTAAGGCATGACCTATTCCTATGGTTAACTCTTTTAAGTCTCTATGGTTAGGTTAAGCATTCACCTAATCGCTAGAAGTGTCTTAAGACTAATGAACTCATAATATCTAGAAGAGTCATATGTATAAAATGGGAAAGTTGAGAGCTCACTCCAAAAGTGAGGTCAACAAAGGGCGCCCAATAGGTGTGGTGTGATTGACAAGGCATACGTATTGACCGATGATCAACAATGTTCAAATGATCATAAGCACTAATAGAAATGATCTACTCCAAAACTCAAGTGTAGAAGGAATCAAAAGCTTAGTGCAATATTACTCAACTCATGTCAACAACATAAGAGAGTGAAAGAGGAATTCACCAGAGATTAAGTATGTGAACCTTCCACTAGGGAAGCAGGTTCAAGTCATCCACTAGGGGATGAGAGCTTTGATTTGATTTGCATCTCGGTGGGGACAAAATTGATTTGATTTGTTAATTTATGATTTGTTGCTCCACCGGGGATGAAAATGTGAACTCTCCATTAGGGGAGCAAGTTCAAGTCATCCACTCGGGATAAGAGGTTGTGAAATGCTAGGGATTAGAATTCGTGATCCACTGGATGATAATATGAACTCTCCACAAGGGGAGCAAGTTCAAGTTGGATTGATTTGGTTCCACTGGGTGAACTAGAATGATTTGCATCTCACTAAGGAGAAGCGGATTGATTTGATTTATTTAATTTGGTTTGACTCCTATGGAGGTTAATTGGATTTATTTTGTTTTTTAAATTGACTCACCGGGAGGAGGGTTGAATTTATTTTAGATTTTAAATTTTTAAATTTTGAGTTGGACCCTATCAGTTTGAGATGGATCACTCAGTAGGGGGCCATGTTGGCCTTAATTTACTTCAGAATTACAAATCTAAAGGGGTAGTCTACCAACCACATAGTAGGACTATCCAACCAAAGGGGTGCCTTTCGATTTACAATAAAAGAAGACACGGTGACTCACATCTTCCACTACAAAGACCACTGGGCTAACGTTAGCAAAGTAACATGTTAACTTGACCTAGGTGACTATTAAGTGAATGCCACCGGGGACTTAAATCCTCAAAGATAGTCAAAGTTAAATTTATTCTTAATTATATATTTGATGGATCAGCGATGGAGTGACCAGTATGTATGCCGGCCTTTGACCTAGCTTAGATTTACCAATCCAAAGGGAGTAGTTTCCCGACCGAGGGGAAAATTATCCAACCAAAGGGTTGCCTTTTGATTTATAGTAGCTAATTCAGGGAATAAAGCACGGGGACTCATATATTTCCTGAATAGAAGACCATTGGGGAAGCATATTAGCAAGGTAATATGTTAACCTGACCTAGGCATCCGATTTGTGATCATGCTAGAAAGAGTGCATAGTAGACTTATATCTTCCAAAGCAAATGACTGGGGTAACCTATTTGTGATAAAATAGATTGAACCCAACCTAAGGGTGACTACAAAGAGAGTGCCAACCCAAGGACTTATCTCTACTCAAGAGTAGTCAGGCAATTCTTATATGGGGTTCTGTTGACATTGTCCTAAAGATAGGATGTCTGCTTGGGAAAGCGATCGCTGGGGTCTTGAATTCCTAATCCACAAGCAAATAATTTGTTTATTTATCATGGACCCTATTGGTTTGTGAGGGATCATATAGAGAAGGAGCATATATCAGCCTAGACCTATCTCAGATTTACTAAACTAAAGGAGAATATGTGCATCCGCTGGACAAATTCTCCAACCACAGGGGTGACTATTAGGAAAAGGGGACTGTCTAATCCAAGATTAACCCAGGTATTGTCTAAATGACATCGCAAAGGATGTAATCTAAATAAAGTACCCGTAGGGGAGGGGTCGCTAAGGGCTTTATCCAAAACCCTGGAGAAGATAATATCTATAGGTATTCGGTGGCCAACTCAAGGAGAAAGTGTGGGGACTCACATATGCCAAGAGTGGTGTATCCACTGGGTGAGTCGCTAACATCAACCAACCTAAAGTGTCCATCAGTTTACAATAATCAGCTTAAGAAGAAAGCATCGGGGACTCACATCCTCCTACAATGGCATTGATTGTCAGGACAGTCTGTCTTCGGCTCGACAGTGCTACCTAACTTAGGCCAACTACTAAGTGAATCCCATTGGGGGGCTTAACTCAGCTCAAAAGTAGTCAAGAGGAAAAGGATCCATTGGGGGACTTACCCTAAACCTCAAATATACTCAACCTAATGCATGATGGCTAGTTCAAGAAGAAAGCATGCACTAACATCTTCTTAAACAAAGTGACATGAGGTACTTTACTGAATGAGGTCTACCAAACTAAAAAGGTGCTTGTCATTTTATAATGGTCAAATCAGAAAGAAAGCATGGGGACTCACATCCGTTAGACAAGTGACCACTAAGGTGACAGACTAGCAAGGTAGCGTGTCAGCCCGACCTAGAGCAATGAGTGAGTGTCGTAGGGAGCTTGCTCCCACATCAAAATAGCCTGAAGCAAAAAATTTTGTTTGTGTTTGTTTTGAAGGGAATAGGATGCCTCTAGAGTTCTCTTTCACATATCCTAAAACAAGCTGGGGAATTTATGAAATGGTACCATGAATGGCATTTGCAATCCTACTAAGGAAAGATGTCGCTTGGGTTCTCTTACACCTAACTTAGTCGTGCTAGTCAAAATAGGATGCCTCTTGAATTCTCTCACACCTATTCTAGTAGTGCCAAGGAATTGTGATCAATTATGTTTGTGTTGTGAAAGAGGGGTAGGATGCCTCTTAGGTTCTCCTACACCTACCCTAAACATGTTATGGTGGATTCAGAAGCAAACAATGCTTCAAATAAAGAGAATATTTTGATGAATTGTAATAGAATTTTGATGACAATTATTTTCAAACATGATTTTATGGGTAGTATTTCTTTAAATAGAGCCCATTAATTGGAAGCATTGGGTGTTCCCTTTACAATCAATAAGCTGATAAGATTTTCCTTGATAGGCCTTTTCTATGATAAAAGGAAATTCTCAAGTGGGTTCAAACTTATCTCCCATCTTCGATGGGCACAATTGGTCTCTTAGAACTAGAACAAATTCTCATACTTAAAAAAGCTTTAGGTAGACCACCTTATTGTGAGCTTGAATCATCTTGTCTTTGTATAACTCGAGATTCTAGCACGCCTGTAGGAATCTCTCCTCCAAACCTTCGAGCTCTTCTAACAGTAATTTTGCATTCTGCTCAATAGTGATTTGACTGCTCATTGCTATCCTTAGTGATGGGAGTTGAACTTCTAATAGTAAAATGGCTTCGAACTCATACACTAAGGAGAATGGGGTAGATTGAGTTAGAGTTATGTATGTGATGTGGTACCCCACAAAGCTTCAAATAGCTGCTCATGCCACTATCATTTGTTGTCATCAAGTGTTTTCTTTAGTATCTGGATGAGAGTTTTGTTGAATGCTTCTGCTAGGCCATTTACCCTGGGATAGTAAATGGTGGAGTATCTCCAATTTATATAGTGTCTTCTAGTGAAGTTGTTAATCTTGGTGCTCTTGAATGTAGTACTATTATTGGATATAATTCATCGAGGCACCCCAAACCTATATACGATATGGTTCCTAAAAACGAGCACATGAGCCGTGACCTCTAAGTGGGATTGCCTCCGTCCACTTGGAAAAGTAGTCGGTGGTAGCTAAGATGAATTAATGACCCTTGGAAGTAGGAGGATCGATCGGACCAATAATGTTAGTACCCCAACACTCAAATGGCCATGAGGCCAATATAAGATGTAGAATGTTGGGTGGTTGATGTAGGACCACACCGTGTACCTGACATTGATGGCATCTTCTAGCCATGTTCATGCAGTTTATGATCATCGAAGGCCAGTAGTATCCTAGTTTCTTGATCATTTCTTTCATCTTCGGACTGGATTGATACGCTCTGCATAGACCTGAATGTACCTCGATCGTGATCCTACGGGCTTCGTGTTTGTCTAAATAGCATAACAACATTTGATTGAAAGATCGTTGGTACAAGGTTCCATCCACAAGAGCATAGGAGAGAGCTCTCTGCTTCATCTATTGAGCTTGTGACTTCTCTTGAGATAGTTTGTCTCTAGTCAGTAATTTATGAATGGTTGCCTCTAATCTAGTTCCTCTACCTTTTCGGCAACGGTAACCTCCCCTTCAAGAGAAAGGCTCTTGATGAGTTCAGCATCAATAATGGATAGTACTTGTCTGTATTGGACCCTTATTGGAATGGACTCATCTTCCGGACATGCAAATTCCTTAGTGAGTTTTGCCAAAGCATTTTCTACTGTGTTCTCACCTCAAGGGATCTTGTAGATGGTGACCTCACAGATTTGGGCCAACAGCTTCATGGGGTACTCATGGTAGTGATAAATCTTAGGTTTTAAAACCTTATAGGACCCAACAATCTGGTTGATAATCAGTTGAGAATCCACATAGATATTGATGCTTTTGACACACACTATGATAGCTAACTCTATATCGGTAATCAAAGCCTCATACTCAGCTTCGTTGATGGTGCAGGGATTGCAAAGATAGTATGAGAATCTCTCATCACATGATGCAGTTAAGAGAACTATTCTACCCTTTCGGAAGAGTATATCATGGTTCTTCTTCTTTATAAAAGGAAATCATCCATCAAAATACATCTCCTAGTGGCAATTGCCAACCTCCTCTAAGTTCATGATTTTTTCATCGGGGAGATCATCACTATCACGAATCGGAAGTAGGTGTCGCTAAGAAATCCACTAGTGCTTGTCCTTTCACTGCACGGAGGGGTATGAATGTAATATCGAACTATGAGAGAATCATGGACCAATGTGCCAACCATCCAGATATCATCGGCTGTGTCATGAGATACTACAGTGGATTGATTTTGAAAATCAAGTTCACCTTATGAGAAAGCATATAGTGTTGTAGCTTTTGGGATGCAAAGATTAAAGCTAAGCAACGTTTCTCAATAGGTGGGTAGTTTGCTTCTGCAAGGATCAAATGATGGTTGAGAAGAGCATCTCTTCCCTTCATTATTGGCTTGGGCCAACAAAGCACTAGGGATTCATCTAATGCGGTAATGTGTAGAGGATGAGCTTTGCAGGGATAGGCGGTGGCTTCACCAAATACTACTTGATCTCTTTAAAGGCATGGAAAATGGCTTGCATCTTTTCGATAGATTGGAGATAATGTGTCTTCGATACGCCAACCGCCCTTGGAAAGATTTGAGTTGAGTTAGACTTTTAGGGGGTGTCATTTTTAAGATAGCCTTAATCTTTTTTGTGTCTATTTCTATTCCCCGGTGTCGGACAACAAACCCATGGAACTTCCCTGAAGCTACTCTGAATGCACACTTCAGGGGGTTCATTTTAAGGTTAAATTATCTTAATCGTTCAAAAACTACTCTCAAGTAAAAGAGATTATCTTCCTTTTGTTTGCTTTTGACCACTAGATCATCAATATAGCATTCAACTTGATGAGGAATGAGCATGTTGAAGATCTGAGTCATGGCCCATTGGTATGTAGCACTAGAATTTTAAGGCCGAAAGGCATGACCTTATAACAATAGATTTTGATCGGGGTTGGAAAAGTAGTGTTTCTTTCATCCTCATGGGCCATCTTGATTTGGTTGTAGCCAGATGACTCATCCATGAAAGAGAATACTACATGAGATGAGGTGATGTCCACCATTAATTACGGTATAGTGAAAATTCATCCTTGGTCATGCCTTATTTAAGTCCCGAAATTGATGCATATGTGAATCACCATTCTTTTTTTTTTGCTAGCATGACAGCGGCTAACTAGTGTATTTTCTTTCCAAATGAAACCCGCATCAATCAATTTCTTGACTTCAAAAATGACCTGTTCGATTTCTAATCGCATGTCTCTAGGAGCTTGCTTGATAGGGTTAGCATTATGTTCTATTGCTAGTTTGTGGACTATTAGGAGATGTCAGCATCTCTTAACTCCATGCAAAGCAGCCCTTAAACTCAGTTAATAGCCTAACTAAGTCATTGATTTCTTCTTCGTTCAGCAGAGAACTGATGTATGTCGGATGTGGATCTTCTTCCATCCTGAGGTTGATTTCTTTGAGCTTATCAATAGTTGAATGGATTTTTCCTTCAAAATATTGAGGTGCATCTTTGATTTGGAGATCATTTGGATCATCTAAAGTTTCTAAACACACTTTCTCATAAGAGTTAGTGTGATTTGAAGAACCTATCGAGACTCAGATGATTGGTGACAACTAAGCAATAATCGTCATCATTGACTGGACCCACTATATCGAATCCTAGTCCTGATCTTGATTGTGCATCCATACCTTTGTTGTTCCATAGCTTCCTAAAATACTCTGACCTGTGCTTGGATCATGTATAAAGAATTAAACCTTTCTTTTGCAAGATTATGAACACAAGGCGAGTACCAATCAAAAGGTAATTTCAATAAATTTTTATATGAATTATCCTCAAGTTCTACATCAGCTTCTGGACTTGATGATGATCTCAATAAACTTGGCTTGACATTTATGGAAGACTTAGGGGTCCTTAACTACTAAACCTTAACTTTTGAGAAAAAAGTGAAGAGCTAAAGTTTCCCTACTGCCTTATAGTTTTACATGAACCTAATTTAAATACATTCCTTTGCTTGGAGGCTAGTCTTCATCACTATCCAGTGTCACCTCAATGGAACTTCTTGAGGGGTTGGTGGTATGCTAATCACATTGAGACTCATCCTCGATGGATTCCAAGTTTATGTGAATATCGTACTCGTGAACTAGAACATAATTCATGGTGGCATAACAGAGGGTCTTCCCTGTTTGCCTATCTTTGCCTAGTGGAGGTCGTGTCATCCCATCCATATGTTCGTATGGTGGACGACTGTGGGTGGAATGTAATATGTCTACTTCTCCTTTGGTGTCCTTTTCTCATTCACTAGTATTTTCCTTTTTCTTTTCTTTTTCTTTTCTTTCTCTTATTCTTTTCTTTTCTTTTGATTCTTTTCTTTTCATTTGTATTTAAATTTTGATGAAGTTCATGAGAAAAGTCATTTTGATTTTGAGGAAGATAATAGGTCACATCTTCATATATCTTGACTATCTCTTTAAATCTCATCTCCTTTGACACAATATTCAATTCCATCTCTTTGAACTTGATGCACTGAAGGAGGATGGAATCATCTTATTCTAGTGTATCCAAGGCCTAAAGCAAAGCGTGAAAGTATTTGAATCAATTATAGAACTTGTCTTCTAATTTCCTATTTTCAAAGGTAACACTATGGAGCCTAAAGCCCTCTCACCCTGTTCATTGAATCCTCTCAACATCATCGATCTCCTTAAAGTGAGATGTCAAACTTCAAATAGGCAAGGGTCTTTAGACTCATAATGTTCATCGTTACACGGATCAACTAAAACCCTATAAAGTCTTGTCCATATGTGATGTAGAGGGCGATTGTGCTCATGTCCCGAGAAGGTCTTCATCTGAATGTGACTCCACAGGCTTCTCTTGAATAATGTGCCTCCTCTCCAACGGTGGCTAATTTAAGATCAAGAAGATCCTTGATTAATGATTCCCTCATCTATTTGGATAAGATAAGGGCATCATATATGCTTAGTTTAGCTGGAAACTTTCTTAGGTGAGTGAGAACATTGTAATCAACTCGGCTCCACAAGAATATATCATGGGTGGAGCATCCTATGGAGGGGCTTCTTGCTAGTACCAATGACTTGTTTCCCTTATCTTGAGGTGCTTTGGGAGGTAGAACATTGCAACTATGAAGGTTAACTTGATTTCTTGTGGCGGTTAGTGGAAGATTTTACGCTCATTAGGCTCACCTGACTTCTCTATGGGACCCTTTATGATTTAAGTCTATCTCAAGTGAACCCATATTATTCAGAGAAGGTAAGTCCATCTCTGAATTAAAAAGAGGAAGTTAGAGTTATTATAATTATTATTTAGACTTGAAGAGCTTTCTATAAGAGTAGAATTAGACAATCCGAGAAGTGACACAAATGTAATTCAAACTAGCTTTATTCCTCAATTTCTTGGATTTAGAAAGAGGTACATAGTAGAAATCTAGTGAAGTAAGTGGGGTGAGGGATTTGATGCCCTCATCCACTAGTACAAGATGTCTACTAGAAGAAGAGCTAGCTAAAGTGTGGCATAAGTAAGCGATGGTGGAATGGAGGCTAGGCTCGGTGGTTGCACTACTTGGCTATCCCAGGCAGGTATAGGCTACTGCTGCTACTGATGAGCTCCCACTTTCCCCAAGTTATCTTTGGCAACTTGCAAACCTTCCTTGATGTTGGAGGTTCGAGTTACCTCAGGCACTTTCAAGGAAAGTTTCTTGATTTTTGAAATAATCTTTAAGAGGTTCGGGATAAGGAGATATCCCAACCTTCTTTATTTTGAGAGGATCAGTATCCCCAAATTACCCTAACATAACTGGATAGTTGTTCCTAAGTATTCCTTTAGGATAACTATGGCGACTTGTATGCTCAAGTTAGTCCTTGAATGTAAAATAATCCTCCAAACCATGGCTAAGCATGCGGTGGTAGGGGAAAAGTTAGGATCATTGATCCACGCCCACTTCCTCTAACTCTCTGGTTGCTTAAAATCAAGTTTCTTTAAGAGGTTCTTAAAGATTTTCTAACTACCTCCATCTTAAATGTATAAGATTTATTTAGTTTATCCAAAAGAGTAGGTGGATGGTAGCTACCAGGGGGTGGGTATGTGTACCGCTGCTGTGAGTATGGCTGAGAAGGAGGTGGTGAAGGTGTGGATGTGGCCTGTGGTAGGATGTGGCGTGGTAGAGGAGGAAATTTTGGAGGTCTATCATCTTGCTCTAGCTGATTTCTTCCCATTGTCCAATGCTGCTACTGCCCCTGGCTTCTTTTCATAAATTTTTTATAGCTTTGGCTTTATTGACTGATCTTGAAAAGGTAACTGTTTAGCCTCTCCATGTTGACTAGCCACCTTGTTGATTAGCTTCTCAAATGTCTTGATGGTAAAACCTTTGAGCATGAAGGCTACCGGGTCATGAATACTCTTTAGTAGAATTTCAATAACATGATGTTCAGACAGTTGTGGTTCACATTTCAAACTCAAATTATGCCATCTGAGAATATAGTCAATGAGGGACTCACTGAGTGTTATTGTGCTACAATGAGATCACCCACAGTTACCCTTTGCTGAGCTCCAACAAACCTCTTAATAAAGAGTTTATTCAACTCAACAAAAATCTTCACTAAATTATTGGGAAGTTCAGCATACCAATCAAAGGCTATACCTGCGACAAAAGATAATAATAATGCATCGTTGCCACCAACATTTACAGCAATAGTCACTATGTCTTTGGCGTGGGTTCTTCACCATCAAAGCTCTTGAAAGAAGGAGGCACAAAATCCTATCTTGGATAGCATTGAATTCCTCTGGGTTGGGTTTACTCTTTGGTCGATGATCCTCCTTGGGCTTGCGCCAATGCTTTGCAGCTCAACCATGAGTTTAATATCCTTTTCTTGCATGAAAGTATTGTCCACTACCTTATTATACAAGCTAGTGCTACCCTTCTCTACTAGAGGTGAAGTCTTGGCTTGATCCAAGACATGCAACAACTCAAGTTGACCGGTCTCTGCAATAGTAAGATGTGCTGCTGAGGCTTAGTTCTGAAGTGCCAAAATTGCTGCTAGCAAATCTTCAAGCCTATTTCCCATCTTATTAATTTGTTCATTCTTATGTTTGAGTTTGTTGAAGGAGGTGTTGGGTCGAATAGGCTGTATCATCCTATTTGGCCACAACACCTTCCAAACTCTGCTGATCCCGAAGGAGGGAACCCCTGGTGTTAACCATATGCACCTCTGTTGAATCTTCTAACAAGTCATCTTCATTGGGATCAAAGCTAACTTTCTCTTCCTCTAGGTCACACCAGTCATACCCTAGGATTTCCTTCTTCTCAATGAGATATTGTGCTACAATATCATCTAAGGAGCAATCCAATTGTGTTGGTACAAATGATCACTACTGACCGGTGGTAGGATCATGTTCATGGATAAAAATACATCTAACCTCCCCTATTACTGGAACACTGATCTGGTGAGGGCTATGCTCACTGGAGGATACATGCTCCATGCTATCACATGTAGTGAGTACTACTTCTAGGAGGATCTATTACAATGGGGGAAACTGAACTGTCTCCTTCTCCCTCAGCTACTGCTATCTCCATGATATCGAGGTGAGTGGCATGACTATGCTTGATGTCACCACTCCCTCTTTCCCATAAGCGAGGTGGGAGGTCGGCGATTAAAACTTGCCTCGGTCGGTGATGTAGATGAAATGGGATCTCTTTGCCATTGGGATCATCATGGGGCTTCCTTTTCCCCGGATCATGGCTTCATGGCTTTTGATGGAACGCAAGATGAAACTTGCACTAAAGATGGTGGGCGTGGAGTAGAGTGGTGTGGTGGAGATACCACAGACTCTCTCTGAGTGGGAGCTCTCCTCCTTTGGTGGGTAGTACCCGTCAACATAATGTTACTATGGCCAGGCATGGGTAGCACGTCGAGAAAATCCATGAGGTGGAGGTAGTCGGCCTTACCTCTCCACCTAGTCACAATACATGGGCATCCCCAGCCCTCTCTTGTCGGATATGCTCCCATTCTATGAGGGATAATGATCATAAATCAAATTGGGCACGGACTCGATCATTCATAAACCCCCAACTCGGCCTGAGCTGTCTAAGGCGGCATATGACCTCCTATCTCACGGTAGGAGCCTTATAGCGGTGGAGGTCTCACTATAAACCTCCTAACATCTTCCTCTCCATCAGATCGGAGAGGGGTGGAACTTGTTCTATGTAATCAGGAGGAGAAACTATCCTGGGTAATTCCTCTACCAAAACCTGAGAAATTGCCTCCATCTATTTGGCTATGTGCACATGATGTTGCTTGATCTTGCGGCATCTAGACCCTGCCTCGTAGGTAGGGGAGACTATACTTCATAGGTATGGGAGACTATCCCTAAAGATAGGGGGCCTTCCCCTTGGAAGAAACCAACAAGTGGGTTGCCCATACTGGTAGTAACAAGAACAAGCGGCACTAGGCGAATTCTTGGGGGAACGCCTTCCTTCTTGAGGAAAACTTCAGTCGAGGCATCTCAATATGGATGAATGGCTCCTGCCTAGTCACCACACTCCTACTGACGGCCATGATGGTTCTCCCCTCACAAGTGATCCTGGTCCTCTCGAATCCTCAGCTAAAGTGAATCAGATAGGCAAAGTCAGTCTATGGGAGGCTGGCTCGATCTAAGGCCAAATCCAACCCAAAAGGAAAAATGAAGACATACTTCTGGACATCCATGTGAACTGAACTGAACTAAGTGAAAATTGACTAAAACTGAGTTGAAATTCTAGAATTTGAAAACAAACTCAAATCAGATCTTCTACTTTTATATTCTGCTAACTTTTTGTATTTTGATTTATAATTTGAACCCACACTCAACAATTTGAATATGTTAAGTGGGGCTCATTGATTTTAGGAGAGAGATTTTGAATTTAGAATTGGAGAAGAGATTTTGAATTTAGAATCCATTGTCAACAAATTTGTGTATGTTGAAAATGGGTTCAAATATTTTGAAGAGATTTTTAATGCTTCCATTGGTTCATATTTGAATTTGATTTTCATGTTTGGGGACCCTTTATTTAACAAATTTGAGCATGTTAAAATAAAGGGTCAATTAATTTTATTTTGGGGATTACTCATTTAGCAAATTTGGGTATGCTAAATGAGTTGTTTGAAAACAATTTTCTTCTTTTACTTGTTTGCTCATGATGTGAATCAAGTGTGAGTTTGGAAATGGAATCTTTACTTACCAAATTTTTGTATGCTAAATAAAGTCCAAATGGTTTTGTTTTGATTATTTTAAAAGAGGATCTTTATTTAGCAAATTTGGGTATGCTAAATGAAAAATCCAAATGTGTTTAATTTTTATGTTTCTGAAAAGAGGACTTCACTTAGCAAATTTTGGTATGGTAAATAAAGAATCCAAGTGTGTTTTTAATTTTTGATTTTGAAAAGAGGATCTTTACTTAGCAAACTTGGGTATGCTAAAATAGAGAATCCAAATGTGTTTGATTTTTATGATTTTGAAAAGAGGATCTTCACTTAGCAAATTTTGGTATACTAAATCAAGAATCCAAATGTGTTTGATTTTTTTGATTTTAAAAAGAGGATCTTTACTTAGCAAATTTAGATATGCTAAATAAAGAATCCAAGTGTGTTTGATTTTTTTGATTTTGAAAAGAGAATGTTTACTTAGCAAATTTGGGTATGCTAAATAATGGATCCAAATGTGTTTGATTTTTCTTTATGATTTTGAAAAGAGGATCTTTACTTAGCAAATTTGGGTATGCTAAATAAAGGATTCAAATGTGTTTGATTTTAAATATTTTGATTTTGAAAAGGAGGATCTTTACTTAGCAAATTTGGGTACGCAAATAAAGAATCCAAATGTATTTCATTTTATGTTTTGATTTTGAAAAGAGGATCTTCACTTAGCAAATTTGGGTATGCTAAAATAAAGAATCCAAATGTGTTTGATTTTATGATTTTCCAAAGAGGATCTTTACATAGCAAATTTGGGTATGCTAAAATAAAGAATACAAATGTGTTTGATTTTATGATTTTTTGAAAAGAGGATCTTTACTTAGCAAATTTGGATATGCTAAATAAAGGATTCAAATGTGTTTGATTTTTTTTATTTTGATTTTGAAAGGAGGATCTTCACTTAGAAAATTTGGGTATGCTGAATAAAGAATCCAAATGTATTTCATTTTATGATTTTGAAAGAGGATCTTCCTTAGCAAATTTGGGTATGTAAAATGGAAGTGATTTTATTTTATGATGAAATTTTTGTGTGTGATTATTACTTTTTTTTGAAAAGAAAGAGGATTCTAACTTAACACATGTGAGATGTGGAGTAGAATCAAATGGTGTAATTTCATTTGAAAGTAAAACCTCCATCCAAATTTGGTATACTTAATGAAGAGGGTTTATTTCAAATTAATATTTTTTGAAAAGATTTAACTGTATGTGAGATATAGATGAAATTTCAATGTTATGATTTTTGTTTTATTTGAAATGAATTCTTCATTCAATAAATTTGGTATATTGATTAGGTTTCATTTTCAAATATGTTTTTGAAAAGATGATTTTTTATTTGTTTAAAAAATGAAATCTTCATTCAATAAATTTGGTATATTGAATAAGGATGTTCATATGTGCTCTTTGAAAGATGATTTTATTTTGTTTAAAATGAAATCTTCATTCAATAAATTTAGGTATATTGAATGAGGATGTTCATTTGTGCTTTTTAAAAGATGATCCTTAACTTTGATTTTTGAAAAGATCCTACATGTAACAATCTTGAATATTGTTAGATGAGTTTAAGTTATGAAACTTGCAAATATTTTATTGTGTGAATTTTTTGGAAAAGTGCTTTTTGGAAAATGATGTTTTTATATAAAGGATTTATTTTTCTTTTTCTTTTTTTTAATGAACCTTTGCTTACCATAGAAATGGTAAGGAGGAAAGTCACTAGTTATTTCTTTTTATTAAATTTTTATTTTCACCTTTTGGGGAATCCAATAGGGGTCTTAAGACCTACACGGAGTGAGGTCTTAAAACCTAAAAGATGTTGGCAAGCTTAGCTTAGGAATGAAATGAACTAAGTGTCAACAGAAAAGAAGGATAGTCTTAGATTCATATGAAATACAAATCCACTATCAATACTTAGAGACAACGATCATTTACTAATTATGGAGAGAGGAACCATCTCCAGTGGAGTCGCTAGAAAAATTTGTGATGAATTTTTACTTTCATCTATCTTGAGTAAATGAAAGTAAAATATGCTAGTTATACACCACATAGATCTACAGATGTACTTATTAGGGTGATCGGTTATGACATTGAGGAATGATGTATTATCTCGAGAAATAAAAGTCACCATCCTATAGTAGACCTAATCACCTAATAAGGACTCCTAAGGCTAATGGGTCTTCGAATATACCAGAGATTCTTCCCATACTTTACATGAAAAAGTAAAGTAGGGTTTATTTTAAATCAGGTTCGTTAAGTTTCCTATGGAGGCAAGCCCACATAGTTAATTACATCTTAAGAAATGAGATTCCTTAAGAATACTCGATTAAGTAAATGATCGTTGTCTCCAAATGTTTCAAAGATAGGACTATCAACAAATTAGCTATTTTTGAAAAATCAAGTGGGATTGATCAAAAGGAGAGTTATTATGAAACCAAGAAAGGAGATGAGGATGCTTATGATACAAGAAAGCATAATAAGCTTCCCAAACTATCCTATGGTTGGGCTTTATATTTTGAAATTTGAAGAGGATCATATGTTTGAGTTGAATTTTTATTAAAAATTTATTTACATAATACACAAAAAAAATGCCTAGAGTGGGATTATACTTGTAGCCTGCAAAGAGAAACAATAACCTCAGATACTAAATCTAGGAAGCTTTAACGAGGGCCAAAGTATGACCTAAATTTAAGGCGGATATGGGTATATGGTTTATCTCCACAAGAGAGGATAAATCAGCCGACTGTTGGACTTACAACAGCCTGGTGATGGCCTCCAACTAACTCCTCCTATGGTTTTAAATACATGTAGGAAAGTCATATGCTTTGCAAGGTAGCCAGGTTATTGTTTATTTAGAAAGGATGCTAAGCCCTTAAACACACTCCCTAAGAGACTAGATCATGTAGGGCATGAATAATGACTTAAATCTAATGCAAATTTTGCAAAGTTTTATTTTGATTTTTTTGGACAATTTATTTGGCACAAGCTCTGGGATTCATATGCCTGATGCATGAGAAATTAGTTATGGGCCAAAATCAGTAAGAAGGAGGTGTGTTTCCACCATGGATCTCAAAGGACAAGCCATTTTCTCTAACAAAGGTGGAAGCCCTCCATAAGCAAGAGTGAAGCAAGATATTTTTATGCATGATGGAGACATACAACATCCAGCTAATGGGTTGTTAAATCTTTTATTTTCTTGATTTATGTCCTAGGCTTTATGTGAGGTTATGTGTTGTTAATTTTAAATTTTGAGTTGATTAATTGGATTGAAAATTTATTTTTTCCTAAGAGTTTAATCGCATCTAGGCTATTCATCAATCAATGAAGAAACTGGAAAATCATGCCACCTTAATGCACTAGCTAAACATACATCAAATAATTTTATAAAGCTAGCAAAAGAATAAGAGGTTGATGTGTCGTCCGCCTAATCAAAAAAAAAAATAATGTGGGTAGCCAAGCTCTACCCTTATACAACCCAGATTACAAATGAATAATTATAATTAAAATGAATTCATGTTATGGGGGGTCTTCATTCTTCTTTCTTCTTTCTTCATTTCTTCATTTCTTTCTTTCTTTCTTTTCTTCACTTCTTTCCTTCTTTTGGTTGGTTGGGATGTGGTTTGCTCCAAGGCTTCACATGGTGCTTAAGACTTGGTCTTATAACCAATGTTCAGCTTAATTCCCCATAACATTCATTCCAAATCTTAATTTCAAAATTACCTAAAAAGGAAGATAAATCTAACTAAACTTAAAATAGAGATTAGCTAAACATACCAACAATGTATATGAATAACTTGGATAGCACCCACATGGGTAACTAAGTCCACTATCTAGTTTGGATTATGCTTAGGGGTATAAGCAACCAAAAAATATTTATATTTTATTTTTATAAGCACAAGCACAATCTAAAGATAATGATTAGACCAAGATCATCCTATCATCCAATCTATGTACATACATCTTAACATCTCTAAAATATTATATCACAAAATAAAATCAAGCATCAAATCGCCTAACATAAAGCTAGAAATGGTGACTTAGCCTGTGCTATTAAAGGCTTATGTGGCATGTCTTAGCTAGGCTTTTAAGGTTATAATTTTCCAAGTGTGTGAAGGATTCAACTTAGAGAATGGTTTCATTTTAAGTGATTTAGTTAATTTGTCAATTAATTTATTAATTTGATTTGGTTTCAATGAACCTACATTTAGTTACTAAATATTATAAAGAGAAAAATAGAAGAGAACTTCTCTTTCATCCCTACCTTAAGTAATTTCTAAGGTAGATTCATTAATAATTTTTCTTTTGTGAATGTTTTATTATGTATTTTAATTAACCCTAAGTTTAGATTTGCTCTAAATAAACCTATTCAATAAGAAAGGCATCTTATGATTAGTTACGGTGAATTGCTATCACATAACACACAACCATTTATTTCATTGTAATATGTATATCATGCATATGAATAATCCTAAGCATATATATACATGCAATGCAAATCTTAGCACACCTTAATGATGAATGCAAAGAGATGTTGTTCAAGAAAATTTAGATATTCCATGAATGCATGTTTTTATTAAGTAGAAAAGAGGGACTCTTTTATCCATTAATCAAATGCACATTTACATGTATGAAAAACCTAAGTGAGTATGGCGCAATTATTTTCTACACCAGGGGTGTAAGGTACAAGACCTACTTGAGGTTACTTAAGCCTCGTAACCTCGGGATGTCTAAAATAATATACCTTTTTCTTAAATACATGTTCATGTACAAAAAAGAAATAAATGGAAGAAGAGTCATGCAAAAGATTTTTGTGTTTGATTTGGTTATGCAATTTACATGTGTGAATGTGAATATCCTTCTTAAGTCATAACATAAAAGTGGATAGGATTGGATGTAAGCAAGTGTTATGTTCTTTTCAAATGAACTATATACTTTTTCTATTCAAATCTATGTTAAGAGGAGAAGAAAATCACATAATATACATCTTTTATGCTATAATCACATGCAAATATACTTATAAGTAGCACCTTCATTTATGATCTTTGATTTATGGGTTTTGAAAATAATTTTTTGATTTAATAGTGATAATAGCCATCATATTCTTATTTTAGCCAAAAACATGAAATTTGACATAAAGAAAAAAATTTATTTAATTGATTTTTTAAAAGACATGAATGTATGATTTCATATGGAAAACAACATTTAGCAAGCTTAGAAAAAAATACAGTGATGTAAGAATGTAACTTTATTCACCCTAATTAATTCTAAGGGCAATCCTATGAGATAAGATTATTCAAAGTGAATCAAAATTCTTTAAAGAGATTTTTATTTTTGGATTTGATTTGACTTAGGAGATTTGAAAAGAGTTTGCTAGTCCTAACCCATTTCCCCATGTGTGAATCAATTTATTTTAATTTTAGAATAATTATATTATTTTTATATTTTGTTTAGGTTAAGGTGTGAATTAAATCCATTAATTACCTTACACCACTTTAACATAATTATTCAAGTAATTATGAGCCAACATATGATATGCAACTACATGAAATTTAAATCAACAATGTAGCTAAGAAATAAAGGGGTCAAATGTGATTGGCTCATAATTATTGATTAATTAAGCTAAAAGTTTTCATTAAGTACTTTCATAACCTTCCCACACATGTGAGTTGGATTATGATTTCTTTTGAAGCCTCTTAGGTTATTGAACACCTAAGAATCTACCCAAGAATTAAGAGATTGATTAACTCCATATTAGTTTTGAAAGTTTGATTAGACTAATTAAGTAGATCATCAGTGGATCAATCCTTAATTATGTTTAGATTAAGGAAGAAAGGGGATTTAGGGAATAACTTAGGAAAAATATCCCTAACCCATTCCATAAATTTCCTCCTTACTTAAATAATATTTAATTATCTTAATTAATGGATTAAATCACTATTCACATGCTTAATTACTCTTAATTATATTAAGGGGGTGATTAGGGGTTCATTAATAATTTCCTAATTAACTTATTAATAAATCCCAAGAAAATTAGGGGAGGCAGAAGTCATCCCACTAAACATGTCTCAGAAATTTGGAATTAATTAATGAAGTAATTAGGGAGTACTTAGGGTAATTCAATTTTAATTAAACCTTAATTAAGGAAAATTCACTGTTCAAAATCAATTAGAAGTAATTTGAATTATCTTTAAAATAAACACGAGTTTGCATTTTTGTTAGATTTTTCTACATTTAATTATGAATTTATGAAGTTTTTATGATTAAAAGATAATTAGAATACCCTAATGAATTAACTAATTCCGTCGACGCCACGTGGTCCGCTGACGTAGCGTGCTTTCCATGTGGCACGATGGGATTGGTTATTTAAGTTATCACATTGCACATCGCATCAGCTAGTGGCGCAACGTGCTATAGCCTGGGTCATCTGATCAAGGATCGGATGGCCAGGATTAATCTCATGGTTTTAAAAGGTTTAAATTAATGGATCTTCTCAATTTAATCAGGGTCATCCATCCAAAACACGCATGGATGGCCCATGATTCATCCCTACCTAAGCTATGGGAGATGGAGGTTGACCATCCTCCATGGCTTGATTTAAACTCACCTAAGCTCAGATTAGGCTGAGATTCACCCCACACCATCAAGAGGTGTAGGGAAGAACATCCAATAAATAGGATCTAATGTGATTACAATTCCCTTCACAAAAGACCAAGCAATTTTCAATGGAGGATCAGTTTTGAGTCATACCTTGCTGGAGGCTATCAATGGTGCTTCCAATTGGGTAGGTAGCTTCATCTAGTGGAGATGAAGCTCTGTTGAAAGTTTCAATACTTGATTTGAAGTGGATTGTCCAATTGACCAAGCTCCCCTTTAATGGCTTGCGGGTTGATCAAATCCCCTTCAGGTGGCTTGGTGACTTGGGAAATGCTTTGGGTGAGCTCTCCCTTGATGGTGCTTGCAAATTGAATTTAGGATTGGTGGAGAATTGAGCAAGGCTGGAATTTCCTCTCCTCTTGGCTTTGAAGAAAACTGAGAGGGAAGAAATGGAATGAGCTTGGGAATGCTTTCCAAGGCTTGGAGAAGCTTGGTTTTAGTTCCTAGGGCTCAATCAAATTTTGAGTGTGTGCATTGAGTTTGAATGAGGTGGAGTATATCTCCCCTTACTTTGATCGGGCCAGAACCATCTTTCCATTTTCCCTCAATAGCTTGGATTTAATGGGTTGTTTAGGCTCTTAGGAATTCTATGTGCTTCGATTTTGGCAGAGGAGTATAGGAGAGGAAGTGCACATGTGCTAGGTGAGTGTAGGAGGTGATCCAAGTGGAGAATTTCCATTATAGGGGTCGGTTTGGCCTTGGGTTGGGTCATGGCTGACCCAAACCCATTAGTGGGTTCCCACCTCGGTGTCCAAGTGTCATTTGGCCTTGATTTTGATTTGTACAAATTTGAGATGTTTCAAAAATAGGTTTGGCAAAATTTCAAGGAATTTGGAGTTGATTTGATATGATTTGGCTCAAGTTGACCCATTTAGGTCAAAATGGGTCAACAGTCAGGTTGATGAATTGGTCAAACCAAGGTTGAGTTAAGTTCATATGACCATTTGGAGCCTATGGGTATCATTGGTTTGGTTCAATTTGATTTATATTTGGCTTTGGTTCATTTGGGTTCACTTAGGTCAAATGGGTCAAGTTGACCAATTTGACCCAATTGGGTTAGGTCATGGGTTAGTTTAGGCTTGGTTGATCATTGGAAATGTATTACAAGCTTTGGTTTTAATCAATTTTGGTTTGGTTTGATTTCAAGTTGATTTGACCTTTTAGGACAAGTTGGGTTTATGGTTAATTGGGCTATGTTGGGTCTAGTTGGCCAACTGAATTTTTGGCCAAGTTCAACAAGTTCTTTAGAATGAATTTGACTCATTAATTACAATTAATTTGGCTTAGATCAAGATTTGACCCATTTTGACTTCTAGGTCAACTTGGATCAACTTAGGTCAAGTGGCCAATTTGGCTAGGTTTGGCTCAATTGATGGCTTGATCATGTTCAATCATTGATTATGAATTGATTTAGGTCAATGGTTTCAATCAATTTGGCCTATGGTGGATTTTGGCTAGTTTGAATTTCATTTGGGCAAAGTGTTGACTTGGTCAAAGGCTAGGTTTGACTTGGTTTGACTTAATTTGAGTGACTAATCATCCTAAGATGATTGTTGCACACAATGTGAGGCTTAGATGGGCTTAGTTCAATCCAATTTAGGTAGGAATAGAATTTGGCTCAAAAAGGTGCTTTAGGTCACTTTGGGTCAACTGCGCCTAAGTGGGTCAATTGGCTTGATCAAGGCTTGAGAAAAGTTTGGTTGAACTCACATATGAACTTATGATTGAAATATAAATCCAATTGCAAGTGATTTGGAGTCAAATGGGTTTTGATTCATTTGACAATTTCAACTCAAAAGGGTGAACATGGGCTTGACTTGGGTTACTTTGATTTTGATTTGGTGATTGTAGTTTATGTTTATATTTGGGATTATGATTGAAATATTGATTGTTTGGAGATGAAATCCGAAGGTTTGAATTGATTTGAGGATGATTTGGTTAAGTTCAAGAATTTGACTTGAAAAGGTATAGGTTGGATTTAGGTTAGATTTGGGTTTGAGTTTTGAATTTAGTTCTAGTCATTTGAATTTATATTTCATTTATATTTGTGAATATAAATGAGAATATAGATGGGTTATGAGAAAATCTTTTGAGTTTGGAGTGATTTGGATTTGATTTGAGCTAAGTCCTTAAGATAAAATCAAAAGGGCTTAGGAAAGATTTTGGATTTCGGATTGAATTTTGGATTGAGTTTTGGTTATTTGAATTTATATTTCATTTATATTTGTGAATATAAATGAGAATATAAATGTGTTATGAGAAAATCTTTTGAGTTTGGAGTGATTTGAATTTTATTTGAACTAAGCCCATAAATTGAAATCAAAATGGCTTAGGAAAGATTTTGGATTTGGAATTGAATTTTGGATTGAGTTTTGGTTATTTGAATTTATATTTTATTTATATTTGTGAATATAAATGGGTTATGTGAAAATCTTATGAGTTTGGAGTGATTTGAATTTGATTTGAGCTAAGTTCATAAGATGAAATCAAGATGGCTTTGGAAAGATTTTGGATTTAGAATTGATACTGGATTTCAATCATTTGAAATTGATTCATGATTTGGATTTTGGAATTGATTTGAATTTAAGAAAATCAATTAGGTTGGAATTGATCTGAGGTTTGATTTGAATTCAAAGTTTGACTTGAAAGATGGAAGTAAGGATTGGTTCAAGTTAGAGGGTAGGCAAGGTTTCCTAATACCCCTAAGCATGACTTATTCTTATGACTAACTCTTATAAGTCTTCAGGGTTAGGTTAAGTGTTCACCTAATCACTAGAAGTATCTTAAGACTAAGGAACTCTTAATGTCTAGAAGAGTCCCATGTCTAAGATGGGGAAGTTGAGAGCTCGCTCCAAAAGTGAGGTTGACAGGGGCACTGTAATAAAAAATATTAAATATTTTTTCTTGTGCAGGTTGTTTATACCTCTAAGCATAACCCAAGTTAGGATAGGTGAGCTTGGTTACCCATGTATGGGATGCTAAGTCTAAATTATTCATATAACTGCTTAGGTTGTATGGAGTGTTTTAGCTAACATTTGTTTTGCAAGTGTAACTAGATTTACTTTCTTTCTCTTTTAATGTACTTTTGCATTAGGATTAGGATAAGTGTTATGGGGATTAAGGGTGAACATTGGTTATAATATTATGTCTTATATACCTTGTGATGTCTTTGGAGCAAACAATATCCTACTCAAGCTAAAAGAAAGAAAGAAATGAAGCAAATCAAGATGAAAGAATGAAAGATGAAGAGTGAAGAATAGAGGATGAAGAATGAAGACCCCCATAACACTTATCATTTTACAATTGTAATTATTATTTCATTATAATGGGATCTTTAAGGGTAGAGCTTGGCTACCCACATTTCTTTTCAGGTTGTACAGTGGTACCCGACCGCACCGGCCTCTTATTCTTTTGTGATAGCTTTAAAATTGTGTGATGTTTTGTTTAGCTTGTGCATTAGAAATAACATGCATTTTCAAAATTTCTTTATGATTGGTGATTGTTGTGTGGTCTGGATGCGATTAGGCTCCTAGGATAAAAAAAATAAAGTTTTTATCCCACTAACAACTCATAACTAAAATTTTAAAATAATTCATAACCACACATAAAAGCCTAAGAATTAAATCAAGATAATAAAATGTTTAGCAACCCCTTAGTTAGATGATTGTATGTATAACATCATGCATGTCATATTCTTCCACTCTTACTAAGAGAGCGCTTCCATCTATGTCAAAGAATAAAGGCTTGACCAATAAGATCCTTTGATGGAAAGACACATCTTTCTCTTCTGATTTAGTGCACAACAAATTTCTCATGCATTTAGGCATACAAAAACCTATAGCTTGTGTTAAAACAAAAAATCTAAAAATCAAATAAAACTTGATAAAATTTGCATTAGATTTAAGTCATTACTCTTGCCCTTCATGATCTAGTCTCTCAGGGAGTGACTTTAAGGACTTAGTTTTTTTTCTAAGTAAATAAGAGCCTAACCATCTTGCAAAGCAGATGACTTGCCTACATGTATTTAAAGCATAAGAGGAGTTAGCTGGCTACCACTCCAGGCGATAATAAGCCCAACAGTCAGGTGATTTGCTCTCTCTTGTGGAGGTAAACCATATACTCATTTTTTTACCTTAGATTTAGGCTATGCTTTGATCTTCGCCAAAGCCTATTAGATTAGGATATGAGTTCGTTATTTTCCTTTGTGGGCTACAAGCATAAATCCTCATCTCTTAAGCATTTTCATAATCTTGTATTTTAGAATTATAAGTCCTAGACTTTTAATAAAAATTCAACTCAAATAAATAAATCTTCTCAAATTCAAATGTATAAAGCCCAACCATAGGGTAGATTGGAGTGCTCACTAAGCTTCCTAGTATCATGAGCACTCTACTCATTTCCCTTGATTTCAAGAACTCTTTCCTTTTGATCTCTCCCACTTGATTTTCAAAAATACAACCAATCACTTGATAGTCATATCTTTGAATTCTTTGGAGACAACAATTGCCTACTTTAATCAAGAGTATTCTTAAGGGTTTCATTTTTCTTAAGATGTAATTAACTATGGAGGCTTACCTCCATAGGGAACTTAACAAACTTGGTTTAAATAAACCCTACTTTACTTTTCTATGTAAAGTAGGGAAAATCTGGTATATCCGAAGACCCATCACGCCTTAGGAGTCCTTATTAGTGATTAGGTCCATTATAAGGTAGTGACTTCTATCTCTTGAGATAGTACACTATTCTTTAATGGCATCCTAATGAGTAATGATCTATAGATCCATGGTGTCCCCTCACAAAAATAACACATAAAATAAGATGAGGATTTGAAGGCTTTGTGGGAGGCCCCATGATTTGAAGCAACCAAATCCAAATGAAGAAATGGAGGAGATATGAAGATATGAAGAATGAAGACCTCCCATAACATTAATTCATATATAATTGTAATTATTCTTTTATATACTATGATGTATAAGGGTATAGCTCGGCTACTCATTTCTCTTTTTGTATATAAGCACTAACCGCACTTATATTATTCTTTCATGTTGAGTTTATAAATTGATTGATGCTTTGTTCATAATAGTGTAATAGAAATGGCATGTATTTTTCTAGTTTCTTCATATATGATGATTTAATATGTAGCCTCAATCCACTTAGGCTCTTAGGGGAAAATTAATCTTTTAACCCCAACTACAACTCATAACTAATTTTCTAATCAACTCATAACCTCATTTAAAGCCTAGATAATAAATTAAGATAATTAAAAGATTTCCCCCTAATGGATGTTGTATGTTTAATATCATGCATATCATTTTATTTCATTCTTGATAAGAGAGAATTTCCATCCTTGTATGATAGGAGAAGACTTGACCTTTGATGGTCTCCCTTGTGGTTTAAAATACCTATTTCTCTCTGATTTGGCACATAACCTACTTCATCATGCATTTAGACATATAAAATTCTATAGCCTTTGTCAAAATGAAGAGTCCAAAATCAAATAAAATTTGATAAAATATGCATTAGACTAAGTCATTATTCATACCACTCATGCTCTAGTCTCTTAGATAGTGGGTTTAAGGACTTTAGTTTCTTTCTAAATAATAACAACCTAACCATCTTGAAAAACATATGACTCGACCACATGGTTTTAAAATGTTGGAGGAGTCAATTGGCTACCACTTTAGGAGGTTATAAGTCCAGCAGTCGGGTGGTTTACCCTCTCTTGTGGAGGTAAACAATATACCCCCATTTCACCTTAGATTTAGGACATTCTTTGGTTTTACCAAAGCTCCCTAGATTTAAGCTCTAAGGTTGTTATGTCCTTTCAAGCTACAACCATAAATCCTCACCTCTTAAGCATTTTCATAATCTTATATTGTGGATTATAAGTTCTAGTTTTCTAATAAAATTTCAAGTCAGACATATAATTCTCTTTAATTTCAAATATATAAATCCTAACCATAAGATAGATTGTAATGCTCACTATGTTGTCCTAATATCATGAGCATCCCCTACTCATATTCTTTTGGCTTCGATAATAAGTCTCTCATTTCAATTTTTCCCACTTGATTTTCTAAATATAACAAATTTATTGATAGTTCTATCTTTGAAATCTTTGGAGACAATAATTGTCTACTTTAATTGAGAGTATTCCTAAGGAACCCACCTTCCTTAGGATATAATTAACTACAGGGGCTTGCCCCCATAGGGAACTCTAGAACCCAGTTTAAATAAACCTTACTTTATTCATCCATGTAAAGTAGAGAAAATTTTGAATCATCACCTTAGGAGTCCTTAGTAGGTGATTAGGTTCATCATAGGGTAGTAATTTCTATCTTTCGAGATAGTAAATTATTCCTTGATATCGTACTCGATCACCTCAATAAATACACCCTCATATCTACATGGTGTCCTCCACCCCCATACACACACACACACACATACTCAAAAATAAACACCACATCACCTTAAGTTAATTAACTAAATAATTATGAGCCAACATGATATGCAACCACATAGAAATATAAATTAGCAATGCTCCTAAGAAATGGAGGGGGGCCTAATGCAATTGGCTCATAATTAATTATTAATTGAGCTTAAGAGATTTGTTTAATTACTTTTATGATTTCTCTACACATATAGACCAATTAATTCTTTAGATTATTAAACATCTAAAGATCTACCCAATGTTTAATTAATCTAATTATGGATGATTTAAAATTAGAGTTAGATTAATTAAACCATAAATTAATTAATTAAGCCTTAACCATCCTTGAGTGAGATAAAATTGGCTTAAGGAAAGAGACCAAGAAAGAGGCCTCAATCCCTATCCCCAAATCCTTTGCTTGATTAATTAAATTATGTAGCAATCCAAATTTTAATTAAGTTAATTGGTTAATTAAGTGATTAATGAATTCATGATTAACTCTTTAAAGAAAATGATGGGGGCTTAATGAAAATATTAGAAGAAATGTCCCAATCCATTTCCTTAAGTCCCTTCACTATTAACAGAGGTCATTAAGCTTAATTATTTAATTAATTTACTGTTCATTTGATTATTATTCTTAAGTAAAGCTAAAGGTAAAGGCACTAATCAATTGATTACCCCAATTAATCTACTAATAAATTTCAATAAAATGGGAGGTAGGTCATCCCCTAAACATCTCAGAAAGTTTGAAATTTGAGATGATTAATTAAAGTAATTAGGTTAATTAATTTTTTAATTAAACTTTAATTAAGCAAAAAATTACTATTACAATTTAATTAATTATAATTTTATTGGATCCTCCTCTGAAATACCTTCAAAATGAACCCTCATTTGTATTTTTTGAATTTTTCTATAATTAGTTATGAATTTTTAAAGTTTCAGCATTAAAAATTCATTAAATAGCCCTAATTAAGCCTAATCCCACCGGTGTCACATGGATTGCTGATGCGTTGCGCTTTCCACATGATGCCACGGGATTGGTTCTTTAAATTGTCACATTCGCACTCCATGTTAGCTGGCGGTAAATGCAGTATTAATCCCCACCGCCCGATCTTAGATCGAATGGTGCATATCAAACTTAAGGCTCAAGGGAGGAAATACCACGGCTCTAGCATGATCTAATCGAACCGCATTCCGATCACACAGAACAGAAGGCTCATGATCCTTTTTCTACACGAGAGGAAGACAGAACTTGTCTATTTTCTCTCGTGCGATCTGAGCTCACCAGAGCTCAGATTAGCTCTAAATCAAGCCCACAC
The DNA here is from genome assembly GCA_021442155.1 of Cymbidium sinense. NCBI lineage: Eukaryota > Viridiplantae > Streptophyta > Magnoliopsida > Asparagales > Orchidaceae > Cymbidium > Cymbidium sinense. Next base: position 89,796,502 of record CM038218.1, on the reverse strand, counting down.
CTTCGCGAAGGATCCAAAGGGATCTAATGACTATGATTGACTCACATTCACGTTCATTTCATAAAAGGCCAATCAAAAATGAGCTAAGGATCAGTTTTAATGGCCATACCTCACAGGAGCTAAGTCTGGCAGTTTCAGCGATTGAGGAAGCTTCGTCTAGTAGAGACGAGGCCTTGTTGAGCGGCAATTGATTTGGTTTGAGGTGGATTTCTCTATAGACCAAGATCCTCCCTTTGAGTGTTTGATTTTGGTCGAACTCCTATATCTGGTGGCTTTGGAGCTTGAAGGAAGATTTGAACAACTTGATGAGTCATGGAGATGGTGAGGAAAGAGGGAATTAAAATTTGATGGAAGAATGGAAGAGGTGAAATCGAATGGGGGTTGCCCTATTTCAGTTCCCCATGGGAAGAAGAAATTCTGATGAGGGAAAACTCGAGAAGGCTCTGGGTTTTTGAAATCACTCAAGAGGCTCTAGTCGAATCAATGCCCACTTCTTATTTGGGAGTATACCCCAAAAATGCGTGATGGATGGATGGGATCAATCAGAAATTGATCGGCCAGCCAGTGGGACTTGTCTCCATCGAGTCCATGTGGCATGACCTGAGTGGGGAAGTCTTGGGAGGAGTCTCCAAGGATGATATGGGCAGGTAGTGGATGATTTTCTCCTCCTTTTGTCCATGGGGTTCAGCTTGGAGTGAAGGGGATGAGGTTGGGTTTCCCTTGGTCCATGACTGATCCTAGTGTGCTTAGAGTAGGCTATGGGGCAGATGATACTCCAAATAGTAAAGTTTAGGGCTGTCAAGGAAAGGGAGAGTGAACTTTGCCTCTTTTGGGTGGAATCAAATGCAAAGGTGTTTGTCAAATGGTTAATCCCCTTGGGTGGGGCCCACTTTGCTTATGGGCAGATTTTGAGTTGAATTATGATTAATTTGGGTTGGGTTTGGTTAGCCACCAAAGCCTCATGAGTTGATTTTGGGTGCTTAGGCTTCATTTGGTCAAATGGGTTCATGTTGGGTTGGGTTGACCAATTAGTCAAATTGGGTGAAACTAAGGCTTGGGTTAGGTTCGAATGATGTTTTGAAAAGTTTTGGTTCAAATGATTTGGGTTGATTTGGGTTGACCAATTTGAACACTTTGACCAAATTGGGTTGGTTAGGTGTTGATTCATTTTCAATTGGTTAATTGAAAATGATTGTAGACTTTGGTTTGATTTGATTTGGGTTTACTTTAGATTTTGGCCAATTTGACCTTTTAGGTCAATTTGGATTAGGTTGGGTCAAGTTGACCAATTGGTCAAATTAGGCTCAATTATGGCTTTGGTCAAGTTCAATAAATGATTTGGAATGAACTTGAGCCATTGGTTGCAATCAATTTGGGTTAAATCATGATTTGACCCATTTTGGCTTTTTAGGCCAATTTGGGTTAACTTAGGTCAAATGGTCAATTGGACTTGATTTGGCTCAATTGAGAGTTTGATCATGTTCAATCATTAATTATGAATTGGTTTGAATCAATCGTTTCAATCAATTTGGTATATGTTGGGTTTTGGCTAGTTTATATTTTATTTGGGCTAAAGGTTGGCTTGGTCAAAGGACCAAGTTGACTTGGTTTGACCCAATTCAAGGTAATTGATCACCCAAGGATGATTGTTGATCATGATATGGGGTTTAGATGGCCTTGGTTCAATCCAATTTGGGTTGGATTAGAACTTGGTTCAAAAATGATTCTTTAGGTCACTTTGGCTCAAGTGAACCTAAATGGGTCAATTTGTTTGGTTTTGGCTTGATTCAAGTTTAGTTGAACTCATATATGAGCTTAGGATTGAAATATAAATCCAATTACAATCAATTTGGAGTTTAATTGATTTTGGCTCATTTGGAGTTTTCAAGTCAAAAAGGCTAACTTGGGTTTGACTTGGGTTGACTTGAGTTTGATTTGATAATTGTAGTATATGTTTATATTTGGCTAAATGATTGAAGGAATGGTTAATTCAAGGGAAAATTCATTGGTTTTGGTTTGATTTGGATAAGATTTGGAGTTCAAGAAATTAGTTAAAAAGGCTTGAATTGAGTTTTGATTTAATTTTGGATTTGGTTTTGGCTATTTGGATTTATATTTCATTTATATTTGGGGATATAAATGAAGATATAAATGATTCATAAGAAAATCACTTTAAGTTTGGAGTGATTTGGAAACAAATTTGTCCAAGCTTTCAAAAGGGCTTAAGTAGGGAATTGATTTAGTTGATCTATTTTTGGTCATTGGATGATGGGTTTCATTTATATTTATGAATATAAATAAAGGAATAATTTATTTATAAGGAAATCAATCAAGTTTGGGATAATTTGGGTTAAGATTTGATTAAGCCTATTGAGGTAGGTCCATAGGGCTTAAGAAGGGATTTTGGCTTTGTTTGATTTAGTTTGATTTGATTTTGGCTATTTGAGTTTGGATTTCATTTATATTATGAATATAAAAATCAATCAAGTTTGGGATAATTTGGGTTGATATTTGGCTAAGCTTATGAAAGTGGGTCATAAGGCTTAAGAGGGAAATTTGATCTTAGATTTTATTTTAGATTGATTTATTTGGTTTGGAATTTGGATTTGATAAATTATTGAAGGATTGAATTGATCTTAGAGAAAATCAATTGAACCGGGATTGATTTGAATTTGGTTAGGGCTGAGTTTATAAGATGAAATCAAAGGGCTTAGGAAAGGTTTTGAATTTAATCATGGGATTTTATGGAGAAATCTTGAGCTTGAATTTGATCTTGGGATTGATTATGAGTCTTGGAAATTTGGTTTGGAATTTGGATTTGAGGTTTGGTTTGAGAAGGAAAGCATGGATTGGGTTTAGGTTATAGGGTTGTCAAGTTTTCCTAAGTTCCTAAGGCATAACCTATTTTTATGGCTAATCTTCCTAAGTCTCTAGGCTTATGTTAAGTGTTCACCTAGTCATTAGAAGTGTATTAAGACTAAGAACTCTTAGTGTCTATAAGAGTCCTAGATCTATGATGACAAAGTTGAAAACTCACTCCAAAAGTGAGGTCAACAACAACCCAAGCAGTTATATCTATAATTTGGACTTAGAACCCTACACATGGATAACCAAGCCCACATGTCCTAATTTGGATTATGCTTAGGGGATTAAGCAACCTACAAAGAGAGCATTTATATTTATTTTTAAGTGCCCCTTTAAGCATAATACCCTACATAAAATATGATTAGGCTAATCAAAACCTACTCATCTACAACATACACCCTAACATTCGTCTAAAAATATTACATCATAAAATACACATACACCATACCTCAGACCTAACTTAAAACTAGAAGTGGTGACTTAGTTCTAATGTGTGTGTTAAGTCTTGTGTGGTATGTCTCAACTAAGCATTAGAGTTGTGGTTTTCTAAGTGTGAAAGAGATTTAATTTAACCATAAAAGATGATTTCACTTTAAGTTGTTTAATTGATTTGAGAATTTTAATTTGTGTTTTGTTTGGTTTCATATAATTTACACTTAGCAACTAAGTGTTTTAAAGAGAAGAAAGATGATTGCCTCCTTTCATCTCTACCTTAAACCACTTTCTAAAGCATGTTAATTTGATTTAGTTCTCTTTAGTTAATGGTTTATTAACATTTTAGTTTAATCCTAAGTTTAGGTTCACTTTAAATAATTTTATTCAATGTGAAAGGCTTTTTAAGATTAATCTAATTAAAATACTATCACATGATTTATGTTCAATCATTTACTTCAATCACATATAACATGCATATGATTTAATGTTAAGTGTATCTATAGATACAACATGTTTTAGCATACTTAAATGATGAATTTAGATGTGCATATTTGAAGTTTATATTTCTTATTTGATTGAATTATTTAATCATGTTAATTTAGAGCTTTATCCAAATTCTTATACAAAAAAGTCATAAGAATGAAATTAAATAGGTACGTGTCATTGTTAAACTAGGGAAGTGAGGTAATTAAATGACCTCTTTGGGGCTAGCTAAAGCCTCGTATTCCCGAGATGTCCAAACTGTATACTCATTTGCGCTCGAATAGATGTAAATTTGTATGTAAGAACATAAGGAAAGAGACCCCAAATCATATGGTTAATTAATTTAATCACTTAGGCGATTATGAATGCATGTATTTTTAATAGAAAAGAGGGATTTTTCATCCTTTATCCGCACATACATACACATGTAAAAAAAAAATAAAGTACATGCTTTTGTTAAACCAGAGAAGTAAGGTAATCAAATGACCTCCTTGGGACTAGTTAAAGCCTCATATTCTCGAGATGTCTAGACTATATACTTTGCTATTACACATGAATATATATGTAAATAAGAGAAAGAAAATCATGCAAAAATTACATTTTTATTTGATTAGAATATTTATGTATCTGAAACAAAACTTCATCCCAAGTCTAATGTAGGAACACATGTAAATGAAATCAAATAAGTACGTGTCATTATTAAACTAGGGAAGTGTGGTAATCAAATGACCTCCTTGGAGCTAACTAAAGCCTCGTATTCTCGGGATGTCCATACTATATACTTATTAACATTCAAATATATGTGAAACTACATATAAATTAAAGATAAGAAAGCTCTATTTCACATACTTAAGCTATAAGCACATGCAAACCTATATGTAATCATAACTATTATCAATCTAACTAATGTAATTGATTTATGAATTTTAAAAAATAATTTTAAATTTATTAGTGATAATAGCCACACATATTATAAATCAATCCAACACATATAAACTTAATATAAAGGAAAACCATTTGATTTAATTTAACTTTGAAAAGATGAATGCATGATTTCAAATGATATACAACATTTAACATGATTGGAAAGGAATAAATAAACATAAACATATAATTTTATTCAATTAAATTAATTTTTAAGGATAATCATATCAAATAAAATCATTTAAAATAGATCAAAGTTTCTTTAATGTCATTTTAAATTTCATGTTTTGATTTGATTTAAGGATATGAGAAGAGATTTGTTGATCCTAACTCATTCTCATGTTTATTAATTAAATTGATTTAACAAAATATAATTAAGTTGATTTTATGAATTAATTAGATTGTAATATGCATTAAATCCATTAATTAACCCTTACCTATGTTGTCTTAAAGTAATTAAGAAAATAATTATGAGCAATATGATATGCAAATGAATGGAAAATAAATTTTCAATAATCCTAAGAAATAAAAGGGACCTAAATTAATTGGCTCATGATTAATAGTTAATTAAGTTAAGAAATTTAATTAAGTACTCTTATAATTCTCCCACATATGTGGGTTAACTATAATTTCCTTAGAATTTTCTTAGGTTGTTGAACACCTAAGAGTCTACCCAAGACTTCGTTAATTTAGATTCCATGTGATTATAATTTCAATTTGATTAATTAAGCAATTTGATTAATTGATTAAGCCTTGATTAATTTAATTAATGAAATAAACTTAGGGAAATAAATTAAGAATGAGGCCCTAATCTTATCCCATTCGTTCATATTCACTGTTAAACAACAATTAACCACTTAATTAATTAATTTATTACTATTCATGGGATTAAATAATTATTAATTAATTTAAAAGAGTAATTAGAGCTTAATTATTTAATTTTTTTAATTAATTAAGCAATAAATTCTAATAAAATTATGGGAGGTAGAGATCATTCCATTACATTAACACACAAAGTTTAGGGTTAATTACTTAAGTAATCAAAGAGTAATTAAGCTAATTAGTTATGTAATTAAACCTTGATTAAGCGCTAATTACTATTCAAATTAATTAAGGATATTTTTAATAAATTCTCCTCTAAAATACCTTCAAAATGAATATTTATTTATATTTTTATGATTTCTCTATGATTTGTTATACTTTTTCAAAGTTCCAGTCGATTTAAATAATTTTTCATAATTTTTATAAAGTCTATTAATTTATTCTACTAAAAAGGACTATTTGAGTTTCAAAATTTAATATCTCTCAATCTAAAAATTATTTTGATTGAAATTTTTATGGTAGATGTATTTTAACTTCAATTTCAATCTCTAAAAATTTCAAATCAATCTGATGTATATTTTTTATTTAATTAATGAAATTTTATTTTCATGAAAACTTAAATTAAACTTAGAATACTTAGTAAAAATTAGGGATTTTGGGTTTATCGGATTCCTCTTAAAAAGGCAAATCCAGCAAGCCCTTACTTGTAATTTTTTTGTTAAGTATTTTATTTTCTATGAATTGTTGAAGTTTCACGTGATTTAATTAATTTTTAAAATCTGAAAAATCCCTAATTTCTTACTTACTTCGCGTGGCCCTCAATCACGGTTGCCATCGTGGCCAAATTGGGCCGCAGTTCCATGTGGCATGCGTAAGCGGATGGAATGCGAAGCCGGCAAATGGGCGAAACCAGTTCGATCAAATTCCATCACATATCGATGGTCCAGTCAAAAGTGATATGAGGGCCAAAATCAAGCGTGGATTTGCTCTAACCACAGCTGTCTATTTCTATTGAAGGAAGATCAGACGGTTGTTGTGCATCGTCCCTCCCAAATGTGGGATTGAATTGAAGAAGTGAAAACTAAGCAATCGTGAAAATGCACAAAGAGGGTCCGCTCGGTTCGAGCCTCGGTGATTCTCGTCAAGAACTCTTATTTCGCATTGCATTGTTCAAAATGAAAGATGTAAGGGATATCTAAGAGAAATTCCTATAATAAAGTAAACATCATCACAAATAAAAAAACCTAACGAAAAGATTTAAAAATTACCTCATTGGGGATGATTTTCGACGGTTGTGTTGATCCAAGCACACTCTTAGATGCGAGAAGAAGCCTTGGGATGAACCTAGACCATAGCCTCCTCTTAGAATGTTGTATCGACCAAAGATCGCCACCTTCTTGTCAGAATTCACTTGGTTTTGATGTTCTTCTAGCCCAAAGGAAATGGGAAAGGGTCTTGTTGCTTGGAGGAGCTCCTAGAGTGTGTGCAATGGCAGAATAAGCTCTTGGAGGTTTCTCTTTCTCTTGTGCTTAGTGGTGGCCGAAAATCACCATTAATGGTGATTTTTGGCTCCTGGTGGATGTCCTATGGCTTAGGGTGGTTGGGAATGGCACAGAATCATCCTATGTGACTTGGTTTGGTTGGCTAAGGCTTAGGAGGTGGCTGCCAAGAGGGATTAGTGGATGTCCTATGATTTTCAAATTCTCCAATGATGGAGGTGAGGTGAATTAACCACCTCATGGGTCATGGACAATCCAACCACCTCTGGGCAAGCTGTCCTTGATGCTTAGGTGGACCATTAGGAGGGTGCTAAGTGGCCAAAGAATGGAAATGACCACTTACATAAATAGTTTATCTTATGTGATACCCTTGACCCAATGGTATATTGGTCATTTAGCATTAGATTTGATTAGGGAAAATTTAAAATGAGTCAAAAGTGAGTTAGGACAAATTTTATGTCATTTGGAGTTCATTAGGTTGTTTTCTCAATTTGACCCATTTGGGTCAAATTCAAAATGGGTTAGTTGACCAATTGGTCAAATTGAGTCAAACCAAGGGTTGGGTCAAGTTCATATGACCATTTGGAGTGTGTTGGTGTCATTGGTTTGGTTTAATTTAGTTTAGATTTGATTTTGGTTCATTTGAATTCATTTGGGTCAAATGGGTCAAGTTGACCAATTTGACCAAATTCGCCAAATTGGCTTGGTATATGGCTTAATTGAAGGTCAAGTTATGTTCAGATATTGATTTTGGGTTAGTATGAATCATGATTTCAGAGGTTTGGTTTAGGTTACAATTTGGCTAGTTTAGGTTCATATGGGTTAAAGGTTTGATTTGGTCAAAGGGCTAGGTTGACTTTATTTGACCCAATTTATGATGATTGATCCACCTAAGATGATCAACAATCATGTCATGAAGTTTAGATTGGCTTAATTCACTTTAATTTGGATTGAATTGGATTTTGGTTCATATAAGTCAAATTGGTCACTTTAGATCAAGTGAGGCAATTGGATTTAATTAGCTTGATTTTGGGTTGAGTTTGATTTAGCTGAGTTTATATATAGATTTGAGATTGATATATAAATCTAATTACAATTAGTTTGGGTTCAAATGAGTTTCAATTCATTTAAATATTTCAAGTCAAATGGGCTAGTTGTGTTTGACTTGGGTTGATTTTGATTTGGCTTGGTGATTGTAAGTTTCATTTATATTTGTGAATATGATTGAAGGTATAATTGATTTATGAGAAAATCAATTCAATTTTGATTTTGGGATGAAGGAATTTGGCTAAGTCCATGAAATTGATTCAAAGGACTTAGGAAAGATTTCAAGTTTGGATTTGATCATGGGCTTCAATCATTTGGCTTGAGGTTTGAATTTGGATTTGATTTAACATTGAGTTTGATTGTAGATTTGATAAGGTGAATTTGGATTGGATTTGGGTTTAGGCTGTGGTAGGTGAATTTTCTCTAAGTCATAAGGCATAGCCTAATCCTATGATTAGTCTTTATAAGTCTCTAGGTTTATGTTAAGTGTTCACCTAATCACTAGAAGTGTCTTACAATTAAAAGTCTTAGTGTCTAGAAGACTCCTAAGTCTAAGATAAAGAGATTGAGAACTCGCTCCAAAAGTGAGGTCAACAAAAGTATTATTAGAGGAACAAATATGAGATTTGTTATAGTTTACATCTAGGCCAGTAAAAGAGGAGAATGTGCTCATGGATTCTTTAAGAGCAAGAACAGAATGAGAGCTGACTTCCCATAAGACAAGGATATCATCAGCAAAAAGGAGATTAGAGATAGAGCAATTACATGAAGTGATCGGTTTAAAGGTGGAATCCAAGACACTTTTTCCCATAAGACAAGAAAAAATATCCATGATAATAGTAAAGAGAAACGGAGATAAGGGGAACCCTTGTCTTAGCCCGTTTGAGGAAGTAAAATAGCATTTAATTTGACCATTCAAAATAATAGAGAATGGGATATCAGATATGCATGCTTCCACCCATTTGACAAATATCTCACGGAACCCTTTCTGATGTAGCCTAAGAAGGAGAGCTTTACGGTTTACACAATCAAAAGCCTTTTTTAGGGTCAATCTTGGTACAGAAGGCTACAAAAAAGCTTTTATTCCTAAAGTCAGCGTAGATCTCGTGGGCCAAAGCGATATTATCCATTATATCTTTATGCTTAATGAACACAAACTGTGCAGGATGAACAATGCTTGGAAAAACATTTTAAAGTCTGTTTGCAAGGACTTTAGCAATGACTTTATAGAAGGTATTGCAAAGAGATATTGGTCTATAGTCAGCCAAAGAATTTGCATGCTTAATTTTGGGTATTAACATAATAATACTATGCTTAAAGAAATTGGGGAGTTGTTGAGTCTTGAGAAAATGAGGAGATGCTAACAAGAATTACCTTCCGATAATATTCCAACTTTGAATGAAGAACTTAAACGTAAACCCATCGGATCCTGGGGATTTATCCCCATTTATTCCCTTAAGAGAAGAAATGATCTCCTGATCTAAAATGGGAGCACCGAGATTAGCATATTGAGACAGAGATATGATCATCCCCACCGGGATATCCGAAATGTGTTCAAATGCAGAGATCATCTTGTTGAAAAGGGAAGAGTAATATTTATAAATTTCATCAACGGTCTCAATCGGGAAAGTACGAACACCCCTATCAGAGAGTTCTTTAATTATATTAAAATTTCCCCTCTACTTAATAGAGCAATAGAGAAACTTAAGGTCATCATCCTCTTGAGTAAGCAAGAAGTTCTTGGCTCATTCTTTGACCCAAAGACTCTCCTTTTTAGTTATATCTGAATATCTAGCATTTATATCCCGGATGTTGTGAAGGAAGAGAGTGTTCAGCGGATCACTCTCCAGAAGACACAAGAAATTCTCCTAATCCATTTTCTGATTTTGCAATTGTTGATCAAGAGGAGAATGCAGCTAGTAATAGCTCCTAAGGGATTCTCTAACCCGTTTGAGTTTCTTGAACATCACAAAAGAAGGGTCCCCTTTAACATAGGGAGACTAAGCACCTTTGATAATATATAGAAAATTGGGATGAAATACCCAATAATTATGGAACATGAACCTGTGAGGCCTTTGAACATGGTCTTGAAAAGAAACGATCAAAGGAGAGTGGTCCGAGGAGAGAGGGGGAGGAGCCTTGTAGAAGGAAGAGGCAAAGGAATCCAGCTAAGCCAAATTGCAAAGAACTCTATCTATCTTGGACTTTATAGGATTGTCTACTCTTAGGTTATACCATGTGAAAAACAGTCCCGAGTTAGGGAAATCAAGTAACTTGGCCTCGTTCACATAATTCTTAAAATCTAATAATCGATTGGGAGGGATGGGTTTTCACCTTCTTTCTCATTAGAATAGTGAACACAATTAAAATCACCTAGAGCAACCAAAGTGAATCCATAGAGATAGAAATAAGTCAATAGACTTCTAAAGAGATCTTCTTTCCAAAGTATCATTGTGGGCATAAACCCAAGTGACATAGAACCTCTGAAAATAGGGAGAAGAAATAACTCCATATATAAGCTGAGAAGTGGTGAGAAGAAGAGTAAAAGAGAGAATATATGAGTTCCATTTCAGCCAGATACGATCCCGAGGACTATTGTCAAAGTTGTTCCAACTTTCCTCATATGGAAGAAGAATGAGCTTTTTATTTGAAGGAACATCATGTAGAGAATCCCTGTTTAATTTGGTTTCCAATAGAAAAAACATATTAAGGTGAAAATCTTTAATAGTTCTCAAGCAGTCATGAGTTTGGCCATCAGCCAGTAGTCCCCTCACATTCCAGCAACCTAGCTTGGGGAACATCATCAAAAAAATAAATTAATGATTTTTCCCCTTCTTCTTAGCCTTATGAGCTAAAAAGAAAAGGGTACGCAGGGATTTGGACACACTCTTATCCTGAGTGTTTTTCTCAGGCATTTTAGAGAGAGAATCCTGAGATTTGTTGGTATTAACTTTAGGCAGCTACTAAATGAGTGGTTATGTTGTAGGTTGAGTTCGTATTAGAGGTAGCAAGGGAATCGATCATGGCCTCATTCAAGGGGAGGGGGTCTTTTCCGATGAGAAAAGGGGATTGGAAGATGGTAATTGATGTGATTTATGGGATTGGAACTTGTGGAGAAGGGATATTCTCTGAGTCTGATTCTTCAAATGCAAAAGGAGGGTGAATCGGATCCGTAATGGAAGGAGTAAGGAATAATATTCTCAACAGAATTTCCAGTGGTTACAATCATTTGCGACTGACTGAGGCAAACCTGGGGATGCCTATTTCTACTGCATCCTCTAGCCGGATGATGACCTGCAGGATTTAAAGGGCACTGAGTGTCTACATGGAAGAAAGTATAGCATTTCTCTGCATGCTTGAGGCTTCCAATCATAGAGGATTGCTTGCTCAAATTTAAGCCCGTTGAGGTTCATAATCACCGAGTCTGGAAGTGGAGATGAAAGACTCACTTACACACAAATCCTTGCAAATGTAAGCCAAGATTTAGACATAGTGAGATTATCGACAGCAAAGAAGATGCCAACTTTACTAATAACCCTAGAAAGGCCTTCCTCATTCCAGCAACATAGTGAGAAAGTTAGGAAGTTTAATTCATAAGGGAATTTCAGAAAAAAATTTCTTTAACTGGTCAAAAATCCTAAGACCACTTCTTGAAGATAAAAGGCCTCTCATTTAGAAAACAAGGTATGTTATCCCAAACCAGGTCAAAGTCTTCTTTGCAAGAGAATTTAAATAGAAAAAATCACCCTAAATAGTAAGAAAATCCAAATGACCCTTAAAGGACCATTTCTTTTTAATAACAACCATAAGAGAACCGTAGAAGGGTCTCTTCCCAATGGCGTGACCAACTAAGGAGAGCTACCACTCTCTCTGGCCTGCGTCGAGCTCAACCTATGAGAAGCTAAGTTCATCATCTAAAGAAGGAATGTAAGATAGGAAAAGAGATTTATCAGAGTCATTATGAGAATTCAGGAGTTCCTTCCAGTTACAAAAAGAATGGGGAGCAGTCACTCGGGGGATAAGGGTTGCCCTAGAAGAAGGAGCAGCACCTAGGATAGAGCTAGATGCAAGGAGAGTTGAAAGAGAAGGGAAAGAAGAAATGGATGCTAAGTCCAGATTCATGATGACTGGTCAAGAGAGAAACCAACAAAACTAATGGGGAAAGAGAGACTCAAATCGGAGGCCTGTAAAGCAAAGGGGGCTGCCCCGAACCATGATAAACAAAAGGAGATGTACCTACAGCAGAAACCACCAAAGAAAGCAGCACCCAACACCACTAGAGAAGAGGGCCGAAAACCCTAGTTCTCATCCGCTGATTTTAGCTAACTTATCCCCTCTTCCTCCTCCCCAAATTTTCCGTACGAAATCCTTAATAAATCAAAGGGAATCCTCTCCCTTCCTGTTCACCGTCCTGCCCCGGCTGCGGGGACCCGCACTGCCTAGATTGTTGCTTACCTTTTTCCCGATCCAATGTCTTTGCTTAGACAAAAGACGGCCCCATCCGCTGCTGCCGCACCAGCAGATGTTTTTTTTTTTTTTTTTTTTTTGGGAAAAACACAAGCAGATGTTCAATATTTGAGGAATTATATATATATATATATATATATATATATATATATATATATATATACTAAAAAATTCTAATGTCATAGATTTTATTTTATTTATTATTTTAAATGCATTCTTATTCTTCATAATAAACAAATCGACATTTATATCTTTGTTATGTGCTAATAAATTTATAGAGATAAAGTGAAAATTTTACATCTCAACGTCACATAAAGATCTTACATATAGATAAAAGAGAGCAATTCATAATATACCAAACTTTATTTGGAAAATCTTTGAAGGAAAAAAAAACATGGGATCTAATCATAATAAAATGATATACTATTTGAGAAAAATTATAGGATTTCATTTTATTTGCCTCAATTGGAGAATATGAGATTAAAAAGTAATACATTCAAAGTTAATATATTATAATTGTAGAAAAAATTAGAAGTGTTGAGAGATAATGAGTAAAGTAATTATGGTTAGACAACAATAGTTGGATGATGATGATCGGTTGACGATAGTCTAATTATAGCTATTCAATGATAATGAATGGATTATGACAACAGGATAGTGATCGCATATGTCAAGCATTGAGTAAAACTTTAGATTTCTATAAATCTCCAAGTTTTTTCTATTATCAAAATTAAGTCCCTTTTATGTAAAACAAATACTCAATTTATAGTTTTGGGAGTGATATTTGATTATTTTGACTAAAATTTTAGAACACTCTATCGAATAGCCTATTTTAATTCTTTTGATTCTTTTATTTGTCACTTGAGTGTTTTAAGGATTTCAAAATTAAATGACCTAAAATTCATTAGATTTTTTCTCATTGAAACATGTTGTTTGACTATAAGCATGTGAGAATGAAGATTATTGAATCATTTAATTAATATCCCAAACTTCTCAAATATATTTTAAGTGTTAGATTTGAGTTCATTTGGACTCGAATTAAACTATTTTTAGTGTCTTAAGTTTGTCCCACTGAAACATTTAGTTCGATTATAAGTTTATTAAAACCTAAGAATAGATGAACTTGAAAGCTATATAAAAATTAATGCTTAATTAGATGAACTTTTTTTTTATGGTGTATACATTCTAGATTATTTGTAGACGTGATGTTATCTTCTACATATCCTTTTAGAGGAAAATGGCATTTAGTCATTATAATTTATGCTTTATGGTTAGAATATAAATCTAAATATTTTATCACTTTATATTTTTAATTGAGAAGTTTTATAATCATTATATGCCAATACAAGCTAGCATTTGATAGAACTGCAAAATTTCCATTCATATGTCATCTCCTCCACTTTCATCAACCATCTCCAATCATATCATTCCAAAATAATCTTAGGATATCCATTGCCAACCACTCATTTCCTTATTGTTTCATGGCCACCAATCTTAGAAGGAAGATGAGAAGGAATAATGTGAGGCCCCCGACTGTTTCAACCTACATCAAGAATTCACTCATGACAAAATATTGATTTTGATAAATTATTGTAATACACACACAACCAACCATACATGCATGATCCACAGATTCCTAAATAAAATTTTGTATGATTTTAATTGAACTTACTTGAATAGTTAACATATCGGTCATATATTTCAAATTGTGAGAGTACTTCAAATAAAACTTATAATTCCCCCAAACACATTTATATGTCATGAATTAACTACCATAAAATTAGTGCAAAGTTAATATTGATATTTTTGTACATCTAAATATCATATGGAATGAGTTTATGATGAGTTGGTCTAAGTTCAATATTAATCAACATAAAGTTTATATTATTAAAAATTTATTTCTCAATCCTAAGTTGAGCTATAATAGATGTTTATTTAGGTAATATAAATAGTTGCTACAACTATTTACTTGGTAGTAAATGATAATGCTGAGAAAACAAATACTAAATAATATAAAATCAACGAAATATCTTTTAATTAGGTAATTCGAAATTTATCTATAATTTTAAAAATATTCATATAGAAGAAAAATGCACTGAAATGATACCCACAAATTCAAGTATTTGAGAGAGAGTAGCCAAATTTAAGTCATTTATGACATAAACCTAATTCCTCATAAAGGAGAAATATTTATAGTATTATAAGAGTCGTAATAGCTTATAAAATACCAATTAAGTATCTAATAACTAATATTAATCCATAATCTAAATTTATTACAAAACAGATAATTAATGTCCACTCTTTGCAAGTAAACGTATAGCACAAAAAGGCATCTAAAATCATTAGGCTCACAGATATATTTAAAATATTTTATAATAAAAATAATCACTGTTGAAATAAAATTTAATTGTCAAATCATTGAAATCATGGCAGGCATTAAACTTAAGTTTTAAGATCAAATTAGGGCTGCAAATGAACTGAGTGAAGTCGAGCATGTATTTATTGGAGTTCAAATTTGTTTATCATTATCAAGCTCTAGCTTGATTTGATCTTTGAGGATGATGCTCAAATTTGAGCTCATTTAAAAGAATCTTGTTCAAGTTTGATTCGAGTTTGTTCATGAGCTCGATTCAAATTAAGAGCATTGAGCTTGTTAAGAAGCAATTCATTTGATGAAATAATTGAGTTTTAATCAGTTTATTCACGATCTTCTTGTTAAAAAATATGCATGAGTTGAAAATAAAATTTTAAATAATATCATTCACGAACAAGTCTTAATCGAGCTTATTAACGAGCTTATTCATGAATTTTAAACAATATTGATAATCAACGAAAAAAGAATCGAATGATGTGCTATTCAAGTTTGTTAGTTCAACAATCAAGAATTTACAAAAATGTTCAAACTTTTTCGATTAGTTAATCAAATGATCATGAATGAGCTCTAAATGAGTCGAGTCCCGAGTAGCTTATTGAACGCTTTGTTTAGTTGCAGCCCTAGATAAAACCAAAGTATAAACTAAAAATCAAAATTTTAAATCTCCTCCAGGGTTCAATTTCTATATTTAATGCAAATAAAAAGAAAAAAAACTAATCATTGATGAACTTAATGAAAAAAAACTAATAATATTTATTAATGAGCTACGTTTAATTAGATTTTGTTTCTTGTTTATAGAATAAAGGCACGAATTAATAAAGACAAAAAAGTTACTTGTGAGCGTCAGTTAATTGAAAATACTTAGATAAGATTTTTTTTTTTTAAACTTTGAGTAAATTTAATCGTAAAATCATAAGCATATTCGTATAAATTAGGCTTCCAACAGAGGACATTATTATGGGACCCGAAGCTCCTAACTATAAGGTAAGCTTCTTAACCAATTAAGAATTGTTGCGTGCAAGAAAATTAATTGCGGTAAAGTAAAAGTTATGTCTTACTTTATTTCCAAAATGAGAGATATAATAAGAAAACTAGAAATTTTAACGTGGAAAAGGGAAAAAAACTACTGTAAAATCTACTATATATTTTTTTTGGAATACAAGTTTTCCCGATAACAGGATTACATAATTGTATATGAGAAGGGCTGACAATGGAAATCCCAAAAATCGAAAACAACAATCATATAGTCACATTCAGTTGTAAAAATATAGCTAGTGGTATGCAGGAAGTAACAACCATCGACGATGAAGGTCGCCATGATGGAGACCGACGGAGATTGATGACGGCAGGGATCAGCGGTGAATCGGTGGTTGACAACTGCGTCAGTGGAAGACGATTGTGTTTGAGGATTTTCAAGTTTAGAGCTCTCAGCCTCCCTCATATGAAGAACGAGGCTATTTATGATGGAGGAGTGGCATCTCAGAATACATGCAAAATGGAGCCACTCATCTCCATCGGACGGCTCAAAAATGATTTCTTTGATCATATGATGTATTTTGTGTATTTGAATGCTCAAATAAAGTCGGAATTATGAGATCTTGGGCTTGTTGTTAGATCCATTTCGTTAAGGCCTTCGATTTGATAAACATATGTTTAGAAATTCGATTGATAAATTCTTGATCTCGGTTAATCTTGATCCGTAATCATATGCTTTCGACATCAGATTCGTGCCACATTGATGGAATTTTTGATTGGTCAACTTGCCCCTTTTATTTTTTGATGATATTATCTGATCATCAATATATATATATATATATATGTCGAATACTTGAAAATAGCAGATTCTTCAGAAATTTACGTGTCCATTAACCATAGATTTTGAGAGAACAGATCTTTATGGGAGCACAAGATTATGATCGCGAGCGAGTGCGGGGCCGGATGTGTCTTGAATCTTGTTGTATGAATTCAGGTTATGGACCCATCTGACACCATAGGCGAAGCGCCATGAACCTATAAGCGGCGTATGCGGTGATCCTTGAGCTGTACGTGCGGCAGAAGCGTCGTGGAACCGGTTGGTCGCGGGCATGGCTTCATCGTGGGCTCATCACATGGACCAACGACGGATTTGGTCGCGTGGCACCGAATGGTCCGATCTGGTGTGGAAGAGCAGGCAGTCCGGTGAGTGCGGTAAGCGATTGATTTGAACAGGCGGGAAGCGAGCGAGCCCACAGCGCGGCGGGCCAAGCGTCGCGGGCCGGCCAACAGCGATCTGGCCATGCCTCCCATGGCCAGTCAACGCGTGCCCATGAGCGAAATGCCCGTTTTGCGTTTTGCCCGTTCCATACATTTGAGTAATTTGTTTTGAACGATTTTGGGCAGTTTTTAGTGATATTTGACCTTTTCTGTGCATATAGGGGGTCTATAAAAACTCCTCTAGGGTCAGGAGAAGGCACACTCATATCTTTGGAGTGTCCCTCTTCTTAAGAGGAGGAGTCGTTGGCGATCAAGGCCCATAGTTCATCGTGAGACTCGATTTTCCTCAAAAGGCATTGTCATTTCCACGGATGGCCATGGCTAGCGTCTTGAAAACCGGTTGAGGTAGAGTAAAGTTCATCTTTATTCTGAAATACCGCACACATGGTATTAAAATAGTGAACAAGAAAACTCTAGAAATTTTAACGTGAAAAACCTCAAAAAGAGGGAAAAAACTACGGGGCCTAGCCTAGTAAAAAGCTTCCACTATATATTTATTTTGGAGTACAAGTTTTCTCGATAACAAGATTACATAATTGTATATGAGAAAGGCTGACAATGAAAATCCCAAAATCAGACAACAACAGTCATATAGTCACGTTCAGGTTGTATAGCAGATTCTTAGTGGTAGCGGATGATGGTGAGCGATGGGAACAACCACTAACGATGAAGGTCGTCATGATGGCGAGAGATTGGCGGCGAGCGAGGATCGTGATGGTTGACAACCATCGAGTGGTAACGATTGTGTTTGGAGGATTTTCAAGCTTTAGAGCTCTCTCCTCTCTCTTCTTGGCCTCCCTCATATGAAGAATGAGAGATTATTTATAGATTAGAGGAGTGGCATCACTGTAAATTCATGCAAAATCCGAACCACTCATCTCCATCGGACGGCTCAAAATGATTCCTTTGATCATATGATGTATTTTGTGTATTTGAATGCACAAATGAAGTCAGAATTATAAGATCTTGGGCTTGTTAGATCCGGCTTGTCAAGACGCTCAGTTTGACTATAAACACTCCATGTTTAAGAGTCAATTGATAATAAGCGCTTGATCTTGGTTAGTCTTGATTCAGAATTAGATTGCTTTCGACATCAAGATTCGCTG
Source organism: Cymbidium sinense (assembly GCA_021442155.1). Classification (NCBI taxonomy): domain Eukaryota; kingdom Viridiplantae; phylum Streptophyta; class Magnoliopsida; order Asparagales; family Orchidaceae; genus Cymbidium; species Cymbidium sinense. The sequence continues at coordinate 89,778,227 of CM038218.1, read as the reverse complement.
ACTAGTGAAATTCATATCATTGCCTTTTTGGATGATATTATCTCAATCATCCAAATATATATTGTCAAATACTTAAAATAGCAAATTCTTCAATGAAATTTGTGGGTCCATTAACAATACATTTTGAAAAGCAGTCTTCATGAGAGTGATTATGATCACGAGCGGGTGTAAAGGTGAGGATATGTCGGGTATGCAGATTTACGGTTATGGACTCATGGACACTTATTAGCAGGGCGCCATAGCGAACGGCGTGCACGCCATATGATTGGAGAACCCAGCTGGCGCGCAAAGGCGGCGAACGATTACGGGTCATGCTAGTCGCCAATTCGGGTCATAGTCCGCAGGCATGTGGCGGATCCAGTTGATGATGGTGAGGCGTAGGTTCGGCCAGAGTCAGGAGCATGGCGCGTGTCGGAACCTCGAGGCGTGGGTGGCTGATGGGTCTGGTGGGCGGGGGGGCAGGCAAATACGATCGGGAACTATGCGTCTTTAGAAAACCGATTCGTGAGTGAAAGTTTACGCTTTAGTCTTGTTGTGAAATCCAAACACATGTATTTAAAGAGTGAACAAGAAAATTCAGAATTTTATGTGAAAAACCTCGAAAGAGGGAAAAAAACCGGCCTAGAAAAAGCTTCCACTATATATTTATTTTGGAGTATAAGTTTTTCCGATAACAGAATTACATAATTGTATATGAGAAGAGCTGACAATGGGAATCCCAAAATCGAGAGAACTACCCATATAATGTTCGTTGTAATAGTTGCTAGTGGTAGCGAGATGATGGTGAGTGGGGAACAACCACGGCGATGAAGATCGTCATGATGGAGAGCGGATATTGATGATGGCGATGGGTGGTGGCGGCGGGCGGCCGGCGGTAGTTGATAACCAACGGGGGTGGTCGGCGACCGTCGAGTGGTGGCATGATTATGCCTGGAGGATTTTCAATCTTTAGAGCTCTCTCCTCTCTCTTGCTTGGCCTCCCTCATATGAAGAATGAGGGGCTATTTATAGATTGGAGGAGTGGCATCTCTGTAAATACATGCAAAATCCGAACCACTCCTCTCCATCGGATGGCTCAAAATGATTCCTTTGATCATATGATGTATTTTGTGTATTTGAATGCTCAAATGAAATCGGAATTATGAGATCTTGGGCTTGTTCAATCCAGCTCGTCAAGACGCACGATTTGACTATAAATACTCTATATTTTAAAGTCGATTGATAATAAATGCTTAATCTCGATTAGTCTTGATTCAGAATCAGATTTGCTTTCAACATCAAGATTAGGTGCCTAGTGGAATTTTCGTCATATCGATTTATTATTTTTGGATGAGATTATCTCAATCATCCAAAAATATATATGCTGAATACTTGAAAATAGCAGATTCTTCAATGAAATTTGTGGGTCCATTAACTATACATTTTTGAGAGAATAGATCTTCATGGGAGCACAAGATTATGATCCGCGGAAGTGAGTCGAGTGAAGTGTCGGTATATAGCTCCAGTTCATATATAAGCTCATAATTGTATATGAGCACAAGATTATGATCTGGACACTTACGGGCCATGTATATATGAGCATGTGATGGGCAGTTGGAGTCATGATGCTTGGTCAGCGAATCGCCGCAGTTGGCCGACATGAGGTCAGCGGCGAGAACCTGGCCGGGTCATGACGGCCTTGGCGGTGGGACGCCGAGCATGGTCGGCCTGAGCCAGACGCTGGGCCGGGAGTGCGCCCGCCGTCGCAGCAGTGAGAGTGTCGAGCCTCTTCATTTGTCCGTTTTGAGCGGTTTTGAACGGTTTTGGGCAGTTTTTAGTGATTTTTGACCTTTTTGCGCATATAAGGGTTCTATAAAAACACCTTTAGTGGTGAAGCACACCTCATATGCTAGAGTGTCCTTCTTCTTAAGAGGAGGTCGCTCGAGGTGATCAAGGTCTGTAGTTTATTCGGCAGGTTCGATTTTCCCTCAAAGAGGTGTCAACTCTTTGCCTGACCGACCGGGTTCGGCGATCAAGACACGTAGCTCATATGGCGATGGCTCCGCCTCGAAGAGGCTAACCGCCTTTGCCTGACCGGACCGGCCGGGAGGCGATTAAGGCCATAGTTCATACGGCGAGGCTCTAGTTTTCCCTCAAAAGAGGCATTAACTGCCCTTGTCGAACCGACCGGGTTTTGAGGCGATCAAGACCCGTAGTTCATACGGCGAGGTTCTGCCTTCCCTCGAAAGAGTGTTAATCGCCTCGTCGCCTACCGAAGTTTGGAGGCGATCAAGGCCCGTAGTTCATACGAGGTTCTCGATTTTCCCTCGATGGAGGCGTTGATCGCCTCGCCTGACCGACCGGGTTTGGAGGTGATGATCGCGACGATAACCGATGTGATGACGGCGGCATACCGACGCCGACGGGCTAAGATGACCGGCGACAATGGTGGTGACCAGCGGAGATGGCCGGCGATGATGGTGGTGACCGGAGATTGCCGGCGATGGTTGGCGGCGGTGACCGGCGACGGCACCGACGGGTGGTCGCGCAGAATGGCGACGGTATGACGATGGCGATCGGCCGATAATGTATGGGAGGACCGGCGATGATGGTAAGGACCGGAGATTGCCTACGATGGTCGACGTGACAACCGATAAGAAGTCACGGTGACCGTGACCAACAATGATCGGGTAATAGAGGTGGTCAAAGAACGACAATGACCAGAATGACCGCATCGAATCGAGGGGATGACCATGACGATGGTGGACCGGAGATGACCGGGATGGTCTGCAGTAGACCGGGCGACGATACGGTGAGGACCGGGGATCTGGCTGGCCGACCTGGTGGTCACGCCGCGACGGCTGACCTCACTGGTACCGACGCGTAATACCGATGACCTGATGCATGGCTTACGACGGGTGATCGGTAAGCAAGTGGCTTAATGATAGTCGACCTGCGGAGATCGGCCAGAATGGGGGTTGACCAAATCCATGGTGGTGACCTGCGGAGATCGCTGATGGTCTACGGGCGATGACCGGCGATGGTAGACGGCACGACGGCATTGGTCGCCAATGGACGGTCGATAATGGGTGAACAGCGAATAGACGGACGGTGGCGACCGGGCCCAGAATGCATGGCGATGACGAATACGCCTGGATCGGCGAGATGGCCTACGAGGGTCTACGCAGACCATGATGGTACAGGACTGGTGGTTTACCGACGGGGTGGTTGGCAATGAATCAATGACGGTAATGACGATGGCGACCGCGCCTGTGAATGGCTGGATGACCTGACCATGGTGGTGACCGCGAGATTGCCTAATGGTCGACGGCGGTGACCAACGACGGTGATGATTTTTGACCTATTCGAGGTTGTTTGTCAGAGTGTTACCCGATGATGTTAACCTATGTGGAAGAGGTTGAATTGAATCCGCTGAGGATTTTGACCCATATGAGGTTGTTTGTCAGAGTGTTACCCGATGACGTTAACATCTGTGGAAGAGGTCGTGGGAAGTCCACCAAGGACCTTTTGACCTATCCTAGGTTGTTTGTCGAGTCTTTGCTCGAAGTTAACCTGTGGAAGAGGTTGAATCAATCCGGATTTTGACTTATCCGGTTGTTTGTCGAGGTGTTACCCGATGATGTTAACCTATTGGAAGAGGTCGAATCAATATGTGGATTTTGACCTCTCCCAGGTTGTTTGTCTTGCTCATGACGAAGTTAACTGTGGAAGAGATTGAATTGAATCCGAGGATTTTGATCTATCTCGAGGTTGTTTGTCGTGGTGTTACCACGTTAACCTGTATGGAAGAGGTCGAATTGAATCCGCTGGATTTTGACCTATCCGGTTTGCTCGAGTGTTACCAAGACGTTAACCTGCATGGAAAGTCGGGAAGTCCACCAAGGACCTTTGACCTATCCCAGGTTATTTGTCGAAGTCTTTGCTCGATGTTAACCTCGTATGGAAGAGGTCAAACTGGCGATTTTGACCTATCCGATTATTTGTCGTTTTGCACGACGCTTAACCCGCATGAGTAGAGCGGTTTTGATCTATCCGAGGTTGTTTGTCAGAGTCTTTACTCGATAACGTTAACCTGTATGGAATAGATCAAATTGAATCCACTGAGGATTTTTGATCCATCCGAGGTTGTTTGTCAAAGTATTACTTGATGACGTTAACCTGTATGGAAGAGGTCGAATCAAAACATTTGTTTGTGGTTGTAGCCAAAGTTGCTCCTTAACCTTAGTCTTTTTTATTAGTATTGTTGACTTGCTTCTCTAACTGATAATTAATTAGATATCCAGGATATTGATTTGGATAATATTTTGAGATTAAGAGTTGCCCCCAGTTTCCGACAAAATCTGAAGGAACGAAGTTTGATGAATCTTCATTCTTCACTTACGCTCTTTAAAAGCTTGAAATGCTCCACCTTGATAGTGGTTTTGATCTTGTTAAACTTGGTCCATACAGATGAAATAATGAGAATCGGCTTCACATACGATCAAACTTTTGCATGCTAGAAAACCATGGTAGAGTGAAAGTTTACCTTAGCATTGTGAAATCCAAAGACACACACGTAATTAAAGAGTGAACAAGAAAACTCAGAAATTTTACGTGGAAAACCAAAAGAGGGAAAAACTACGGCCCAGAAAAGCTTCCACTATATATTTTTTGAGTACAAGTTTTCGATAATGATTACATAATCAGATATGAGAAGGTCGACAATGGGAATCCCAAAATCGATAACAACAGTTTATATAATGCTCATGTCTGTAACAAGCAGAAGAAATGATGGTGAAGCAGGAACAACCACTCGATGACGCATCTGGCCGCCATGAGATCGACCTGAGATCACCTGACGATCGACGTTACGGTAAGGATCGCGAAATTACCTGACTACACTGGCACATCAAGGACGGCCGGTAACCAACTGTAACTAATCCGGTGGTCTACGACCGAATTGGTGATATGACGACATGCCCTGAGGATTTTCACGCTTTGAGCTCTCCTCTCTCTTGCCCTCATATGAAGAACGATATTTATAGGAAGGCGAGTGGTCTAATACATACAAAATCCAAACCACTCCTCTCAATCGACGACTCAAAATGATTCCTTTGATCATGATGTGTATTTAAATGCTCAAATGAAGAAATTAAGATATGAGCTTGTTAGATCCATCAAGATGCCGATTTGACTATAAACACCGTGTTTAAGAAATAATAAAAGTTGATCTCTGTAGAATTGATCAAGCCGACATCAAGATTCGCCGACTAAGAAATTTTGGTCATATCAAGAATAATTTCAAACTCATTGAATTGACTTTGATGTTTGTTATTAATGCAAATATTGATTGATTACTCGTATATATTGTATTTATTTCAAAACTCATTTAATAATTTTAAAATATATTAAGAGACAAATATGTCAATATTCAAGGTTTAAAATGCCTCAAAGTGACCTTCAAAATCAGTCACTTATCCAAATTAACATAAATTGCCTACAATTTATTTTTTAAATATTAAAAATTATTTATTTATATACGTGTCTGATTTTAAGGCCATGCTAACTCCTCTTGATCATGATATTTTCTAATCAAATTTTAATGAGAATTATCGGATTCAAATTTTTTAATTAATTTAACAAATTGTTTGACTCTGACATTACTTTATTTTATTTTTAAGATAATAAAGGTGTGTTTATTTAGTTTTGGTAATAATTATTTTAAAATATTCAAAATGTACAAAACTCAATTGAGCGTTTTAATAATAATAAAATTTATTTTTAAAAATTAAAAGAAAAGCTTAAAAAATTCACTAAATAAATATATTTTCAAAATAATATAAAAAATCAAAATATTAAATATAAATTAAATTTGATCCTGAATAAACACTCATTTTTTTTCATAACTTTTTTTTTATTTTGAAAAAAGCAAAAAAAATTTATTGGCTTTTTTAAATTTCTGAACCAGTTTTTTTGGGCCAATTACATACATACCACTTACTTCTTACCTATTTATTAAACTACACTTTCATACCTCAATACTTAAAAAGTATTACTTAAATATAGAAATTCATAACAAAAGTCTAATCTTTATTTTTCATTTTTATAAAATTTTTAATATTTATATTTAGCCATAAATGTATTGGTTCTGTGATTAAAAAAAATGATGAATGTTGGATTTGTAAATATATAAGTATTGAGTGGTATGTTTATAATTCTCCTATTTTTCAAATGAAAAATTTCTCCACTAGCCTAAATCAATTGTGTCATCCCAAAGATCTGTATTAACATTGATTGTGCTAGGCGCAATGTTATTCGCCACATAATGAATTTCAAGTCATTTTTGCCCGAGGAGTGACATTGCATTTGCACCATGAGTTTCAAAGTTCAATTCACCTTATCTTCCTTTAGTTTAGTGGAGGAGTTGATTTATTTTTTAAATGATCTTAAAATAATAAATACATAAGAATAATATAAAATATATATTTATTTTATATTAAACTATAAGAAAAATATATATAAATAAAGATAAAAATAACAATTATAGAGGACCCAAGCAACCAATTTGTGATAAATGATTTTGAAGGATGTTAAAAACTTGATATCAAGATTTATATATAACATTTTTACAATTTTTTATTTCAAAGAGTTATCATATATATATATATATATATATATATATATATATATATATATGGATACACTTTTTCGGTTTCATAAATAATTTATTTGAATAGATATAATAAAGTATAATAATCATAAGAATATTCTAATTTTCCTTAAAAAATAAATAACTATCCTGATTTTTTTTCTCTCTTTTTGTGTACGTGTGTCAGGTGAAAAATATTAGATTTGTAAATAAATAAAATTTAGTGGTAGATTTGTAATTTTTTTTTCTTTCAAATGAAAATTTTGCCACAACTTTTCATGAATTGTCTCATCTCAACGGTCTTCATTATTATTGATCATGGGCGCAATAATATTCACCACCTAATGAATATCAAGTCATTTTTGGCCAAGGATGTCATTTCACCCATAAGTTTCAAATCTCAATTCACCTTGTCTCTCTTGAATTTTGGGGAGTTGATTTATTTTTAAACGATCTTCAAATAATAAATATTTAAGAAGAATATAAATATATTTTATTTTATATTAAACTATAAGTAAAATAAAAACTAAAAATAAAGATAAAAATATAAAAATATAGATGAACTCAAGCTACCAATTAGTTATTAACGATTTTGAAAGTTGTTAAAAAGCTTGATATCAAGTTTTATATATAATATTTTTAAAATTTTATATTTCAAAGAGTAGTCATATTTTTTTTTAAATTTGGACACAATTTTTTTAGTTTTCATAAATAATTTATTTAAATATATATATATATATATATATATATATATATATATATATATATATATATATATATATATATATATATATATATATATATATATATAAGTTTTTGACTCTGTTCAAAGTCACTTATGACTCCGAGAACGCACGAAGGAGCTGCAATAAGTTACGTTAGAGCCGTTTAATATTTAATAAATATTGCCAAAATGTTAAAAGATTCAAATTATTGTCAAATTCAGGGCTCGAATCTCGTTTAAAACATGTGAAATCTCGCGGGAAGGGGTAACCTCACCGGGTGGTTCCGCGCGCTCCAACTAGAGCTTCAACGAAATCTGCGCCCGTCGTTCCACCGTACCAGGCCCGCAGAGCCCTTTCGTCATCACGTCCGCTATCTTATGGTCAACCACAAACGGTCACGTGCCCTCATGTGCTGCCTTCATCGTGTTTTCCGCCCACTGGAAGTTAGTTAGAATAAAAAAGACAAAATAAATAAATAAAACCAATGCATATTTATATTAAATTCTAAATATTAAAAATCACAACTTTGCCACTTTGTGGCTGTTTGATTGCCTTTAAAATACAGTATAAAAAGAATACAGTATAAAAAGATTATTTTATAGTTATTTGATTGAGAGCTTTACAAATTTATGACTTTGTTTTTTTTTATTTGGCGACCGTGACGGCCGGCGGTCTGGCAATGCCGGCGACGAGGAGGTGCGTCACGAGCGGGCGAGGCAATGTTGGCCGAGTGGCCGGAGGTTTCGGTACCGTACGGTGGCGGCCGATTGCGCCATCACTTTACGTTAGTAGATGTATTTAGAATTCGCAAATTTGGCATTCAAATACTATAAAAGTGCTTTTGTATTTGAAATCTAATTTTCTTTTCTTTCAAACGCGAAATGTTAGCGTCGCGTTTGGAATCAGAAATGTAATGAAAACATGCTTCTCTAATTCAATTATTATTTTTATTATAAATTATACTAATTCATCCAATTTTATGAAAAATAATCTGAAATATTTTTATTTAGTATTTAAATCTTAAATTTTAGTCTCTTTATTGGATTATCAGGTCTCCAAATTATATAGCTTAGTAGGATATATTTGAAACAATTTTTTGGTTGTTTTGTTTTTTTTCAAAAAGCAATTAGAAAGCAAAACATATTCATTTAGGGACTGTTTGGTTCAAAGAATTTTGAGTCTAAAGTAAAGTAAATACATATATTTTAACTTTTTTGGTGTTTAGCTTTAAATAAAGTAAAATTTTTAAGCTAATTTACTATATTCCAAATACATTACAAATATCATTTCTGGTGTATTTAGAATTAGCGATTTGGTAATTCCAAATCTAATGATATAAAGTGATGTGAGCCATTCGCAGCCGCATTACGTATACCGTAGCATCACGTAGTCGTCGTCGGTAGTCGTCGGTGTCAAAATCTTCAAAATATTTTACATTATATATTTTTTTAACCAAACAGAGAAATATAAGTCATGAATTTGTAAAAATCTCAACTAATAATTGTAAAGTAATCTTTTTACACTGTATTTATTTTGCAGCCAACCAAACGCCCCTTTACTTACTAGTTTTTTGGCTGTATTTTAGAAAAATTTGTGGTGAAAAAATTATTTTGAGAATATGAGCTGTTAGAGTGTGGTGGTTATAGAAAATTACTTTTTAAAATTTTCAAAAAAAATATATTCTTAACACACAACATCTATTACAAAAAGTTATTTTCTTCAAAAGAGTTTTATAATCAACTTTTAAAAAAGCTACACCTACCTAAAATATATCTTAATCTTTCAAAATTTATTTTAAAATTAATGAATATCAAATAATCTTCTTAATTTATATAAGTAGCTGATAATTAATGTAAAATTTTATAGAGTACACAAAGTTTAGGACGATGAAAAAAATATTCTGTAATGAATATATTATAAAAGATCTTTCATAAAATTTTTTATCATTTTTAATTTTATATTTATAATTATATTATATTTTAAATAGTTTTTTATGGCAAAAATAGATAAATATTACTATTAAGATAAAAATAAATGATAATATATTAATAACTATGAACGTTATAAAAATTGTTAATACTAACTTTGTACGAATGTTATATATTATCTCTAAAATTATAAATTTTGAAAAATAAAAATTTAAAAAATATATATCTTTTTAGTTTTTTTATATGTTTGAAAGTTATTTAAATTAATTGTAAAATAAAAATAACATATAGATAATTAATTAAAATTTATATCATATACAGAGAAGTATTTGTGAAGAAATTAATCTTTTAAAAAGTTATTGTTAATGTTATAAATATTTTTTTTTTAAAAATTAAATAATAATTTTTTATAATTTATCACATTCTAATAATTCTAATTTTCAAAAATAAATTTTCACTATAAAACTTTTAAAAAAATAGACAAATATAACTGTAATTACCTTTTAGTTATTTTCTGAAAATTAAAATAGCTAAAATCTATCTCAAATACATTATAAATCAATTAACTTTTAAAATTATTTACTTTTTAAAATAATGAATAATAAATTATAAAATATGTTACTTTTGTAAATTTAAAAATATAATTGTTATATGCTAAAAAACTAATTGCGAAAGTTTACTCCTTAATCTTATTGTGAAATCAAAGCTACAATTTAAGATGAAAAGAAAAAAAAATAAATTTTACATGGAAGACCTCGAAAATAGGGAAAAAATCACGGGGCCTAGCCCAGTAAAAAGTCTGCACTATATATTTATTTTGGAGTATAAATTTTCCCGTTATGGGATTATAAAATTGTATATAAGAAGGGTTGATAATGAGAACTCCAAAATCAAACAACAAATATACACATTCGGTGGTAGCGTTAATCAGAGATAACAACGGTGAACAACGACTAATGATGAAGGTCGTCATGATGGAGACGAGAGATTGACGACGAGGATCGATGATGACGGCGAGTACGGCGGTCGTGGTTATTGCCGAGTGTGACACGATTTTGGATCTTCAAGCTTTAGAGCTCTCCTCTCTCTTTTTGACCTCCTCCTCATATGAGAATGAGCTATTTATAGATTGTAGGAGTGACGCTCAGAATACATGCAAATCAACCACTTCACTTCATCGGACATAAACATGATTTATTTGATCATTTGATGTATTTTAAGTATTTGAAAGCTCAAATGAAGTCGGAATTGTAAGATCTTGGGCTTGTTAGATCCGCTCGTCGAGACGCTCAATTTACTATAAACACTCGTGTGAGTATTTAGAGATTTAACTGATATCCCAAAGTTTTTATGATATTTTAAGTGTTTGATCTCAATTAGTTTCAACTTCAGATCAGCTTGCTTTTAACATTAAGATTCGTTCTTTGACTAGTAGAATTTTAAGTGTCATATCAATAATAATATTTTTTTTAATTAATGAGTTGTTAGTTCTCTCAAACTCAAACTAAAATTAGGCTTTGTTAGTTAAAAAAGTCAGGATATTCTAGTATATTCTAGCGTAATTTTTCTATATAACTCCGACCAAGATATATGATTAAATGTTTGAATGATACGCGTTCAAGTTCCTCAATATCGGCCATGTGAACCAATTCAACGGCAGAGATCTCTCCCATCAGACAAAATAATTAGGGAGTGGGGCCAGCATGTACAATGCTGCAACGCGCTATCACGAAATATCATACGGACTACCAATTGCCCGCCACGAGACACCGTCGTATGTTGGCCGATTAGCTGCACCCCGCATCCGTGTCCCGCTCTTCCTCCTCCCCAAATTGCCCGAACGAAATCCTTAATAAATCGAAGGGAATCCTCTCCCTTCCTGTTCCCCGTCCTACCCCGGCCGCCGGGACCCGCACTGCCTAGATTGTCGCTTACCTTTTTCCCGATCCAATATGTCTTTGCTTAGACGAAGACGGCCCCATCCGCTTCCGCCGCCGCCGCCGCCGCCGCAGCCTATCGACGGCAGCGACGCCTCACCTGCGGCGGTTTTCGAGGAGAAGGACGATAAGGAAAAGAAAGCGACGGGAAAGAAGAAGGTAAAAGTGCGGTGGTCTTGCTGGGATAGCTGTTGCTGGTTGATTGGGTGCATCTGCACGTCGTGGTGGCTTCTGCTGTTCCTCTACAACGCGATGCCGCCGTCGTTCCCGCAGTATGTCACCGAAGCAATCACTGGCCCGATGTCGGATCCGCCCGGCGTAAAGCTGCGCAAAGAAGGGCTCCGAGCTCGCCATCCGGTTGTCTTTGTGCCAGGGATCGTCACCGGCGGACTTGAGCTCTGGGAGGGGCACCATTGCGCCGATGGGCTGTTTCGCAAACGGCTGTGGGGAGGAACCTTCGGGGAAATTTATAAACGGTATTCTCCATTATAATCGATTTTTCCCCTTACATGTTTTTTGTTCCGCCGAGTTTAATTAGGAATGATGGATGGGTTGGGAAAGCTTGTTTGTAGCTGAATTGGCGAAGTGGGACTATATTTTGAAGTTCTTTCTCTTGCCAATCCTGAATTCAATGTTTTGTAAGTGCAAGATGACATGTGCCTTGTCTTCTTGTCTCCGTTTGCCTTCAGATGATTACGGATTATATTGTAGTTGGAATAAGGTACTTGGGAATGAGACTGATTAGTGGTGGCATTCTTAAGGTAGCTGCAATTGGCATTCATTTTTTATGGAAATGTATACACTGCATGGAGTTAAGGAATGGCGCTGTGGAACTAGAAGTTGTTTAAGTTACACTTATTTGCAAGTATTGCATGTGGCATTCTGGCCTTAAGGCAGAGGTTGTCGTTATTGTAGCCATTAAGGCTAGGTGGCTAACTATTGACTAGTAGCACGGTATGCTAGTGGGAAGGGCATTATATGCGAGTGAAAGGTTCAGTCTTCACTTAGGTGGAAGTTGTCGAAATCATCTTCCATGCATTAACTACGCTGTTTGGCACATTTCTTTAGCTTTTATTTTAGAATCCTGTAAAATTATTTATTTTAAACTGAAGATATTTACGAGAGCTTGTTTACCTTTAGATATATTTTATAATAGATAAATACCTCAAGAATACTTTGCAAGCAGAGGATATCACGAAGAATTGGAGTTGAATGTTATAAAATTATGATTGAAGTACGCTATATAAATTTGAGTGTTAGGAATAAAAAAGTCACTAACAACTAAATTAGTGTGCCATGAAATTTATTTTTTAGATGTATGCTTGCTGGAGTTTAGCCAAATGAAGTGAGATCTAAGTATATTACTCATAACCTGGTAATGTTTTGCAACATGTATGTTTTTGGGAGCTGTTCAGACCTTTATGCTGGGTTGAACATATGTCTCTAGACAATGAAAGTGGATTGGATCCGCCAGGCATTAGAATTAGGCCTGTTAGTGGACTGGTGGCAGCTGACTATTTTGCTCCTGGATATTTTGTATGGGCAGTGCTAATTGCTAATTTAGCACGCATTGGTTATGAAGAGAAGACAATGTATATGGCGGCTTATGATTGGAGACTCTCTTTTCAGAACACAGAGGTAGGTCTTCACCTTTTCATTTATCCTATTTTATTTAACATGAAGCATTATCTTACTGATTTGAAATTTGCGCACTTGCTTAATGGTGTCTTAGAAATCCTATCCATACATACCAAAATACAGCTTTATACATATACGTTATCTTGATGTGTAGATATCACATGATTATCTTAAAAGTTGAATAGTTGATGTACACAACTCATATTAAATGCATTGAACAGGTAAGGGATCAGACCCTGAGCAGAATAAAAAGTAATATAGAACTCATGGTAGCTACAAATGGTGGGAACAAAGTTGTAGTTATTCCACATTCCATGGGAGTCTTGTATTTCCTGCACTTTATGAAGTGGGTTGAGGAACCAGCTCCGATGGGGGGTGGCGGTGGCAGGGATTGGTGTGCAAAGCACATAAAAGCTGTGATGAATATTGGTGGACCTTTCTTGGGTGTTCCAAAGGCAGTTACAGGACTTTTCTCAGCTGAAGCTAAGGATGTCGCTGTTGCCAGGTAAACAATTTTGCTTCTTCTGTGGCACACTTGCTTGTTGCATTTTGCTTTTAATATTTCCCCTTCCCTGAAATGGCAGTTTCGCTTATTAAATTTCGGGAGTGACTAAGCAAAACATTTTCTTTTTAGATACAGGTACTTTGTGGAAAAAAGTTGAAGGCAAACTTATTCTAGTGAAATATATGGTCTTATTTGCAGGCCTTATGGATGTTCATGCAAGTATTAATAGAAATGTTTCTTATTCTTTAAATTGAACTGGTCAATTATTGTAACAAAACGTGCTAATATTTTGTTGAATAATCAAAACCTTCATCCACAGACAGCCAATTCCTTGAAACACTGTGCCTACATGAGGAAATAATCTAGATACTATTGTTTTGTTTTGCATCATCTGTTAGGTCTCACTCTTGAGAAATCCTTCCATCTCAACATGATATGAAATCATTGCTTCTGTTGGAATGAGGTTGCTACTTGAGGGTCATATAAAACTTGATGATTATAAGTATATAATGACTTTTTGATATTCTGAAATCCTTGTCTTTTTAAAAGCACCAATTTTCTAAGTTTTCATATCATATTATTTTCACGATATTAAGAATAGCAATAAGTTCTTACAGAAAATGTTGTCTGCAAACAGAGCAATTGCGCCTGGTGTATTAGATTCTGATTTCCTTGGGCTTCAGACTTTGCGATATGTTATGCATATGACAAGAACGTGGGATTCAACAATGTCAATGCTCCCCAAAGGTGGCGATACCATTTGGGGTGGTTTAGACTGGTCTCCTGAAGAAGGTTATGAGTGCACCTCTAAGAAGTTGAAGAGCGATGATTCTCATGTTTATAATCATAGTGATGCTGAAAGTGAGAAATCTGAACCATACCACATAAATTATGGAAGACTTATATCTTTTGGAAAAGATGTGGCTGAATTGCCTTCTTCCAAGATTGATCAAATAGATTTTAGAGTAAGCAAGTCTTATCATGAATGCTTCATCTGTATTTTGATATTTTAGTTCTTGAATAGATTTACATTACATGCTTGTTTTCCAATTGATTTCTTGTAACTATAAGTACTCTGTGTTTTCTTGTGCTATTCCTTTGGGTTAATTGCATGTTAGCTGTAAGTGTTTTTTCTGTGTAAATAAAATAGGCAAGTTTTAAACTTGTCAGAGACATACAAAACTTGTTCTTGAATGAAAATAAGTTGTTAAATGACACAGACATAGAATATAACAACAACAATAAGCCTTTATCTATTATGTGGGGTCGGCTACATAAATCCTTCTACATTGTGTCCTATTATGTGTCAAATTCTCATTTAATTCAAGTATACTAAGGTCACATTTTTTATAAATCTTAACCAAGTCTTTTTAGATCTACCTCTACCTTTCTTAACATAAGGCAAATCTAATGCATCTATTCTCCTAACCAGGTCATCGGACGACAGACGCTTTATGTGACCAAACCATTTAAGGCGACTCTATCTAATCTTATCTGCCACTGGAGCTACTCCAACTTTTTCCCTAACATACTCATTTCACATTTTATCTCTAAGAGTATAGCCACTCATCCACCTAAGCATCCTCATCTTTGCAACACTCAGTCTTATGCTTCTCTTTTATTGGCTAATATTCGACACTATAAATCATTACAGGTCTTACCACCATCTTATAAATTTTTTTCTTAAGTTTAGGCTGTACTTTTCTATCACACAACAGCCCAAATGCATTCCTCCACTTCAACCATCCAACTTGAATTCTACTAATAACATCTCCATCTATTTCACCATCATTTTGAACAATAGATCTTAGATATCTGAATCGGTCACTCTTTTCAATGACTTGTTCACTCAATGTCACAACACTACCACTAAAACGTCTACAACTAAAATTACACTCCATATATTCGGTTTAGATTAAACTAAAAACCTTTTCTAAGGTTGATCACCATAATTCAGGTTTCTCTTGGACTCCCTCTCTAGTCTCATCAACAAGAAGGATGTCATCAGCAAAAAGTATAAACCAAGGTATATCTTCCTGTAAATGCCTAGTAAGAACATCCATAACTAAAGCAAAAAATAAGAGCTTAAAGCTGATCCTTGATGTAATCCAACTGAAAAAGGAAAATATTTTATCAATCCTCCTTGTGTTTGAACACAAGTAATAGCTCTAGTTTACATATCTTTAATGACTTGAATATAACCAATATTAACTCCTTTCTTTTCTAGAACTCTCCGAAGAGCATCTCTTGAAACTTTATCATAAGCTTTCTCCAAATCAATAAATATCATATGTAGATCCTCCTTACTTTCTCTATACTTCTCCATCAAACCTCTTAATAAATGTATAGCATCCATAGTAGATCTACCTAGTATGAAATTAAATTGATTGTGAGAAACTTTTGTATCACATCGTAACCTATACTCAATTACTCTTTTCCATAATTTTAATGTATGACACATTAACTTAATTCCTTTCTAATTTGTACACTCTTGTGCATCACCTTTATTCTAAAAAATAGGAACCAATAAATTCTTTCTCCACTCATCTGACATCTTTTTAGTCTTTTAAATAACATTAAAAAGATTTGTAAGCTAAGAAATTCTTTGATCTCCTAAACATTTCCACACTTCTATTGGAATATCATCAATTCATATTATTTTTTCACATTTCATTTTTTTTAAAGGTTCTCTAACTTCAAATGTTCTAATACGACAATAAAAATAAAATTCTCTATTTTTGTTTAGGGTATTAAGATTGCTAAAAAAATCAATCGTATTTTCAGTTCCTTCATTGAAAAGTTTATCAAAATACCTCATCCACCTATTTTCAATATCTTTTCTAAGAAAAATATTTTATGATTTTCATCCTTACGACACTTCAAATTTAAACATCTTTACTATCTCTGATTAAAATACATATCTTTCACTTTGGTATCCAATATATTATATAAATTATTAAAAACTAAATTTTTTTGCATCATATATTATTTTTTTAGAATCTCTACGGGCCATTTTATATCTTTCTCAATTCTCCGAGTTTTTACATGGACATAGAATAAAGAGATTAATTTCATTTGTTTATTTTCAGCTAAAATGTTCATTGCAAGAGTGATTTGGTTGTCTTTGGCATTGCTAAAAAAAAAAGAAGAAAGGAGGGGATGTTTCTTCCAGTTCTTGTGGATGTGTTAACTTGTAGATATGGGCTCCTGTGTGGGATTTTTTACACAGATAAGAGCTCTCATGGATGTTTAGTTTGGCTCATCTTTGGGATTCATTTGTTGGTTTAAGCGCCTATAGCTATAGTGGTAAAATTGATCCTAAAATTTTAATTGATTGGTTGTTAGACATGTTCAATTTTTTTGAATGATAAATCAGGTTTAATAAATGAAAAGTGCGATTTGTAAAAATGAAATTAACAAGTAATACTAAAATTTACTAGATGAGTTTGAAGGAGTAAAGAGTGATTGGGAAGTGAACCTACAATACTTTTTGCTAAATGAAATAAATTTTAAAAGCAAAATATTTACCTTTGTCATATCATGGTAGATTTCTTGGTGAATTAAATTATCTAAAACAAGGCACTAAAACTATCATTGAATGTATGTACAAATTTAAATAACTATTGTTGCATGTTGAGATCAATTAGTAAGTAAAGAAAAGGGGGTGTGGTGAGTTTAGATGCAATCACCTTAGAGAATTGGCTCTAAATTTGAATGATGTAATAAGATTGACATTGATGACAAAATTGATGATCTCCAGCATCATCTCCTTTCTTTTTCTTTAAATTTGCATTCTATTTGCTTGAATTCATACTTAATGGAGAAGGATGAATTAGGCTTGTAGTGATGGATTTTCAATGAGAGAATTTGGGTTAATTTTTGGCTTAGGTGAGATTCTTGAGAATAGAAGGTTTTTGATTATTGGTATTCATAGGAGAGAGTTTTTATTTTTTTATTTTTTTATTTTTTTTGGTGGTGAAGAGCAATTCCAATGAGAGAGATGTCACCATAGGAGAGGGAATCAAAGAGAAGATAGATGATTAGCTCTCAAAATTTCATTCATAATGAGATTATTTATGATGTAATCATACCTTATTTATAGAAAAATGATTTCATGGATATTTCAACTATTCAAGTTTAAATTTAAATAAATCTAACAAAGAGATAAATCTTATCATCTAAGGGACTATTTGGTTGCAAGTATTATGAATGTAAATTTAAAAAAAATGCGCTGGTATTAATTTTATTATGGTTGGTTTGAAGTAAGTTAAATACAAAGCATTTACATATGGAATTTGGAATATCATATAACACTTATTTTCTTAAGAATTTAGAATTCACTAGATTTGGGTAAACTCTAAAACATGAACAACTTAAATCTCATGACATGATTTCTTATCCTGTGGATGCCACCATCAACTGCTTCTCAGCATTGGTTATCGGCCATTGCGCTATTTGCTAATCACCGTCCCTCACTGGTAGCCAATTGCTTCACACAAGCTGCCACTTGTCAGTGATTGTCCACTACAATTTGCTCATTATTGCTAACAATCGCACCATAGTTATTTGTTGATGCCCACCATCATCACTGCACACCGCTTGCCTTCCATTCACTGTCACTACCACTCACCGACTCCCATTCACTGTCGCTACCTACCCTTTTCTAGCATTGTCGACTATTGCCTGGCAATGGTGATAGCAGATGCCACCACCTTCTACTTTTTGCCATATTTCAATGCATTTTATATTTATTGTAACAAATATAAAAAATATTGTACTGCATTTGATTTACATCTAACTAGACAACTCATACATTTCTAAATTGCATATATTTCAATTACTCTATATTTCTAAAATATGCGTTTTAGAAATATCCAACTAAATAAATAAAATATAAGAGTTAAGACTTTTCTTTTATTTAAAATGAAATAAAATGCTAAAAATAATCCAAATTTGCTATAAAATCTAAAAAAATGTAGAATAATCTAAAAAATTTCTTGATGCATGTGTTGTTTTATATCAAAGGCTCCATGTCATCGAACTTCCTTGTGCTTTTGAAGGCTTTCATTGCTAATAATGACACCGCTCAACCCTTGTTCTTTTGGACATTCTTTAGATGAGTCATCTCAGTCATGATGTACATATATAGTTGCTAACTAGGATGTCTTCACAACATGGCTCTCTTTAAGAACTATAGACTTAGTATGTCAGTACTCCCTAAGTGATGAAACCATTAGATTTTGATAGAATTAACTAATCCATTTCCAAATTGTTCACCAAGTATTGCAAACCCATTTAAGTCTTCATAATCTTGAGCCAAGTGACATCCTTAATCAAGAGTGCTATCCAAGGTGACGAGATAATTAACTTTGGAGGATTAACTCAATGATAAGGAAATTTAGCTAACTACATATCTAATCTACCTTAATAAATAAATAAATTTTGATCTCACACACATGATGACTCAAGAATTGTTGTTTTCTGCAATCATTCTTGAATGTAACTTTCATCATATTTAGTTTTTGGTGAAAGCATCTAATAGTTCTTTAAATATTAATAGCTTATTTCTTCTGAAAATTGCATGTTTTGTTGTTATTTACTTAATAGCTTATTACATGAAAGATGTGCATGAGAAACCTTTGACAATAGAAAGTTCTTCATGTGATTTGGTATCGACATTTATATTACATTGTTGTTTTGAAGTAAAACTTAATATTGGGATCGGTTAATAAATGAACAAAAATATAAAGTTTAGACTGATCAATATAATTATGACTCTAAACAATATTAACATGATTTGTATGAAGTTTAATGATTTTGTTCCTACATTCAAAGTGAGGTATGATTTTAAGATATTTTTAAGTGGGATAGAAAAGTTCATGAAACTCTTTTAAAGGCATAATATGATTGATTTCCAATGGAAAGAATTTTCTAAAATAAATATGCTGAATTTTTTTATTTGTCTAGGCATAAAACTTTTGGGTCTATATGAAAAATAAAGGTAATATTTTCCATTCATGTATTATATGGAGATCAATTGCTTAATGAATTTATAAACTTTAAAAAAGATGACAAAAACATCTCTGAATATTTTATTGTGGTTGATATTTTTGAATCTTAAGTTCTATATGCTTTGATGTTACAATATCTCTTTCACTAAATATCCTAGACAAGAAAGTAAACAATGATTTAAGTCATAATGCATCAAAAATACTATCTAAACTTACTATGGATGTTTAGAATTTGAAAGATATTTGAATTATCATCTTGTGCCTATAAACATTTTTTCATGATATTTCTAAAAAAGTTTTTGGATAATTAGCCACAAGGGGTGATTGGCATTTATGTGCAATGCATGATTAAAATTCAGGAGATTACATACCCTATCGTGAGATTATTCCCAGGGTTGACAATGCTAAAATCCTCAGTACATGAGAAAGTCAAATATTTAAGTGCAAGAGCTATAGTTAAATGTTCACACCTTTCTTAATCCCGTAATGGTTATTGCTCTTCTATATTAGTCCAAGTTTGTGTTTGCAATTTGGATCCAATTGACTTTCCTTGGGATCCAAAGACTACTGTGCCTATCTTTGCTAGGCCTAAAGATATAGGTTATATATCTTCTGGAAGCAAGATAATGGAATTTGATTCTTAGATTATTGTAGTTCCATCTCCCTTTTTTAAATGAAGACATAGATGGTCATGATGTTCAATATCTGATGATTCTGATGTGTGTATTATTATTGTTAGTGTTTTGGTGGATAGGAAATTTCAAATTCTCTTTATCAGATGGGGCCATAATAAAAAAAATAATGTCACTCTTCTATTTTCATCCTGCTTCAAACATGGCAATTTAACTGAGCTCTTTTTTTCTCTGTTTTTTGTTTGTACTGTGGACGTTGCATTTTTTTTTCTATGTACTCTAGCAATTCTATATTGTTGTTCTTGTTGTACTCATCATTTTCTTGTTATAATATTATGTTAAAAGATGCTAAATCCCTTGAGTGATTACATTTTGAATGCATTTGTTTCTCTTATGAAATTTCCATCCTTTAAATTTCCCATTGATTGGCATTTGTATCTACTTCATTTGTAAGTTCTTTAAGAGACATCTTTCAATATTTTTTCTTATTGACCATCTTTTCATATTATTACGCTTTATTAATTTTTTGTAGGATGCTGTCAAGGGCAGTAATGTTGTGCATGCAAATGCTTCTTGTCACGATGTTTGGACAGAGTACCACGAGTTTGGAGTGGGAGGAGCCAAAGCTGTTGCTGAGTACAAAGTATATACTGCTGATTCTATATTGGACCTCCTTCATTTTGTTGCTCCAAAGATGATGCAACGTGGTAGTGCTCATTTTTCTTATGGGATTGCTGAGAACTTGGATGATCCGAAATACAGCCACTACAAATATTGGTCAAACCCTCTGGAGACAAAGTGAGATTTTAACCATGACTTTACTATTTCTTCATCTAGTACTTTATTGTGAATTTTCAAACTGTTTAATCTTTTACTCTTAGCCAATTTACCATGAGATTCTAAGATTTTATAAATATGCAAAAAAAAAAAAGAAGAAGAAATTGTTGTATTGAAACAATGATTAGTTCATACAACTCCCTTAGCTTCATTATTAAAAGGAACATGCTGATTCTATAGGGTCTAATGTACCAACGTAATTTGCCATTCTAGGAGAAGCCCTTTATTTTACGAGTAAAACTGAATGGTTTCTTTTGGGTCAATCGTGTACTTTTCTAATGTTTGAGGTCAGTTTTCAGTTGTTTCCTTAAGATCATGCTTGGATTGTTTCTTCCTTGTATGGTTGGCCTTGTTTCATATAAACACTTGACTAGGGTTTCCCCAGTTCTGTTAATGTTACTTATACCCTTTTTTTTGTTGTTTGACTTTGTTATTGCATTTGAACTTCATCGCCTTTTTTTTTCTCTTTCTGGTTATTTTGTCGTTCCAGTAATGCCAGATTTTGTGGACCATGTCCAGGATGCCTATTGTTAGTTTGAATTGTCTAGAATCTGTTGTCTTCATCTAGGATTTGTAGTTTTGAAAAAAAAAAATCTTCTCATCATTTCTTTTTAGTTTGTCTCTGATGATAATTTGGGATCACCTATGCTATAGAATATGCATGATCCGCATTCTGTGTAGTCGTAAAGTCATCTTTATAACAATAAACTGTTCATGGCCAAATATTGAACTGTCGTAATAAGATTTTAGTGAGTATCATTTGTTTCTATTCAGATGATGCAAAAAAAAAAAATGATATTATCATGAAGGTGCATCAGCATAACATATAATTTTCCTCTGTAACAGAAACATATACCGTGCTTAAATGATTATCATTATTCTTTGGTAGATACAGCTGTCACAAGTGCAAATATCTAAATGAAGAACTGGGCTTTTTCCTATTGCAATATGCATAATTTTCTTCATTATTTAACTTTATTCTCTCCTTATTGAGATGTATTTATTATTTGGGGATATTTTTCATTGTATTTTCATCTTTGTTATTCTCCTCTTCTGCTCATATATATGCCTTATATGCTTGCATGGATACAACAGAAATATAAAATCGTTTCTTCCTCAATCTCCATCATAACATAGTATCAGAGCAGGTTTCACTTTTATCCTCTCTCGATCGCTCCAGCTCTCTAATTTTCTTTTGCTCATGTTTGATCTTTAGCTCTTTATTTGCATGCCCCCCATGATCACCTCTCAAGAGAACATTTCCAAATCTTCTTTATAATTGGTTGGCTTCCATCACGCCACCTTGAATATTCTCTTAGAAAGATCCCTAATTTTTTAAAAGTATTTAGTGCACTTCATATTCCTAACTTCATCCACATGTTTGATTTGAGTGATCTCTATTTTTGTGCACATTACTTAGTCTATGCTCTTTTAAGATTTTTAGGTTTGATTTGACTAATGATTATCTCTAAGAAGTGAATCCACTTGATTCTGATATCATTTTTTATATTTAATTACCTGGAGTGTATTTCTTATAATTGGCTTATGAAAATGAAACTTATTACTTGAAGTGTTAGGTTTGCGGCACTTTCATATGGATAATTGATTATAAAGTTACAATATTACGTCACATCCTTGTTTAGAAGATAGTACACTCTGAAAATATAAGACATGATGAAAAAAATATGAAAGCATATTTGCTCTTATAAGATTAAAGTTAATAGACAAATAATATAAACAATAAGAGCAAAGTAAATATCATTTCATTTCATAAATGGAATTTGGAGCACAAATTCGCCAAATGAGATAAAACAATAACTAATGAGATGAAAGATAGAAAAAAATAGAGTAAATATCATTTCATTTTATAAATAGAATTTGGAGCACGAATACGTCAAATGACATAAAACAATAACTAATGAGATGAAAGATAGAAAAAAAATAGAGTAAATATCATTTCATTTTATAAATAGAATTTGGAGCATGAATACGTCAAATGACATAAAATAATAACTAGTGAGATGAAAGATAGAAAAATAGCTGTAAAGTAAAAATATCCAAACCTAATAATATAAATACAAATAAAAGTGCCACATAAACTAGAAAATACTTAATTTATTACTATTGTTGAAGATAATGCTCCTATGGCATTGGTACACCAAACACTCTAGTAGAACCTAATATGAGAAAATTTTATGAGTATGATAATTTTAACTCAGTTAGTAACTCCTATCATTAAAGCATAAGTTATAAGGTATTCAGACATGCAACATAAACAACAAAAAGATATGAATAATAATATAAAAACATGAAAATTCATGTCATTATTCATCAGATTAATAGGTTATTATAATCAGGAAAAAAATATTATACAATCACAAATAATCTACGATATCTATATTCACAAGATCATTGCTATGAAGAACTGAAAACAATGCACTTCTTGGCTCATAATTATGTCATTACATTAGGTATACATCTTAATCATCTGACTTATTAGTCATTTATTTTGACTTGATTATATTTGTATAACGTGTATACATAATTGATTTACTATGAGTCGATGACACCCTGATATAAGAAATGGTAGTTATCAATTTCTGAGAAATCATATGATTTCTATAAGGATTCATCGGTTTGACTAATCATAATCAAAATGACATAATGACAATATAAATATTATTATAATAAGCTGTCATATTCTACACATCACAAGTAATAATTTGATAAGAATATTGCATATAGTATGACTAGTTTTGTTTTCATAATAAAATATAATTTTGCAGGAATAAAGTTTATTACATTAATAGTGATATTATATATGAAAAATAAATATTGTCACTGCAGAAAAAAAACAAAATAAATAGAGATTTATGCAACAATAAAATAAGGCATGACTTCTAACACAATTTAATATTACATTATGGTCATTAAGATAGCTTTATGACATACAACAACAACAACAATAACAAGCCTTAATCCATAGGTGGGGTATTTTATGAATCCTTAGTATTGTGTCTTATTATGTGTCAAATTCTCATTTAATTGAGTATACTAAGATCATTTTTATACATCTTAACCAAGTCTTTTTAGGTCTATTTTTTATTACATAAGGTAAATAATGATTACTCTCTGTAATTGGACGATTACGCTTTATGTGGTACCATTTTAAGGTGACTCTCCCTAATCTTATCTACCACTGGAGCTACTCCAACTTTATGATATGCTTAATAAAAAATAGCATATGCATACTAATAGAAGGCCTAACCTACTCAAAATTAATTATATTAATTCTTAAATGAAGTTATCAAAGGTCATTTAACAAGTTTAATCAGTAACGTACTCCAAAATTAATCTAGTCTAATGATCATTATAATGAAAGTGAATTATTGAAAATTTCACTATCAAATGTTAACTATTTATTATTATTGCAAGAATTCATTTTTTCTTATAATATAGATTATAGTTTTTAAAATTGATTATCAAACGCCTAAATGTATATAGACTAACAGAGAGTTTAAATTAGCCCGCATAAACTAACCCAAAGTCAAATAGAAATAATAACAGCTATTAAAGTATAAAACCAATAATATTAATTTTAACGCATAATTTATCCTAAAATTTTATTTAGGTACAACCTCCATTTATGATTGACATTAAGTGACAATAAATATAATTTTATTTCAAGTTGTGAGACAAAGAAGGATGGGTTATCACAACCTCTATCATGACGAATGACAACAAACTAGTCGAGATCTTAAGAAGAGGAAAGTGCTCACTTGAGGGTTTTGTGATTACAAAAATATTAAAGAATTAGAAGACAAAGAATATAAGGATGACGTTTTGCTGTTGTCTTGTAATTAAAGAAAGAAGACGAGGAGGTAGCAATCTATGATGAGAAGGGTCTCTATTGTCACCTTTGATTGAAGGAGGAAAATGGAAGTGAGGAGGAGGTCTTGAAAGGAGAGGCACAACAACTAAAGGGGGCAAAATGAAGGTGCCCTAATCTTGGTTCTCTTAAAATATGAGTTGAGGTTGGCGGGAAAGCAATATTCATGTGAAAATCATGCCAAGAGCCGCATCGAACATTTGCATGCGAAAGAGTAAGAAAATCATACGAGATTTACATGATAGAAGGAGGCAACGATAGCTATAAACAATCTACACAAAGGGAGGGGCTTTGGCGGTTTGGTGTTCGTTTGGTCTTTTAGCCCAGTTCGACTTAGCTTGGCTAATACCCGATTCAATCCTTTCATATTATGCATGCCTATTTGGCCAAGTATTCTATATAATTATGATACTTATGTGGAAGTTGAGGAATAAGATTACTACTATTAGTTACTTATAAGAGTATGCCACATTATTTTATTTGTTTGAATATACACCTTCATATTATGCATGCCTATTTGGCCAAGTATTCTATATAATTATGATACTTATGTGGAAGTCGAGGAATAAGATTACTGCTGCTAATTACTTATAAGAGTATGTCACATTATTTTATTTGTTTCAATATACACCTGTATGAAGCTTATGAATGTCCTATTATACTAATATTACAATCTCACAGTACATTTGATTAATATTTCCTATCATTTCTTTTTGAAATATTCAAGAATCAATGAATTACTGATGGACTTGTAAGACTCACCAAACCTCAATATTAAATTTTTTAAATTACATTCCGAATTAAGGGCTTAATTGATGTAGAAGAATTAAAGATAATTTCATAATATTCTAGTCTACCTCTTTTACTACAACTTTGTATTATTTTTATTATTTTTTAAAGACATATAATTGATAAATTGAAAAGATGATAGTTGTTTAATATATTAATTGCCGTGAAATTTTATTAACGTTGTGACACTTTTGAGCTATGAGAATTGAAGTTTCAATGTATTATAAATTTGATGGATCCTATAGGGGAATCACTGATCATTTCAAGGAGAATATATTTTTATTAGAGTTTATGTTAACTTTTAAGCTCCTATTGGGTTAATAAACTAAATTCCTTTTTTATGTTTATTTTATTGAGATACCATTTTAACTTATACCAAGTGATAGTTAATGAAAGTTCAAAGAGTTAGCTAAGTTTCTTTGACAATTATAATTTATTTTGTGCTTAGACATTTTGATCTGTTATTGTAAGTTAGTATAAATGGATAATATCTAGAACGAACCACATTTGATATTTTTTAATCATATTTTAGTCTCTTTACCCATCCTTAAGTGTGTTTTGACTTGTTCTGTTTGTTGTTAGTTCTTGTGATGCGCTCGTAGAGCACAATGCTCCTTGTTTAAGTTGTAAGAATTTTTTAGAAAATTCGGTGGAGCTTTCATGTCACCTCCTTGTAGGGCTTTTGGAGTAGTACACCAAGCCTATCCCATCAATGCCAAAAAAGAAAAAAAAAAGAACATGGTTGTGCACAATCAACCTTGGCTATTTTTAATGTCAATTCTACCCACATCAAGAAGGAGAGGATTGATGTTGTGTACATCGAAGCAAATACCATCTTATTCACACCACGAGAGGCTAGCATATGGTCTTGAATTTTCATGTAGTGTTTAGTATAGTAAATTGATGTAAACAAGCAGTGAGAAGAATCCCTCCATCATTACCAAAAAACTCATGCATATCTTGTAATTGTTGACATTAGTTTCACAATGGAGGAAAGTGACCACTAACATGCCTACTTTCGATAGGATTGAGATGAAAATGCAAAAATAGATATAGCACACAATCTTGGTCTAGGCAGAAATCATATAGGACATGAACAACACTAAAGTTTTGTAATGCTTAGTCATCACCTTGTAATTTTACAATTTTGGTAAATGTAATTTATTTTGTATAAATTTATTGGATAAATTGGGCATGCAATTTCTATAAATGTAATTAATTATGTCCTTCCTCATTTTGTATCTCTCAAAAGGAGAAGTTTCTAGTTTATTACCAATGTATGACTATTTCATGTGGACAAAATATGTAACCACCTATACGCTATTATGAGTCGATTTTGAGTTGATTCGAGGCCGCCTTGAAATTGGATCAATAGACTTTCAAGCGGCTTGAGATTAGCTTATGACTCGAATCAATCGATTTTGAGCTAAGCTCATTTTCTGATCGATTTTGAGCTAGTTTGTTCTGATTTCAAGTTGACTCAAATTTGAGCTTTTCCATCTTATTTTGACTTGAAATCGAATCGAGTTGGCTCTTTTTAATTGATCTAGTCCAAAATTAATAAAGTAATTATAAAAAAATTACGAAAATTTGAATTATGTGCAAGAAATAATTTTTTTTTCAAATATATTACATTGATATAGTGTTTTGTTTATAAATATATTACACTTAATTTAAAAGCTTACAAGTTTCAACCCAATACACTTAATTTTAGAAATAATTTTTTTACGATTTGTTTCATTTTTATAATATTAATATAATCTTGATCTAGATTAGATTGTAGGCATGAAAGAGTAATAATTCAATGGGGTAAGGCTTTATTAAGCCCTTTCTATTAAAGTGAGATTTAATAAATTCTGTAATATATGCAATCTCAATATGAATAATTCAAATATTATATTCATTGAAACAGTAAAATGGATCCTAAATGCAGTCTGATTTAGTGAATTGCTGATTCTATCTCATGTACGCTCTCGACAACCAATATTTTTATACGAATATTTCAGTACATGTTTTGGTTCTCTTTTCAAATCCTCAAAAAAGTTAGCCATCGGTTATGGTATAAGATACAAATCTATTGCTTGAATAATTAGGTATTTAATCTGTAATCATAATGACCAAATTGCAATAGTAAAGCTCTTACCAATTGAGCAATTTCTCAACGTATTTCATAAAGAACTAACTAGCAATAGATTTGAGACATTTTACCTCTAATAACAACTCATTGAGTATTTCTCTGCGTCAATCTGTTGAATCTCTTCTTAAGTTCATCCAAACTTTACCATGGTCATAGCTACATCACCCAGGTTTGAATTCGTAAGTAATGAAAGTCATCCAATGAAGAACCACATTCATTACAGCTTTGGTAGATTCCTTATGTTTAAGTGATTGCCTGTGAGTTGTGGGTTCATTCTTCAACAAGCACACACTTATTCTACCCATTCATGATTTCATGTTTTATTTCACTTCTTGGTGGTTCCGTATCAACCTTTCCACTTTTATTAACGTGAGCTTAATCCAAAGAATAAAATCATGATATACAGAAAATCATTGAATTTACAAGAAACGCTGAGTTATTTGTCCTTTTCAATCAATCAACGTTTGAAACTATTTTGGAATGACTACTTAACTGTCGTTTTGCTTACAAAAATTTCTTATAAGTTCATTGATGTAGGTGTCCTGTTTCTTTTCTTTGTTTGTCTTTTATTCTTTAATCAGCATCTTTATAGAAGAAAACACAAAGCCATGATACTTCATTAATATTGCTGCCTTTATTTTAGGGCATCTTAGCATATAGTATGAAAGCCATCATTTTGATTAGTCTAGTTTTTGAAGTTATCACTCTTCATTTTATGATTAGTGGTGCCTCTATGCCATAAGCACTTTTCTTCCTAGTGTAGTTTAGTCGCATCATCTCATAATTAAGCTGTTATAGCCTTGTTTTGAAGAAGCTTGTTTCTTTTAGTGGCTTAAGTTTATTGTTAACCCTTGCATGTGAATAAAGTAGAAATTTAAATAAATGATTATATGGAGGGATTGTAAGAGTAACTTACGAAATGAACTTGGTTTAATTTAGGTGAAACTGTATTAAACATCTTCTCATTTATGTGCTTTTCTTTTGTCAGATTGCCACATGCCCCTGATATGGAGATATATTCCATGTATGGAGTAGGAATTCCTACTGAAAGAGCTTATGTTTACAAGTTATCCCCACATCCAGTGTAACATACCCTTTCAGATTGATGCATCTGCTGAGGGCGGAAGTGATCAGAGCTGTTTGCAGGGTGGTGTTTTCTTAGTTAATGGTGATGAGACTGTGCCAGTTTTGAGTGCAGGCTACATGTGTGCCAAAGGATGGCGTGGGAAGACCCGATTTAACCCATCTGGTATCAAAACTTATATCAGAGAGTATAACCATGCACCTCCGGCTAATTTATTAGAAGGCAGGGGAACCCAAAGTGGTGCTCATGTTGATATCATGGGAAATTTTGCCTTAATCGAGGATATTATCAGAGTTGCAGCAGGAGCCACGGGAGAAGATTTGGGTGGCGATCAGGTCTACTCTGATATATTTAAATGGTCTGAGAGGATCAATCTACACCTATGAAGTTTACTGGTGATTCCAATAACCTGCTCAATTCACTACTTTGGTTGATTTGTTTTTACTTTTACTTTCATATGGAATATGATCTAGTTCAGAGTAGAGTTGTTAATCAAGCAGTCCAAGTCCTCGGGTCTCTTTTTTTTCTTGCAGGAATGCTTATTGTTGCTAATCTTTTGTTTGACAAATTGAGAATGAAATTTCATGTGAACACTATTGACCTCCATATATGTGTAAATCGAGTCAGCCGAATTTACAAGTAATGATTACAAATCGCTCAAAATCCCGTCATTGAAAATGGTGAAAGACTTCCGTCGATGAATGATCTTGCGTCGATTGAATCGAAATTGATCATAATATAAATATTGCATAATCTAAAGATCGATCGATCAATTTATCGATGTCGGCAAATGCTCAGTCCTTTCGATGATATCAACGACTCCGTTCATGAAATTGATCGCGTCGTTAGTTTACGTTAACTACCTAATGGTGTCAATTTCGATTCAGACGCGCAAATTGAATATCGGTAAGAGCAATCGGCGAAAGCGTCGCCAAAATCAACTCAAATGGCTTCCGTCGACGACTTGCGTCATTCATGCGCGTCAGCGGTAATATAAATATCGCTGATGATTAACCAATGGTCGAACGTCAGCCGCAGCATGCTCGAGATCAGAGCGCCGATGGCCAGACGCTCGTTCGTTGAAATTGATCGTCATTAACTTAAATCGAAATCTATCGTAAGATTGATCAGCATTTCAATTCGACCATCACTGAATCAGTGGTCAGCGATGTATTTTGAGGAAATTACTCAATTTACTTGCCGACCACAACTGATTCAAAATGAGGCGTTCGTTGAACGTCGGATAACCTACGTTAATATATATATATTGATTATCTTTATTGTAATGTTCACATCAAAGCCGATTAATTAATTTAAAAATCAATTTCAGAAAACCTAAATCTAATCCTAGCCCTAATTCCCACTTAACCCATTTGAACAGGCCCTATTCCACGTGACCCCAGTACTTAACCCATTCGGATCTCCCTCTTCACGCGATCGAATCGCACCCGCAAGGCTCCGTCCATCTCCCCTTCACGCGCGGCAACTGATCCCGCGCAAGCCCTCTCCAACCGTTCCCCCTTCTTGTTCGGTCTCCTTCAAAAGCACGCTCCAACCACACGCACAAGCACTCCTTGGCGCTCGGTTCTCCCTCTCCCTCCTCCAAACCGCAAGTAAGGCTTCTTCCATTCTTCTCTCGTTCAAGCCACAAATTTTCACGCCTTCTCCCCCGTCTACATTCAAGCCGCAAACCCTTGTCCTCATTCCGTCTCCCTCAAACCAAAATCGGTAAGCCCCTCATTCTCTTCGAATCTCGACCCGCAAGAGTCTCCTCCAGTCGATCCAACAACCCTTGGCCCACTTCTTCTTACCTTATCTCCAATACATGATTTCAAGTATCACGACCACCTACCATCCCGCACACCTACTTACAAGCAGTAGCCAACCCACTGTCATTTCACTTCTTTGAACAAAGTCATAGTTTTTTTTTTTTTTAAATGCAGGTATGTAGCCAACTAGTTCTCTCCCCATTTCAAAGCCTTATATCTTGTTGCTCAGCCTTCCCCATTCTCTTATTCTTCTCTGTGCATGTAACCCACAACAACCCGCATAACTAAAATTCATATCAAGTTCATCACACCAAGATCGCAGAAAACTCTTAATTCCTTAACTACAATAACCACAACGTCATCCTTAAGTTTCAAGGCCATTCTCTGCTCGATTTCATGCAGATTCTGGTATCACCATTTCCGCATCCTTCCGACAATTCCTTTTGCCGCAACCAAAGAAAAGAACCATCATGGGGGTTCTTCTTAGCTTCCCATTTTTTTCGACCTTTCCTCTGCTAAAGGAGCATCGTGTAGTTCTTCTCTTAGTTTCATCCAACTCGTCTCTGTCGATCATTCGTGGCAAGAAATAAGTCGGATGCGATATGGATGTATATGTGCTTGTGTCCTTCTTGTTCAAGACCCACTAATGTCCCATAGGTAGCAGTGCGAGGAAATGTGAATAATATATATACATATACTTGTGTCTTTCTTTTCAGTTAAAGACCTAATGCCCCATATGAGCGTGGCGTGAAATGTGAATGTAGATATATATATACATATGTGTTTGTGTCTTTCTGCGGGTTCCAAGACCACCTAATCATAGGAAGCGTACTTATTCATTGTGATATTGTAGACCATTCGTATCTTTCAATCACGTCAGCCAAAAATTGTTAGATTTCATCCAGCTAAAATGATCTTTGAATTTTTTCGAAATTACTTAAATGAATTCAAACGAAAATCATCTAAACTCAAATTAAAATAAGAAAATGCACGATAAACATGAAGATAAATATTAAATCAAAGAGAAATAAATGGAGAATACTTAAAGGGAAACTAAAGAAAAAGGGGGGGATATAATAATAAGGTAAAATATTTATTTTATACGCAAGCAAATTCCCTTTCTTTTTAAAATCTTTAAAGGCTATGAAGTATTTTTTCAAGCAAATGATATGGAGGGTAGGATCCTCTCTTATAGCCCTATTTATAGGAAAGGACAACCATTTTTGTGGGACCCATTTATAATTAAACTAACAATTAAGACGATGGCAGATTAGACATGTAAAACATATCACAACAACTTTGTTCCATGTTTGCTATCAAATCAAATATGAAACTTAAGAGTAATCTAAACTCATGCTTGTAATAAATTTGAAGCCTAATTTTCAAATAAATAAGAAATTTGATATGAAGTTAATGATGAATCTAAATTGGGTTTAACAACTCTTATATGAATATGAAGATGATTACAATGCTAGCAAATAAGCATTAGTATGGCTAAAGTAATAAAAATTGAAATTGGTATAACTTATTAAAAGTGATTTAAATTGAACACAATTTAGTTTGGAGAACGAATGTGAAATTCGATAACTCACCTGTGAGCAAATGTGAATTTTGATATTTCACCAACTAACATAAACGACATTTGTCACTGATAATTCCAAATATCAGTGAATAATAACAAATATAGCAAAACTGCTTGATTAACAAATGAATTATGGTTTATTTCATACTAAACAAGTTGAGAAGTGTCGTGAAAGTTTAAGTGAGACATATAAAGAATTTGATTCATAGTCAATAACCATGAATATAATTCTTACAATATGTCACTTTGAATGATCTAAGTGAAAATCTAAATGGATTTATAATCATGATCACAAGACATGTATATTAAGCTTGATAGCCAGCATTCAAATACAAATGCAATTCAAGCGTGAATTAAGCAATAAGGATTACATTTAATAAGCTAAATTGAAAAAAATATAAGTGAAGCTGCAATATTCGAAATTGAAAATATAAAGTTGAAATAAACGTCACCGAATTCGCAACACTTTTCAGCGACAAAATCGTTAATTAAGATATTCTTAAATACTGGCTGCATTGTCGGACGAGATTTAAAGTGTAAATTTTAATGCAAAAGGCTACGAGTTAAGTTGAGATTAAATAAATACAAAATTAATCTCATAATTCAAACATAAAATTATCTAATTATTAAATACCATGGTCCGACTATGTTAAATGTTTAAATTCAAAGTGTGAGGATCGTATGATTCTTCTCGATTTAGTCTTGACTGGCGCGTCAAAACTTAAAATACATTATAAGAATTTTAACTTGAAATATTTGAGAAGCTAATCTTTCGTATATGATAGATCGATCTTACATTTAGAGCGAGTTGACAGAATCTAAAATTACAAATATATTTAAATTCGTCAATTGATTCTGCAGTGTTGAATGGTGATTTCAACTGGAGGGAATATTTTCATTAAAATGTGATTTAATTTTCAAAGCAAATTAACTCAAATTAAATATCAATATAAAAATGCTTAAATGAAATTCTATCATTAAAAGCTAAAACCAAAATTCAATCAATCCATCTTAGTATTTGAGGTAACAAATTAAAAAAAACTCTATGAAGAGGTGAAATCAGATTTACTTCGTTCACTCTAACCAATCTCTAAGAGCATTGGCTGCGTGTCCATGCGCGTGGCACGATTTAGAAGATAGTTACGATCGAGTCCTCGATCGATGGTGGCAGAAGACTTTATTATATTACGATCGCGTGTGCTTATACTATAGCTTTGAGTTGTGAATCATGGTAAATGTGATGACAAACAATCTCGGCCTAAGGTAGATTTAAGTCTGTCTTCTTTCGTAGCGGGTTCTGAGGATTTCTTGGGCCGTAATCCGTGTTTTGATAAGGATCCTTGATCAGTTGATTCATTCATCTTCCATTAAGTAGACTAGCTACCGGTAGGGATGGAAATGAGATCTAGATCACGTCCATCATTCCATCCGGTTTAAGTGAAATGATGAATTTCATAATCTAAATCGAATATCATATCTTTATCGCATATTAAGCGACTAACGATTAGTCTTAATCGAAAGTTCTCTTTATGAGAGTAATTATAATTATAGGAAACACAGGAACTAGATCTAAAGTTCTCATGATGACGAAATCTCGTGTCTTATCTATCTCATATCTTACGAAAATTACCACACTTTCAATCATACTTGATTCAATTTGTCGATCGGTGATAATTTTGACCTACACCTGATACATGACATAATTTGCATTGATATATAGTAAGGTTACTTCTAAATTATAACTTTATGAAAACTAATTATTATTTGTTAGAAAAAAAATAAGGTAACGGAAGCAAAATTAGGAATACGAATAATATTTTTTGGAGATATAATGTAACAAGAAGAGATACATCAGAAAAGTATGAACACAAAAAACACACTAGATTTTGCGCTGAAAATTGCCTTAAAAGACTAAAAACCATGGGCAAAGAAGAAAAATAGATTAATCTAAGAGAGATTATAAAAGAGATAAGTGGTGGCCTAAGAATTAACTCGGAAAAAAAAAGCTCTCTCAAAGACTAAAAATAAATTCAACTCTCACTATAAAATCTCACAAAGGAGTTAAGTATCTTGTACTAAGAGAGTCTATAAGACTTTACAAGAAAATATTCAAAAGATACTAATAAAGTAAGAACACACGAATTGCAATCTAAAGATAAAAAAAATCAATCCAATAGTAGAGATTCTCGATCCATGTGCTTATACTTTTTAATTAAAGCAAGAGCACATGGATTGTAATATGAAAGTTGTAATAAAATCAATCTAACGGTAATGACTCTCAATCTGTGTTCTATAAACTCACAAAAATTCAAATCACAATTTAGCAATCTCTATCTTGACATGAATTTCTAGACTGAAAAACATAAGTATTTGATATAGCAATATCTCCTCTTTCACAAAGTTTTAATGACTCATCAATGAGAGAAAACTTATATAATTTAAACCCCAATTACAATCCATCTCGCTTCTTCGAGGAATGGTGCTTAAAAAGAGCTTCTAAAAACTCTATTAAATCTTTACTCTTCATCTGCCCAAGGCATATGTGCCATATGTGCCACAGCTAAATAGCTTCACCTTTAGCAAAAAAATGTGGCATCTTTAATGACTATGTGATCTTGCAAAGTATATAAATTGACAGACTCTCTCTGTCTTATGTTGGCTCCGAAAATTTATACCCGATTTCTCAATGAAGAGAGTTTGGATTATGTCGATCAAATTTTTAGAAGGCAGCTGAGATTGTAGATACTCGGAGATTTTGCTCTCATTTTGTAAGAACTTTAGATTTGATTTCAGGTTTTTTATGGGCTCAAGCACTATAGTTAATTACCCCTCCTAATGTTTAGAGAATTTTTATTAAGGCTAGTCATTAGGTCGCTAATTGCTTAGCGTGTAGTACCAGCAAAGGGAGTTTTCAAGTTTATGAAATTCATCAATTCGACTTAAAGTGGATGGTTGTGGAAATGGGGATGCACCCGATCAAGATTTCATTGTTTCATCTTACCGAGTTATCATGATCCCTAGTCTACTTAGTTGGAGGAGGTAGTTGATCAACTTGATTGAAAGATCCTTGTCAGCAGCCATCGATTGCATCATCCAATAAGATCTTGTAGACCTGGGGTGTGTTTATTTAAGGATACAAGTTTAAGTTCACTTTAACTAAGATTTTTTGTTCTATCAAATGCACTCTATGATTCACAACTTAAAGAACAAAGCTATTGGAGAGTATACGAGCTATAATCATAACCATAATATATTAATGCCATTTGGAGGTAAACTACCTAATTAGAGGATTTTGATCATAACCGTATCATATGTGGAGCCTACTGATCAAATCATGCGAATAGAGGGCACGAATTACATTTTTAATGACATGAGTTTGTTTGAAACTGAATATAATAGAATACTTGACTTGACGTTGGTTTTTTTGTGAGCTAGAATTTTCTTAATTTGTCATTTCAAATAAACAATTATGGATGAATGAATTTTAGCTTTAAGTTATTAAGATTTATGCATTTAAATATGATTTTTTTTTTTTGCATTCTTCATATTCTTGTGAAATTTGAATTTATTTTAATTTAATATTGAATTCTAAATATAGTCTAATGGTGATATCTCCTCCGATTGAGATCTACAATCAACACGCCATCATCGAAGTATTTAGACTTATTTGATCACTTAGTTTATTATTTTACACTTTGTCAACTCCATCAATCTAATATCAGGTATCAAGTCTATAATCAATTTGAAGATTAATCATCTTATAGATCTTATCTACTCTAGCTTAGGCATAGTGGATTGGATTTAGGTTTTGCAATCTAGATGTTTATATTCGAAGTGGTTTAGCATTAGTATTTTGAAAATTTTAATATTGATGATCTCCTTCGGTTAACATCTACGATTACTATAGCCATCACTAGGGAATTTAAACCGGTTATTTAATTATTTAGTTTAGCATTCTAGGCCTTGTTAATTCTATTAATTTAATAATGGAGAATTATATTTAGGTTTATATATTGTGAATTTGAATTTGAGATGATTGAACACTAATATTTTGAATATTCTAGTAATGATGATCTCTTTGGTTGATATCCTCAATCAACACAACTGTCGTTAGGAATATAAGGTTTCTTTGGACGACGTAATTCATGGCTGCAGACAAAATTTTTTTTTCAAGTTGGGCTAATTAACTCCTCTGCTAAGTAAGGGACCACAACAACTTGGGAGGATGAAATCATGAAATCTTGATTAGGCTTGTCATTATTTTCCCGATCATCAACTTTAAGTTTAAAGACAATGAATTTCTTAAATTTTAAATTTAATTTGCTGCTACTATATGCTAAGTATTTAGTAACATAACAATTAGCCTTAATCATAAGTTCTCTTTCATCACTAGGAGGGATAATTAACTATAAATGTTTGCGCCTATAAGAAATTTAGAACCAAATTTAAAGTTCTCATAAAATTAGGACGACATCTCTAGATAATGCATTCATTTTAAATCTAATTTGTCTTCTAAAAATTTGATGAAGAACCAATTAGTTTATACTCTCCTTCAGAGTGTCAATTCGGGTTGGTGAGTCGGGTTCGGGTTTTACCTGATCCGAACCAGGCCCGAATATTTTACGAGCTGAAAAATTCAACTAGAAATTGACTCGACTCAAACTTGAGTAACCCAAACCCGACCTGTTTAACCTACATCCTATTTAGTGAAATATTACGTCTGAACCTACATAGTAGCTTAGTGACAACCCCAAATGGCTAAACATAAGCAAAAAAAAATCTCTTTCTAAGCCTTCAAGTATTTAGAATTGATTTGTTGTTTCAGATTTTTTTAGAAATAGAGTAGCTTAGTGGCCCAAACGACCAAACACAATCAAAATAAATCTCTTTCTAAGCTTTCAAGTATTTTGAAAGCCTTCAAGTATTTATATGCCATAAAATATTCCAAAAAATGAATAACACGTAACCATTAGACAAACTCACAAAGTCGTGAAGCCTTCATCACTGTGGAGGTGTGCAAAGTGTAAACTGGCAAGACTTTGCGAATCGTGCGAATAGCCAAAGCTTTAATTTTAAATTACAATTAAAACCGTAATTAATTAATTAGCCCTTAAAAAAAATTTGAAAATAGCATCGTCGGACGGATCTGACTTCATCGGCCACGCGACTGGCCCAAAATATTTTTTTTTAAAAATGAAATTCACTTCAATTTTTTATCGCCATTAGTTGTCGGTTCTGGCGTGGTTGGTATCGTTGGAAGGGAATAAAAATTCTACAACTTTCATGTTGAAAAATTTTGTGAATCTCGACCGGATACAATTTTGCGTATATATAAATTTTGAAGTTGTGGCGAAAATTATTACGAGCTCCCATTTTTGTCATAATACAAGGATTGTTAAATATATATAATTCCGATAATATCAAACACTCTCAATATATTATATATAAATTGATTAATAACACTATGAAAAGAGTCCAACGACTCGATGAAAAAAAATGTGTATCTCTTCTCTTTGAAATTTTGATTTGTTCATTTGTTAATATTGAACTTAACTTGACACTTAGTGTGAAAAAATTCATACTTTCATTCCCAAATAGAATAAAATTAAGAATTTTATAATTTTTTGCATCCAAATATTCATGGCAATGATTCCACAATTAAGAGAGAAAAGTTTAATTATACAATTATTGTGTATGAAAATAAGCATATATTTACATAGGTACTGATGGCCCAAAATGAAAGTAGAACTATATCTTAAATTGATAGTGTTCATTTGCTTCTAGAAATTAGGGTAAATGGAAGTATCAATTAAATTAGAGCCTATTTGGATCAATCTTATTTTATGTTTTTGATTTTGTATGTTATTTTAAAACATATTAACTTAATATATTTTTATGTTTAAGAAAATAATTATTTAATGTATTTTAGATGTTTTTATTTTTTGTTTTAAAATAAATCATATTATTTTTATAAATACTCAAAATAATTTTGGATATTTTAAACTATATGTAATTCCACATTAAGTCTTTTCATCCTTACATTGAGTTAATCAAATTAAATAAGAACATCACTAGATATCACGATGATAAGTAGGTGAATGAGTAAACATAAAAAACATATAAACTCGAAATACATGTCATCAATGCACAAAAAAAAAATATAATACATCTAATGTCGATGCTTGCTTGGATCGCGTGTCCGGGAGTGTAGTGGGATGGTGGTCTCAGCGCGGCGTAGATGATGCGTCGATGGTCCTCCTCTTCCATCTCTCTCTACGGTGTTGCGATCTAACTCGTAACGAGTATATCAAGCGGCGAAAACGCGTACACGAATACGTGGTAAACTCCTATCGTCGTATGAAAAGGCCGTGGACCATATGCGGCGGTGTGTTCCATGGGTGCATTTGCGACCACATTACTTCGATCTGAATCTTGGGGTGGGCGTAAATGCGTGAACGTCCACCAGGGCGAGGATGGCCACATCCATCGATGGAACATCATTTCGTCGACGTCGGAATGTCGTATCGTAGTCTGCGAGATATGCATATCCCGCCTTAGTGATTCCTCATATTCATTAAAAGATGTCGATATTCCGTATCGTCACTCCATAACGCCAATATGTCGCCGGTATTTAAAATGTGGTCACGCCGCAGAATTTATATGAGTGTCGTTACAAAAGAAAATTTTAATACTAAGCTATATAACCATCAGCGTTCTGCGCGTAGCGGTGGTATGTGTCGGGAGGTAGTGTGCGTCTTCAACATGTATGAAGTGAAACGATACCATCTCATGTATCGGTTGATCGGCTCACTATCGCGTGAAGAATCCACGACCCATCTCGTCTTCTCTCCCATGGTGCAATGTCGAGTTATGGGACCCAATCAACATCGCTTTTCCTCGCCATCAATCGTAGAAATGATGGATCTATCGAGGGCCACATCGATGGTAGGAGACATCGCGAATGCGAGCGCGCGATGAGGCGGTCACTACCTCTCTTCCAACATATGATCGATCTAGCTAGCCATATCTCCTCTGTCATATATCCGCGACGCATGGCCGGATCGATGTCCATATCTGATTATCGCGTATAATATAAGTTATTATTTCAATAAATAGTCAAAAGTGAGTTAGCAATAAACATTACATCAAATCGCTCTGCTGCAGTCATCCAACTCATCCCTATACTTTAATGTTTGATCGCGGCATCTCGAACATAACTTCATTCATTATTGAATCCTACCTAAGGCCGTCGATAGGATATGGAACATGTAATGTAGGTCTTCCCACGTGAATGTTTCCGCATATCTCTGCAATAAATGAACACATCCGCCATGTTGGTGCGGCGTTGTTTTGTTCTGTAATTCTATCAGATGGGCGATCCGCAACCGCCGGTGAAAGTGTCAATATCCTCAAGTAGTGGTAGATCGTAGGTGAACCTCGAAGAAGTATCCAGCAAAAGAAAGATGATAGCAATATGCTCGGCGTGAATAAAGAATCACTAAATGATCACGGTGGTATGTATTCCCTATCGAGCGAAGCGGTGTGCGTGGCGCATATTCGGGCTGTGATGTGATATGCGGATGGATCGGATCATGGTATCTGATGTACAATGCAGGTGCGCTCCGGCGGCTCATCGCAATCATGTTGCGCGTCTATCTCGCAAGCAGCGCCGTCACATTGGTCGTATCGGATACCAAGAATCATGCCATCACCTAATGTGTCGTCATCGCTATGGCCTGGAAGGTATTGTCTGCCACACTATACGGCGCGTAGTAAGTGGTGATCCAGAATTAATGTCTGCATCGTGACACCATTATCTACCGCCGCATTAAATCGGGCAATTCGGTATTCACATCATAGGTCGCGGCGTACTCGATCACAAACCGCAACCATAATCATTAAGTTGGGTTGCGACAACATAATGTATGCTGTACCATTTTAAATAACTTTCGGAAATTTTACCGAATCGGGGATCTTTTTCGCTGCATTAGCATTTACTAGGTTTTAGATGGTGAATAATCAACAACCGTCTCATCTGGTCGTCGCCTCCTCCTACGTGGGGGGCATGGTGCGTCACTGCCGGACATCTTTCCTGTTGTAATTGAAGAAAACATTAACTTATATTATTATAAACCATGAGTTATAAATTTAAAAAATAAATTATAATATTATAACTTATATTTGAAATAGTTTTAATTTAACATGGATATGAAATTGTAAACATAATACACTAACCAAACATGCATCTAAGATTAAAAGTAAAAACAGAAAAACTGCTTTCAATTATAACTTCATATGGAAGCAAATAAAAACTTAATTGCAATTTGAAACAAAATAGACTGATATGTAAGCTCCCTTAGACTAAAATGTATATATATTTTTTTGAAACAAAATAAAATACTTTGTGCCGAATCTGAAACAAATGCATGTACTTTTTTTTGTAATATATGTATTTTTTTGGAAACAAAATAGACTAATATGTTAATTACTATCTCTATATGTAATTTTTTTGTGAAACAAAAAAATAATTAAAAATAACAAAAAAATAGTTAGCCCAAACTGTCATTTAATGAATGACAAAAAAATTACTGATACGCATAACAACAACACTAAACACATAGACAAAATGCTTTCAATTATAACATGCTTTCTGTATGTTTCTCCTCTTTTATGTAAGCTCC
The DNA here is from genome assembly GCA_021442155.1 of Cymbidium sinense. Taxonomy (NCBI): domain Eukaryota; kingdom Viridiplantae; phylum Streptophyta; class Magnoliopsida; order Asparagales; family Orchidaceae; genus Cymbidium; species Cymbidium sinense. The sequence continues at coordinate 89,737,455 of CM038218.1, read as the reverse complement.
CTTAGACTAAAATGTATATATATTTTTTTGAAACAAAATAAAATACCTTGTGCCGAATCTGAAACAAATGCATGTACTTTTTTTTGTAATATATGTATTTTTTTAGAAATAAAATAGACTAATATGTTAATTACTATCTCTATATGTAATTTTTTGTGAAACAAAAAAAAATATAATTAAAAATAAAAATAGTTATTAAATTGTCATTTAATGAATGACAAAAAAAGTTGATACGCATAACAACACTAAACACATAGACAAATCAGACAATTGAAATTGTGATCTAGTGTAACCAAATAAACACAACACATAGATACCAACACATAATTTAACAATGACAAACCCACATGCGTACGAACACAAACTCAACTACTAATGAATTACAATCTGCGCGAACATATTTGAGGACATGTCGACGCATTGTGTCAACGTCTTACACACTACAAACCCAACTTTTGTTTCGTCATCTATTTTAAATCTATTTGTCAGCCTGCCTTCCTTTGACATTGGGTGGTGATAATCCGAATGTGCCACCGATGTTCACCCCACTCTTCCCGTATTATTCGTAGCAGTAGGTGTTGATATAGTTTTGCATATCTTTGAGACATAATGGGCGTGGTTTATGTGTCGTTGCAAACGAAATGCGATTACGTGGCGGATGGTAAGCTTGCGGTTGTACATACACTCGTTATTTTCACCTAATTCTACCTTGAAGGTCTGCTGACACTCAACATGCTTATTCACCACGGGTTAAAATCTTCTTGCCTCGTTCATTAGCCGCAGTTACCTTGCGTGGAGAGAACAATGTTGTCTTTCGAGTGTTGGCTTTCAAGGCGTTTTAAAAGGGATACAATGTTGTAGTATCTGGTAATCGAGCTTGAATCGGTAAACGCGTGCTCTTTTAAACACCATTTGACCGCGTTTGTAGTGTACCGTCTGCACATCATCGTAGTAAAGACCATTGTTGAACGTCCAAACAAGCCGTCTCATCCTCCGCTGATATTCTTAATGTCGACATATATCGCTTAAAAATTGAATCTGTTTCCGAACATATTTTTGACATATGAAGTCAACATCTATCTTGTCTAGCGGAAATTCTCCTTAAATGATGCAAGCGAGCGATGTCTTGCCAGGGAAAGATCTCTCTGCCTACTACTGTATCATCGAGATGATGAGAGATCACCCTCAGAAATTGTTGGGATCAAGTCTTGTAATGTCTGAAACCAAAGCTCGATACTTTTGATTCCATGCTGCCGGATTAATAGTGTTCTCTGTATTTACAGGAAAAAGTCCCATCGAGGCATAATGCTTGGTCGTATCTTGAACCTCTTATGGAAGACTCAAATGACCAAAACAACCGTTGGAATCATTTGATTACTGTTGCATGTATCAGATATCTTGACCACGGCATTGATGTAAGCAGCGACATGAATTTTCCCATGTTTTGTAAGATTCCTCCCAACTTCCAAAATAACATATGACCTTTCGGCGTGCATCCCAAGCCTTCATGGACACTCTTATATTGAACTTATTTCCAATCTGACTCAATTTCGAGTCTAGTTGGCGTCGATTGCGGGTTGGATGAAATAACTAATGAGCGTGATGTGCATTGCAGTAATCGGCATTAAGCGAATATATGTATGAGGTGCGCCAAGTGAGTATCCGCCTTGACCTCTTAAGCGATCTTGCATGTAAGCTCCAAACAAGGTGCACTTGGGTTAGAATGATGTTGTGCACTGTGAATTTTAATTGATTTGAAGCACAAATGACTCACATTGTTCGCTGATAGACCAACCCGAATAGCTTTGTTTCTTGAATTGGAAACACATACCTTCAAACAATTCGGAATCACGGTTATCTCCTCAAAGGCGAATGATCGATGGGCCATCGAATGTGGTCCTCATCCCATTCTCTAGCGGTTTTGGCCTTCTGCTGAATATCGTTATTAGTATCAAGTGCTCTTAGTATGACTTGTTGGTGAGTAATCAACAATCAAGTCCATTAAGGGATGATTACAGCCGTAAGTTAGCGTTACGCGCGGTTATCATCCTCCTCTCATCATCACTTCTTCCCATAGGCATAGTTTATATCCAACATCTTGTACTACATTAATCTCATTATCTTCTAAGTCACCCATAACGAGAACTTGTCCGTGAAGAAATCATGTTCTCTTGCTTGATCCATAACATTCCTTTAGACTTGGCGAGAAGGCGGTGCGATGTACTTTCGGTCGTTATTCTCTCTTCTCATATTGTTAACCTCCTCTACCATCAATTCCATAACTTCATAAAAACCGATAGGTTGTGCTGCGGCGGTGAGTATAGCTTCTTAATCATCGATGGGAGTTGCAATAAATCCGCAATGGGAAAAGCGACCCATTCACAAAGAACTTTGTTGGATCTATCTTCAACGATTTCATGATTCGTTTTGTAATTCCTCGAATCTAATCGGCGTGGGATTTGGATTTGGGCGATTTTTCCACCAATGTATGTTGGAATGAAATCGTTCACTCTCGATTCACATAATAAAAATCTTATCTGAGATAGTTGAATTCATCACTAACGATAGCGAATAACAAAATTTTTCACCACACATGATAAATGCAAATAATTTAATTAAGGAGAAATAAAATTATTGGATTCATTTATGACATAGAAGATGCGAGATCTTTACCTATTACGGAAAGAGCGATTGGATTCATATACGATATAGAACACTACAAAAGAATATTAACATAGCTAATTCATCGATATATTAAGTATCTATCACGTAACAACTTACATAAATCATTTTAAAAATAACACAAATATTAACTTCATACAAACAAATAAATAGGAATATTGAAAGCCTCTCCTCTCGCCTCTTAAGGTTGACCGAAAAATGCGACTATTAGACCAATGAAATATGATATTTTAGAATAACATTGGTCATCATGACTTTAGACTCTTAAGCAAAAGTCAGTATGAGAATTTTGAAATTCTGTGAACTTCATTAGCCCCTCTCCACATTGAACTCCCTTTGAGAGGATATAAAAAAAAGAGATCGGGCAAATATTAATACGTTGAACTATAAAAATTTGATTACATATGTTATTTAATAAACCTCAAATAGCAATGCTAAAATACCTAACACAATGAGAAAAGATCAAAAAGGATTCCGATGAATGCACTATATATATATATATATATATATATATATATATATATATATATTTATATATGTATCCCAAAACAGAGTATGCATGCCATCACTTCTATATAGTGGAAGAATGACACTTCTCACTAGAGAATTTTCAAGTTGAAACGCCAATAGGTACTATAATCAACCTTCTAAGAAATATACATGTCATATAAGGCACAAGAGGAAATTTCGGAACATGTCACAAATTAGATCTACAATTTAAAGAGATAAATAAAATTAGATCTACAATTTAAATAGATACACAAATTAGATCCACAACATGTCATAAATTAGCTCCACAAAAGAAATTAGATCCACAAAAAGGAGTTAGATCCACAAAAGAAACTAGATCCACAACATAGCACAAATTAGATCTACATATTACCTTTTTATTTTGAAAAAAAAAACAAACAAACAAAGCCTTTTCCCAAGCAAAAATGCCGGATCCGGTAGGCGGGATCAGGCAGGGATCAAGCGGTTTGGAAGGGAGGCGTCGAGCTTGGCCGGCGTTCCACGGTGGGAGCGTATGAGCGGGATTTAGTGGGAAAGAAAAGCACCGAGCGAGAGAGAGATCGATTCGATCTCTAAGCGGAGGTTTTAAAAAATAATTGCGATCGCGATCGTGGCGATTAATGCCAGTCGGCGCCATCGCCCATGATTGCTTAAATTAAATTTTTTTAAGGTCTAATTAACTAATTACGGTTTTAATTAGGGTTAATTTAAAAATTAAGCCAAAGCTTTGTAGCCTAATGATTTGCAAATGCAGATGTAAGACGCACAGCCTTACAGATTCGCTATCGATATGAGGGATGAGATGACGAGGTGACTAGGGATAAGGCTAGATTCGAGAAGCCGATTAGCGGAATAGGGTTAGTTGCGATTTGGGAATCGGGAGAGTCGGGAGGCCAGAGACGAGAGATGAAGAGATTTATTTAGGGTGTAAAAGGGATATCAAAATGCTAAAATAAATCACTGCCATCCCCTACCTTCCTGCTTGCTTGCACAACACACATCCATCATCCACAAATTCATGCCTCAAATCCGATATTTTAGAAGCAGTGGGTCAGTTTCGAGGCATTTTAGAGTAATTGGGTCAACTCAGATCTGACCCGAAATCTTAAATGTGTCAATTCTTGAAACCCGAACTTAACTCGAAAAATATTTTAATCCGAATCCGGATTTTTTGAGTTGGGTTCGAGTCATGTTACTTGAATTTTCTGAGCCCACAATCCTTTTGCATTCTGATGCCACGAAATTTTGAAGTGCTTGTGTTGATCGTGAAAGCTATCATTCGTTAAATAAAAAAAAACTGCACTTGCATTGGCTTAGACATCTGAATATTAACTACTATTTGCTGCAGTCTCTCTGTAGAGGGCATCATACACTGGTTATTTGACTGTATTAATTTTTCATATCAATTTTATGAATTATGAGGGTAAAGTTTTAGTCTGATTTACATTTAAAGGTGCATATAATCACTTGCCTGATTCACAGTTTAACATGACAAGGTGTTTTCGTTTACAAGTCATGTAAATTACAAATGAGTCTAAAATCTACAAGTTAGTCCATCACTGGTAACTTGAGTCCCTGAACTTAACCAGAAGTTGCCAAAGTATGTTGTATTACAGCCTATTGCATCTGCCAAAGACAAAATACAAAATCACCCTAAGTAAACGGATATTAAAGAATATTCCTTATGTATTCGTTAAAAAGGCACCTTGGATTATTTAAATATTTATTTTTAGGTCATTCTTGTAAATTAATATTACATTTGAAGCCTGTGTATCTTTTGATTAGAGTTTCATATACACGCATTTAGTTTAACCAGAAGCAGCTACTGGCGGATTGACTGGCAGTTTCAGGGTTTTGTTGAAGTTTTCCGTTGTTAGAGGAGAAAATTGTTGTTTCTTATTCACTAAAGATCATCCCTATTTATAATTGGGAACTGAATATAAAGTTTTAGGGCACATCCAAATAACTTACCGCACTCTTCAAATATAGAAAACTTTTTATTTAATATAATTATATACTAACTCTATCCCTCAAGGGGGAGTATATTTATTAAGTTAGCTCGAGTTTATTATGTAAACAAGATTAAGGTTGAGGGCCTAGAGCTTTTATAAAAATATCAATCATTTTTTTTGAGCTACAGAAATGAAGACTTACTGTCTCATTGGAAAGCAGTATTTTCTGAATAAGATCGCAATCAACTTCAATGTATTTGGTTCATTCTACTAAAAAAAGATACCTGAAAGCCACAACACCACCTAGCTTATATTCTACAGTCACACACCTGATTACCTCATTCGATATTTCTTTAATGCATGACTCTTGTTGCTCCGCCTTTGGACATCAAATGTAACACTCCTGTGCCCGCTCGCAACACTTGTCCGGAATCCCTCTTACTCTTGTCTTATTCGCTCTCTCGTGTGCTCACCTTTTACCCTTTGCTTCCACTTGAGACTCAAGCGTTTTCTTGTCTTCCCACATCTGTCTTTCCAGATCATCACATTGTGTGACACCTCAGCCTTACGTATGCTCTTGTGAACCTCAATGATGTTTCCAATTTCCTCACTTGCCCCTTTCCTTTTTGCACAATTCCTTAGTCCTCCCGCACATAGAATTCCTTCACCCTAGATTAAGTGCTCACTCTCCCTTTATTCCACACCTCTCCCTTTCGACTATGTTTTCTAACAATTGACTTCTCCTGCTCCTGTAAACTCCTACTACTTGTCCCAATAGCCATTTCTCATGCTCGACCTCTTCTCTAGTGACACTTGTCATTCACTTTTTTTTTGGGCAACCATCCTTCAAAACTTCTTTTTGGATACTTGCTATAACCTTAACAAAACAATTACATGCAGATGTTGATGAAAGAAGGTATAACTTTGCAAAACACTACTCAACCTTTTTATCTTTGGGGCATAAATCTTACTTCACTCCATTGTGATATTTTGCAAGGTGAGACTGGTACGCATTCTCATGGATTAAATCACATCCCGCTGCACTATGATATTTTTTGGAACATGCTGGTAGCCTTTTTGACATTAAAAATCAACTAAAATTAACAAAAAGTATTATTACATTTAAGTCTTGCTACCTCATATGTCTCTGATACTTCATGAACTTTTTCAAATAAAATTAATAAAAATAACATCCACTTGCCACCATTCTCACTTTTAAGGATATCTAGAATTACTAAAAGAACTCACTTGAGTGTTCACGGATTATGAGGCTTGCTCCTAAACCCACTTACTAGTCAAACCAAACATAAATTTTTTTGGAAGAATGAGAAGCTAACTAATGATGATTTTAAGAGGTTTTAAGGGTTTTTGGAGTGGTGGTGGAAGGGTTGAGGTTGGCAGAAGACTAAGAAAAAGGTTGACTATTATTGGGTTACTTAATAGATTTTTCTTTGAAATTTTATTGCAATGTTTGATCTCCACATTCGATGGTTGAGATGTTAGCTAACTAATGAAGGTGAAGGTTCATTGGATGTGTATTTAAGAAGTGAATTTTGTGTGGATTGGTCATAACTGGTAAATAACAAGAGTCAGGATTTTGTGTAGGGGGCATGGCTCAATTTTTGTAAGGTTGAAGTGGATTAAGACTTTGGGAAGGTGGTGGTGGGGATGTTGGAGAACAAGAAATACAAGAGAAAATGATTCGCAAATCTTAACTAAGTCAATTCAAAAGTTAATAGGATCTCTTTTTGAACACAAGCTTTTAAAAGTGATCAAAATTAATTTTTATTAAACCAACGAGAATATAAAGAAAACATGAGGTGCTATAGAAAATGAGGGAAACACAACGAAATATTCCAAAATCCCTCATTGAAATTTCATTTATGGGATATAATGGCATCCTCTTCAAGTTCTCTTCATAAAACAACAACAATAACAAGCCTTTATCCCACTATGTGGGGTCGGCTACATGAATCTTTTTTTCCATTTTGTTCTATTAAGTGTCAAATTCTCATATAATTTTAATAAACTAAGGTTATTTTTTATACATTATAATCAAGTTTTTTTAGGTCTGCCTCTACTTTTCTTAACATAAGGTGCATCGAAAACATCTACTCTCCTAATTGGGTCATCGGCGGTGATGAATTGTCCAAACCATCTAAGACTCTCTTTAATCTTTATCATTCGAGCTTACCAATCTTATCACGATATATTTCATTTGCATTTTATCTCAGAGTAAAGCCACTCATCCACTTGAGTATCCTCATTTCTGTAACACCTAAATTAATTTTGTGCTTCTCTTTTATTGGCCAACCTTTTGTGTCATAAATCATTACATGTCTTACCACCATCTTATAAAATTTTTTCTTAAGTCTAAGCGATACTTATCTATCACACAACAGGTCAAATGCATGCTCCATCGACCATCCAACTTGAATTCTACTAATAATATCCCATCTATTTCACCATCATTTTTGAACAACATACCCGAGACTGAAACGTTCACTCTTTTTAATGACTTGATCACCTAATGTCACAATCCCACCATTAGATCTTCTACAACTAAAATTAAACTCCATGTATTCTGGTTTAGATCTACTTAAATGAAAATCTTTAGATTTTAAGGTTGACCTTCATAATTCAAGTTTCTCTTGAACTCCCTCTCTAGTCTTATCAATAAGAATATCATCAACAAAAAGAATGCACCAAGATACATCCTCCTGTAAATGCTTAGTAAGAACATCCATAGGTAAAGCCAAAATATATGGTCTTAAAGCTAATACTTGATGTAACCCAATTGAAATGGAAAAATATTTGGCCAATCTTCCTTGTATTTGAACACAACTAACAGCTCTAGTATACACTTCCTTAATTACTTAAATATAGCCAATATTAACTCCTTTCTTTTTTAGAACTCTCCAAAGTATTTCTCTTAGAACTTTATCATATGTTTTCTAAATCAACAAATATCATATGCAGATCCTCCTTACTTTCTCTATATTTCTCCATCAAATCTCTCAACAAATGTATAGCATTCATTGTAGACTTATCCGCATGAAACCAAACTAGTTTTATTAAACTTTTGTATTACATCATAACCTATGCTCAATTACTCCCTCCCATAATTTTAATGTATGACACATTAACTTAATTCTTCTATAATTTATACACTTGTACATCACTTCTATTTTTAAAAATAGGAAGCCAACAAATTCTATATTATCATCATCGGACATCTTTTTAATCTTTAAAATAATATTAAAATGATTAGTAAGCCAAGAAATCTATTGATCTCCTAAGCATTTTCACTTATTGAATATCATCAAATCATACTGTTTTTTTCACATTTCATTTTCTTTAAATCTTCTTCAACTTCAAGTTTATTAATACGATGATAAAATAAAATTCTCAGTATTAAGATCGCTAAAGTCAATCGTACTCTCACAACCTTTATTAAAAAGTTTATCAAAATATTTCATCTACTTATATTTTAATAAATAATACTACGCCAATATAAAAAATTCAATTAACTATTTGATTGCTTTGATTGAGTCTTTAATTTGGGCTGATTTATATGATTCAAAATAAGTTTAATAGTTAAAATATCCCCTCAAAATAATATTTGGCGTGCCCACTCATTTTTAGAGAAAATAAAATAAAATAAAATAAAAATAAGGAACCATTAATTTTGCCTTAATAAACAACTGATAAATTTGATCTAGTAAGAGGCCTCCTTGCTTGTCTTGCATCACGAACACATGATTCCCATATTTTTAATGGATGGATAAGAAACATTACATAAACATACAATTTTCTTTGTTAATAAATATGAAGCTATACTCGAAATTCAAAATCCCTATTAAATGCAATCCAAATATAAGGGGCGTGATATTTATCCTAATTTTTATTCTATATTTATTCCAATATCTATTGTATCACTACCTACAAAGCTGTCATGCTCCTGGCAAATCTTATCATTGGCTCATTTCATACTGTTAATGGTTGCAGCTGTAATCCTCATTAACGTGCATATGGAAGACTTTTCATACCGTCTTCTTTGACATGGTTTAATAAATGTTTTTCCCCCCTTCAAAATAGTCTATCCTTTTCTGTTTATCGATAGCTAATTATTTCGATTTTGTTTTGCAGGTAAAAACCTTTTCAGCCTTCATTGCCATATCCACTGTAAAGAGAACTAAACTTCATGGTACAAATTGTGCCATATTTTTAATTATATTCTCCATGAATTGGATATTAAGCCACAGAGAATCGCCTACTAGAAGAATTGGAACAATGAACGCACCGCCGATCCCTACTGCGCTAATTACGTTAGAAATGGTTCGCTTATTGCTGTATCACATTATCATTTGAAGCCACCAAAATTGGTATTCTGTGCTTCTAGCTTATCAATTAATTTGTATAATGCTTATTATTATTATTATTATTATTATTATTATTATTATTATTATTATTATTAGTTTAAATGTCAATCCGGAGAATCAGTGGCAGTGCTGGAAACACCTGCTTGTAATGAATGAAATGTTATTGCCAATTTAAGGTTTTGTTAGTGCAACTTTCGTTATATTATTAAAGTTTCCTCTTCATCTCTTGACTTTGCTTGAATGGACTTGTTTCTGTGAAGTGGGTGTTTGAAATGGTTGTTTGAGCTTTTAGAATCATTTTAGTAGCGAATATTTGGTTATGTTAATTGCGTAAAACAACAGTTTCTACATTTCTTTTGGTCAGTGAAATCTGATTTCTCCTTTACACACAGACTGTCTCATTATCATAAGCTCTTTTAATATACTTTACAATTTGTGTTGTTAATACAGATTTAAGACCAGATTCCAAATGCACGCTAACATTTCGCGTTGGTCTAAGAAAAGTAAAAGGCCATGATTTAATTCACCCAACTGGTGGAATTCCAACACACGCCAATATAAAGCCGATGAGGCTCGGTCACGCGCCACGGGCCGCCGCTGCCCGCCGCCGTTGCCCGCCAGCCGCGCGCCACCATTCCACCCGCCGCACGTGCGCCACACCCCCCGACGCCCAAACCTTCAATTTATTTTATATTACATTTTCATTAACCAAATAAAAAAAAAATCATGAATTTCAGAAAGTTCTCAACCAAATAACTATAAAGTAATCCTTTTATACTGAATTTCTTTTACACTATTTTTTTTACACTGTATTTCAAATGCTGATAACTAAACAGCCCTTTAGTGAGGTGGCATCTGTTTTAACGATCTGTTTTCCTCCTTAACGGTAGAGGTATTTTTTTACATCAGTATAGTTCCAGTTCTTTTATGAAGTTTTTATTTGGAAGAAGAAGACTTCTTTCTTGCTGGCAAAATGATTATTTAACAGAGTGCTCGTACAAGCTGATAGATTTCTCAAATGGTTAGGCCATTGCCCATGCTTTTTAACAAAATTGGAACTAGAGAAAAACCTTTTATCGTTTTGTCCCAGTTAATTATCAACTTTTAGTTTGCCTTCACTAGTTTAATCTCATTATTTATGATATTTGAAGCATTTTAATATGCCTATATAATATCCAAGTTATGATTAATGGCATGAACTGGAAGAAAACTAGTTGTACAGGTTATTGAAATTGGTAAAATGTTGGGCTATGTTATAGCGAGCAGAGATCAGTTGACATTTTCAGAAACTAATTCATGAGTTGTGTAAGCATAATTGTTAGCTGTTGAGAAGTTTAGTTTTTTTTTTTTTTTTGATATTTGAGCGAATTTAATCACAAATTTACACACATCTCATTTATAAGAATTTAAACTCAAGATCTTTTAATTGAATGTTAAAGCTCTCAATTATTAGGTTAAGATATCTTGCACAGAAGTTGAGTTTTTCAGCGAGTAATTAAGATGAAGAGTACCTGTCAAATAATTTTTGTTTCTCTTTATATAAATAAAGTGTGAACCAACATATTGCTTGCTCTATGAAGTAGCTCATGAAGTTTCTATGAAGAACCAAATAATGTCTTCTCAAGTATAAATTCATTTATAAGTGCATTTAAGTTATATTCAACTTTAATTTTAAATTAATAAGAAAATGAATAATAAACTCAATTCATTTACAGGGCAATAATATCTCATCAGTCATGACTTAGCAGCTCAATTTGAAGCAAACAAATAAATTTCATTTTTTACCATAAAGCACAGCAAATACTTTTTAAAAAAGAAGATACCTGAAATAACATAATTTAATAGTTGTATTCTTAAAGATATACATACCATATCTACATCAAATGGACCAACCTTCAACAGCCTATTTTTCTTCATTCATTTCTAATAAAAATCTATAAATACATTATAAGGAACTCCCATTTGCAGTAATTGCATTCCACTCCCCTTCTCTTATGCACAACGCTAATATCATTCATAAATGAAAACCTTTCTCTTCTTCATTTTTATGCACATGCTTTAACAATTTGACAAAGAATTCTCAGGATCACCTTTCCCTTCCGAAAAAGCGAGTTTTCCACTAATCGTATACACATTTTTCAATTAACAGCCAAAAAAATTTCTTAGCAGGTTGTCCTTTCCCACCTTCAAATGGAGCAACTGTTAGGAACCCCACGGCAAGTGATCCCCGGTGGCGAGCTAGGCGTCATGAGCTCGTAAGGCAGCACACCAGCCCCACACCTGTTCCTCATCGCCGGGTCCCTATTCCTCCTCTCAATCTCTTCCTCCGCCCTCCTAACCTCCGCCGCGAACTGCTTGAACACATCCACCGCCCTTCCGTCCCCCGTCCACCCCTCCCGTCTCTCCCCCAAATACTCCTCGTCCGCCGAATGCGTCGACAGCGTATCGATCACCGTCATAAAAGTCGTCGCTTGCGTCAGCTCCGGCATCGCCGAAAGATAGTATCTGTGCGGGTCGGCGAGAAAGTAATCATAGTCCGGGTCTCCCGCTTCCGGCAATAGCCGCCTCAGCAGCGGCGGCCGGCAAGGGATGTAAGCCCCGATCGGGTATTGGCCAAAGTTGAGCGCCGCGTGTTGTGCAGATGCAAGCCAAATGAGCGTGGTGAGTATACGGGCTAAATTGGCCGGTGTATCCATGGCAGGCCACCACGGCGCGTTCCGGTGGTCCGCATGGCCGGCCGTGACGACTTCCGCATACCACGACTGCAATTCCGCGTCGCCCTGCACCGCGGCTGCCGACGGGTAGTACGCCGCCACGTACTCCTCCGTGAACGATTCCAGCGCCGACCAGAGAAGAAGGCCGTCGCTTGCATATGGGTAGTCTTGTATCAGCAGCCGCAACCCATGTGGCTTACTCCTGTCCTCAACCGCTATTCCTCTGAAACACGATCAAAGCGATTTAAGCAACCGCAAGCAGAATTTGTGGAATTAAGGATTAATAAAACAATGGAAAATGCTCTTACCTTCGGATGAGATCGGCGGGGAGGCCCTCCTGATCGAACCGCCAGTGTTCCCTGTAGAAGGCGGAGCTAATCTCCATTGAGACTGGCCCAGGTGTAAAGCTCGACTCAATGACTCCACCAGCGTTTATGAGCATTTGGCGAGCAATTGCATTGATCTCCAAGTTATACCTCATGTGTGGCTTGAGCAGCTTGAAAATTGGGTGCATTATACTCAGCTGCCGGTGTGCGGAAATTATGAATGGCTCAATGCAAGCATGTGTTCTTAGCCTGATCAACACATTAATTACTAACTGAGAACAATAATCAAGTTTTATATATATACAGAAAGAGAGAGAGAGAGAGAGAGAGAGAGAGAGAGAAACAGACATACCAGTGATTCACTAACTGATGCACGCCAGCATCATTAGCGCTGACATGGGCCTTCGCAAGCTGCCACAACCAGTTGCTAGTAGCGTCGGAGGGAGGCGTCAGCACACGCTTCGCCCTTGAGGTCATCTGCGGGAGGCTCAGTTCAATGGCGATCGGTTTCAGGGTCCCCAAAGAAGTCAGGAAGAAGATGGTGCGAGTGGCGTAGGCCTTCCGGCCGTCCATGGCATTGATGCGGTCAAGAAATGGGAGATAGATGTCATGAAAATCGAGGATGAATAGTCTGTTATCCTCTATTGCCTGACGAAAAGTTAGCCGTTAGAATAAGGAGTAGCGTGTCAATTCTTTGAAAGCTAGCTTGCTAAAGGAGGAATAGCTATTTACCTGTTGGATGGTCATGCCGTCGAGTTGACCAGTGATATGTTCCTCCTTGAGGGCGGATTCCGGCGGGCCGTAGACAGCTGGATCAAGCTTGCTTACCGGCGGAAACGACTGAAAAATGACGTAAATGCCATCGAATGAATAATGTCCAGAAGAAAGGATAAATTCATCATGGTGTTTGAAGAAGAGTTGACTAACCTGGAGCCGCTCAATGTTGACGGGGTTTATTCCCGCTAGCGTTTGCCGAGCGAACTCATCGTCCCGGAGCCAGGCGAATTTGTCCTCTGTTTAAATCATAAATTAAAAAAAAAAAAAAAAAAAAGGTAAGAAATCTGCCGGGGGTGTAGTGTAATTGACAATTCTGCATAATCCGTGGTTTTATTTGATAATTTTTAAAAAGAAAGTACATACATATCACTCAAAACATAAATATTTACAAAAACCAAAATTTTCTTATTCTATTTTCTAAATTTTCATTTAAAAATCAAAATTCATATTAAAATATTAACTTATTTTTCTTATTTTTATCAAATTTTCAATAATTATATCATAATATGTATCAAAATTCCTAATTCCAAAAACTAAAATAGATATTTATCAAGTGCTATGTAGGGCAATTATATACATAACACTAAAAATATAACTATTTATAAAACTAACATTCTCTTATTTTAACTCTGGGAGATTTATTATATAAATGCATGTAAATCTTCTTTTAATTTTCTAAAATTATTACATAAATTATTCTATAACAAATTCCTGTCATGTAGTGGGCCTAAACTAGGTGAGAAGGTGGTATATTCCTTTCGAGATTCTTCACAGTTATCATATTGGGCCATTAAAATGGGTGGATATATCTATCTTCCATAATGATTGAAAGCAATCCTACGCTGCGCTGACATTAACGCACCTCGTCCTCCCCAATGTCCTTTTCTCTGCTTAATAACTCTTAAAGTAAAACCGTAACATTTCACCTCTTGCCCCGAACAATTAGAAATTTACACTCACCCTATCAATAATTTATACCTAAATTGCATCATAATGATAAGCACACGAGGGGAGTGGCTTACTTGTAATAATAAGAGGGGTGTCGTAGCGAAGAAGAGCATCAGTTGAATCCTGAATCTTATTCATGAGAGGAATTTTCTTGAGGAGAACATTCTCAATGCCTTTCTTCAGTTTAATTCCCTCTTTGAACAGATTATCGAACTCATGAAAGCAGTTCAAGTCATTGCTTTTGGGGTCAATTGAGGCTACGATCGACGGCATGAGGTTGTGGAGGACAGCCCTCAATGCTCCATCGGAGAGCATCTCTTCCTTCGTCTCCTCAAAAGCCTCGTCTCTCGGCACGTACACTGGTGTGGGATACTCAACTCTGCTCTCTGTGCGTGAATCTGCAAATGCATATTATGAAAATTACAATATTAATCATAATTTTAATTTTTTTTATTTAAATATTAAAAAACCTTAATTGTATAATCTCTGCCGGGTATTTATTTTGGTTTGACATTTCGTGGTCAAATGTTGAGGTTAGGAGATGGCTGTGAGGTGTTACTTTTCAAACGAAGCGTACGATTCAAGTTCCAAGAAAATTCAGCTTTGGAAATTAATTAGCTCATTAGAATTACCGTTGACTTGTACTGTTCACCGACTATATATATATATATATTTTTTTTTTCTTGATAAAGGTGTCCACTCTTAATCTCTATCTCTCTCTCTCTCTATATTTCTATTTACAACGAGAATTATATATATATATATATATATATATATATATATATATATATAGGGATAAGCGTTGGTAAAATAAATTTTGAAAGAACGATAGTTTGCATGACTTCTTAGTTGAGAATTTTAATTTTTAACTAAGAGGCCTAAGATTTAAATTTATATATATATATATATATATATATATATTATGTGTATAAATTTATGATTAAATTTATTTAAATATAAAAAAAATGATAACTTTATTTTAAATAAATCTGAATAATGCCGCTCACATAAATGGAAAAGAATATATAATTGAAATAGTAAAAACATCATTCTTCGTTTTACACAATTAATTGATTTATTTATTTATTATTATTATTATTATTTTGAAGTATCTGCCAAACTGATATTTTTTGAATGAGACAAAGTGTGGACAAAAAAAAAACAAAATTAAATGTGAAACATAAATATTTTAATGAATCAAATATTTAAAAATATGAGCAGCAGAGTTATAATTTGTTAAAATCAATTTATTGATTTAAAAGAGTTTTGTAATATATATATTTTTTTAATAAAACAGACTGAAGGCTTTGGAAGTTGTTCTGCTGATGCTGATCGGCTATCTCAATGACACGAGTGATATAATATTTTCTATAAATATATTTATCATCCCCACAAACTTCGTTCTTACTGACATATGTTGTTCTCAGGCGGGATCAACCGAGATCAGTCTAAATATAAAAAAATATATATAAATATATTATTTAAATTACTAAAATAATTTACTTATGAGAAACCAACAATATAAAAAACAGTGCAATTTAGCTTACATTAAAGTATGAAAAATAATAAGAATTAAACATTAATTTAACTTATTTAAAAATACATCACAGCTGTTATATAATATAATAATAATATAGACATTAGATTAAAATTTTATACTAAAAATGATACCTGTAATTGATGGTGGACGACCCGTGAGACACCGCCTAGGGTACGGCCACTCATCTCCTCCAAGAACAGGACGCACATACTCAAAACCCTTATCAGGATTACCCAAATCATTGTACGTAGCAAAGTCGTATGCTCTGTCAGTAAATTTCCTCTCCCCTTCCCGTCTCCTCTCATCTCCTTCAACTCTCTCTCTCTCAGTTCCCTCAGCCCTGGAGGCGTCTCATCAGGCAAGTAAGGCTGCGAAACAAAACAGTAAAATTAATCATTATTATCTCGTCATCATCAGCTTAAAATAATGATTATCTGTACTTAATAATTACCTTGTTAGTGAAGAAAATCCTCTTGTTATGTTGATCCTTGATGGATTGGACCCAGGAATCACAGGTAAAGTGAACCGGGCCACATGCAAATCCTTCAACCACAATGTTTTCCAAGAAGAACTCTTTATTATGTCTGTTGAGAACTGTGATAGCTCCAGGCTCGCCGAAGCTGGAGTCAACCATGAATTCTGTAGTGTACACTACTTTCTCTGCCTTCAAATCCTTCTTCTTGAACCAATCTTTTAAAATAGCTTCCTTGCTCGTCTTTGCCCTCTTCGTTCCTTCAAAATTGGAGCGCCAAGAGATGGTAAAGATCTCAACTTTGTTCTAAACGGGGAAAGGCGTAATCGGAACGGGAGAAGAAAAGGTCTTACTTGGATCGATCTCGGTGCCGATGAGTTCGAGCACGATGCTCTGGCCGATTCTATCGCCGAAAGCGTCGAGCTGGGCCTCCACCTTCTCCTTCATGCTCTGCTTCTTCTTCCTCCTGATAGTGACAGCAGCTCTAACCTTGAATTTCACTGGCTTCTCCTTCTCCACCAGCGCCGAAGTCACCGGTCGATCTACGATCATCGTTCCCGTGACTTGAGACCTCCTCGTCTTCCCAGAGACCAGTTTCCTCTGTTTCTGAGGAAGCAAATTGAGCCTGCTCTGCTCTCCACCGGAGAGAAAAAGAGAGCTCTGAGGAAAAAGGGAGGACCTTTGGAGCAGAGGGCAGCTCAGACTTCCTCTCAACGCTGCCATTTTCCTATGATTCTTTCTCCAAATTGGATTTGCTTTTTTTTTTTCTTCCACTGATTCTTCCTTTCGGCCGCCTCGTCTTCCTTAGCCTCCCACTCGGAACTTCGTGTTTGGTTTCAGTTAGGAAGACGAAGGGCGGCTTTTATAAGAGGAGAAGGGGGGTATTCATGGAATATCTTTTTGTTCAACTCGGTTCCGCCGTCCACACGTTTTTCGTCAGTCGTATGAGCGCCAAACTGGTTCTTCGCGGTAGCCGCGATAGTTTTTTTAGTTAGGTGGACATTTTTCTCTGCGTTCGGCTCTGTAAATTGACTATTTGTAGGAACCCCAACAAAAAAACCAATTTATCCTCACCGCCTTTTCTTCCTGGTCGCACCAAAAATTAGATAAAACTGATCAAATGAAATATAAATCTAAATCAAACTGAATGACAATTTATTTGAATTATCTTGATTTCGATTGGGATAAATACAAGTTAGTTATATCTAAAAAATAATTTATATAATATATAATATTATATACTTTTTTAATAAATTATTGATAAGGAATAAAGTTATAATAAAGTATGTTATATACTACTAAAAATATGTTTAAAATCAAATGATCATTTGTTTAAATGATATCTAGAAGTTACTTGATTTTTATTATTTGTAACAATTTTTTTTATATATATGTCAAAATATTTTTTTCCCACTTTAATTTATAAAATAGAGTTTTATTATAATGCAGGCGAGATTGAAATTAAAAATCTTGATAATAATTTTTAAGATTTTTAATAATCAGACTAATTGGCACTAACGTGAACATGCAAATTATAAAATTTTCTTAGAAAATAAAATGTAAAATTAAATCAAATTTATCACAAGGTTTTAATTCTTTAAAATATTTATTTAATCAATTTTATAATTTTATTCAAAATTATATTTTTGAATTGTTCTAAAAATTTAAAATAAAATATTTTACTAATTATAATTAATATTAGAATCATTAATTTTAAAATCAAACTAAATTGTTCAAAATTTTTTGATTCAATTCAATTTTTACACAATAACTAAATAATACACATACTTAGACACACACGGAATCTTTAAACCTGGAAAACTATACCTCAAACTTTCTTTCCAAACTAAAATTAAGAAATATAATTTCTAAAATTTATTTATTTTCTAAATTTTTAGAAGACGGCGAAATAGCTCACATGTACTCTTATATTCTCTACTTTCAAGCACGAATTTCTTTCTATCACCTGATCATAATAAATTTTTGCATAAATAATATCTTAGAAAGTTAATTATAATGATAAATTATTTTAAACATAAATTTTAAAATTATCTAACAAATATAAAAAATACAATTTAACATAATTAATTTGATATTAAAAATGTTATATTGTTAATATATAAATGTTTTTAATTTATACTGTATAAAAGTCACATAATAAACAATCACATAGAAAGTTATAATATAAATCAGATTTAGAGCGATCGTGTGAAAATACATCACTGTATTATTTGAGAGCTATATTTTAGCTATATTTTGAAAAATTAATAATATAAAAATTATATTTTTTTAGCTTTACATAATAACTTACAGTGACTGTTAGAATGGTATAATTTAATTTTTATAAAATAAAAAATATATATATACAAATAGTTTCATCACTCCTAAAAAGACTCTTAGTATATTTATAAACAAATTGAGAGGTCTTAATAATTATTATTAAAATATTACTTATTATATGTACTATATGATTATATATTTAAAGCTCATTATATTAGATATTCTTCTCTTCGCTGAAAGAAGATCCGCTCATTTTTTGAATGTATAATTATATATATGCAATAATAATAATAATAATGTAGCTTTGAAAATAAATAAAATTTTGTATTATGCAATTAAAGGACTATTTTAAGAAAATTAAGTTAATAAATTATACATGAAGAAAAAATTATGAAGATTTACTTATCTAATATAATATTTATATATTTATATATCTAATATTTAAATTTTAATATTTATATATATAATATTTTTATGTATATAAAATTATAATTCATTTTAAAAAGTGAAAGATAATATTATTTTTAATATAATATTAAATATTTAGATATTATTTATATAAATTTTAAAATTTAAATATTAGTTATATAAATAAGAATAATATGCTATATTTATAAATGTCTCAAAAAATTTATAAAAAAAGAGTAAAAAAATAGTATTATTTATATATTTAAATGAATTTAATCTTAAATTTATATATAATTTATGTATAAGAATTTCAATGTAAGATCTTTTTAAGTTCAAAGTTTAATCTCTAAGGGCTAAAATCACTGCACCATCGAAAAATAAATAAAAGGTTGCTGCGGTGATGAGATAGGACATTGGAAATCACAAATATGACAGTTTATTCTTCCGAGGATAAGCATCCAAACAGGATATTAAAAAATATTTCAATTTAATAAATATCAAAACAGTTGAATTTTTTAATATAAATATGGATTTTTACATACATTCAAATATATTCAAATATATGCATTTACATATTTCACATTCCAAATTTAAATATTACTTACATATCACTCAAAAATTATATACACGTAAAAATAGAATTTGACTTTCCTGAACCCCATTCTGGTGTGAGACTGAATGAAGGTAACGAGTGGTATGTAAGTAATATTTAATATAATATGTAAATACATTCTATGTATGAATGTAAAAACCCCATATAAATATTATCTAAGTTTGATTAATTAATAGTTTAAAATTGTTTATTAAAACTATTTTATGTTCAAAATCTGTTGAGGATATTCTAACATAAATAATTTTGGAGCTTTTATATATACAATATTTTATTTTTCTATATTTATAAATTAATCATCTTTAATCTTAATTTTTTAAAATGACATATAAATATTAAAATTCATAACAAAAGCCTAACTTATATTTTTTTATTTTTGTAAAATTTTGAACGATTTGATCATGGCACATTCAAATACATAAATTTGATAATTCAAAAAAATAGAGAGGGTAGTTAAATTATAAATACATATATAGTAGATGATTATTTTGTAAAATTTTCAACAAATTTTTTTCTTTTTAAAATCAATTTTGCTTTTGATAACTCTTTTGTCCTCATAAATAAAATCTACACGACAAATTTATAGTATGAATAAAATGAAGAACTTTGAAAGATCACAAAGATTTATGTGTAAGAATTGCTAGTCTAAGCCAATTTATATTTGTGCTTATATTAGTCATAAAATTTTATTAACTTGTAGATTGAGCCATTTATTATAATAATTTTAGAGATAAAAATATATTTAAAGACATTCTTTTTCTTCAAAATTTTCAATTTCCGAGTACTAAATTTTATAAATATATGAGCTTTATGTGAGCACATGATGCATTGCTTAAATCACACATAGGCATGATTATAATTATTTCAAAATACTCCTAGAATCACTCCTAAAATAATTTATCATGAGCATTTAATTATTATAGGATATTTTTATTTTGTAAATGTAAGCTTTGCTTACCTTAATATGAGATATTCTTTATGTTTGTAACATATGTATAATTGCTTATAAAAGTCTTTATCCATTCAAGAGGATGAATAAAGAAATATTATATTGTTATATATATATGAACATAGTATTGAACTATATATGGCATATTTTTTATTATGTTGTATATTTTTTATTGAAGTTGAGATACTAGCATGTAAGCTAATTTAGATATTCATAAAAATGTGTCGCAAACATGTGATGTTAGCAGGTCAAATTTCAACAGTAATTTTTTTAAACTAAGTATGGTTAGAAGCTTAATTAGATAATTAAGTATTATTAAAAAAATTAAGAATAGGTATAGTCGCTCAATTAGTGCGCTAACTCAATTAATGGCACAACCATGCGTCAGTCGACGTGGTGGCCGTCACCAATTGGGTGACTATACATATTCTTAAATTTTGTTTCAATAATACTTAATTACCTAATTAAGCTTCTAGCTATACTTAGTTTTAAAAAATTGCCAAATTCTACTGGCAATGGGTGCTATCAGAGAATAGTTGAAAGACCAAGCATATAGCCTATATGGCAAGTGTTATTAGTCAATTTAGGCATACTTCACTAAAGAACATATGAATATAATGTATCAAATATATAACTACTTGAAGAGTGAACAAAAAAATGATTTACTATTTTTAAAATTTTAAGGCCTCAAGTGTTTAGGGATATATAGAAATCTATTTGCCAAGAACTAAATTGATTGAAGGTCAATAACGGGTTAGTACCCATTTATAGGAGAGAATTTGGTCATTTTAAGATGTTATATGAAAAAGAGAATAATTACATTAAGTGTAGAAGAGTTTTGAAGCATGATTTATGGTATATGTGATTATGGATTAATTTGAGGTATGTTAAAAGAGTTGAAAATCAAACACGAGAAACAATAAATTTATTTATATTTTTTACTAAGTAGGGCTTCACATTTTTTTTTTTTTTATGGCTTGAAATTAATTATTTACAAACATAAAAAAAAATTTAAATTTAAAAATATAATGAGAGTAATTAAGAATGAGTAGATGTCTTATTCTCATAAGACTTTGATATTATTATTGTTGACTCATCATCATCAATTCTTCAATTCATAGTTCCTACAACTTGCAAAAAAATTGAAATAATAAATTTAATTTTTTTTAAAATGTTCTCACTCAAAAATATATTTTAAAATTCACTCTCATGCTACTAAAGCATATGTAATTATTGATGATTACATTAAGATTAGGCATTAAAGAGTCCTTATCATCTTAATGACCCATTCAATGCATATAAATATATTCTGGTGATATTCCACTGAGAGGGTAATGAAATCTTCACCAAATAAAAAGAAAAAGTCAACCAAGAAAATTTAAGGTGGATTTCCATGCATACCACAAAATTCTTATATATTTACATATCTAACTCCTAAATTTCAATTTTTACATATATATATATATATAACACCCTAATCTTCAATATGACATAAAAAAATATCATCACTTACTTTTTAAAAGTGAAACATACTTTTTTAAATATAGAAAAATGCTCTATATATAAATATCTAACTTTAGGTATTAGATATATAAAATATATAAGAATTGTATGATATGAATCTAAATCTTTCAAACTTAAAAAATAGTTTACATAGAAAGAAAGTAAGGGGGATAGTGATAAAATGGTGTATAATAATAAGAAATGTTGATAGTATCATATATGCTTATCAAATATTATGCATCTGTTAAATTGCATTTTAAGAAATAATATATATTACTTTCTTTTATGGATATTACAGTTATACAATAATTATATTTAGGAGAAATAATAATCACATCATTCAAAAAATTTTATTTATATATCGAATTATATTGTGTTTAAAAAATTAGCAAACATGGGATAATTTAATAAAAATGAAAAAAAATGAGTTGAGATTTTTCTTGAACATTTAGATGATGTTATTATAATTGGGGATATTTGAATGTTAGATACATATATAAATAAAATTTAGATGTTACACACAATTGCCCCTATTTAATATTCCATATAGAGCAGTAAATACTTTTTTTTTTTAATTTATATTTTGATCATTCACATATATTCTATGATTAATTACGTAAAAGCAATTTAATTTTAGGATTATTTTTAAAATAGGCTTAATGTTAATGATAATTAGTTATTTAAGCACGAAAAAAATATAATTAACAAAATAGGTCTAGTCGTCCGTCAAACGGATGACTGGTGCCCACGTCGGCTACCGTTTGACGGACGACTGGCTATTTTTTTTTTTTGGTGATTTCACGGCGGGGAGAGAGAGAGAGAGAGAGAGAGAGAGAGAGAGAGAGAGACAGAGAGAGAGAGGGAGATTTTATTTTTATTAATTTTTTTAAATAATATAATTATTTAAATATATAATTTAAAATATTTTTATAAAATATTTAATAATTAAATATTTATATATTTAGTTATTAATTTTTTATTTATATATATAATTAAATATATAATTTAAAAATATTTTTAATTATATATATAAATTTATAAATTTATTTAATATTTTTTATTAATTAATATAATTATGTATAATATATAATTGTTATTAATTTTTGTTAATATATAATATAAAAATATTTAAAATATATAAATAAATAAATAAAGAAAGGAATAAATTATATAAATATTTTATAAACTATATAAATAAAGTAATTATATATATATATATATATATATATTATAAATTTATTAGTTATTTATATGTTTAAACAATATAAATATTTTTAAGTTATATAAAATAATTTAAAATAATTTTTTATAGAATATTTTTAATTATATATATATATATATATATTTATTAATATAAGTCTTTAATAATAATAATAACAAAAAATATAAAAAATATAAAAAAATAAATAAATAAATAATTTTTAATAAATAAATAAAGAAATGAATAAATATAATATATATATATATATTATATGTAAATAAATATATATTTTATATAATATATATAAATAATAAATAAAAATATATTATTAATAAATATTATAACAATATAATATATATTTATATTATATATTATTTAATAATATTATTTTAATAATAATATTAATATTTTAATTTAAATATTAATAATATTATATATAAATATATATTATATATTAATATGTATATAAAATATATATATTAATATGTTATATATATTATATATAAAATATATAATATATATATATATATAATATAATATTATATTTATAATATATATTATATAATGTATATATATTTAATAATATAAATAATATTTATGTAATATATAATAATAATATTAAAAATATAATAATAATAAATATAATATTTATATATATGTTAATATATAATATATAATAATAATATTATAATAAAAATAAATATTTTTATAATAATATAATAATAAATTTATATTTTACATTATTTGTTTATTTAACTAATTATATATTTTAAAGAAATAAATATTTTAAAATAAATAAATATTAATATATATATATATATAATATTTATTTATTTATATATTTTAAATATTTTAAATTGTTTATATAACTTAAAATATTTATATAATTTAAATATATAAATAACTAAATAAATTTATATATATATATATATATATATATATATATATATATATATATATATATATATAAATATATATAATTACTTTATTTATATATTTTAAATATGTTATATTATATATTAACAAAAATTAATAAAAAATTATATATTTTAAATAATTATATTAATTAATAAAAAATATTAAATAATTTTATAAATTTATATAATTAAAAATATTTTTAAATTATATATTTAATTATATATATAAATAAATAAATTAAATACTAAATATATAAATATTTAATTATTAACATTAGATTAATAAAATTTTTTTATTAATTATATTTTTTTTATAAATAACTAATTATCATTGATTAAAATTATTTTAAAAATAATCCCTTTAATTTTCCATTACTAAATTCTACGAATTAATACCTTTTGCCATCATCTTAACAGTGTTATATATATAAAAGCAATTTTGATGAAATATTTTTATCATATGTTTTTTTTTTTCGATTCATGAATTAAAAATCATGGAAGTCACATCGTGCTCAGTATATGCCTATGAATTCAAGCTCTTTTGGGTTCATAAAGTGTAATCCTTAGGGTTGGTTCATGTATATTAGATCTCATTGGGTTCACTGAATTTAGGTCATTTTAAACAAAGAAAATAAACTGTTATCTCATTATTTTTTATATTATATTTATATTTCATTTAAATTTAAATTTAAAATAAAATATGATAACAGTGTTAGTTATATTTAAAAATGCTAAAAAAAACTTTAAATTTATTTTTAAAGTTAAAGGAAAATATTTCTTTAATCAAATTGATAAACTAAAATTAGACATTACGTTAATGCTTAAGCAATAAGAGGTCCATACAAAGATAAGATGAAAATATTAAGTAGCAAAGAAAGAAGTCTCCAATCTCCATAGCCATTAATAAAGGCCACATTGAAAAAAATAAACCATAAGTGATTTCTCATATCTCTGACTTTTGATGTATTTTTTATCTCTTCAATTTCATTTGTAATAATTATGAAAAAAAATCTTAATTTTGAAGGGTCCATCATCATCAAAATTAAGAATTCTTCAAGAGGATAAAAATGTAAAGTTGGTTCAAAACTCAATGGCATGACATAACTTAAGAAAAGATTCAAATTATTATTTATGTCATTATTATTTGCTATAGAAACATTTATCATTGTCGAATAGAGGACACTTAACAATTATATGAGGAAAAGGTTGATGGTCTAGAAGAGAAGAATACATGTTGCATTTTATATTAAAAGCCATTCAATTCATAAAAACATTCTTTTGGGGGGAGGAAGAAGAAGGCTCTTTATTAGGAGAAAGGTTATTGATATGACACTGAAAATTCTATTAGTCGAAGCACGAATCTTGACGTTAAAAGCAAATTGATTCGAAGTTGAAACTAGTCGAAATCAAGAACTTAAAATATCATTGGAAACTTTGGGATATCAGTTATACCCCTAAAAAGCTCTCAAACATGGAGTGTTTATAGTCAATTGACGTCTGGGAGGATCTAACAAGCCTAAGATCTCAAAATTACTTCATTTGGGCATTCAAATATTTAAAATATATCAACGATCAAAGGGATCATTTTGAGCCGTCCGATGAAGTGGGTGTGCGTGTTTTTTGCATGTATTTATAGAGCGTCCTCTTCTATAAATAGCCTCATTCAGTATGAGGGGCAAGAGAGAGAGAGAGCCCTAAAGCTTGAAGATCATTCACAATCGTGACTCGGCGGTCATCAACGCCACTGGCCGCCGATCGCTTCGCCGCCGTCGATCTCATAGGTCTCCATCATGGCCTTCGTCGGTCGTTGTTCTCGTTGTTTATATCTCGCACTAGCAATTACCACGAAGCAGTACATAGTCGTTATTCCTTTCTCTATATAATTCGTAATCTCGTTATCGGAAGATTTTGTACTGAAATAGATAGTGGAAGCTTTTCTTGGGCTGCCGTAATTTTCCCTCTTTTGAGATTTTCACGTGAAAATTTTGAGTTTTTTTTCTCTTTAAATACCTTGTGTGTGTCTTTGGATTTAAGGCTAAAGTAAACTTTTACTTTACCGCAATTGGTTTTCTAGCACGCAATAGTTATTATAATTAACGCGCACTTAAGTATTCAAAATTGTCATTTCATAAGAAATTATGGCTACTTTTCCGTAAGAAAATCTGATGTGGACAAGAAAATGAAACTAATTACAACAGAGTGAAGCACTCTAAAACACAAATTATTTATGTTTTATCTTCAAAGATCAAATAGATATTAGCTTCCAACCAAGCTCGTGCCATAAAAGAATATATGTTATTCGAACATCCACTCGCAATGAGCTATCATAAATTGAGCTTAGAGATAATATAATTATTTTATCTAAATGATGAACTCTAAGATGGGGGAGTACTACCTAAATTAAGATAATAAAATGTTCATTAGTTTAGTTGAATTTTAATGAGTATTTTAGCAGCCTCGCAAGAAAGCCCACAATGAGCATAATTTGGTAAGAAAATAATGCAATGTAATATTCTATAATTAAGAGTTAGATTATAACTTGCCTCATGCTAAAAAAATGCAACAAAATATCCCTAATAAAATTGTGTTTGAAAGTGTAAAGCAATCATAAATGAACCTTCAAACAAATGAAAATTTTAGATGTAAAACAACATGATTAAGAGTAACCTAAGGAATGATAAGAGTGGGTATAACTAGAAAAGAATATGATGAGAATGCTTCCTAATTGCAATTAGCAAAATAAAGATTAATTAGCCATGATGATTGATGATTGGAGGTGGGTTTAGCAATGTCCAACATTTGACTCTCTCCATCTAAGCAATAGACTTTTTCAAAGCAAGATGAGACTAAGAGAAAATAATATGAGTCAAATTATCATTTAGTTATACTATTATTAGAAATCTTAGTGATGATATTAATGAGCAGAATTGACTCTTAGATATCATGAATCTCAACACCATTAATTATTGCAGAAATTAGCTATTAGATATTAGATATTATCTGGTGTAGTGGTAAGATCCAAAAATGACACCATTGAATAGAAGATAATTTGAGAGTGCAATCATTGAAGTTGACATAAACATATAAATAATAGCGGCATTTAGGTATAAAGAGGATAAACCCTCATAAATAAGTAATAAATGAAAACCAACGAAGCTACTACCTTAAGGCTTAACTTTGCACATTAGGGGTAAGAGGCATGAGGGTTGCTGCCACCACCATATGCCTAGGATTCACAATGAGGTCATCTATTCTTATATGATATAGTCTTTAGAGTCATTTTGAGTTCATTAAAGGATTAAATTTTAACTTTGTAAGATTGATCTATGCACATTAAAATAGCCAATATCTTTACATACATATATATATCATGTATATATGCATGCATGTATATATGTGTGTGGAGTGTCTATAAATTTTTTCTCTCTCCTCTTGCATAATATTTTTTTATTATCAATCAATTCAGAAAATGAAAAGAACGTAGGATCTATTTAAAAATGACAAAAATAGTGTGATTTATAATGAAAATTTTGTATAAATCTATACATTCAATATTCAACAAGTAGTCATAAATAAAATTGTCATAAAATAATAAACTAAATATAGAGTATGCTAACAAAAATAGTTTACAAATTGAGCATCATACACACAAAAAAACATCATTTATTTAAACAATATCAGCAATCATGTCACAATTCATCTAATTTTCTAGGCGAGTTGATGATCTAATCATCCACATGATTCAGAAATCAAATACATATTATTATTTGATTGTATATACAATCAATGATAATATATATGATTAATCAAAAAACAAAATCCTTAGAATTTAGCTTTGAAACAAACACAAGAGGCTTACATAATCTCAATGAATGTATACATGCGCTCATCATTTTTTTTATATACATCAGATGGAATATTAGCTTATTTCTAAACGAATAAAATTTTCATCGCATAATTATAAGGTTTTATAGTTCACGTGCTTATGCTCCTCTTATTAGAGGTTCATCACTGGAGCGTCTAACTTAAAGCTAGCTATGTTTTCTCTCATCCTCCCTTTCCACTCACACTCTTCCTTATCTTTCGTGCTTTATCCCTTTGATCATTAAAGCATAGCCCTTTTAGTGAATTATCTCAAGAAAAACGTGGGAAATGTTTTACATGAGCTAGCCAAATTGTAATTGTATAAATATCGCACGTTTAGGGGCAAAAATAAAATTATATATAAAAACATGAAGGAAAGTTATTATTACCATAGCTGTTAAAACCGGATTGAACCGGCCGATTCAACCATGAACGGTAGCCAGTAGGCCGGTTCAAATACACAGAAAAGTCGGTCCTATATTGGACCGATTAGAACCGGCCAAAATCTGTTCAATTGGTGACTCGGCAATCCGGTGCCAATTCAGTAAAACCTCTCGGTTTAAACTAAAAAATATTTAACCTTAGATTTTTTATCCAAAGGTTGTGATTCCATTGCATATTTTAAAACCTAATACTAAAACGATTCTTCGGAACAGTACCCTAGAAATCTTGAGGTCAAAACTTGAAACCCTTTGCGAGTCGTGGCCTTGCCTTGCTCTCGGTGTTCTCCATCTCCATTGATCGTTGTCGCCCACTCTTCACAGTTCGCCGCCATTACTTCACGTTGCCATTTCGCCGGAGACTGGATCATCATCGGTTCACGTTATTGTTTTGTCGCAGTTGCTTCGCTGGTTCAGGTTGCTTAGGGTTTAGGGCTTCTCGCTGGAATCCTTAGGTAATTCCTTAGACTTGCATTGTCAAGAGCTTCGTTGGATTATGGCTTCACACAAGGTAATGAAGATGTTCTTAAAAAAAACTCTAAGTTTATGTTAATTGA